>SMMW01000616.1:1375000-2575000 GCA_004794655.1 Marisa cornuarietis
CTACAACCGTCGCATCAAAGCAGCTGGTGTTTACACAAGGAACCGCCTTTCATGAAGCTTTTCTTTAGGAGGAGTCGCAGGTTGGGGCGCCCACACCAGATATAGAAAGTCATTACCCACGTTCAGGTGAAGGGAGGGCGGAATAAAACAAAAAGAATTTTTTTAAAAGAAGTGAGAAAGGAGTGAAAAAGGAATTCCGAGTAAACGCCAGCCGGATTCGCCTCCTCGTAAAATCTGAGTTTACTTGGAATAGCTTGACAATCTGTCTTTCATAAGAAGGAGTGTGTTGAATTCAAAGCGTCGTTACATGCTTCTTCGCTCTCACGATTTTATCCAGAAACTCTTTTGTTGTTACATCACAGATTCTTTTCTCTTTTTTTTTGTCTTCGATTTTTTAAACATATTTTTTTCTCTCCTTTTTTTGTATGTGTGGTTGGATAGTTGAGGAAGAGGGTCAGGGAAAAGGTAGCATGATGGTGGAGGAGGAAGGTTGTGACTTGCGCAGTTCCAGCAAAATGACTCCACGAAACTCTCTGCACGAGGGGGAGTTTCAAAGAGATTTCCTTCTGATAAACATCCTCCCACATCTCTGTCCACAAATCGTGTCAAAGATCTCGCGGAGAACCGCAACTAGTTTTCCAGAGAGAGTTATGCGAAAATCATTAGCAAGCTGCTGGGAGTAATCGCTTGGCACAGAAAGATCCTGCTCAGCGCCTGAGAAAGAGAAGGAGGAATTCATTTCCCCCCCCCCTCCTCTCAGCGCAATTTCTCGAAGTGCTCGCCGTGTGTCCGTGCTTCAGAGGCATGGTAACCAACCAAACTGACGATGACGTCAAGGGTGTGTTCGTGACGCATCGTGACGTGATGCGTGGCGCAAGTCGTGTGATGTCAAGGGGAAAATGGCGTGCGTCAGGGAGGCAGGGTTTTTAATGCGAAAGAGAGACAATCACAATCATAAGAAAATTGATAATGACAATGCGTTACATAACACCGTGACAATGACTGAAGATTCTTTGTTTACTATGGTGGTAGGACAAGTAATTCATTTTTTTACAACTAACCCTTGCCTTAAAGAAGGAAAATATTTTTAAACTGCTGAGAGAGAAAGAAGAAGAAGGGAGGCAAGAAAAGGGATAAAAGTTGCACGTTCGATTTCTGTAAAATCTCTGTTTTACTGGTTTGATCGGCGTGGGGCGTCACGTCACGTCACGTCTACAGAAGGTAGGAAGCAGCACAGTGCAAGCCACAAACCGGAAGCCGCCATGTTGTGACACGTGCGATGACACGTGCTATGACACTTATCTGGCAGCCAGTAAAAAAAAAACAACCACGCGCTTCTTGAGAACCCCAGGCAGGAAACTTCAACGACCCTCCATTGACCGTTCTTCACGTGATCTTGAAATGGAATGGCTTCATTTGTACGTGCGCAAGAGGCAGAAACAACCTCCGGGAGTTCGGGGGGTTAATTCCCACCATCTCCCGACTTACCCCGCTTCCTACTCCTCTCTCTTTGTGTCTCAGTCTCCTTCATTTGTGCTCCCTTTTCCTCCCATCTCTCTCTCTCTCTTCTTTTTCTCTCAATTCTTCCTTTCTTCTGCTTCTCTTTTTTTTTCTTCATTTCTTCTGGGTTTTCTCAATTCTTTCTTTTTTTCTCTACCCCCTCTTTCTTTCTTTGTCTCTCTTTCTTTCCTTTATCTCCTCTTTCTTCCATTTTCTCTCAGTTCTCTTATTTTGCCTCTCTCTCTCTTTCTCTCCCATCTCATCACAATGTTATATAATATTATTATTATTATTTATTTTGCATTCGCAGACATTCTCTCTTCGAAGGCGGCACGGCCATATTGGACAAAGTATTCGATTTCCTCTCTCTTGTTTTTGATAATCCTCGAGTTTCCCCCATTCTTTTCAATCTCTTTTCTCTTTCTTTTTTCATGTCTTTCTCGTTCGCTGTCTGCCAACTCGTGTAACTAAGTATAGGAATGAATTAAGCCCGATAGGGGTTGGTTTACACCAGCACGTGACTCACACTTATCATGTTCAGTCCTCGTCTTGGCATCTTATCTCCCCCCAAGGTCACTGCTCCACGATGCTCCCTTATCACCCTTTGAGGGGCAGCACGGCACGGTGTGTCTACCCGCTGTAAAGCCACCCAAGGTAAGCGTGCCAGTTACTTTCCCCTACCAGGCACCCTTCTTTTGCAAGTCTTTACGGCTGTTATCTTAATTTAGTTAGCGTCAAGTTAGCTGTTCATCAATTCTCTGGCTTGGATAAGATTATCATCGGTCCCTGGATGGAAAGTCCGTCTGTCTGGCCCAAACAAAGACACAAACAAGCAGCACTCAAGACAGAAAGTTCAGAGAGAACTGCGCGATAGAAGGGAAGGAACCACACGAAGTAAGGGCTGGGATGCTGGTAGTGAAAATGGCAGCTTCGCATCTGCAAAAACATTCCAGCGGCCCCTAACAAGTCAGTGCACGTGCAGGCTACTTATGCATCACTCCTCTGCGAAGTAGAGCTGGTATACAGTGTAGACAGTCCACAGGATTTTCACAAAGCACACAGTGTATACGATATTTACACTCCACGCATTTTACACAGTCCAGGTATCATTCTCTCATCATCTTCTCCATGCTCATGAAGGATCTTCTCACCATATGTTCGTTGTAACTACAAGAATGTTGTATGCTGTTTACAGTCAATACAGTGTTGGAGGTTGCTGAGTATCCCTACCACTCCAAGACTAAGAGATTACCTAAAAAAACTCTCCTCGGTTGTTTATCTCCAAAAGTAGTGTTTGGAGTGCTGACAGAAAAATTATCTTTTTTTACTTACCAAAAAAGTCGTCGTAAACAAGCGCGTAATCTGTAATCTGTGTATTATCTATACTCGTAGAAAAGCCTAAAGTATACCCCAGAGGCAAAATAAAGTTGAACAGCAAACAAAAGTCTTGTAAATTCAAGAAGTGTCTGTAGTGACACAAGAATATTGTAGCGACGATAGACAGTCAAACGTTCTGTTATGAACATTGCCAGGAGGAGATAACACAAGATTGATTTATTATTATTATTATTCTACACAGTATCACAAGAGATCCTGTGCTTAAAGAAGTGAAGGAATGAAGGATAAAGAAAGAGTGGGACCGTGCATCAAGTGCGGGTAGATCGTAAAGCATCTCTAACGCCTCGCAGCCCACTAAACGTCTGTCACTAAATACTTGACTGTTTTGTGTTAGCCACCCGGCTAAAGGCTAGGGACGTACTGTATACCCTGCACCCCCCCCCCCTATTTTCCATACATACACACGAACAGAGAGAGAGAGAAGGGGGAGGGGTAGAGAAAGAACATTAGATGAGTACCTAAAACACACCCACCAACGAACAGAGAGAGAGAAGGGAGGAGGGGGACGGGGTAGAAAAAGAACATTAGATGAGTACCTAAAACACACCCACCAACGAACAGAGAGAGAAGGGAGGAGGAGGATGGGGTAGAGAAAGAACATAAGATGAGTACCTAAAACTAACCCACCAACGAACAGAGAGAGAAGGGAGGAGGGGGAGGAGGTAGAGAAAGAACATTAGATGAGTACCTAAAACACCCACCAACGGAGAGAGAAGGGAGGAGGGGGAGGAGGGGGGTAGAGAAAGAATATTAGATGAGTACCTAAAACACACCCACCAACGAACAGAGAGAGAAAGGGAGAGAGGGGCGATAGGGGGGAGAGCAAGAACCCTAGATGAGTACTTAAAACTCATGCGCAAACAAACCCGCATTTGCACTACACCACCCTCTAGTTTCTTGTTCCAATAAACACCCTCCTTGGAGCTCTTCTTCCGAAGCGGAAGGACTAACCTAAAAAAAAAATGTTGGCAAGTCGATGGCTTCCTAAGCTGACCTGCATGCGGAGCCCAATCGCATCCATCTTCGTCAAGGCTTAACCTAACCAATGTGTTATCATTCGCTTCATCAAAGAAGTGGCGTTTGCTTCCAAACTGCAAATTTTGTCTCCCGAGAAAGAAACCTTTTACTTCTTCTCTGATGTTTGCGGTATGGCGAGAAAAACGATTTACTTCAAGCCCGATGAGGTGGCGAAAAAGGGTTGTTATGACCGAGCACTGATACCAAAATTATGGGCGCCAACATTTTACAAAGAGAAACAAACAGATTGAAAAAGTATTTTCCTATAAGTCATAGGATAGAATTTTTCCAGTTTTTCACTTTTTAAACTCGCACGCTGGATTTGTACCTTAATTTTCTGTGCATTCCAAAATAAAATAAGTAGAAATTATTCTAGAAGTTTCTTCCAGTTCGGCTTTACAGCGATTACCAGAACGCTTTCTTGATGAAATCTTGACAGGAACTTTCTGCCATTAAAGTCAATTTTTTTTGAAAGCATTCTTCTTCTGTTCACACGCACTCAGCGCATCCTCGAGACTTTACGACGACGCCATTTTGTTGGATTTAATCCTTGGATCATCTTCTGCTGCTGACGAGCCTGGAGGGAAGTTGATTATCACTTCCGGTCGGCGGCGTGCGACGTGCTGCAGAAAGATGAGGAAGGGAATGGGAAAGTATTCAAGGTGAGGGCCGTTACTATCTTGTGTCAGAATTGTTGCAAGCTTTGCCGGTTCTTGTATAATCCCATAGTTTCCGCCATTGATCCCCCAGGAAGTGTGGAGGTATTAATGTCGTTTCCTGCAATTAATAATGGATTCACATATTCCTCCCCACACCACCCCTGAAACGCCCTGAAGGTGTCGAATGGAAAAATAGGTTATAAATGGTCTCAGGTGTTCGAACATAGTTCATCTGCACAGAATTCGGTGACGTCACAAAGGCAGGTCTTAAAATACGAATTAGCAGGTGAAAGGTGTAGATTAAAAGACCTCCACCCCATCTCTCTTCCCGCAGCAGACACGACCTGAAGGGAATTATTCTTGCAGACTGGTGAAGAGCATCCTTGACGAGGCGGCGGTGGCGGTGGCGGTGGCGGTGGCAACGACGGGGCTTTCATTTCCTGCAACATGCACGACTCTTGTAGCTTCTCAGAAGTTTATTTCATGTCAAGTGCAATGTTGTTTAGATTACGCTGTGTCGAAGAAGGACGGGCCTGAGAGTCAACACTTAAATAGGTCTAACAGAGATGTATCAGGTTGTCTGGAGTGGGGTGTACCATCTTGGTAGCCCACGCCGAGTTGAGGAGATAACTATTCCATAATTAATTCATTCCCTGTCCTGATATTTATCACATAGGTTTCTAGTGACTTCAGGCAGTAGGAAGTTGGTCTGCACAAAGATGACGGTTGTAAACACACTCCACCAGTATCTTTATTTCATATTTGGGAGAACTATGGTGTCTAATAATGTTAGAATGTTTTCAAACAACTTTCGTGATAAAACCACTTTACACCAAGGAACACAACTCGAAAAGAACCATGTGGTGCGCAAGGGAAATAAATAAATAAATAAATAAATCATTTCTATAGAAATATTTATCGCGTATTTATGTAGTCTTGCTTTACAGTTTGTTTGAATGAAAAGATAGTCACATCTCTGCAACTTTGATCGAGTTTAGATACAATCATTTTTTTTTTAATCCATGGGTTTGCTTCGCCGTACTCTGCTAGCCCCTGAATAAAGAACTGTCTTCGGCATGCACTTCGGCTACTGAATACCAGTCACAGGAACTAGAACACGTGATTGGACAAACACGTTAGACGAGATGAATGTCTGATCCATATCTTCACTGCTGTTTAATGCAGCATCCTTTTAAAAGTGTTATCGTTCATATCGATATGTAGCACTTTCCTGGGCGACCCCGCAGGTGTATAGGTTGTGTGTGTGTGTGTGTGTGCGTGCGTGCGTGCGTGTGCGTGTGTGTGTGTGTGTGTGTGTCTTTCCAAAAGCGTTTCACCTTGTTACTGATGTTATTTCAAGCGCTTGCGGTGTGTCAGGTGTGATACTACCACCCAATACCTGATAAAGCTCGTCACTCAGGCTGGTTTTGGATGATAGTCAGCAGGTCCTGTACAGGACGACCAGTCCCGTCCTTGACGTTCGTAAGCCAGTTCTTCCTCTGGCCAAGGCGGCGTCTACCACCCTCGAAGTTGCCTTGAGGAACAATTTTCCAAAGGTGTCGTGCCGGTCACATGGCCATAGAAGACCAGCTTACGTCCTTAGTTGCAAGTAGAGGTTCCTGGTGTCCTACGAATGTAGCAACCGTCCTTCGTACAAACTCATTGACTTTGTGTTCTCTGTACGAGAAAAGGAGCAGCCTCCTCGAGCACTGGAGTACGCTGCAAATCAGCCTTTTACTGATGAAAATGGAAGTGTGGGAGTCTTGGAGGGTTTCACGCATGATGTTCTTCAGGATGATGTTGAACAGCACAGGTGATAGGTTATCCAGCAGAACTGCGCTCGTTAAACTGTTATTCAACGCTTTAACGACTTGGACGATGCGTTTTTCGATCAGATTAATCTAAGAGAGACAGTGAAAATCGACGATGATGATGATGATGATGATGATGATGATGATGATGATGATGATGATGATGATGATGGAAAAAATACAAAATCAGCGAAAGGTGCTCAAACTAAGTCATCTTCAACATTACTCAGTAAAACGCCAGTTCATTGCCTTATTTAAGTTTGCGCGGGACCTAGCCAAAGATCGGTCCACGCATGCGTAGAAGAGCGGCATGGCAAAGTCGCCGTTTGTAGTGGTCATATTCCAGACCTCCCAATATCGCCATGTCATTGCTTTTCCACAAGAAAAGCTACGACCTGGCCTTTCGGGCAGTGGAAGAGCTACATGCACGCCCTAACGGAAATTTGTTCTCTATAAATTCAGCTCTAGGTGTCTCCTCCGGCTAAGGCACTTTGCTACACATTGGCAACTTATTGATATCCGGAGAATTGATGTCGGTGGGGGAATCGATGCTGGGCGTGATTGTAGTTATAAATATCTTGAGCTGGGCGGGCTCCGAGCATCCCACTAGTGGCGCCTTTCTTTCTATCGTCTAGGTCTGAAAAATCACTCTTTTCCCATAACCCTTCCCTTTTTTCGCATCACCTTCTCTCTCCCTCTCTTTTTCCCAATCTATCTCTTTCTTTTTCATCCTTCACTGTATATCCCTTGTCTCATTCCTTATCTATCTAGACAAGACTTCCTCTCTCGTTTGGGTTTGAAAATGCCTCTCTTAAAGCATCACTTTATTCTCCTTTCGATCTCTACATTTTATTTCTCTCTTTATTTCTATCCATATTTCTTCTACATCTCTCTCTCTCTCCCACTTCAAGAAGCATGCTTTATCTATTGTGTTAAATAAATGAGATGAAGTTCACTTTGCTGCAAAATCCTACGTGAGAAAATTAAAATTCAAACACTTAAAATAAGTTTATTATTGTCTTCAACCAATTAAACATTGAAAATCGCCTGGCATTGTTTCTTTTTCATACATTTCAATTTAGAGAAGTTTACAGACTAATCTATGTATTTACCTAATTGTATTTGAAGGCAGTAATTGTATCTGCACTTTTTATATCTATGTACTAGTGAATGTAACATTGTGTTTTCATTGTTGTTTGTTCCTCTTGTAAAGCCCTTGAATAAACAGTAAACCTCTCAGTTTCACCATACTCTCAATCTCTTACGTGTCCCTATCTATCTATCTATCAAATAAAAATAATAAATCAATGAGTAATATTTTAAGAAGCATCCACCTCCTTAACTCTTGCGAGAACAACTGATACAAGACAGGAAGCAGGAAAACTGTTCCTCTTGAATTTTAACATCGTTTACTGGACTTGTTTGCAAACACACTAAATACGCTAAAATGTGTGTCTGATCCAAAAAACAAAAAACAAACAAAAAGACCCCGTGTGTAAGTAAGAAAAAGATGAAAACTGATCATTGTGTACTTGGTTATGTAATTAATGCGCAGTGGAAGGCGCTGGTGGTAGTCAAGGTAACCTGAGCCTTGTGGGGAGGTTTATACATGCGTGCAAGGGGTTGGGGTGCTGCCTATGTAACAACGAGCAGCATAATCACCTGGTTAATAGTCCGAAGGCTGTCGTCGAGAAACCGACAAAAGAATTTCTATTTCCATTTATCTTCTCGGATCTCGTGAGAATACATACCGCTGGTTGCTGCGTGCTTCGCGGAGGTGCATATCCGGGATGACGTCTTGCAATGGAATTCTGGGAGTAATGGAGACGGCCGGCGCTAATCATGGCCGCCCTGCAGGTCACGTTCTGGATGTTTGAATAGTTCATGCTGAAAATGAAAACTATTCACAGTTTCAGGGGGGAAAAGTTGGTCGATCGGGGAGGGGGGGCCTATCTTCCCTCCTCCTTGCTCTTGCCAATGATGTCGGTTGCAAACACCAGCCTGATTAGTGCATCGATTAGCCTCCACTGGAAAATATATTCAGCGATCATTAAGTTCCTTATCGCCATCACCATCGTCGTCCTTATCGCCATTGTTGTCAACATCATTTTATCTTCGGCCATGATTGTCGTGTTGTTTTAAATAACTCAGAGCCCGACTTGCCATAAGCAGCTTCGTTAAGCAGAAACAGATGAAGGCCAGGCGCCTTTTGAGAGACCGAGATGAGGAGGGTCAAACCCGGTGCAAGCACGATGTTTACTTACATTTTAAGTCACCCGTAATTGCTGCTCTTAGCATGGCTTACTTTCAAGCCGTCGTTCTGTCAAGAAAAGTCCAGCGCTTAACAAACAAGTTTTAACCGTTGCAAAGACATTTGTTGTTGTTGTTGTTGTTGTTGTTGCGAAAGAACAAGCCCCCTTCATAATTTTTGTCTGCTTCATCTAAGGGGTTTTCTAATTATTTGATTCAGCAAGGGGATTGACAAGCCGGGGAGGGTGCATCAGTATGGATGGGCCATGACAGGGGGGCGTAACTCTTTCCATTCCGTACCCCTTACTTCTCAAGTGGTTATGAAGTTTAAAACGACGTTCCATTTTCCGTGCTTTTTGGTAGCTAGGCAAACAATAATGAGATGCAGTGTTAATGTATCATTATACTCAGATGCCCGTATGATACACAGGGATATATATAGGAAATCACGGTCATGTGCATACATCTATGTCTATTATCTACACAGACAGGCATGCGGAAGGAGAGAAACTGGCAGACAGAGGACCAAGCAGGCGCGCACACTAGCGGACAGACTAGCATACCTGCATACAGACGAACAGACTGACATAGACGAACAAACAGCCAAACAGACAAGCAGACAAGAAGAGACAGGGTCATGATTAAAGGGTCTCGATTCAAAAGTTTGTGGAGACTTCTAACTCGCGTATCGTCCAGACTGTTTGAAAGTTGTGCACACCCTCTGGCGCTTCATCTCGTGCACTGCACCAGCCTCGTGCGCCGCATCGCTGACAGGGACGGGGAGCGGGCAGGGAGGGGGAACGCACGCGCCTCCTGCATCCATCATTGTCGGCCCTCGCACACGTCTGAAGCCCCGCCATTTCACGCACGTGCGTCTTGCTACTGTCCGTCCACTTCACGAGGAGATGCTGGGGGGTCGGTGGGAGCGGGCAAAGGAAGGTGCTTACTGATGCCATTTCTAGTTTCCACCTAACTTTTACTGCATCATGGCGAAGACGGTGCAACAAATCTAACTGCTCAAGTACAGTCGCACACGTTTAGGGATAAGTGGTCGGAGAAGGTCAAAATGAAAGTCTTCTTTAAAAAATAATTGGCTTGCGTTCCCTTTTGGGCATGATTGGTCAACGATTATTGCCTAAACAAATGAAAAATTTAATTTAAAAAACCAGAGAAAGCAATTTCCTGGTGATTACTTGATGTTAGCCATGTACAGTAATTAAATAATCAAATGTTAGCCTTTTAAATCTTTCCTCTTTTTTACGCCGCTTTCGCACAGAACACCTAGCGTCATAAATTTTGCACGACCGTGACCACTGTCTTACATCAAGCAAGGTACAGACTAGCCAGCCAATCTCCAGGGAAATTAGCCCTGTCTGAACCACAAGTACAACTGCACAGCAAAAGCTTATCAGGCTGTGTATCTCCAAGACTACCTGCAGCAAAGAGAATTAAGGGCGCAGGGTATGAAAGTTGCAGGAAAGCACGAGAATGGTACCAGGATCCTTCGCTCTATCCCGGAGGCATGTCGCTACCTTCAATATAAGCCATTCGCAGGGGTGTACATGCGGTGTGGTTAATCGGGTATATATGTAGAGGTTAGCACCTGGTCTATAATCATGGTGAGGTGGGGTTTTTTTTTCGATGAATGTATGAACACAGGAGGGTTTGGTGGGTGTGAGGAGGAAGGATGTCAGTGGAAGCAGTGGCAGGACTGAGTCACCTGATATGGTCATGTGACCTGACCCCACACCGTGACGTCAGCACCGTGGATCGATGTTGATGACAATCTGACAGATGATGTCCCATTTTGGTGAATATTGTGTGTGTGTGTGTGTGTGTGTTTGTGTGTGTGTGTGTGTGTGTGTGTGTGTGTGTGTGTGTGTGTGTGTGTGTGTGTCTCGTAATTTTTTTTTAAGCTCAAAATGTCGGCTAGAGACCTGTTGCTAAGGCAACGAAAATTATTCATAACCTGAACAATCTTCCGACGCCATCCAATCTCCTTGGCCTTGTAGGTTGTTTCTCTGGAGGTTGGTGTTGCATGACAGCTTTCAGCGGCGAGGGCCATGTGTGTGGTTGTGAAGGTCAACATAACTCGTTGTTGCCTCGGACAACATGTGTCGAAGTGTTGAAAGTCATGATGACGGGAGTTCCATTCTAGATAAGTCAATAGCTATCTACCCCATCCTCTCCCACCCACTAGCCCACCCCTCACCCACTTCCCACTTGTGTTCTCATATTCGTTTGTTTCATTCGTTCATTCCTTGAATGCTGCCAGCTGACCACCAGTTAAGCTGGCTGATATTAGTCGTCAGAGAGAACAAATGGACAGACGCTGTGACAAGTCTTGCCACCTCGTTCAGTATTAATGGGCGATAGGCGAGTCTTTCATGGTGTGTCCAGTCCATTCTTTTATGTTCGTTAGAAAAACAACTGTCATTTGTCGCTATTATGGATAAATGTGAATATAGAAACATTTACAAAACATAACGTGATTCCAGGAATGGAAATGTGGCATATTTTCTCCTTGTAGTCTTGTATAATCTTTTGACTTTTATAACTCATGATCCTCTGTGGATATGATAGAACGTATTTCGCTTAAGTTTGATAGGCACCTTTTCAATAAGTCATTCATTTCTCTCTTTCTCTCTTTTTCTCTCTCTCTTTCTTTTTCTCACACACGAACGCACACACCGACGCACACGCACGCAAACATACACGCATGCACGTATACTCACATGCTCGCGCCAAGTACAGCTCATATCTCACATCTCAGATACGAAAGATCCCACAAAGTACAAAACGCCATTAACATTTCATGTTCACCCATTCATCTACCAGCGCGCCCCTCACCTCCTCCTTCTCCCTCAGCCACATAACATCCTGAATATTTCTCTCACTCCATTTGTTTCTAGCTGCAAACTTTTACTTATTTTTCTCGCTGCAGAAGAGTTATTGCTAAACTGCCATGTGACAGGGTGTTCCTCTGTACCCGTTTGACAGACCGCGGAAGGTTTTTGAAAGTTGTTGAGAGGGAAGAAAGAAAGAAATAGAACACCGGATAAAAAAAAAACTTGTCTGAACCTTCCACACGTGGCATCGAACATCTCCAACAGCACATAAAGGCATGTAACTGATGTAAGAGGCAAGATCATACAGCATCGTTTTAAACCTCGGGGTTTTGCCCTAAAAAAAAATCCTTCTTAGCTTCAGTCGATAGCGCCCAGTGTAAGCTACACCAGAAACACATCAGGGTAACACCTCCCATCTCCCCACCCACCCATAAAAAGAAGACAACTTGCAGTCTGGTAGCTTCTTCTTTACGACAGATGTCAGGCGTTTACTGAACCCTTTCTGCTGTAGTTATCTCTACTACACACACGTCTTCTATTTTATGCACTCGTTCACTCTCGAAAGTGTTATGACTTTTTTTCTTGTTCTGGTGTGAATAAAGGATTTCATGAATAAAAAGAGACAGTTTTAGGGCTTTTCCGGCGATGCCACGGCAAACACACATCTGCGCTCACCGGTCCTGGGTTTATTAGAAACACGTTGTTTAAAAACTAAACGCGCCGCAAATCTTGGACGGAATAACGTTACCCAGAATTCAGTCGCGCTATAAACGTCACGTTGAGGACGTGTAACGTTATTCCTCGTGACATTACGTCGCTGCTAATTACGTCTTTGTTAAGCTAATCACGCCTTTGCTTGTCACGCCATTGCTCAATACGTCTCTGCTAATTACGTCTTTGCTAAGCTAATTACGACATTGCTTGTCACGCCATTGCTCAATACGTCGCTGCTCATAATTTCGTTGTTTGCCACGTCGCTGCTCATCCATTATTTGCTCGTCTTCCTTCCCTTCTTGTTCTTACTCATCATGTCATTGCTTGTCACGTTACATATCCTAAGGTTACGATCTCGAACGGAATATGGTACGCAGCAGACTCGGGAAGATCCGAACTGAGCCACAGAGTAAATGATTGTGAAATTCCTTACAGGAGGAGAGCAAGACGCCAGTCATAAGATCTGCGTGAAAATGGAGGAAAAGTTAAAGGCCTATCTGTGTGAAGTATGTTTCAAATGATTAAATGCACGATACCGTTTCTCAAATTCTCTGCTGCGTTCTAGAAATATTTACTTACAAACATCACCTTGCACAGAAAGTGGACACACCTGACGTCACGTGTGTCCACTGGAACGTCTGATTGATATTTTTCCAGCTTTCCTATTAGCTGTATCCTTGACAACGTAAACATAATAACCCTGGCGTCTGAATGGTTGACCGTTTTTCTGTGTGCGTAGCGACGTTTGTAGAACTATCTCTCGAAACGAAAAGGTCGTATTTATCCAGGGTTTCGGAAAGATTACTTTGTAATGAGCTTTACTCCGTCATTTAACAGACTTTTTAATCCATTTTGAACTTCCCTACATCTTGGAAAAACAACGAAGCGCAAAGCTGACTATATCTCACACGTAAAAAACTCATTCCACCTTCTGTGTAGGAGTGCATTTGTCTGTATCTGTGGACATATAAATATATTTGGGTTGGAGATGTCATAAAACTAAAATAGCAAAAAGGTGTTTCGTTGTTCTACGCACATAATAGATCTCTTTACAAACAACTCCGCAGCACACTGCTACGCTAGGTGTCAAAATAAACTCTTAAAGTGATGGATAAAGAAGGCATCACATGGAGTGATTGAAGGAATGAAACACCGAGTTGGAAACTTTGCTCTGAACGTCTGAAGGTGCGATTCCACTTGAGTCGAAAGATTTAGCTCTCAAAGTCTTCTTACTTTTACAGGAAGCTGTGACCTAGCAAGAGATTTTGTACCTCGATACGAGCAAAGCAAAATACGCCTCTGGTTCCCACAGACAGCTCCTTGCCATCAATAATTCATACAAATTTTCGAGCTCGGTGCATTTTTGACGAATCTGATGTTGTCTGTCGGGAACATTTATGAATAAATCCCTCATTTATCTTACATTATAAGCCTCTTATTCAAAACTAATTTGTCGCAAACGCTGCCTCGAGTAATGGTTAGTTCTCTTGTGACAGACTAAATCCAAATTATGGCCTTAACCGCACAAATGTGGACAAATCTTTGACCAAGTTTGGCCAATTTTTCTTTAAACATCACTTTTGCCAAACGTGGTCAAATGTTTGTCTGTAGAACCTTACCGCCATTGTTTATGTTTATTGTAGATTGTAATCGTGTGTTGTCGCTCATGTCAGAGTGCGTGAATGTCATGACTATCGCTATGGAAACAGAGTTTGGGGGGAGGGAACAAAAGAAATTTTTGGTGCACCTTGTTGTGCGCCAGGGAGGACGCTGCCAACCCATACTTCCATCCATCGACGGGAAGGATTGGAAGAGCAGAGGTAGCATTCTTTTTCAAAAGTGTGATCCGTTCTGGGCCGGAGCCAAAGTGGTTTTGCAGACAGTCGAACTGCGTCTTGACCATCGTCTCAGTTCACACCTTGCGATGTTGGCTTGAAAGAAAGGTATTCACGGGACTTGAGCTAGGGACGTGTGGCAACGATTTCTTCCGACCATCGGTAGCGAATTTGAGATACATTTTTACATTTTTGTCCAAACTGAATCAGTCTAGATGATAAGAAGTTGCGAAGTTAGAAGAAATAATGGTAACTGCAGACAATCAAATTTAAGGTTCTTGACCACATCTTTCGTTCGGATTTGTCGCACCATGTCAAGGAAGCTTTATTATCGTGTTTTTTTAAAGCGCGGTGGTGCTTGCTGCAGACTATCTTCAGGACAAGTACCGCCAGTCATACGCAAGAAAACAACCGTACGATTAAAAAACAACACGTTTAAGAGATATTCTTTTTGCATCTGTGGATAATGGAGAAGGATTTTCTGCTGTAATGGAAGAAGATTTTTTTATTTTCTTTATTTTATTCGGTGTGGGATTCAAAAATATTGTGCTCAGGCTAACAGGTCCCATGACTCTACACACCTCGCGAAACACCTTTTAAGTTTTGAATTGGATTTGAATGTCATGTAATACGTTTATAACTTCTCTATTCTCTCTCTTTGTTTCCGCCTTCCTTCATTCTTTCTCTCTATCCTTTTTTTCTTTCTCTCTCTCTCTTCCTCTCCTCTCACTCATGTCTTCTTATTTTCTTCTCTAAAGCCGTTGTAACCATTTCTGCCACGTCCTGTTTATGCCGTCCATTTTAGCTACTTGCAGCAGGACTAAGACAATTGTTAACAATACTAGATTAGTTTGACAGTGTGGGAGCAAATATGTAAGTGAAGTTGATTATATAATTTACTAATGATTTGATATCATATAACCACCTGGAGATGTTAACTCTCGCTTTGGATTACATTACAAACCTGAACCTGTTCTGAGTGTCCTAAAATTTGATGCTCTATGTTCAATGTTCATTTGCTTTAATCATCGATGCAGAAGATCAGATCGCAACAACTTTGTCAGACCCTAAACATTTACCAACGAACATGGAAAAAAATTCGTCCTTTGTTTGTCTAGCTTTAGGTTTGCGTTTTATGATCACCAGCATTGTTTGCAGCAGATTGGAAACGTCTTCCTTTTTCGGCTTCGCAAATTTCTGAATCTTGCTTTACTAAAGTAAATAAAAGATTACAAAATAAAGTTTTAAGCCAAACTTTGATGGTGAGTAGGAATGCAAAATCCGTTAACAAACTCAATTCATGCAAAACAAACATTTTTCTCCAATGGACTGATGTTCTATTTTTTCCACGATCCCAGATTCCTGTTTGCCTGACGATGTGGAATTCCTGAACCATGATTCGCTGACGTCTGTGGGGATCGTGATCCCAGGTGGTCTTGGAATGGGAACTTACTTAACTCCTCCGGCGTTTCCAGATGCCAAGAAGGTTGTTTATCAGACCAGCAACGTTTGACTGTTTGTAAGTTTTTTTTATTTTGTCTTCTGCTTATTTGTTTTTGTTTTGTTCCACAAAGTGGTAAACACAATTCTTGCCTGGGGCTGTGTAGCCGTTACATTTTAGATGTCGAAGGTTTTTTTTTTCTTTCTTTTCTTCTTTCTTTCTCGCTTTCTTTCCTTGGTTTCTCTCTCTTTTCTCTCCCTCTCTCTTTCTTTTGTGTGTTTTTGTTGTCCACAAAGTGACAAAAAATGTACGACGACACATGCATACCTTTAAGAATTTTGTAATTTTATAATAATCATAACTAATTTATATTTCATCATCATTGATCGCTTGACTGGTACTAAATGACCACCAATTAAGATGGTCCGCTGGTACCGGGAGGACCTGGCGAGACACAGCAGCTGACAAGGTTCACCACTTCGGTCGGTTCTGAGGGGTGGTTAGTAGGTCCTGCATAGTGCGACCAGTCCACTCCTTCACGTTCGCCATTCAGTTCTTCCTGTAGTCCACCTCGTCTTCGTCTTCCCTCCTGCAGGATGGTCAGAATATCGTGCCGGGTCAGACCAGACCAGCTTCACTTTTGCTAGGAGAGGGTGGCGACTGCGCTCCGTACAAAGTCGTTGGTTATTGCGTTCCATTTTTGAGATTAGGAGCAGTTTTTCTGAGGCACTTGCTCTCGAATGTCTAAAATTGTTTTTCATTATCAGGAATCAGAGTCTGCATCTCGCACAGTCCGTACAGCAGGATGGCGGCTGTACTTGGTAGTAAACCGGATGGTGTTGCTACCCCAAATCCTGTTCAGTCTGGCCATTGCTGCCATCATTGTTGCGCTCCTGACGCAAACGTCTGCTTCGGGGTGGCCATCATTGGAAAGGGTGGCTACCAAGTGCTTAAGGCTCTTCACCCCCTCAAGCTGTACTCCGTACTTTTAGATCTCTGTTCTGCTGTACCAGTTGATGTTAACCCTTCTTTGCTCTTGCCAATGATGGTCTCCATCCCATATGCGCTCACACTTTTTGTCAGTCTGTTGGGAACATGTCGCAGTTCTCCTTCACTGCCTCTCATCAGGTCAGTCTCTTTGAAGAGAGATGCATTATGATATAGAATTGAGCGCTTCAGGAGGAGATGGAGTCTTAAAGAAATGGCAGTAAAGGAGAGGAGAGGGGAGAGAGAGAGAGAAAACGAGGGTGAGAGAAATTTTATTCTCGAAGTGGATTAGTGAAGCGTGAACTTTTGAATAATGATTAAATCTTTTAGGATCGTCATCCTTATAATGATCAAGCTACAAAGATCGCCATCTTTATAATGGGGTCTTTACCGGTCTTGAAAAGACTTTCCAATTTAATACAAAATGGAGCTTGCCTGGCGTCCGGAAGACTGATGTTATATCCGGGACTCTGGTCACCGCGTTCAGATTCATGGCCCGCTGGAAAAAAAACGTGTTTCAAGAATTTTCTGGGAGATCACATAAAATATTAAGTTCAAGAAATACGGAAGCAAACTGAGTAAATATTGAGATGGATCCTGTGTTTGGTTCCATTGGCCTAGTTAACGACTCTTCAGCATTTGTGGAACTAGTGGTAAGATTTGCAAACCCGCGCACAATTGGACAAAATAATAATAATAAATAATAATGTGAGCTTTTATAGCGCAGTTCCCCAGCAAAAACCAGGCTCACCGCGCTTTACAAAGAAAAATCTGTCAACAAGGAAAGAGAGAAAAGTGCCCTTGAAGCAACCAGCAAAAAATTAAAATTCATAAGGGTAATTTCAACACACACGTGGACAAATAGACACACGGACACGTCAACATGAATAGAAACATACATAGGTTTCTCCACATCGTTTCACATGTACAGATAACTTTTCTCACACATGCACATGTTGAACATGTTAGTATTACTAGAGGAAAAAATAACCTTTAAATTGATACCAAAAACATGGGGACTAAAGCATAGTGCTCTAAAATCAACTGTGAAAAAATAGATAGCGGTTTTTATGGACACGAAATACACACTGATTAATATTGGCATCAGAAGATGTCAAATTCCATAAACTACAAAACAAGCAGGTCTTTTGCTCAGAAAACAGCTCTCTAATGTGTCGAGATCTGCTGTAAAGGTAAAGCCGGATTGCGCTCCAACGTCAATCGCCGCCATGGCCGACAAGGTAACCATGGAATCAATGCAGAGGTTTATGCAGGATGTTTCTTCCTCCATTATTCGCATCGTTCTGTTTGAGAAGGATTGTCGGTGAGTTCACACATTTATTTCATGATTTTGCAGTTCATTTAGTACGGAAAGCTCAATGACATGGATGTGCTATTGCATGTGTTAGTTTTAGAACAGCCGAATTCTTGTAGTACGATCATCAGGTTAGTTTTAAAATCACCATAAAAGCCAGATTCTGTTCAAGAATTTCTGGATTGAGCCACAGGAGGCAATCAACAGCATGTTGGGGTAGTCATAGTCTGTTCACTGGCGCCAGTCGTAAGGATTGTGGAGAGAGAGTTGTGGATGCCAGTGAGACACGCCCCTGTGTATGTTACCTCCACTATGCAAGTATTTCAGAGCATGGAGTATAATCCACAGGATCTGTGTGACCGCTAGCTCTATACACAATATATGTGACCACTAGCTCTATACACAGGATCTGTGTGACCGCTAGTGCTGGAAGTCCTGTTATGTAAAAGGCAGGCAGCAGGTGACGGCGAGAACCAGAGCCGACAGCAGGTATGACTGTCTTCAGTTCATGGCGATAGACGAAACTACAGTAATGTGAGAGAATAATCTCGTGTTGTAACTGCTTAGTTAATACAAATAGTTCTTGTCCATAGATAATCGTAGATAAGCTGGGGACGCAGCAAATGCAGTCTGTAGGTATAGATCAAACTGTAGATCCAAACAAAATCATGCGATGAATGGCGTAATAAACCGTCAGCTGGCTTTCGATTGGAATGTAGAAGGCCGTTGTTGGAACTAAATCGCCGCAGACAAGAAAATCATTGAAACAGAAAGACAAAGAAGCATGTGTCAAATAATAGGGACAAAACTCACCACAGGTCATAGAAGACAAATAATATGACAGACAAAAAAAATATTATCGGTTTTCAGTTACTTTGACTACATGGCACCTCACTTCGATATTTCAGGACGCGTTCAAAATATGGGATGGGATGTCATTGCTTGTCACTTCGATTGTTATGAAATAATGACTACTGCACTGGATG
Organism: Marisa cornuarietis; assembly: GCA_004794655.1. Taxonomy (NCBI): domain Eukaryota; kingdom Metazoa; phylum Mollusca; class Gastropoda; order Architaenioglossa; family Ampullariidae; genus Marisa; species Marisa cornuarietis. The sequence continues at coordinate 1,393,763 of SMMW01000616.1, forward strand.
ACTTCTTTGTGAATGACGAGCGGTGACAGCTGTCCACCCTCTGCAAGACCGACAAGGCAGGGAGCGCACTCGCTCGATGGTTTAGATTCTTACCAGGGGGCGAACAGTGTCTCTGATTTAGACTCACACAAGGGTGAGCCCTGTCACCTACAGGTTTAGACACCAGGCAATGCCCACACCCCAAACCCTGCTCGTTGTGTAAGGTGGAGAGTTATGCAAATAGAGCATACTGTGACTGTGGAATCAAAAACCCATCGTGGCTGCAGAACTACGGAAAATTCTCTCTCCATGTATACTCACCCTTAGCCTAGCCCTCATGGGGTGGGTTGGTAGGTTGAGGGGGAGGGTGGGTTGGGTTAGGTTGGTTTGGTAGATTGGTGGGCAGACATGATCAAGCACACTTCACTGTCTCTATCTTTATATTTTCACTCGAAAAGAAGGATGAAAAACCAAAAGCCCGATATAGCATTACTGTAATCGCTCGAAATGTCTCTTGGACACTTTCCAAGCGTAAGTAGGTAAGTGTTTCATAAGTGTTTCTACTCACGCCGAGCTACATATCCGCTTCATCTCAAGATGCTGGGCTCAGGCACCATACCTACACATCGACGCTTTTGAAGTAGACCGGTACCGTTTCGCATCGACCCCCCCTCCCACCTTCTTCCCCTTTGTTGCATTTACGAGCCTTTGCCCGGGCACATTTCAATGCCACGTATGATGATGAAAAGATTGGAGCACATGGCGTTTATGTCACCCCGACACCCACCCACTTCCCTTCACCTCACCATTCCCTCCTCGCCAACAAATTTCTTTTAATGGGCGCAAATCAAATGCAACAGAGCGAACATTCTAGCAGCATGTGCCTCTCTCTCTACTCCAACACAAAACGATGTCTGACATCTCCATCGGCTACGTGAGGTCAGCTTGAGCCCACACGTCCCTCCCCCCCAACACACACACACACACACACGAATATTCCCTTCTTTCCTTCTTTCAATGGTTCAGAACCTGGGGAATGTGGTTGTGAGCATCAGGGAGGGTCAAAGGGTCGAGACCCCTCCTTTTTTTTTTTTTTTTTTTTTTGGCATGATAGAATATGTTCATACATTGCAGAGAGTAATAGGACCTGCGAGCATGTTGGAGTAAGGAACAAATGCTCTGTCACGCCATATCAGCGTCGGCTTGGTCAGCAGCTTCACCTCATGAATCCTCATTTATCTGATGCGATGCCTACTGTCCCCCACACCCTTCCTTCCTGCTCGGTTTCTCCTCACATCCCTTTGTCGTCTGCATCGATTCGAGAATCGTTGTTGGCTGTTTGCTCTCCTGATGGTTATGATTATCCACCCTTGGGGCTTCTCTTTTTCTTCTCCCTTACACGCATTTCTATGTTTGGGGGTGGGAGGTGGGGAGGTGGTTTGCCAACTTGTTTGTTTCTTATTCTGTCGATTTGTGTCTATCATGTCGGCGATACTGCGTGAGCTTCTGAAACACACACGTGTATATAGTGAGTAGTGTATGCAAGTCACTTATTTCTTCCTCTTCAAGGCCAGGATCTAGTATAGAAATTTGTCAGATGGGGTGAAAAGAGCACCTTGCGTTAACGGTTATCTACGAATAAATGATCTGCTGTGATGCATCATTGTTGCGAGGAGATACATAGTACTACCGGCATCTGGAGATGTATCGTTGACACGATGATCTGTATCGTTGTCTTGTTGAGCAGCGTGTATATATGGCTACATCTCCAATAACATTACTCCGTTACTAAAGAATAATAATCATTGAGCTCATATAGTTTATATAGTGCGGTACCCCATTGAAAGCCAAGCCCACTGCGCTCTACACAAACCAAAGATTCTGTTACAAAAACAAAAACAAAAAATCTTACCGTGAAGCAACCCTGAAATCCAAACGGGAATTCATATCGTTTTTGACATGTAGACAGCAGCTGTTGTAATGCTTCTTGAAAAAGCCGGCAAAAGTGGTATATTTTTGTTCATAGTATCATTCGTGCTTAGGAAAGATAAGATGGATAGAAGAACTTGACGGACACACACACACACACACACACACACACACACACACACACAGGTAGACCCGTACGCGTGCATACACAAAACACGAAAGTATGCATCTTGGCTTCTTGCACCTGCCTTCTTAATTACTTACTTTCTACCTGCCTTTTCACAGCAATCATTTTCCGAGTGTCTGACTATCTATGCTGGGATGTATCGCTGTTGTGAAGAGATTTATCGTCACTGTGTTGAAATGTTCGTCGCTGCCAGTGCCAAGACATGATATGAATGAGCAGACGAAGAAACTAAAACAATAAACTAAACTAAGGCAGGAAAAAGGGAGACCACTCTCAGATCATGATGTCCAGTAACTGGATCTCACCAGCTAGTCTCAGCAAGACATTAGGAACGGATTGCCAGTTTACACCTACAGTTTTGTTGAGACTACGCAGAGTTCAAGAGGTCAGAACACGATCGCTCTAATCATCTTCTTACAAACTTGCCTTCGTGCAAAGTGATTGAAAACAAGTGGGGGGGGGTAACTCTCGCTGTCTACACAACCCACTACTTTTCTTCTCAGTGTGAAAGCCAAACGAACGCCTACAAAAAATGGCAACAAACTCCAATAGTCCAGCAACTCTGTAAGACTCTCTAAGCCACATTTGTATCCAGAAGAGAGTATGAAAAACAAATGGTTGGGTAGGAAAGGGGGAGAACTCTTGCCACTTATAAAACCAAGGATGTCGATGATTACCTCGAGGGACTGCAAGTCTTGCTGCTAAGGGGGACCACAAATTGTTTGTTCTGTAAGACAGATCGAACCTCCTCAAGCAAGTGCATCGTGGAGTTAAGCAACGTCGTTCTCCAATAACCGGTTCTCGGTTTCCGGGTCTCTAGGATGGACTGGCCTTGCACGCGTGAAGGACTATCACTCATGTCCTATCCTCACTACTCAATAGAGCCTCCAGCAAAGGGGCAAAGGGGAGGCGAAATTACTGTAATAAATGCTTTCAAGAACTTCATTGAGGACCTGGGCTTTTTCCTTCTTTGAAAAACGAATTTCTGTTCATTTCCTGTGCATCAATGACTCATCCGTCTTCGTTTTTTTCTCCCCTTCCGTTGTTGCCGCAGGAGTAGGTTCTCGTACAACACTTGTCCAACTTCTGATAATGGAGACTGAATGTGGACTGGTGGGGGCGCATACGAAAGTGATCGTTGGTATATGGAATGGGAATCTTTCTATCAGCTACATGCAACATTACTTCAGCTACTACTCTACTACAAAAGACTCCAGAGATTAACACAAATAGAGCAACAATTTTAGCAAACTTAATCTATGAAGAGCATAAATACGGGGTTGCAGCCTTGGATGTACGTTGACGTTTATAAAAACAACTTTCTGGGTTTTTTTAAAATCTTTCTTCTTGTCGAGATACGCCGCTGTACACAAGTCAAATCGAGAAAACAATTAGATGGCGAAGTGCAGTCAGTGTGAAGAGTACATAGCGGATTCTCAGCACTACAAGAAGTTAGCACTCCGTGGTGGACTTTTTTTTTCTTCTCAAGACAAGTGATCGAGACCATTTTCACGCTGATACCTTTGGCAGTGTTTTGCGTGATGACTTAATCGCTCTCTGAACGCCAGTAGCTCCATTAGCCTTACATCCCCTGTCTCCTGTAGATGACCAGCAAATCACGCGAGTTGTGTATCATAGGGCCTGTGTTTGTATCGTACGATCTGTGATTTGCATCGTTGGATCTGTGTTTTGTATCGGAGGGTCTGTGTTTCGTATCGGAGGATCTGTTTTTCTATTGCAATGCCTGTGCTGTACACGTAAAGTCTGTTTATGCATCGTAGTGCTTGTATTAGCATCATAGAATCTTTATTGCGTGTCGTATTATCCGTGTTGTGTTGTATGTTCTAATGCATTGTATCGAGTTTCTGTACCATAATATCTGTAGTGTGTATCGCAGTGTTTGCTGTGTATTGCAGTGTTTGTTGTTTGTCATAGCTTTTATCTCACTTGTTGTCGATCCTACCCTGTTTTATGAACTTAATATCTGTACAGTGCATCACAGCACGTCCAGGTGAGAAGTTCGGGTTAGAGCTTTGAACAGGTGTTTGCTGCTCTGTGTCTGGCACACTACTTTCTTAAATCACCCCTCACCACATCTAACCACATGCATTCGCTGTTCAAGGTTTCGCAATGGTAAAAACACTTGTCATTGCTGCAGCGATGATCGTGACACCCGGTTCACAAGACTGACTGTCAGGTGCAGCGGGGGGGGGGACGCAAAGTTTCCTCTTCCTTCATTATTCCCTCCCTTCCACTGTAGTAACGCTCTTCGTCTGACGACCGTATTCTAACTGTTCCTGTCACCAGACATATGGTCACAGGACTTTTGGCTACTGTGCTGCAAAACAATGGAACTCTCTTCCTTTCCATATCCGCCACCTTCCTACAACTGAATCTTTCAAATCTGCACTGAAAACGCACCTCTTCCTTGAGCATTACTCCTAACACAGTCCACACAATGTTAGTCCTTCTTTTCTGTTTTGTCAGTACTGTCGTTTTCTTTCGTTCCCTGTGTTCTGTATCTACTTAGTCCACGTCTCTTCCTCGTTTTAAGCGCTAAGAGCATGCTCTCTATGAGTGTGAATATGCGCTATAAAAATCTTCACTATTATTATTATTAGTAGTAGTACAAAATCACCACTCGGCAGAAACATTTTCCTGCTAAAGAAACCAGCCACCCAGCCAGTCTTTGTGTTCATGGAACAGGGTGACAGCCAACAGCTTCTTCAGAGCCAGCGATATCAGTTGTGAGATAGGGACCATGCGATGTCCATTCTGTTGCCACAGTAACAAAGAGCGTGCTGGGACCTTCTCTGATGACGTGGGGGAGTGTGTGGTGGTCTCTGGGTAGGGAGGAGGTTAGAGGGATAAAAAAGGAAGGAGGGAGTAGCGGAGGTAGACCCATCGTTGGATGAAAGGACGGAAGCTGGCTGATGAAGGCAGTGCAATTTACAGAACTAAATAGATCCCAGCAAAAGCATCCCGCATCTCGCTTCCCGACTGGTCTGACTGTAATGGTTGTTTATCTCATCCACACGGCTGCCCTCCAGCTGCCAGTTGCAGACTGGCCTTCTGGTTCTCCTGCTCCGCAAAAAAAAAAGCGTCCAGATGAAACCGGGACACTTGAGTGCAACCTGTCGCATTACTGTTTTTTCTTTTCACAATTCATTCCACCAGAACAAGTTGTTTTCAGCAGGTATCTGAGGATTTCGCCGACCGGTAGAAGAGGAGGAGTATTTCAAACATACGATGTGTTTCAAAAACGAAGGTATCTGACAGTGCCAAGATGACAGCTGAAATCTTTGACTTTAAACATCGTGGATTGTACTGGTTGTGAGGGGAACGAGAACAGAGGACAGGTCAGGACGAGAACCACTTAAACTTGCGATACCGCAGCCAACCTCTGGAAATTCAAGACTGCGTTCAGAAAGAACATCCCAACAAATGATGATGAGGTCAGGCGAGGGCTAGGAGACTAATCTACAGATCGCTGAGATACTAAATGGGATCAGGACTTCTTTTTTAGCGGATGTGAAGGGAAAAAAGGGGGAGGGGTATTAACCGCAATCCAATTTCGCAAAGACCCTGCCATTAGAGACTTTTTTTTTTTAGCATGGTTATGTATTTACCGGAGGCTTTCGAGACTTAATGGAACAAAGAGGAATTTAATGGGAACCCCGACAGTGAAGAAAGATTTATCTCCATGAAATCCGCACAGACATGACCAGAGAAACAGCACACTGCTCTCTGTAGTTGTATGATCTCGTTCAATGAACGACCCTGAGCTTCGGAGCCTGATCAGAAACCATTAAATAACCACAGTCCGGAGTATTCACAATTTTTTTTATGGGAGTCTTGTATGTGTTTGAAGACATTCTTTTGTTATGTGGTGATCTTTTCAATCGGGCACTGCTTGCCTGCTTTGCCCCCCCTGGAATGGATAGCGTGTTGCCACATTTTTATCGAAATAGTTCGGTCGGTATGATCCCTTCTTATGAACGCACACACGAAGCTCTTCAAGGGCTTTTCACACGCCTTCACGAGTCACTTTCATAATATAGACACCTTGTGCCCTTTCTTGCCCGCAATTTAATTTTGATGTGCATAATCTAAAGCTTTTTGGGTGGCGAGGGAGGAATTTCTATGACTCAGCTACCGTCTATGCCTTCAAAGAGAAAGACCCCATCTTTCTTCCTTTCGATCTGCAGCGACGGGTTTGAAAACAGATAAAGACAGCGAAACGCTAGGAAATGACCCTAAGGTGTGAAAGATCTTTAGAAGCTTGTTCGTGAAGTGATAAGAAGGCAGAACACAATCGCATGTTGTTGAGAGAAAAAAATATTTACACTTCAACGGGGAAGTGGACTGCCGAGAGGTTAGATTATCAGTGTCCTAGACCTGGAGGGGCACATACACACACACTGGCCGGCGTACTCTCCCCTCCTCCCCCATAAGTTGACCCGATGTGGAATAAGGGGTTGGGGATACCTTAGAACATTGAGGGAAAAGAAAGGGAGAGGTAACGAGCACGGTCTTAACAACAAAAAGTAAAGAGAAAAGCTGTCCAGAGCAAAGCTCTCTCAGCCCCTCAGTCCCACAACGACTACCTTTACCCTTTCCTATTAGGGTGGCTACAAAATTTTGGGTGCGTGGTTGTTAGGGATTCAGTTTACGGGGATCGGTCACAATATCATTTCTGTAAACGCTTTGAGCAAATCAACGGAAGAACGATCATTAGTATTGTTATTATTCGTAGCTATAAGATGCTAAGCAGGTAGCGATCGTAGAAATTCAGAACTATCGTTTTTCTAACGATGATATTTTTTTTCAAACTACAATTATATATATCTTAACAACAACTATCGCCCTGATAATATACTTCGGTCACAACCATTTAAATTCTCAAGAATGCGGTCACACTCAACCCAACAACAAACTTTTTTACTGTTTAAGTTGCATGTTTTTACCCTGTAGGATGAATGATCAAATACATTGTGTGACGGACTAGTGCATACTTGTGTTACAGTTAATGTCTGTGTGACAGGCTAGTGCTTACTTGTGTTACAGTGTCGTGTCTGTTTGTGTGAAGGTCTAGTGCTAGCTTGTGTTACAGTTAATGTCTGTTTGTGTGACGGACTAGTGCTTACTTGTGTTACATTTAATGTCTGTTTGTGTGAACGTCTAGTGCTTGCTTGTGTTACAGTGTAGTGTCTGTGTGATGGTCTAGTGCTTACTTGTGTTACAGTGTAGTGTCTGATTGTGTGACGGTCTAGTGCTGGCTTGTTTTACGGCGTAGTGCCTGTTTGTGCACGTGGATACCAACATTCGCGCCCATGAATAGTATTAGATAACAATATGGTAACAGGGGATGAATGTGAAATAGGTAAATGAAAGCTTCTGTGCAGATGTGGGATATTAGTGAGAATAACCTCAAAGTTGTGTAAAAAATGTTGTATATCTGTGTGTGTGTGTGTGTGTGTGTGTGTGTGTGTGTGTGTGTGTGTGTGTGTGTGTGTGTGTGTGTGTGTGTGAAAAAGAGAAAGACGGACGAGGCAGCTAAAAGAAAATGAAATACGTTGCTTGTAATTCTCAAGCAAAACTTACGACTCACTTGTTTTATTTGAACCACTTGAAATTATCCAACTTAAAATTGTGATCTCAAACGATTTTATGTTGGTTGCTTTACATATACTTTACGAAATTTCAAAAAGTTCAAAACTCTCTCTCTCTCTCTCTCTCAATCTCTCTCACACGCACGCACGCGCACGCACGCACACACACACTTCGCATGTAAGCATTCTTATGCAGACTGAACTACTACTTTGTCCTTATGGAACTACCAAAACAATATACATCGAGTAATGTTTTGTTATTACTCGAGAAAGCATGGTGCATCCAACACATGCACGTGTAAATCCCATCAGTTCAGGTCCCCTTTCACCGCTCAGCACAAGGACAGGACAGCTGGGCCGCCCACACGGTGGGCAGTACAGGCTGTCCTCCCTCTCTTGCTCCAGCCCGTCTGTGACTACCTCCCACAATCCTGCGTTGGCCTGCGCTGTGGATGAACAGCACCATCAGCTCCACACGGACACGTGACGGCTACATTCCACGAGGTCCGACCGCCCCGTAGTATCGCCCCGCGGGTGGGAGTTCATAATCCAGCGTGGCAAGCCTTGACACGGAAAATTTTTTTCTTTTCTTTTTTTACACTTGCGAAGGTTGTCTTGGCAACGTTTCTTTCCCCCTTCACGTTTGTTTGTTTTTCGGTAGCGCACTCGTCGTCTGCTCTTGACGCTACATTCTGTACTCAGACGCACTCCTACAGGAGCAGCCGGGTTATCAATCCTCCAGTCACGTGACGTATAAGCTACTACGTGAATCGGTCCTTTGGTGCAGTCACATGCGGATATCGGTTAACTCTGGTAACGTCCCGGGTAGATGTAGGTTAATCAGTCCTCAGGTGACGTTTCGCAATATCTGCACTCATTTATCCCTTGCTGCAAATCAGATGCACAGTCATCGCTTACGTAGGACGTGCACATACATGCAGACAATCCTAGTGTTTGCTTCTATTCCTGGGCGTCTGTTTTCATGTAAAACGTGTCCCTCTGTGTCATACTTGTCTCTTCTTGACTCTGTCGTACTTGTGGCTTCTTTACTCTGTCTTTATGTCATACTTGTCTCTTCGTTAATCTCTTAAACTTGTCTCTTCGTTTTCCTGTTTTTAGTGGCAATGTGATGTGTACATATTTGTAATACTTAACTGAGAAAGACTCAGAGTCCTAACGTAGATAGCGTAGACGAAGATAGATAACTAGGTGACGTTTTATGTTCTTTTACAGCCTGTGATGATGTTTTATGTAAAGTGATCAGCTAATGTTACTGAAAAGGATTAATGAGCATGTGTTGTACATTTTGTGCTGTGGGCCTTGGCCGGTCCTCTAGTGACGTCACGCACGTGTGTAGGTTAGCCAGTCATTTAGTGACGTCTCATGTCCTGTTGAACATTCCTCCCTGTGATTGCTCCACTGCTGAGTGTTGCGTATGCGTCACTGAATGTAACGTACCACAAACGGAGAGGAAGGGAGGGAGGGCAGCAGGTGAAGACGATCTCTGACAACTATGGCGCAGTCGAAAAAGGGACGCACGTCTATCGAGGACACTTGATGCCTGAAAACTTCGCGTGTCTTGAAGACATTCTCGTGCCAGAAAACATACGTATCTCCAGAACAAATTTGCGACAAACGGCGCAAAAAAAAATTATCCGGCGCGCAAATTAGTAACAGAGGACGTGCATATCTCGGTGGCACAAACGGAACGCAAGACTTATCTCGAGAACCAACCCCCGTCAACTGTCATAGGACGTACACAAGATCATCTAGTACAGTATGAAGTCATCAAGGAGAGGCTATACCCACACTCGATCACAATCGACCCTGACTCCTGCGCTGTGTGGAGAAGAATGGAAAATCCCCAACCATTCTTCGCAAAACATGCCTGAGCAGCCATCGAATACGAGCGAGGAGTTGGTCCGCTGAACTCAAACATAAGCTCAGACAGGCATGTGGTGAGTTACGATGTCACGGGTCGCAGCGACTTAACTTCGGCCGTGGCTTCTCAAAGTTCGATCGCTTCTAGCTTTCTAGTCTTCACATGTAAGCATGAATTTCGGGGTGGAGTCGGGTAACACAGCACCGCGTATCAAGTCTGGAAACCAGAAGAGAACTTTGAGAAATTTGTGAATGAACTAATGGTGTGTTCTTAATAGGGCAAAGTACCACAGCGTCAAAACTGCCAAGTACCCCAATGTCCCGTTGTACTGAAACTGTATTGGAAAATATCAGCTAACAAGATTAGCATGTTGTACTGAAAATGCATGGGAAATATTAGCAAACAACCTTAGCATGTTGACCAGCGAGAAAATGTCTGTAAGGTTCGCTTCCAGTGGTTTTCTGTGGCATTCGCAGACAATAACTCTCCCTACTTTACTCAAACCCTGGACGGCATTTGCCAAAATTAAGAACGGCCTTTAATGAAGCCACCAAAGCTACATTATCTTTCACAAGGCTTTCAGAAAGTCTCAGCAGTCTGTGCAGTTTGCGAATCTCCAGTGCTATGAAAGTTCACGCAGCAAGAGGTCCTTAACCTTTGACTCTGAGCTGTTTACTGTCACCGTCGGTTTATTTTCTTATAACCCTGTCATTTCAATTTAAAGTAATTTTTTAGCTGGGCTTTAAACATTTCATACTTCCTATATTACCTTCTTTTTTAAAAAAAAAACTTGTGGAACAGGTACTCAAAGCTAAAAATATATCTTCCTGGTGCAATCATTTCCACAAAGTTCTCGACGCATTTAAAGGCTGGCTTCCAATAAATAACACAAAGCATAATATAGGTGAGCCCTTTGAAACTTTTTAAATGTTTAAAACTTTGCGAACTATACTTTATGTGACGTAACGAGAGTCAGGTAAAGTTCAAGTGACGTGTTCGTTCAGAAGTGGGGGGGGGGGACCAAGTGCATCTATTTGGTTAAGGGGCTGTCAGATGAAACGTAGCGGACGCGAATTTCGGACATACAAGTTCACTTGTCGATTAGTAACCCCCCACCCCCACCCCCCATGGTTGCCAAGGTACTTCTTCCATTGTCCTTCCAGTCAAGTCAACAAAGACAGGGGTGCCAACTCTATTGGTTTGTAGGGAGTTTACGAGCAGGAGTTATTTGGCCGGCGTCTCCTACGTTTCGTTAGACTGCCCTTCATTTCAGTGGCGTAGGAACCGGGGGGGGGGGGCAAGGTGGGCAGCCGCCCCCCCAAAAAAAAGATGCTGGGAAGGCAAGAATGTGAACGTTATTCATTGTCAGCATGGAGCTTGCCCTCCCCCCCAAAGCCCAGCATCTCCCTACGCCACTGCATTTCAATGGTTAATATTGTTATGCTGTATTGACAAAATATTGGCCACGATATGTGTTGAGCACAACATATGCATTCAATCCAAAAAAATAACTTAAACTCTCTTTTCTCAGCAAAAAGCAAGAAATGTGACGTTTTAAACATCAATTTGATGCCTACGACATCTAATTAATCGTTGAATATGTTAAAACTGATTCACATTTTTTTGGGGGTGGGGGTGTAGGCGGTGGGGGGGGATGATTTGTCTTTCGCCTGAGGCACAACACAGCCTATCACGGGCCCTTGTCCTAGGGCCAGTTGCACAACACGTTTCTAAACCTTAAAACTGTTCTAAAGAGGTAAAATCTCTTCTAAGCCATTTTGATTCTTTGCAGAAAAACATACAAAAAATTGTACTGACAGGACGGAAAGTCAGACTTAAACAACTTTATCTTATATAAAGCAGTTTTAGTTTTAAAAATTCTAAAATTGTGGTGTGTACTTTAAAATAATTATCTAAATAGAGTTAAGGCCTAAAAGTGTTTAAAATTAGAAATGTGTTGTGCAACTGGCCCCTGGACCTGTTTCTCGTGTAACATTCAGTGACAACAAACAGTTGTTGGCCATTGGGAATTCACGCCCAGTTCATGCCATGACCCCAGTGTCTCAGGCACAGATCCTGCTCATAAACACGAGGCGGGTCATGAAATATTTTGTGAGCAACAACTGCAAACAGGGAAGACGCTGACCTGCACACCTGGCTTGAAGTGTTGGAGAAACAGACAGAAGGAAGGTGAGGAAGGAAGCTAACACTCGAGTGTACTCACGCGTGGAAGGGTGGAGGAGAGAGGGAGGGGGTCAGAGCATTTTTGATAGCCTGTGTGAGTTTGGTCGGTCCATTTGGGTTTTAGATCACAGAACGTTTGCTTTTTTAATCAAGATATTTTATCTGCCTCTCTCTCTGTCTTTCTTTCTATATATCTCTATCTACTTATGTGTGTGTGTGTGTGTGTGTGTGTGTGTGTGTGTGTGTGTGTGTGTGTTGTTGTTTTTTTAGGATCATCCACACGTAAATGAACTGCATTTGAACTTATGATGGGAGGGAAAGTCGCAGCCAGATAGAGTTTACCAGCAAAGGCGTTGACATAACAAGTTGCTTTCTTTCGCGATGTCGCTAGAAATGAGGATTTCGTCTATTCATACAAAAGCCAGCGTGGAAAGGCTTCCCCACGGAACAAAACTGTTCACGACGATTTCTGGAATTACAATATCCAAATAAACTAAATCCAGTCCTTTGAAGCTAATTCTGAACGTAGATTAGTTAGCCTTAACTTGTAAAAGTCTAGCGCGTGTGAGCCACCATATTAGACAACTGACAACAAAATGTTCACAAGTTCCCTGGTGGACTGGTGGAGGTCGGAGGGGAGCAGGAGATACGAATACAATCAACGAAAGCTGTGCCATAAATCAGGAAAATAAGAAGACTTCCCAAAATGACCTCAAGCCCCTAGCTTCTCCTTTCTCCCTTCTCATTTCTTCCCTTCTGCATCTTTCCCTCTTTCAGCATCTTCCGTGCATTTTCCGACAAGTACATTGTGTCATTTCAAAGCATTAAAGCCAGGCGGACTTTTGGCCCAAATGCAACCCCCACTAAATATAGCTCGACCTGAACTCTTTCTGCTACAGAGGAGTGCACTGTAGAAGTAAGAGGAAAATCGGAGGAGGATATGGAATACCTTGAGACTAGAAAAAAAAATCGGCATTAATCAGAGATTGCGACAGTTTTCCGATATTTTGTGCAGTAAATCTTTTAGGGCTGCCGCTTTTTTTTTTCCCCAATTGTCGGCAGCGTCGTGTAAGGGATAGAATATGTATGTGAGGCCATTATTTGAAAGAATGATCACAGCGATTACCTCCCCCTTCTGTTATTTATGCCCCTTTCCTTTTTTCTGTTCGCGTTGTTGCTGTCGTCGCTACTGTATCTGGTGGAGGTGTAGTTTGTGACGTCAGCATACCTTACACTTAGGACCTGTCTTAAGTTCTTTCTTTTTTCACTTATTTCTGCCTGTCTTTCATAGTTTTGGCTTTCTTTCCTTTTAATATTTTAGTTCTGTATTTCTGTCTTCTATCTTTATTTTTTTATTCATATATTTCATTCTGTCCTCGTTGTTTCGTTATTTCTTTCTTCTTTCCTTCTTTTTTCTCTTTCTTTTGTTAGTTCTTTCTTCCTTTCTTCTTCTCCTCCTCATCCCTAACGTTATTTTTCTTGTTTCTCTTTGTTTTTCACGTCGTTCCACGTCTTGTGTTTTGTACGGAAGACCTTCCTGTCTCCAGCCCAACGCCCTGAGACTCGATAATCATTGTATTGAGCTGTATGTAAACACCAGTCACAATCTGTCTTTATATGCATCCAGGGTCGTGAGCTGCCTTCATCACAGCGGCGCCGGCTGATCGACCGACGGACATCGTAACCCTGTGATGGCCGCCGCGGAATAATCGCTGCCAAATCACAGCACATTACCTCCTCTCACCAATCTTACACATACCCACCTATACGCACAAACACACACACACACACACACACACACACACTGAAACTGTCACAATTTTCTACAGACCATTATTTTCTTCTGTGGTGTCATGGGTGTGAACTTGTTCGTCCCCCTAAACCGCTGGAGTTTGTGAGGACACTGATACAGGACTGCTGTTTCGGTACCTGTAACTGGAATAGGGTGTCCTGTAAAAATTGTAGGGTACCGATGCAGTCCTCTGATACACGGGGTGCAGTGACCGAACAGCTGGTCCGTGTACGTGACCACATAAGGAGGGCAACGAAAGGGTCACTAATATGGTGCACGACCTTACATCTGGGTGAATGTAACCATAAAAGGCGAGTTTTCGAGTTTGATTGACATTGTTCCCATGTACCTTCTGAGATGTGAACTACTCACAATAACAGTTATCTATCTCTACTTTTAATTGTTACTGGGGGGGGGGGCCTTGCTGTACACGACGGACGGCGAAAGATGATGTACAAAAAATAAACAAAATAAAGTCGAGCCCCATAGTCTTGTAGCCGCAAGCGCAGTGAACTTTGCTGGTCCACCCGTGTCTAGGACACGTCACTCTTCCTTCCGTGGATGGACGGACGGGGTATAAGGAAACCACGAGTGTGTTCCTGAGTTGCAGTCGCTAAGTCTCAGACATATCGACAGGTTAAAACTCAAAGGTAACAATGTGACATATCGACTAGTTTAAACTCAGATGTAACAGTGTGATATGCTCTTGCACACACTGCTGCACCCAGTGTGTCAGCCTCCGCGCGCAAAAGTCAATAAAGGTTTGTTGAGGTGGGCGCGGGGGTAAAGGGAGGGGTTTCCGGGGGAGTGGGAGAAAGAAGGTTGATTCCACTGCCCCTACAGTTCATTACACCGACACCTCGCTAACGTGTCGGTGGTCGTGGGTCTTAGATACCCAAGTCCGCACACACTGACGTCATTGACACCCGTGATTCGTGCAGATCTAATAATCTTCGATTCTGACCACAAGTCCTAAGGCTGACCTTTGGTTGCGACACTGAAAGGAAGCGGAAGTGACGCAATAGCTGCCGAGAAAAAGTGATTCGATTCGGGTTTGTTTTTTTGTTGTTTTTTTTTTTGGAGAATATTCCCCTACTTCGCCATTTATGTATTGATTTCAGATAACGTCGGTGAATAAAAGTACAAGTTTCCAATTTTAAAAAAATGCGAATATTTTTGTCATAAGTCTGGAACAAAGGGACCTTCAGTGTTGTTATTATCTTTCCCTGTTCAAGCCAGTGTTTCACTCTTCTTGAACAGAAGGGCTTCTGTTCCATTTCCCTAGTTGTCACCCCTGTAACATTTCGGAGAGAAGAGTGTTTAGTCCTGATTTGCTGCTTTATGACTGGGGTGTCTGTGTTATCTGAAACTGCTTCTCTTTCGCTAGAGACTTTCTGTAAACTAAGTGCGAAGCTTCGATAGCGTAATAGCATCACTGACAGAGGCCCTGACCATCTGTGTGGCGCATTATGACCTTTCTCTCTCTCTCTCTCTCGGTAGTACCGTACTGTGTGTGCATGTGTGCGTGTTTGTGCGTGCGTGCGTGGGTATTTCTCCTTTCCTTATTGCTATGTTCCTCCGCTTCACACACACGCACGCACGCACGCACGCACGCACCCACACACACACACACACACGCACCTATGCCACATGATGTTCGCTTACACTATCGCAGGCGTATATCTTTCTCTACTCAAAGAGGTCAACAGTAGCTGAGAACGTCGGCATAATGAACAGATTATCGACTCAAGAACCGCTAGAAGTATCCACTTCATATTGTTTCTGCATCTGCATTGCGGTCTCCGGTATGGAGCTCAATCGATGTCGGTGCCGTGCACTGCCTACAAATCAACAAGAAACAGCCATTATCAGTTTGCTGGATACTACGTGTAACATCGTGCACCACACCAGCTTGCAGTCACGTGACATGAACTTGGAATGTCGAGATTGGTTTGTGGTGGACGGCAGCGCATGCGCGGGCTGTGTCGTTAAAAAAAGGGAGGATGGGGTGGTGCAAAAACGACGTCAAATAATTAACTTGCTTTCAAATCATCGCTCAAGAAGCATAATTTTATTCTTCCTTTTTTTCTTTGACTGTCATTGTCTTTTGGTTGACTGGTCCTCGTGTGACCGTGTGTATGCGCTCCTAAATTGTTAGGCGATTGATAAATGATAATCATTGTTGTCGTCGTCGTCGTCGTCGTTGTAAAAACGCTTATTTGAAAACTTAACATGCAGCTTACTTTTATTGGAACGAGGGCAAGTGCAGTGAGAACAGAACAGTAAGGGGCACAAATTTATACCATTAAGGGGAAGACAATGACGAGAAAGACAAGTTGCACCTATGCACGACTGCACAGAGAAACATAATAATCCTGCAATTCACAATGAGGACAATGTTTATGAGAAATTCGCTGTTTCCTTTTAAAAAGAAAACTACTAAATATTGTAGACCTCGGGTGGCTAGTTGGTTGGTTGTTTGCTTTTGCACCCTTCCCGCACTGCAATGTTTAACCAAGCTCTCCAATGTCCCAAGAGCTTGTCCCCAAACTCAGTGGTTTGGAGCAGCATTTTCACGTAACTTTGTTAAACTTGGTGAAACATTCGATGATGCTTGCCAAGTCAAGGGCCTCAGCATTTCCACCCCGACAAGTGCGACACGAACTCTGGTCTCCTGCTTAGTTTTTGTCCGAGCGTTTGTCGCTACGAGAGAGAAACAGTCAAGACTCGAGTTCAAGGACGACGGTAATTTACTCAGGGATAAAATATTGTCCTGATTTGGAATGCGAACCAGCTGGCTGCATGAACCAGACAGGGAAGTTGACTCCCGATTCACAAGCATATTAAACGATATTTGTTTAAGGTTCATTCAGAAATAAAATAACAAACCCAAAACAGCAGGGCGCCATTTGGACTGCGATATTCAATTCGTTACTTTTGGCATCTGCTATTCTCATATTACTAACTCAATAAAACGGTATATACCAAACAGCTGTGTAATATAATGCATGTTAAGTTTATTCGTTTTGTCTAGAAAAATTATGGGAACAAATTTGATTCAGGGGTATCAGCAGCTGACGCTTTATTAAACTATTGTGTCTCATCTAAACCGGGTGAAGTGTGAGTAACGTGACTATGAAGCCCTGGGCCTAATTTCAACCGATGGAAAAATAAAACTGAACTATCTCTAACAACCGGTTCTTTAAAGGCGGTTCATTAACAGCAAACAACTCCTCGCTCCACTCCCGTCTGTTCAGTCTACTTAGCTGCACTCCCTTCTGTACAATGGGATGAAACCCGATACCTGATACCTCTGTTCAAATACCTTAGTTTCATAACTC
The DNA here is from genome assembly GCA_004794655.1 of Marisa cornuarietis. Classification (NCBI taxonomy): domain Eukaryota; kingdom Metazoa; phylum Mollusca; class Gastropoda; order Architaenioglossa; family Ampullariidae; genus Marisa; species Marisa cornuarietis. The sequence goes on from SMMW01000616.1 coordinate 1,410,669, forward strand.
GGCATTTCTGCAAATCTCCATACCACATAAAACATCCATTTTTCAACGAGAAGTCGAGGAGGAACTAGAAAAATACCTCGTGACGTTCCATAACGGCAAGAATAAATGTCCTCGTCGCATTTTTTCCAAAATAAATTCTTCAGATGGCAAAACACCACTCAACGAATTTGCTTTTACCTTGCAAAAATTACTACATGATCATATTTGACTAGAGCAGATGACTTTGTATTATCTGATATAAGACATTTTTATAACTAACACGTTTTTCCTTGAATTCCCCATGCTGCCCCAGGGCAACGGCTTACCCTCGCTTCCTAACTACGGCTTCTGGGCGGTACCTCAGAGCCTTCTGTATCTTTCAACGCAATCTTTGTAGCCAGAATACCGTACTTGCAGCCTACACAATGGCAAACATCTGCAGTGGACTTCAGTGCCCTCCACGTCTTGCGGCAAAATTTCGTTTTTGACTTTCTGCTTTCCTTCATTGTAAGCTTGCGCCATCGCTGAGAGAATCCTAAAGAGGACAGACAGTTGTATTAGGTTTTTTTTCCTGTTTCGTTCCTGTCAGTGTACTTCTAGTCCTCTCTCTCTCTAGATTATGCGCATGTAAAAAACATCTAACATTGTGTTCATTTTTATCTTCTATCCGTGTATGTGTACCCGGTCCCAGTCTCGCTTAACGCGTGCAAAGCCAGCGTTGATATGATGGCCTTTGAGTCGAGAGTCAGCTGCCATGCTGAGAGAAAGATTACTGTTCACTGTTTTTAAGCCGTGTGCACCCGCGAGACGGTTGACTGTCGGCAAAGAAACAATAGTTTGCAGAAGCTTGAAGAAGTCCCCACGGGGACTGGTTCCCGTTCGTCAGGCTTTACATTTAAACGTTCAACGTTGTTTGGAAAGCTGTGGCTTTCTAGGAAACACAGCACGCGCATTGGAGTAAGAGTAAAGACTAAGAGAAAGCTGGATTGATAGGACTGTCATGTCACTGTTAGCCCTTGTTGACAAAGCTGTAGCTGATTTGTTCCTTCGTAAACTCGTTCCGTTTGGATTGTGGGGAAACTTTTGCACACAATCTGTGCGGGAGACAAACAATCTGATTCGTAATGGACATCAGTATGTTTACTTGCAGCGATGATTTCATGATTTTTGACGAGTTAAAGTTAATGCAAACACCTCATCTACAATAAATATTTCCCTGCAAACATAAAGATGTAGCAGGGAGCAAAGCACTGGAGTTATTTTATCGCAGGACACTCTTAATGACTTAATGAATCACACCGGTCCGTTCCGGACACATACCTTTAAAAAAAGATCTCCGAATTAAGATATTCCTTTCTAATGCTGTTTGCTTGTTGCACTGGTGATTAAACAACGTCCATGTACTAGAGTGACATCACGGTGTTGACATCTTAAGGTGCAGAGGATCTTGTTTTAAGGAGTGCACTGCGTGATTCTGTTTGTACCTGGGGAGACCAGATCGTGCAATGTACTAACTTTAAGTTATTTCAGCAAAATTAAAGACTCGTAGGGATGTATTTATCTACACAGGATGTGGGGGTCAATAGGACATTTAAAGACCGCTGCTCACTTTGTCAAGTCCTTAAATTAAGCTATTTAAGACATTTTTAAAAATTACTGCACATGATATTATATTTTGGTGTAATGTAGATACTTATATTTATTTTTGATTATTAAAGTAACTTTTAGGACACGCAATATCTCTCTCTCTCACACACACACACACAGAGGATTTGTGGGGGCACACAAAATACACCCTCTCTACAGAAATGACTTTGAGTAACAAACTTCATTAGGCCTTGTAGCAAAAGAATGTCAAAGATATGGATGGAAGGGGGTCTCAGCAAGGAGAGGTCATGAAGGGAAGAGGGATCATAGGAAAAAAACCCACTTTGAGAATGAACCCTTTCTGGCATTTTCATCTGTTCCAGATGTTGAGAACGTCGGGTGTGTTCATGGCAAGAGTTGGGGGCCTTTACATGTGACGCCTGTGTACAGTTTGTACACCAAGCAATACGATTATAATTAATATTCATAAAATAGTCTATGCTTTTAATATTATATGGTATGCAGGTTATGATGAAATATCTAATAAGATTATATTTTTATCTATATATATATATATCAGTATTCATCAATATCCCTGGATTTCCTGAATTTTCAAGAATTTCCTCCTCAAACTACGCTTCCTGTCATCGAAAAAGTTGTTCAAATCACTTAGACACAAGAAATTAACGGAAGCAGCTATTTGGGCAACGGTACTGTGGTGTAATGTGCGAATCGGAACGATGGCCGAAGTTCGGGACCAGACAAAAAGTGCCGTATAAAGAGCCACACTAATCCTATATAAAAGACCACCCTGTCCCTTTTGTCTGTCTCAGTGGCGTAGGAACCAGTGGAGATGGGGGGTGGTAAGGCAAAACAGATTGTGTTAGAATGAAGTTTATCACCCCCCCCCCTCACCAGCCAATCAACGTCCTGCGCCGCTGTTTCTGTTACTACTATGCAAGGACAAGATTACTTTGGGTCGAGTGGTGCACACTGGCCCCATGATTGTCGGAACGCTCATGTAGAGTGGCTTTCTGCAATCGGCAGCCGTTGTCCAAAGCCCTCACAAATTATACGGGATTATATGCATCGAGAGACTCCCGCCATCTCCCGTCAGACTGTGTGCCAGCGTGCAGGGCTGACAGAGGATGTTGTTCTTTGTTGTTTCAGCCATGCGACTTCTAAATGCTGGCGTGTGCAAATGAATTGCGATCGAATGCGGGTCTGAATTGTGATTCTATGCGGGTTTGCTTGGCAATGATCTGTGTGGTAGGTATAAATGTGCGATGGTGTCGTTGGTTGCTGATGTTGTGCTGCGCGGATTTTTTTTTTAAATTAGTGATTACGTATATGGTTTCCAAATTGCCCTCTAGGATAAATGTTATTTTACTGTATTGTATTTTCAAAGATATAAAGCGTGAGCCACCCTTTTTCTCTATTCCGAAAGACGAAGAAAACGCCATGACGCCCGCTTTATACCAGTTTACCATCAAAGTTACGGTACTTTGTTTCCTTCATTACACTCCCCCTCTTTTTTCGGTTATTGTCGATCATCACACATAAAGCTATAGCCACAGTATTTGTAAAGCGCTAGGTAAGGTTGCCCCTGGTTAGCTATGGACGGGAAAGGCTGTGTAGTCTTGTAACTGGAAACAGGTGCAGAACTCATAGGAGGTCGGCTGATAATCTAGAAGTCGCCGTCTTGCATACTTACTTGCTGTGGCTTCAGAGGGCCTGTTATGGTTGTAGGTAAGACAACCCTCGTGTATAAGTACGACCCAAGATAAGGAAGAACTTGGAACACCGGTCTTTACCGCTGTATCTACGCAGGGTTCTTCATGCCATCCAGGAGGATCAGAGCGCAGTCTGGCGCCCCAGTGCGTACAAGATGTACATCATGACCAACAGCCCTCGCAAGTCATGCAAGGCGTCGGCGCTCGTTGGACAACGCACGTCATCAAAGGAGTGGGTGCTGTCATGGTGGGGGGGCTTACATGGTGGTGGACTACATAATTCGTCACGCTTAACTGCGTCAGCGTGCAGTGGGGAGAGAAGATCCATCAACTTAATGTTTCTTTTTCGACGGCTAGCACAGAGTCTAAGATTTCGATTAAGATTAAGACCGGAGGAAGTCGGGACCACGAGACTAAAGCGAGGCTACCCCAGTTTTGCATGCATTTTATTTTCTCGTGAGTTATTTGTCGGGTCTGTCTGTCTTCCATCTAACTATTTCTTTATATGTTTTTTTACTTATTTATATATTTTGGCTAATGTGGTTCTTCAGACGTCAGTCACTTACGCCGGTCAACGACCTTTGTAATACTGTGTCTTAATCTATTAACGTGACAGGAGCTGAACAGTTCATGCGTGTCCTAAGGACAGAGAATCGCCTCAAGATAGTTGTACCACTCCAAACACAGCTGTAGCACATAATGTCCAAACACAGCTGTACCACATAATGTCCAAATACAGCTGTACCACATAATGTACAAATACAGCTGTACCACATAATGTCCAAATACAGCTGTACCACATAATGTCCAAATAAACTGTACCACATAATGTCCTAACACAATTTTACCACCGATTGTCCTAACACACCTGTACCACATAATTCCCAGTTGAAAGAGTTTCACCACTACAAAGCTGGACCACCCCACATATACAGTCTCAAGACAGCTGACAATGAGTACTTATGCCCACAAACAAACAAATGTACGTGTCGTCTAAGGATATATATTCTTCATGAGGTATAAAGACAGCTGCATACTGAATGTGACCTGATACAGCCTTTGAAAAGATCTGAGCGAGCGGTGCTCAGCAAGAACAACCCAGGAAAACAATGAAGTTTTATGGCTCCCTGGACATGTCTGCCAGGCTCCATCCCAGGCAGGAAGACAGGGAGGGTCTTCTTAACTGCATTTCGTGAAGCCAACGTGTTAAGCTGCTTCTTGGGGCGCCCCTGCGTTCCTGTGCTGTAAACTTATTTTTAGCGATAATAAAAAAAACAGGTCACGGATAGTCTAGCGGCCATAATGCCATGAATTGTGAAGCTCGGTGTTAACGTTTCACGGGAAGTATAAAAGGGATTGCAGCAGAGAAATACATAAGCACCAAAAGAATGTTTAAAAAAAGAAAAGACAAAAAGCTACGACTGTTGTCATGCTGTGTCGGTCTACCTTTGCCTTCTACGACAGGTCATGTCCTTGCATGTGTATTATACATGAACCTTGTCAAAGGTTGTCTCCCTTGGTAAGGAGTTAAAATGATATATCTGTTCATTCAAGTGCGAGAATGTCATGTGTCATGTTAGAGAAAATTGTTAATGTGTTCCTTTTTATAGCGCACCTGAGAAGTTTATATTCAAATTGTGGTCATCTGTCTGATCTGTGACACAACTTGTTTGTAAATGTCTTTTTTTTTTGGAGAGAGAGAGAGACGTGACATGAATATTGTGTGTACTTTGTAAAGCAAAGGTCATGATGGTGTGGGGTCACCTCCAATACACAACAGAAAAATAAAGAGGAACAGGTGTGTGGGGGGGTGGGGGGATTTCGTAAGTGTGTAGTGTTAGCTGTCTGTTGTACGTCCGTGTGAGCGTGCGATTCCTAAAAGCTCCTCGGCGCAGCATTGGCATTCCCACGGTAGGTCTATTCACAAAAATACAAAAATCCTCCGCTGGACCCGCTAACCTCAGTAATTAGCAAACTCTTTTAAGTGTGGAGAGGAGATGTGCCGACGTTCCGCTGCCATTCGCTTCGGTTGACTGCAAAGTACTTCGCTGGCCGGTGTGTGTTATGTGTGAAAGAACAGGACGAGACTTCTTGTTTGTCCTCATGCATTAATTGATCGCCAGAGCATGGGGGTAATTACTCTCTCTCTCACACACACACACACACACACACACACACACACACACACGTCTCTTAGATCTCTATTACACAATAGTCCGAAAGATTTGAAGTCACTTTTCTCTTTCTCTCCCACATACCTACCCACACACCTGTAGAGAGGACAGCAATCTCGGAAAATTGTTTATATGACACAACAGCATGAACTCTTCTCGAAATAAGCCTGAAGTCAACCAAACCTCTCTCTCGTCTCTCGGATACCTGCTTGAAGACACCCATGCGTTTCCAGTCTATGGTCTGTGGCACGGCCTTTACGACCTGTGACACAGTGTTTATGCTCTGTGACACGGCCTTTACGCTCTGTGACACGGCGCGTGACGGTCGGAAATCACAGCGACGCACATGACGCACTAGAATTGCGTTCTCGGTAATCACTGACCCGTGGACGTGGCTTCCTCCCTTACCCCCCTCCCCCTTCAACAGCATGCTACTCAAATAAGCTACGGGAGGGCGACTGCCAGTATACATCCTCATACGGCATCAATCAATGCAGCGCCCTGCAGGCCGTGGTGAACACAGCCCCCCTCTCCATCTCCCCACATCCTCCCACCCCCCATCCCACCCCTCCCGCGTGTTGGCCTGAACACAGTAATGCAGCGTTTCTCAACCTTTTACTTGTGACGCCCCCCCAGACGAATAAAGGTACGTCCGCGCGCCCCCCTTAGCCACTAATACCTATATGAGATATGAGAAAATGACCGCCTTTGCGGCCCCCTTTTCAGCAGCTTGCGCCCCCCTTGGGGGGCGCGCCCCCCAGGTTGAGAACCGCGGCAGTAATGTGTAATGAAGTTTATTGGGAGGCTTGCCCTAAATCCTCCCATTACTCCACCACCTCCCAACCCATGCATCTACTCCTCAATAATTTGTCGTAGTCGCAAATTTCGACGGTGGCGTGGAAGGTGCGTGCAGGGGGGGGGGGAGTCTTGTCTTTAGAAGGCGGCATTCATAAAACCGCCCAGAATAATCGCTAAATGTAAGCGGAAACAGAACCATCAACCATGATCCGCTTTTCGAGGGGCTGAATGTAAGCTGCGTTCAGGCAGAGTGTCCTCCAGCTGACGAATGCACAGTCGTGTCCGCCTGGTGTGAACTGCGCGTTGAGCGGGCGGACTGCCGTCTGAACATTCTGGCAAAGTCGTCCTAGCCTCGCTGCTTGAATAACGACTACATCTTGAAGTACTCACCGGTCGGCCTGTGATGTGGGTCCCTCCCATGTAGTACTAAATGCAGTAGTCAATGGTATTTTATTAAACTGTGCTGAACCATCATTACCTCCCAATGCGATATTCTGTACACACAGACCAGTACTCGCACTTCTGTTGCCATTTTAGTGACCTAGTGTTCTGTTCCGTATGTGTGCTCGTTCTTTTTGATCCTTTGTTTCTCCTCCGCACAATTGCGTACTTCTTTTTTTCGTTCTAAATCGAGTAACTATTAATTATAATCTTATTACTACTTTAAGGAGAAAGCTGAAGACTAATTAAGAAAGTGTGTGCAGCAGGTTGGGCGGAGCGGGTGCAGCTACGACGTCGGAACCCAATGGCGCGGATGTTAATCGACGAAATCGTGTGTCGCAACGTCTGTCTGATGCTGAAATAAGTTCTGTATCTTCTGTATCTATAGAAAGAGTTCTGTATCTTCAGAATGACTCCTGTATCTATAGAATGAGTTCTGTATCTACAGAATAAGTTTTGTATCTACAGAATAAGTTTTGTATCTATAGAATGAGAGCTGCAACTACAGAATCGATTCACTATCTAGAGAGAGAAAATTCCCCTCTGGGCGCCCCATAATCGCCGTCACAATTAAGCTTGCCTCACTCCCCCAGGACCGTAAGGTCCCGTAAGAAGTACCTTGACCTTGCAGACTATAGGCTGTAATCTTGGGTGATGTCACCAACACTCACCAATCACCCACAGACGACCACAGCTCACGAACTGGTTTTGTTTCCTTGATCAAGTCAGCGTTTCCCATTTAGATTCGTGTACTCAGGGGTTTAAACCTATTTCTGTTCATGGCGACTGTTTGTAGGTCTCTGAGGATCTGTGAAAAGATTATAACTCAACGCAGATTTGGTCAGGGGAAGGGCGGAGTGAATATTGTCATAGCGAGCTCAACCACTTTGTTTTTGAAGGGGGAAGTGGGGGGGGGGTAAACCTTTGAGAACGACGGTACATCGTGTGCACTGACGGTGGCGTGTTGCGACAGTCTACAGACGTCTGAGCCAAGCCGAACTGGATCCGCTCTTTCGTCCCCCGACCCCAACCTGCCCCCATACCTCTTTTTCAAACAAGAAGAAACAAAGAAACTTGGCGATCGCTGGTAACGCACACAGATGATCCTTCTCGCCTCGCAGTCTGAAGACACGGCAACCTCTTTATTATTCTCTTTATTTCTCGCACCTCCCCTTCCCCTCCGGCCTTGCCGCCTTTCCTATCTACTTGGGTGACACTGATAAAGAAATATTGATATAGTTTCTAATGTCAATGTACGTAGCACAGTTACAAAAGCAATTAATTGTATTATTCTGTTATTCATCTACATTAATGGGTTCGATTCTCATCATAGTCGTTTTTTTATAATGTATGTCAAAGCATGATTTCTGTGTGTGTGTGTGTGTGTGTGTGTGTGTGTGTGTGTGTGTGTGTGTGTGTGTGTGTCCTGGATATCTATTATGGTGAGGTTTTGGGGGGTATATAGGGGGGTTTAGCTTGTTATATCGAAAAGTGCACTCTGCGTATACACTGCGTGCACTGTGGGCTCTGCCTAGATAAGGTTGGGTTTACGTTAAGTTCAAGGTAGGGTTACGGTTTGGGTTTGAGGTTGAGGTTGATCACAGCTTTAAAACCGAAATAAACGAGGATTTTCACATGCGTCCCCTGCATGGGAGGGAAATGTAAAGTCGGTTGCAGGCTTTGCCTAGTGGCTGAAGTGACGCCCGCGTATGACTGTAACTAATACCGCCCAACCTCGCGAAGTCTCGCGTCTCACGGGTTTCAAATGAAAGTAAAGAAAATCGAGCGAGGATCGAGTGCAGACCCAGTCGACGTTGTTCCCGAAAGAATCCCTCCCACAGTAACCCTTTTCCTGCTTTTTTAAAATGTCCATTAAGACATTTTAAGTGTGACAGTTTTTTTGGTTGAGGGGTACATTCCTTGCTACTAAAGGGACGCCATTAAAAAATAAAATAACTTAATGTCTCATTCATTTCCTGTCTGATTTTTATTTCATTCCATTCATCTTTTTTCCCCCATCATCCTTTTTGTCGTTCCAATAAACAAGAAGTAGTTTAAAAGTCAACACGCATGCGTAAGAGTGACGTGAACGAATCGGTTTCACCTAATTCTGTGTGAGCCATCAGAGAACATTGTCAACCTTCAGAATAAGCTACAGTCGTGTCAACCTTTAGAATAGCTCACAAGCAAGAACTTATGAAACTATCATGTCAACCTTTAGAAAACCTCTCGGTGCATTTTCCGTCTCCCACCGAACGCCAAGAAAATACTGACAGTGCTTAGCGTCTGGAACTGTTACACGGGACTAAGTCTCTTTAATTTAAACCACTATCATGTCCCCACTTAATCACTGTCAAGTAAAACTTTATACTAAGCTACTATAATGTCAACCATCTAGACTCACAAATAAGTCAAACTTTAGATTAAACCGCCATCATGTTATCTATTAAAATAAATCGCCGTACCAGTACCAGTGGACTCTACCACTATCAAATCAATCAGACGAGTCAGCCACCAACAGATCATCTAGTTGAATAATGCGCCTTTTACACCTGCAGACTAAAGACTGCTTCGATGATTCAACTTTTGTCCTTCTTGTCCACACAGCGAAACGGACCACCGTAACCAAGGAAGAGTAAACTTGAGATGGAGGGAGGGAGCTACACCCATTACTTGTCTGTCACGCCACCGAAGTATAACTGTCCATCGTAATTAATAACATTGGTCATTTGTCAGAGATAATACAACACATATACAATTATTGACACGATCTTTCTTTAGTGCTCATGTCTTTAAGGTGTATTTTTTAAAATTTATTGTGACAATACATGAACACGACCTCGTATGCTTGTATTTTTATAATTTTCTATATTTTTATTTTACTCTTTCCTACTCAAACATAGAATGGAACATTTTTTCTGAATCTGCACTTAATGGTTTCATGAACATCCCTGAAGAGTACTGGGGGAGTGGCGGGGGTGGGTGGGAAATGAGTGTTTTATGCCGAGCCAGCGACTAAGACAAATTACAGCAAAGCAGCCAAGCCACATGCGTCACATGCAGAGAAAGAACAGCATGGTTGACACAAGATCCGAACCGAGGACTGACTGAAGAGCATCACTGGGACCGGAGTTAGGAAACAAGGTTATGCCATAGCCCTGGAGTAAAATGGTAAACAATCGTCTTGTCTCCGTAATAATTAAGAGCAGTCCAGCTGCTTTACCCCTGGGGCTGTAGTTATAGAATAGTGACAAAGATGCCTTAGGGTACCGTTACATAAAAGCGATGTTAACGGGATCTTAACCACGTCGAAACTTCAGAAACAAGTATGTCTGCCCTTATTCCCCACTTTACGCCGGTGTCCCCTCGTCATAGCACCAGCCCCAGCTGACTTGTTCCGTTGGGGGGGGAGTATGAAGGGAGTTAACCATCGAGACGCCCCTCAGTGAGGTGTGACTGGTTATAAGGAACGGATCGTCTTCCCTCGGGCCTCACAACCCCCCCTCACCACCACCCCCAGCCTCCTCTACCCTCACCCCCTTCCGTCTTTCTGCCCCGGCTGTCTGACCTTTACTCCAGTTCGCAGTTTTGGAGGTCAGCTGACAGGTAAGCAGGACAAGACATGTCAGGTGTAAGGTATTCCTTCACTCATCGCTAGTGACGACCCACCTCACTCCCTCCACTCCGGCCGGCGACGCACGCAGTGTACACGAAACCGAAGACATTCCAATGCCGGGTGCACAAAGCGACTCTTCAGTCAGCGTGATTTTTTTGTATATTTTTTTTACAATATCCTTTCATGATTACAGTCTGTACGCGGGACAGAAGCTTTAAGCCGTAATTGATTCGCTTTGAAAAGCTGTCATTCAGTGCCTTCCACTAAGGTTTCTTTATCGGGTCGTCAGCATTGTACTGTTTACAAACCCCAACCCATATGTTATCAGAGCAGCCGCTGTAGTGTCTACATAGGTCGTGGACAAGCGGGCTTCGTACCCGGCGGGGTGAGACAGGATGGGGGACAGGGGGGAGGGGTTTAGAATGTAATGCTGTAGAAGATATAAACTACATTCGTTTCGACACCAGCACCACGCGTGCCCTGTCTTTTGAATGAAAGCTACATAATACATAGTCTTTGAAAACAGGGAGTCGAGTGCAAAGCGAACCATTGTCTTCGCTCGTCGTTCGCTCTTCGCTGCTAAGGACGCTACCCGACTTCCCAGCCTAACACCGAGTACCGTTGTGGATGAAGTGTTGTCATGATTATGTCATTAAGCCCACTCTACACTTCTAGATTTTAAGTTTCCATGTGAGTCCATCTTTCCTTTTTATTTCTGTAGGAGGGGCTGGGAGTGGGTGCTGTGTTGTTTTTGCTCTCGATTTTATCCCATGTTTCCGTGGCAACATTTTTTTTTTTGCTTCATTTTCGTTCCTGTTTTGCTTTTCTTGTATTTGCCTTTCATCTTCCATCTTCGTCTATCAGAGGAGATAATGCCCAAACGCTGTCCGACTATTGCACGTGCGTGGATGTCAGTTTGTCGGCAAAGATGGCATCCATCCTCTTCATTGCGACTCTCGTCTGTTCAAAGAGAGGGGTAGGTGGGTCTTGACGGGAAACACCAGACAACTGCACCTTGACGATTGAAAACACTAGGGGAGGTCAGAACGCACTCAACGGTGTTGCAGAACCAGCCCACCCGTAATTACAAGAAAGCATACGCAAGCTTGCAAGCAAACGTTTCTGTCGTCAAGGAGAGATACGCCCCATCATACCCTCCCCCACAACCACTCATCGGGGGGGGAGACCATTTCGCTTAGTGCCGCGGAAGCTTCTAAAGAAAGAGTGTAATTTGGCGTGAACTGTGTCACGAGAGCTTGGGGGGGGGGTTGAGGAAGTTGGTGGTTGCATGGCCACAGGTGTGCACTAGGAGACAGGTGAGAAGGCGACGTCAGCGCCGAGCGCGTTCTGTGGTGCGACATCAGATCTGGGGCTGGCCAAGGAGACAAACCTGTTGGGACAGGTCTGACTGCTTGTTTAGCCGAATGTTGCGGACTGGTAGGCGTGACAGTGGGTAAGACTCGTCGTTACCACAGTCCTCTTCTTTCTGTGATTCATACACACGTTCTCTCTTTTCTCTCTCTCTCTCTCTCTTTGTCGCTCACCCTTTTATTCGCTTTTTCTTTCTCACACACTTGCTCTTTATTCTTTTACGCACACATTCACTTAACTACACATACACATACGCACTTACCTTCTCTCTCTCTCTCGTTAACACGCACGCGCGCGCGTACATGTACTCGCGGTCTCTCTTTCACGCACATATAGATACGTTCACACAAGCGTACATACATCATCTATATCTCCCTCCCTCTCTCTCTCTCTCTCTCACACACACACTTCAATATGTATCCGCTTTGTTCTTCTAAAGTCGTCTTAATGCATTCCTGCTCAGCTATTTCCCCTGTACCTGAGGGGACTAAGCTCTTGCAATACCTGTTATTTACTAAATATAAAAAATACACACACTAACGGCCCGTGTCGACCAGCACCAATCGAAAGACAATTCAGTTCCCTTATCGATCACAAAGGAAAACACACTTTTGTCTGAGGGGAAAAGAATGGTTCAGGAGACAGATATCTGGCACCGACACGTCTCTCAGGTCACATTTGTTGACACAGGTAGGTGTCTGGGGATGACCGTACCACTGACCTTACATCTCATCATATTCATGTCTAACGGGGGGTGCCCCCAACTTCCCAGTCATGTCGGGTCTGGAAGCCAGCTGCCATGTCATTTGTGTTTTGTATTTTCCCAAAGGATTATTATTATTATTATTATTGTATTTTACTAATTACCTTTTTTGCCAACAGTCGTATGAGTATGTACTATAGTTCCTTGCTTTTAATATCACTTTTTGTCCAGTGGGTTTCCATTCTTGTTAAAATCAAATGGAGACTTGCATGTAGGTCTTTAATAAAACCAACAATGACATAGGCTTTAAAACATTTGATTCGAATGAATAAAAAAATTAAATCCCTGACTCGTTGTTTTGTGCTTTTGAATTGCTCACAACATAATAAGAAAAAGAAGAGGCAACAAAAAATCGGATGTCTAAGGTTTACTTCAAGAGACTTTAAGATTTGTACACTTTGCAAAAGCCTGTTTTTGAAGCAGAAGTACTTAAAGACACTTTTTGTGGTGTGCAGTGGGCTGAAGTAAGATCTCATCCTTCGTGTGAATGAAACTTGCTTCTCGGTTCTTTGTGCGATGCGGGGGTGAGAGGCTATGGCGTTCGAGAGCGAGGCTACAAAAAGGGGGGCAGGAGGTCAGCGCGTGATGTTACTTATGGCTTAGTCTGATACAAGCAGGGTAGGGTAAGAGAAGAGGAAAATAAAAAGGTCTTCCAAAAGCTATATCCTTTGTTCTTCAGTCAACTGTAACAGTTACCTACGAACATCCGCAACACTGGAGGTAACTGGTAAAGAAAGCTTGACAGACTGCTGTCCATCAGTTTAGCCAATGTACTTGAATGCACACAGCACGTTAATAAACATGATAATAGGTTAATAGGGGTGGGGAGTAGGGTAGTAGTATGTCACTGCTGGATGTGGTATACAAGTCAGAAAAGATGGATACTTTTTGAAACTCTCCAAAACATGAACGAACATGGTGGTCGAATAAAAATTTTTGCGACTTCTTTACGTTTGCCAAGTCCTTTTGCTTACAAGTCATTGGAAATCACAAAATAAAATGTTTCAGGACCGCAATTTTACTATAAATAGTTTGCTGCTCAGCTTGAAGTCAGTTATGGCATGATGTCGCATACAGTCTCGTCTACAACATACTGTTCTTAGTGTCGGTAGGCTAAGCTGTAGAAACCGAATTTCCCTTTGAGCGATAAAGACAGGCCCGGCGAGTCTTTCTTTAAACGCAGGTTCGCCAGACGTTTTCACTAACATTTTTGCTTTCAGTCCTTCCTAAAACCTCGACTTGTCTCGTCCAAATAGCTTGAGTGCTTGTGAGGTAGGTTTCGCAAGAAGAACCCGAAAAGGTTAATGGAAGACTAAGTGCAAGTCACGAAGGGGTTAGACGAGTGAAGTTCAGTTGACTGTGGAGCCTGTTTCTCGTCACGGTGACGCCCTAAAGTTCAGTAAACCGCGGAGCTTGCTATGTCGACATGATGCACGCTGAAGAGTTAGGTTGAAAATAGATCCTGTTACCCGTCATGGTGAACGCTTAGATTGTTTATCGTCAGGGTGGATGCTCGAGAACTCGGAATGTTTTGGGTGAATGATTGTCTACTCTTACCCTGGCCTTGCGCTTTCTCCTAAGTCATAATCTGGTCCCAGTCCCATAAGATCACATTTTTGTCGCAAGGCCCTTCGGATGGGTGTAAGCGCGTGCAGTAGCTAATATATTTCTAGTGCTCGCGTTAAAAGCATATTGTCTTCAGAAGAAATTTTGTGAAAACAAATTATATTGAAAGCGTGTGTGTGTGTGTGTGTGTGTGTGTGTGTGTGTGTGTGTGTGTGTGTGTGTGTGTGTGTCTTTACAGGTGGAACCGATTAATGTTGTGAAGATCAAACACACAAGATACGGAAATGAGCATACGGATGGTCTCTCCTGCCTGCACCAACGGCGTATTTACAGGGTCACGATGGACATCGCCATACGCCATTTTGGTAGTCAAATTCTTAGAGAAATCTGTCGGGATTTGCCTAAAGTGAGTCGAGATTCGAGTGTCTTTAGTCACTGCGGGGTAAGGCAAGGATTTTTCGAAGAAGTCCATTTGAGTTTAGAATCTGTGAGCTTGATAGTTCGGCGTTAGCTGCCAATATGGCGTCTGGCACCGTCCCCCAGTCGCTGTATGCAGATCTTTGGTGTAGGGAAGAAGAAGAAGAAGAAGCGACAGATGATTTCTTATAAGTGTGAGACTTCTAGCTTGTCCCTAGGGGATCGCTGCTTTCTGAGAATGAATACGAATGGTTCGACAGCAACGAAGAAGAACTCAAAAGACAGCTTGAGATCAGTAAGGGGGAGAGAGAGCACTATACCTTACAGTTAATCTTGAAAAATCTACTATAACTGTGTTTAGAAAAGATGCGTACTTAGCAGAGCAAATAGACATACAATGATAACACAGCGAAAGTAGTTAACTCCTATAAATATCTTGGCTGTAATTTTTCACTACTAGGCTGTCATTTTCATCTGCTATCAGAGACCTGACAACAAGAGAAAAAGCAGGGATTGTTCAAATTTTTAAAACTCTTTGGACAATCCAATACTCCACATCTGATTTTGTACTTAGGCTTTTTGATAGCCAGATAAAGCGACTGCTCTTATACGGATCAGAATAATGGGGGTTAAAAATAATCTCATCGTAGAAATATTATATACTTTAACATTAAAATAATTACTTAATGTCAGCTCGGAAACTCCAAACGATATGGTTTACGGTGACACAGGTAGATTTCCCTCTTTGTGCATTCCAAAGCCTCATGCATCCGATATTGGTTACGCCTGACGAAACTTAACTCCAGCGGACCTCCACGTAAAGTGTATAACATTCTGGCTGAGCTTCACAATAGAGGGAATGCACGCTGGGTGTCTAAAGTGCGTGCGACTCTGTACAGGTACGGCTTTGACTTGAATTGCTATTTTTATCTTAAAATTGTGTGAGCTGTGCTCACTTACCACGATGTTGAGGCCGCATGGCCTAAGCAATAATAAAAAAAAGTTCGTTCATGTGTGTGTGTGTGTGTGTGTGTGTGTGTGTGTGTGTGTGTGTGTGTGAAAGAGAGAGAGAGAGAGAAGGGGAGAGAGTGAAGGAACGATTAAAGTTGGGGAAAGATAGCATGTCTCTGGTCAAAGTGACCTCCTCAGTGTCCAGCCGATTTTTCTCCATTCCGTCTAGCTGGACTTAATGTTACCCCCAGGAGGCTCTTTGGTCGAATTAGGCACTTTCTGAGGCTGAAAACGAATAGAAGTCTACCCCTCCTTCGATCTTTCACGAGGCTTCGCCGTCACCCCCTGATGTCTAGTAGACATGCACTAAGCTGATCGATTTCCTCTGACTTTTTGAGGAAGAGGGAGGAGGGAAGGTCCGGTCTTTCCCTGATTTTTACAGTCACCACCATGTCTGGTAAAATACTTAATACTTTCTGACTGCATTCTGCCCCCCCCCCCCAAAAAAAAAACAGTTCTCTACCCAGCCACTCTTCGCCGCAGTCTTCTGCCCCACGCCTGCCGCACGTTCGAACGAGTGGGGTCAAAGGGTACTGACCAAAATACACAAGTATGCAGAGCGCATAACAAAAAAGAAAACAAGCAAAACTCCACCTCAGGTGCTACCAAAAACTAGTAAGCCTAAACATTTTTCTTGTGTTCTGTTGCTAAGAAATGATTCGAATGCTTTGAAAGCGAAAATAGCTCGGCGTTTGTTAAGTTGGCGCTGCTGTCACATACTATTATTAGCAGCCACAGCCGCTACACTGACGGCGCGAGGGGCAGTCGTTGGCGGAGAAAGTGGGGTATCGTCGAAAATCGGAATTTTTAGGGCCGATAAAAACGAAAAAATGCAGTTCCGTTTCTTCGCCGCGGCAGAGAGTAACACCGCAAACTCTTGCTTCGCCGACCTGAAGTGAGGTTTGCAACAGTCTTCGTCTGTTAACGCCGAGTATATCGCACTCGGGCATCTCTCGAACGAATGTTTTAGCTTTGCGAAGGGAAGAAGAAGAAGAAAAAAAAGAAAGGATGGGGGGGGGGGAAATGGAGATGAAGAAAGTATGCTGCAGACACGGCGTTCACACTTTTCTTGCATCGCCGGGTCCGGTCACGTGACCCCACAACCTCCAGCTCTGGCTGGTGTGAAGGAACAAAATGTAATGAACACACGTGGCTGCACTCAGTGTGGAGGTGGTGGTGGTGTTGGTGGGGGGGAGGAGAATTAAAGAAATTGCTTCTGGAGGATTGCGTGGGATATCTTTTTATTTTTTTTAAATTTGCTACGTTTCTTTCTTTCGTGCAGAGCACAGTCAATATAACGAAGAAGTTTATGAGCCGCGCAGCATTGACCATTGTTTTCCCATCACATTAAAAACATAAAAGTAGAAACTGATAAGAGATTACAATGATGTATGCTCCAATACAACCTTTTGTTCACGAGTACACACAAGCTTACTCACCAAGATTATTAAGAAGAATGTGGTTAGGGGCTGAGTAGAAAGAAACATGTAAGGGCTGTAGATAGTTTTCTTAACCCAGTCCCCAGGCTACAAACACTCCCCCCTTTTCTTTGCCGTTATCTGTACTCTCTCGTCGGGAAAAAAAAAACAAACAAACTCTTGGCAAACAAATGGGTGTAATGACAAACTCTTTGTTCACCGTGAGGTGGGAAAGTGAATCATGCACCGTTGTGTATGTAGGTGCACGGGAATTCCAGAAAAAAATGGGTTGGTGAAAGTTCTTCCATTCTCTCTTTTACCCCCTCTTTCTCGCTGTCTCCCTCTCTTTTTCCATCCTCCACCTTTCCTCCTAATTAAAATATCGGTAGTTCCTCTCCTCTCGTGAAAATATGCAGGCAGAGAAAAAAAATTATTAATCACATCGATGTGACGGCTGCATGTGTTAGACTGCCAACAAGAACTTGGGTTTGAATGTCAACTTGAAATGGTTAGAGTCGAGGGGAGGCGGCAGCACGGGCTGGCTGCCCAGTCTGTATAACTTACTTACTGCCCGTTATGCCTGTCGGCACGTAGGGCAGCAGTCTGTATAAACAGTAACATTATTGAAGACGAAGTCCATTTTATTTACACGTTGAGGCATGTAAAACATTAAGCAAAGCTATTTCTTTCAAATACCTAGCATGCTTCTTACTGTGGCTTAAAAAAAGCCGAATACCGTATTACTGATATAGCAAAACACACAGCGGAGACAGGTAAGACAAACATAATTTTAGCTGACTGAGCAGAAATGGATTCTGTAATAGTTATAGGGGATTGCTATGTGCAACTATCCAAATACATACAAGAGTGTATGTTTCTGTATGTACACATATATATATATACCTGCGAGGTTGCAACCTGAAAATGGGGGTCATATTGTACGGTTGTAAATGTCGTGATGTTGCATGTCTAATTTTTCCCATGTGTCTGCTTGTCAGATATATTACACTTAGAGATAGCAACATAATAAAAGTGTCCATTTGTAGGTGTGTGTTTTACATGCTCTTGAACATTGTAAATATTATAAATCTTCCCTCTGTCATAATAACAAGTCACTGACATTAAAGATGGCAAGCCTCTCTCTCTCTCTCTCTGCGCTGTTTACAGGACTGACCGTTTTGCGTGATGTAGCGCTGGTTGCTGACTCGGCGTAAAACACCAATCCCCTACTCTTTCTCTGTCTTTTTCAGTCTTTCTCTCCGCGGAACTTTATTCTCTTGCATTGTTATGCCACCTTGAAAGAGGCCGAAGGCAAACTCAATAAAAATTTCAAATTCAAAGATAAAATTCTCTCTCCAACTTTTTTCTCTCCTTTTCTCTCTCTCTCTCTCTCGTTTTCTTTCTCATTCCCTCTTTTAGTCCCTCTGCTTGGCTCTGTATCTCTCGCCTTTTCTTCCTCTCTCTCTTCTCTTTTCGAGTGGCTGGTGTGGTAGTGGCCAAGGCTGCTGTGACCAGTGAGAATCAGGTGTCGTGGGTTCGTATCTCGACTCCAACATACTTCTCTCTGCATGTGACACATGTTTACAGGACTGAATGTCAGTGGTTTTCTCTAATAACTCCGGTTTCTTCCGCCCTGTGTGTGTGTGTGTGTGTGTGTGTGTGTGTGTGTGTGTGTGTGTGTGTGTGTGCGTGCGTGCGTGCGTGCGTGCGTGCGTGCGTGCGTGTGAAAGAAAGAAAGAAAGGCTGAGTGAATAATTATGGTTTGAATTGTGTTGAAGGAATCATTAAGGGGCATTTGATTCCTACTGATACGTTCATGCTCGTACTGTTTGTGTGTAAGCCCATCGAGTCTGCCAATGTTGGTGGAATAAAGCGCTCTAGAAAGAAACATTTTTCTATATTATTATTATTATATTTTCTCTCCAAAATCATCTTGAGGCGTCATAAAACGGTCTTTAACAGTTATTAAGCTATAAAAGTAATTTTAATAAAATTGAAAAAGTTAACGGTGCAACCACTTTTTAAAAGTATTTAATGATCTCGTTAATTTGAGCGAGAAAGATGTAGATGAAATGAAAAGTAAATCTGCTGCGTTCAGCAGTTCTGCTGACACAAAAGTTGAAATGCATAATAAAGATTATAAAAGACAGCAATGATAAGGAAGAATTCCAAATTTTCTTCAAAGTGAAATACTTGAGGCTCTTGGTGTTGTAGGTAAATGTCAGGCAACAAAGCCTTACATTCTTACAAAATTCCGTTCGTCGATAAACACTGTCCAGATGTGTTTTTGATATTTTTTTTGAAGCACACATTCAGCCCATGATGGCTATCGCTGCTGAAGTATAGGGGATTAGAGCTAATCAGTAAAGTTTGTTCGTTCATTCTCTATCTCTCGCTTTTTTTTCTTTCACGCTTTATCTCTTGCTCTCCTTCTACTCTCTCTCTACCCTCTTACTCCCTCTTCCCCCTGCCCACTGTGTTCCTCTCTAACTCTCCCCCCCCCACCTGCCTGTTGCTCCCCTCTCCCCCTCTCTCTTTTCTTCTCGGTCTTCTTTCCCTTCTCTTTAATTACTTTTTTCTGTATTTATTACTGTTCTTTATCTTTTTCATGTGCTTATCAAATTAGTTTTTTTGTCATTTGGAGTTTGTGTTTGAGGCTTTATCGTTTTTTCATCGTTTTACGGGATTTTCTGCTTGCAACCGATTTTTAAGTTGGAACGTCTCTCTTTTCCTTCATTATTGAGTTACTTTTTCCTTTTTTTAATTGTCTGTTTTATTGCTCACACTTATGTCTCTCCATATTTGCTGAAGGTTTTTGTGTAGATCTGCTTGGGAGGATCCCTGTGAGGATGCGACAGTTGTCCAACTACTTACATGTTGTTTTACACTGCGGCTAATATTCTCTTTTTGTGTTGCTTCTATCTGTTGACTTCATGGTTTTCATTTTAACGTGTTTTTTTTTAATTTTAATCCTAGCACTTGTCGTAAGACAGTGCAATACATTGATAAAAATTAACATTTGCAGAAAAATCTGTTTAACGTTTTAAATGAGACGATAAGATGTCACATGATCAAAACAATGAAAACAAATATTTGTGGGAGCAGATGTTTCAAGAGGCGTTAAAGAAGAGATGGAAAACAAAAAAAATAATACGAATGGGCTATAAAGCAGCGAGCGAGCGAGCGAGCGAGAGAGTAGGCTTTTCCATTTAGGTTTACTGTCTTATCATTTTTTTATTTATTTACATGTGAAGAGCAGAGGTAACGTGGAGGTGGTGTCATACACACATTCATACACGTACTCTCACACACGCACGCATATGCACACACACACACACACACACACACACACACACACACATTTTCATAGATCTTCGTGCGCCTTTCCTATTGTTGCCTTTCGGTTGGGTTTTTCATTTGCTTAGTTTGATGATTTTATTATTATTATTATTATTATTATTATTATTATTATTATTTCGTGATGGCTGTCTTGAACATACGAAGTAGCAGGCTTCTAAATTTCGTAAGCTTTATTTAGTTAGATAGCAATGGTGTTGTTAGGTAATTTGTAATCGAATTATTTAACACACAAGGAAGCTGTCATTCTAAAACGATTTTGACATGCCTAGCAACAGATAACCGCAGTCTCTTTTGATCATTATTATGGATTTCGAGGGCCTGTTGAGACAGCTCTCCACTAGATCAGACACCGCTCCATCAATTCCCAGAAGCAGTATCACCCCACATCACGAATCTTAAGTGCTATGCTGCTTTGTATTGTGCTGTGGGTATTATTGCGTGCCTTTTATATGTGCGTACACGTGTGTGTGTGTGTGTGTGCGCGCGCGCGAGTGAGACAGAGAGAGGGATAAACTGGAAAGTGTGTGTGTGTGTGTGTGTGTGTGTGTGTGTGTGTGTGTGTGTGTGTGTGTGTGTGTGTGTGTGTGTGTGTGTGTGTGTGTGTGTGTGTGTGTGTGTGATAAAAAGAAAATTCTTTAGAAAGTCGCTCGTGGTGCATTGTGGGAGAATGCGTTTAACGAGATTGCTGGCTGCAATATAGGATCAGATGTAATAGAATAAGATTTTTTCTGTTTATATTTTGCCTTTACGCGTGCAGGGAGTTGCAGATGACCGGCCGCAGCAATGGCTTCTGTGGGGACCGCAGAGCTCCCATGTTTCTTCCTACACCGTGACGTCACAGAGTCCTTGATAACCTCCTGCATGATATGGCTGACCAGCTCAGTTCCTGCAGCCGCCCCTTGACGTGACTAGTACTCCGACTGACCTCCCCATAATGGCGATTCCCTGCTGGGTCTGCGGCTCGTCCAGGAAAAAGATATCCCTTCCACTGGCAGTAAGATCTTTGACGACGCAGGATTCCCTAGAGAATCCGACTGTGATGTTAATTCTGACTGAAAAAGAGGCTCCCTTGACAGGACTGCCTCACGTCACAGCGGAAAACGAAAAGGATTTCAGAGAGTGTGACAGGCGTCGAGGGTCCTCCATGCCTTGTCACTGAAGCGTAAGGAGGATCACAAGGGAAGGAGTAGAGGGTGTATGTGGAGGGAAAAGGTTTTTTGGGGAGGTGGCTTTAGCGGAAGAGGGAAAGACTGAACACACCTCATCATCATCCTGTATTTTTCCTGAGCTCACCTCGACTGCTCTAAATTTAAACCGACAAAACTGGATTCGTGACTTGTTAGAATGCTTTTCGTGGTTAAAAAGTAAATCGAGAGGTCGCATTGACTCCATGGTTTTATAAGTCTCGTGTTCCTTTTATTTTTACTTAACAGGTGTTGTAATCGGGATGGGTGGGCGCGGGCGAGAAATATTTCATTTACAAACTGTCAGTTGTTGTTAGCTCAATTTGTTTGCTTCGAGAATTGGTTATGCATGCATGCTTCTTTGCCAGATTTGTCAAGGGGGTTAGTTTAAAAAAATTGACACAGGAAAGGAAGAGCTCCATTGGATTTTCTACACAAAAAGTTTTCTCAACCCACCCACGAAATCTAAGCCCAAAACAAAGAGTGTACATCTCTGTAGCAATTTCATTGTCAAAAGAAGTCAAGAATAATGAGAGAAAATGTATACCTAACTCATCAACATACCAATCTGTTGCTTTGGCTCCTATAACCAGAAGCTCACACTTGATCCAAGAAACGATGACGCCGGAGTGTTGTCGGTCATAAGGCTATGATATTTTGATGTTCTCCCCTTCTGTCTGCAGGCGCAGCGCAGTCTGTGTGCAGTGTGCACGTGCAACCTGGCAGAGCGCAAACGAGGTTGTAATTTGCACAGGACCCTCGCAATCGCCGCTGATGACATGAAATCGCTGCTACCATTCTTCCAGGGTGTCATCTATATCTATATTATACTTGTGTATATTAAAAGTGCATTGTGTGGTTATCACTATCATGCATCTACAAGCGATATATCTCACTTACTATTCACACTGGTGAGTGAGAGAGAGAGAGAGCGCGGACGAGTGTGCGTTTCCTATTCTGTGTAGGTTCATTTTGGTGGGAAGGTTGGGGGCTTGCGTAAGTGTGCAGTCATTTGTTTTGACTTTGTTCCTTCTCTTGGTTTATTTCTTCGTTTGCTTCTTGATAGTTTATGCTACCGTTTTAGAGTGTTAAACATTTTACAAAAAGACAGCAAGAGGATTGTCGCATAAACTGGCTGTAATCCAGGTCTGACATTCATTTTTACGTAATAATCACGTTCAGTTTCTATAAAATTCATCTTGATATAACAGACAAATCCCGTTTCTATATAACTCGCACGTTTGAATTATCTTAGTCTTGAACCATGGTCCTTCTTGATGCGCTGTTACCGTGGGGAAGGGAGAGATTCTTAGACTGACAAAAAGTGCCTAGAAGTGTATGGCAGTGGTGACATATTGACTGATCGCATTTCCCCTTTGCCTGGTCCTTTTGCTCAGAACTGAAGAAAATATTATCATGCAGCTTACAGCCTATAGAATAAAACCTAACAAACAAATGTCAGTAATATTACAAAACGTCTTTTCGTCAGCAAACTATTTTGAACAAATGGTTTCTTCCTTTGTTTGTCCTCTGACATGTCCTCTGGACACAGTTGCCTTCCGCAGACAACAATTTTGGGAGTTCTACGTAAAGAAATACCCGGAGAAACATTTTTGCTGCATTCTTTAACTCTGGATTTGTCCAAGATGATTGATCAGTTGCAAGCGAACTTGTGTAACAATCGCTTGTGTTGGGGAAGCAAGATGGCCGCTCAGGCAACTCGCAGAAATTGATGACATCACTTGAAAACGACCGATTGGTTCATTTCGTTCGACCGATGAAAGGAAAATGAAATACATTCTCTTCTCTTTCAGGCACAGACAAACACAAACACACGCACACACTTTTCAAATCAGAACAACGATTGCACTTTTTTAATTTATCGATATATACTATGAATCTAGAGAAACCCTGGTATATTGTCGTAATTTACAATTCCCTTCTCGAAAAGAAAGCCGACTTTTTGATTACAGCTGCGCCACTTAGTCTATCGTAGGGATTTTTAACCCCGTGAGGAAATAAAATCAAATAGCGATAATACTGCTTCCTTCTCGATCGAAGATGCAAGGAACAGACCATTAATATAAACTAGTTAGTGGGTGGCCTGAACAGTGGGAGGTAACGTGTCAGGGAAGAGTTGTCGTTCTTAGTCAGAGGGGAGGCAATCAAGATTCCCAGGGATTGGAACTCGCTGGAGCAGCCTCGTGAGTGGCTGATATCACTGCTGGTGGATGGTTGGGGTTTGTCTTCTAGCGCTCCTGGAAGTCTACTTTCTTCCGTGACATTGTTTTCAACGAGACCCAGGAAAGTCGCCTAAAATGAGTTCGGAATGTGCAAGAGTTACTTTCCCGTCTATGGAAGGTGGAATACGACGTCTGATAGCAAACCTTTTTCTGGTTTCGGTGCTGAGTTGCACGAGCCCTTTGTATTTCTGTCCCATATACGAAAGTCATTGAATGCTATGGAAACTTACGTGTGTGGTCAATGAGAAAGACCGATGCAACCCAGCGTTGTGATTATAAGACAAAAGCAAGTCAAATGGAAAGTTGGACTTAAATACTGACGATTTTGATCATCCCCAATAAAAATGTGCAAACGAATCATTCACTTATAAGCGCGTCTAAAATACAGCTTAGGGTCGATTCATGAAAGTCGCCATGTTTGCGTACTCTTTCGCGGAAGAAAACAGAATCTGCTGCATGACGTAGAAGGACCCATAGGACAAGAAAAATATCGAGCGATGCTGTTGTAGTGTTCGCAGTTTTACGGGCGGACCTTTTGACAAGTGATGCTGCGATACTGTTAATAGTTTTGCCGACTGGCCAGCGTGGCCTTGATGTATAGCTTGCAATCTGCATGAGAAGCACGAGAAGCATGAAAAAATTGAAATATACGGAATGGCACAGCTTATGGGGAAAGATGTAAACAGACTTGTCTCGGTTGCGTCCTGCCTTTGAAAAGTAGAGGGCACGCAGAGCCTTTCCTTGGTTTGTGTGTGATGATTTGTACAGATTCTATTGCCAGCAGAGACGATCTCATCACGTGTCACCGAAAGAGGTTCATTCAGGTTTGCAATGGCATCTTATTTTTCACACGCGGACATCTTAGGCCCGACAGCTTCTTCCACGATCACTGTAACAAAGCATGAAGTAGCTACAGGAAAACTCTATTTACTGTTAGTAACACTATCCTATGTCACGATAGTATTATCCTATTCGCTCAACAGTTCATTGCTGTTCTCTGGTTCGATATTTCGCAGCATGGTCTCAAACTCCAGGCTGCTAGTCTCTTGACGACCCTACCCAAGAGACTGAACATCAGCTCCCACGCCCAACCGTTCAGTGACGTCACTTGACAACACAAAATGGCGGCCTACTGGAACCACCTCGGACCTATATTCTAGACGTGATTATAAGTAAATGATCGTTTTGTTATCCGAAATTTTGATCGGATATGACTCAAAACGTCAGAATGAAATATAAGCCCAACATACCATTTTCTTTGTTCCATTCTTTAATAAAAATGAAGAGCGAACCGGCATCACTCGTTACATTGTGTGCCTCAAGAAAACAAAATGACAGACGTCTCTAAATTTTCAACAGAAGCTAAAAAAAAAAGCTGTGAAGTTGCAAGGCTAAAAATCGAAGTTCAAAGGAAACCGTTTCATCTTTGGGATTGAAGTATCATAACAAACACCTGCATGTGACGCAGACATATCGGTTTCGTTTGAAGTTGTGGATGCCGCAATTTGCAAAACCACTCTTTCGATGGAGGTGGAATTGTGGAGTGGGAGGTGAGATTGCGATAAGGGGGGGGGGGGAGAGGAGAGAGTAATCTACTTGCAAAAAGGTTGAAAGGTCTCTGCAGTAAGATTGAAAGGTCTCTGCAAGCGCGTCCGCAGCAGCCGACTATTATAAACTGAAGTCTTGTAGGCCACGATTTTGTTGCCGTCGAGTGTCATTCCTCGTGCACTGTAAACAGTCGCTGGCTCTGACTTGTCGTGTGTCTTTTCCACTCCTGTCAAGATGATGGAGAGCCTTTTACATCTCGCGCAGACGAGAAAAAAATCGTAAACAGAACAGAAAACCAACGCGATTGAGCCAGTGTTTGGTTATATGGCAATCACGAGATGATCATCATTCTTTAAAGATGGACGAATTGTTAAAGCAAACACTTGGAAACAAAACAGGGTTTACGAGAACCTTTATATTTATTTGTAACCATTACACGCCAGTGAGCTGACAGTACTAGACTAGTAGTCTGAGAGCTTTTCTTTGAATGAAGTCTACTTACAAGAAAACTTTTTTTTAATTGCATCCAGTTAAATTGAATATCTAGATGACCTTTGACATTTGAGCTCGATCTCAAGAAAGCTCTTATGTGGCTAATATGAGACATGATGTTTCTGACAGCCGATCGTTTGGTTTGCCAGAATTTTGCTAAATGCGTTAAGAGTATCGAGCGATTCATTTACTGTTTTCTTAAAACTCTGGGGGTCAGAAAGCAAGACTTACAAATAAATCCTTGTATATCTTGGCACGTGTATTCCACGATGCACGTGCTGACATGCCAAAAAAAAAAAAAAACGTCTGGGGAATTGTTTCTAAATGCGTGCGGCTGAACAGGAGATATTTTAGGCTCGAACATTGCAAGAGCAGAGCCGCGTATTGATGTGTTGTCTATAATGACTGTTGCTTCTCTCGCTTCTACCACAAATGTTTCTTTGGATATAAGGCTACTGTCAGGAAATGGTAAGTCTAGTACTTCGTTCTCCTCTGACTCACACACACACACACACACACACACACACACACACACACACACACACAACAGAGAAAGAAAGACTGACAGAGAGATACGCAGATTGGCAGAGATACAGAGGGAGACAAAGAGAAAAGAAACTGATACAGATGCGCAGACTGACAGATATACAGCGAGAGAATGACAAAGAGTAAAACCAAAAAAAAATGACACATACAGACAGAGAGAAAAAGACGCTCAGACTGAGACACAAAGGAAAACAATAGACAGAAAGGGAAAACAGAGAGAGAGAAAAAAAAATACACTGACTTGCAAACAGAAAGGCGCAACAGACATAAATAGAGAAGCGAATCACAAAAGGATAGAGAAAGAAACAGACTAGAAAAGACCGATTTACACCCGATGTAAACATAAAAGTTAACTTTCGCAAAGTGTAAACACTCGTTTATCACGCGTTAATAGATGTTTATAAGGCCAAGAAAAAAAAGTAGGGGAAATTTACAAACTTTAATCACGCCATTCATCGTGAAAGCAATGTCGTGTGCTAGAACACCCGTGTGATCGACACATTTGTGCAAAAGAAGATTAATTTCGGTTCGCAATTTTAAACGCTGGGTGGACTAAGAGCTGCCTATATGTACCCTCCTCTCTCCTACAACCAGATCACGACAGCTCCGCCACTACCGCCTTCTTGAACGTGCTTCCCTCAGCAGCCAGTGCTTATAAGGCTGGCAATCGTTTGTGCAAGCACGTCTTCAACACTTTTTTTAACAGACATACACATGAACAAAGAGAGACATGACTACAGACAGTGATAAACCATATAATGCACCCCTTGTTGCTGGCGCGGCTGTTAGCACAGCCAGCCACCCGGATCATTCATCCAGCCATACAAACATACATCTCGAAACAGTTGCCCTTCCTCCCCCGTATTTCAAGCACTTTTGTTTTTATCTGTTTGTACATCAGCTTCAGCCTCAGTTTTACCCCATTCTTCGGGCATTCCGCGGTGCTGGTTGAGCTCCATTCCAGCTTCAGGTCGCAGTCTACCCTCAGACACAGACTAATTTCTTCTCTGGCTACCTGCCTGCCTTCTCGTTCTGCCTCCCTCCTACTCCTCCCGGTTCCAAACCCTGCACCCCACGGCTAACCTATTTTCACGTGCCGAGTTCAGCGAAGCGTGTCAGTCGTACTAACCTGCCTTCTTCCAAACCCTCCACTCTCTCAGGATCTCGAGGGCTGCTCGTTACGCTGCGAGAAGACGCTCTTGGGTCATGACCCCGGCAGAGAGAGGGGGGGGGTGTCGAGGGGCGAGACGTTCAGCGGACATTCGTTGTTTTGCTTCACCTTTCATTCCGAGTGAAGATTCTCAGCTGACGCTGTGCATGTAGGACGGAGGAAGCCTCTTCTGTTGGCAGTGACACGACTGACATCAGTTTCACCGTTGTAAAAAGGGGGATGGTATGTACGGGGAACTTGGGGAGGGGCAGGGCGCTCGTGCATCACTGACCAGGTAACTTTGTGTGTCTTAGCTGGGAGTGCGAAAAAACTGACTCAGCCTGACGTGCACCTCGTGGTTCTCACCTTTACATTTTTTTCATTTTGTTGTTGTTGTTGTTGTTGTTGTTGTTGCTGTTTTGTGGGGTAGGAGGTGGTCGACCTGCTCATCCATTCACCAGTGTTTATTAGTGAGAAGGGGAGGTCAAAGGTACTAGCTGTCCATCGGGTTTACCGTCTTTATTGTCAGTCATAGCTGTCGTTATCGTCATCGTCATATCGCCGTCGTACCTGTCATCGAGCCGCTTGCAGGGTGGATAACCTGGCAGAACTATCCCAAAGACAGAAAGAATGCCACAGCAGGCCATCTACAACAGACAGCAGTCTGCCAAAAAGTGCACGACGCCCCGTGTCACAAGAAAAAAAAGTGTTTGTGTGTGTGTGTGCACGCGCACGTTCTCTCGCGCACGTGCTGCAACTCTTGATGTGAAGGGATCTCCGAACATGTGTGCTGTACAATCAGCCCCGCAATGCGCAGGCTCCGGGGAAAGTTGATGGGGAAAGATAATATACTAGAGATATGCTGTATCAGCCATTTTTTGCGAAAAAACAACAACAAAAATAAAAACGAAAAGCTTTCTGGTGTTTAGTTTGTTTTATTTTAATTCTGAAATTTGAGGAAAGCGTTTGGCTATACCGTAACCACGCCAGTTTCTTGCTCTATGGTAGGAGAGGAAAGTTTTTTTTTTTTGGGGGGGGGGGTGTTTATGTTTTTATTTTTTGTGTGTGTTTTTTTACGATTGAGTGAAGCAGCTTTCTTTTAAAGCTCAAACTCTTTCCCCATCTTCGATAAAAACCATGATATTCGTGAAGTGATGCGATAACATACAATGCAATACCACTTTATTTATCCCCAAAGGGCAATTCCAACATAACGTTTAACTTAGTATACTGGAATTCTACTTAAGCTTCTCATTTCAGCTATTCATGTCTAGAAATGTTATTTTAAAAAATAAAGTGTTAATAAAACTGAAAATACCTTAAGTGGAATCTTTTGAGTAAGTCGCATGGTTTCAACTCTGTTTTGTTTGTGTTTCACGATTGTAAATGCAAAACGAATACGACTGCAGTCTTCAATGCCACTAAATATTCTTATCTGTCGTCATCTTTCCATTGTTTAAACTTTTTTTCCCCTTTGTCATTTATTTTTATCTGGTGTGGACACAAAAGGAATGCTGACCTTCTCATGGCAGTCACGCACGACCCCAGTCCACGCGCGCCATCAGAGAGCTGCGCACTGCGGCGGAGAGTATGACTAACCGTCAACCTGAACGAATTGTCGGTGCTCAGACAAAAGTTGATCCTCTTTACTCAGACGGTATCAAATCCCTTGGCTAGTCTGGCTGTTCTGCTGTCAAGCTCTTCCTGGGGCTGGCCACACTGTGTACCTTGTCGACGTTCGGGACTAGGGACGAAACAGCAACACCACTACCACCACCACCAGCAGCAGCAGCAGGAACAGCAAAGATAGGGCAAGGTTCCAACTAATAAAGATTTTCTCCTCGAAGCTCACCCACTATTCGATTAACATCGAAATTGCTTATAATGCCGGCAGCTCTTTGAAACCTTTTATTTTGCTGGCTAACCGCGGGGGCGATGTGTGTGGCATTTACTTATGTTGTGCACAATGTCCATTCATTGTGTATTAAAGATGATTAAAGCCACAGCCACTACCTCTCACCCGTCTGTTCGCGCGGGCGTGTGTGTGTGTGTGTGTGTGAGAGAGAGAGAACTGTAGATGATAACATGACCAACGCGATACTTGAAATGGATGCAGTTTCCTCATATATTGGTCAGATATCTTCGCTAACTGAAAATGAGACAGTGATTCCGACAAGGCTCGGACCCAAGTTATCTTTAATACACTTCGTCTGTAGGCGCAGAATATATAAGTAACGACTATTGCTGTAGTAGCTAGGTGTATCTTGTTAACAGTCTAGTAAATAGATAACAGACGGTAGAAATTGTCATTCAGGAATTTTATTGTGTATGGTATCTGTGAACTGCTCTATTTTAGCTGGAATTTGATAATTACCTGCTCAACTACCTTCTAAATTATCTGCTGTATCTGTTTTGCCTTGAACGTGACACTACGTCGGGAGTCAGCTGTTAAGGGGCAGTCTAGACATAGTCTACCACGTGCAGAGATAATAAACATTTTCTTGCTTTTGTGTGTGTGTGTGTGTTTGTGTGTGTGTGTGTGTGTGTGTGTGTGTGTGTGTTTTACAACTGTAGCCACTGCTCTTTTTCTTCCTTCCTTCCTTCTTTCGCTCTTTCTGTTCGTTTTTTTTCTTTGATTGTTTGATCGCTCGTTCTTTCATTCGCTTATTCATTCGTTAATTTTTTTTTTACTCTTCCTTCCCTTTGATCTTTCGTCACTTAGTAGTTGTCATGACTGCTCAGTGCTCAGAACTCTTTTAAGATTTAACTCGTGTCCAATATGCAAAGTACACACACCTTTCTTCCGCAATCATTGAATCTTTCTTTATCTTTTTCTCTCTCTATCTCTCTATCTCTCTCTCTCTCACACACACACACACACACACACACACAACGCGCGCGTGCACATACAAAAGGGTTATTATGCGAACGCACGGTGTGGGCGTCAAAATGAAAAAAACGTTCTCAGAGCTAGTGGCACTTAGTTATGCTAATGAGCTGATCTCTCCTCGGGGCCCGTTACAATGGACGCTACACGCTGGTGTTCCCCGACAGTTCCAGACGCTCTGTCAGACGATTTCGACAAACCGGTTCCCCTAGAGTGAATCCCGAACGTTCTTTATTCATGAGACGTCACCTCGTCTCTCTTTCTCTCCCTCCCCACCCCACCCCCACCTCTACCCGCCCCACATCTCCCAAAACTCTCACCATCAGCCCTTACCCCTGCAAACCAGAATTGCCCTTATACACCCGTTTGCGGAAAAACCGGAACCGGAAACAGAGAAATATCCGCGAAGGGAGCGAGTCTGCAACGTTGGGGCGGCGCGAACTTCGCACGTGCTGCGCATGCAGATGACTTTCCTGAAGCTGTGATTTTTCCAGCCGTTAAGCCATTAGCCGAGTTAGCGAGCACGATGTACCGGCGAATAGGACTTACAGAGACCAGTGCAGGGTGACTGTGCTGTTGTCAAACTTGCGAAGGTCGGTTGAGAATACGTGGGAAAGACAACCACACCAATGGGGTTATTCAAAAGACTTGCAGGGGAAATGACAAAGATTGGATCTCTTTCCTGTCGATAACCTGAAAGTTAGGTTTAAGTGATGACGGGAGAAAACGGATGGATTCCATTCAACAGCAGTCCTAGGGGGTGGGGGTTTACTTGCTTTTTTAAAATCATAGGTATTGAAAACGTTTGGGGGTGAGACCAAAATTTTCATGCCTGCTGAATCGTTCACATGCGCAACAAATCAGTTGTTGTTCTCAGGTCGTCATCCGCACTTGGGGCTTGTTAACATCCGGGATGCATATGAACACTAGGGCTGGGGAAGAAAGAGCCGGTCAGAACGCGTTTTACAAAGTAATGCAAACAGTGAAACTGGATCTTTAATTCCAAGTCTCATTTCACAGACAGAGGATCGCTACATACCCGCTTATCATTTTATTCTAGCGTAGGATGTTTTAAATGATGTTCAGTCAGTTAGCCTACCACCCACACCTGTCTTGGGCGATGGCAGATTCCGCACGGGACGACCGATCCAATCCGGAGATCACCTCACTCAAAGGTATTTTCGAGGACAGTCTTCAACATAGTGTCGTGCCGGGTCACGTGGCCAAACCAGACCAGCTTACATCGCTTGGCTGTTGCAAGTAGAGGTTCCTGGTATCCTGCAAAGTGTGATTTGTGCAAAGTCTTGGATTTTTTTTGTTCCCTGTACTGGATCTGGAGCAGCTTCTTCAGACACTGGATTCTCTTTTCCGTATCTCAAGCAGGGTCCACGTTTCACATCAACTTCAGGTTCATTAAGACAAGGTGATGATCTTTGCCTTTATCAGATATGATGTCGTCTTGGCCTTTTTGATGGTGGATTTTAAGCATCTAGAGAGCAGGATGAAGTTAATTTGGTTATTGTACAAACCATCTGACGAGTGCTAAGCTGTCATCCTCGATTTCTTGTGGCTAAGGGAAGTCTTTGGCTCTGCGCTAACTCTAGCAGCCTGAAGCCTCTGTCTTTGATTTCGCCAAGGTTAAATTTACCCGTCGTTCCTGCCCATTGCTGGTAGGCATCTGGACCGATCTTGGCGTTCCTGTCACCTAGTACAACGAGGAAATCCTTTCGTAGGACTGCCTTTATAACCTTGTCTAGCTGCTGGTAAAATTCCCACTTCGTTGTCTTTGTGCGTGGAAGTCGGAGAATATTCTTGGACTGTGGTGTCATTGTGAAGTTTGGGACCGATGCAAGCTGAGATCAGCCAACCGGATATGGGTGATGACGGTTCCAATCACTTCCCTATTTTTAAAAAAGTCCACCGCCATACTTGTGTCTGGCGTGCTCCCAACTATACCAAATTGTATGGCCCTGCTTGGTTGTGTCTCCCCAGATCCTGGCCATCTGACCTCCGCCAGTCCTACAATGTCCCGCCAGTATATTTCTAGCTCATGGGTCAGCTGCTTCACTTTGCCGTACTGTAATGTGCGGACTTTCCACGTACCAATGGATGTTCCTTCTCCAAGCTTTACATCTGCTTTGATCTCGGTACCACATTCTTCGTTATCTCCACCATGGAGCCTGCCGGTAAGGGGCACGGTCGTTGCTGATCCACGCCTTGACCGATCCGGCACGAATATCCATGGTCCTGTCTCTGGGTTTATACACTTGATGGCGCCCATCTTCCTGCCCAAGTGAACTACAACCGATTGGTCAACTTTGTCGCAAACACGTGGGTGCTGTGCTCTGGCCAGTATTTTCATCGCGAAAAGCCTTCGTCCACTGGTACTGCTGGTGCCGTGTTAGCGTCAGATTTTTCTGTGATGGTTAATTCCCTTCGCCAAGACTGTCCACAAGGCAGTAGGACAATTTTACCCTGGACTAGGGTGGTGGCAGAGTGTAGAACGTTGACACTGCGTAATTGAGTGAGGGGAGGTAAATGTCTTCCTGTTCCTACATGGTGTAAAAAGGCAGGGCCGTAGCCTTTTAATAAAAAAAGAGAAAAATTTAATGGGCTTAGAAAATGATTAATCTACTAATGTAATTAAATAGAAGTCATAAACGTAGGACTAAACATTTTTCAGATGAACCTACTGCGCAATGCTTGAGATACGTGCCCTCCGCTCCCCACACCGAGTGGCAAGCAAACACGATTTACTCTCGACTCCCATGCAGTAGATCTGTGCTGTATATCTGTACGGATTTATATCGTATGTGTGTAACTCTGTAAGTAGATGTGTCTATAACTGTACCGAAAACTGCTAGTGCTGTTAATAAGAACTCACGATATATTTCCTAACAAAGTCAGGTAACACCGATACTGGATACAACAGTCAACTGAAATGTTTCTTTAATGACTGAGTCACAGTTTCCACTATTCATGATGTCCCGGGCTGCCATCTCAAATTATGGAGAGCAATTTCAGCCGATGGTCTGGGATATGGAATTTGCCTTGTTACTAGTTCGGGGGAACTGGTTCGTAAGCCTGTCCACTTGTGTATAGATTACGGTAGAAAGTTATGTTTTGGCGATGTTCCTGTAGTGACAGTAGACCAGGGATGGGGGATAAGCAAGGGGGACTGAGAGAGAAGCAAATTGAATATGTTTTACAGACCCACGGGCTATTACACTAAAGATTATACAACTAAAACAAACAGGAAACAAATCAGCCGTGGTAAATGTGTACAGCACTCCATATCTTGGTTGAATACTGTTGAAAAGCGCAATGTCTACAATATATCTGTGACTATCATCGAATAAAACAAAATCTTCATAAAAAGAACACTTTCTACACAACCCATCTGTACTAGCACACTTAATCTTTCTTTAGTTGATAGAAAGAGATATGCACAGATATGCAATCACAGTAAGCTAGAAGTAGGTGGGATGGGGGTAAAGGTTGAAAAGGAATAGGGTGAGCAGGGCGAGTACTGAGAGATACCCCCCCCCCCTTTTCCCCGGCCGTCAGCACCACATCGAAAAAGAAATGTGTGTGCCCTGAGGCGAGATGTGAACCGTCGACCTGGCGATGGGTACAATAGATGCATCAAACGACAAAATTTGTCTACACTTCCCCCTTTCCCACTTTCACCCATTAGATTCTGTAGATGACAAAGTAGTGTGTCGCGAGGTAGATAAATAATCTACACTGCAAATGTTATTCAAATAGTTCCGCGTTGCTTGTTATGAAACACGCCTATACATCATCAATAAATGATTATTCCGCCGACCTGTGAAGAACTTTGTGGCCTTATCAGGTATACAATTTGCCTTCCCCATCCCTTTATCTATTTATCCGTATCCCCATCAAGTGTGAGTGCGTGCGTGCAAGTGTATCCGTGTGTGTGTGTGTGTGTGTGTGTGTGTGTGTGTGTGTGTGTGTGTGTGTGTGTGTGTGTGATTTTCTATGTGTGGGCGTGACACATTCTCTCTTCCTCTTAACGGACAATTTTTTTTATTAAATTTTAACGCTCACTTCCTTGGGCCTCGCATTCAATAGAAGTTTTATTTTCCCCCATAATGTCGGCTTTGTGGTTTCCTTTCTTTCTAATTGATACACAACCACCAGCAAGAATGACAAGAAGTCTACTGAAAAGACATTAATTAGTCAAGTGGGGACGAGATTAACCCTTGTCGTGGCGACTTTCGACCATCTTTATCAAATTTTAATCGACTGCTTCCCTTCTGCACCATCGACGCTGTCAATGTTTAATGTGCAGAAATGGAAATAACAGAGAGCCCACACAAAAGTGACGCTGACCTGAGTGTTATTGGAGTAACAGGCTATTCATTATTTACCTGTCTTACGATACTAGAAGATAAACGACGGCAAACTATAAGCACACTTGCAGCATTCGAGTACATCCATTATCTCTTAACCGGAACTCAAACAGCCAGTTCTCTCGAGCAACCAGGGGAAGGGACGAGGTGGGTAATCGAAGAAATAATATTTGAAATAAAAATTAAAATACAATCAATTTCTAGCGGAAGTGTAAGTTGAAGCTGGACGACCCTGATGCTATAAAAATCTTCACTATTATTATTATTATGCAATGTTTACCAAGTATGCTTTCTGCCCATGCTGTAACAGTTTTAGGTAGGTGGGGATTTTTTATGTACTTGTGAGTTCGAAAAAAATGTGCTAGTGAAGTTTACTTATCTGGAAAGTTTACTGAAAGCCATTTAACTGCATTCTCTAAGCTAATTTTTTTAAAATTGTATAACATGGTCTATCTTTATTTGTCAGAATTTGCATTTAATTACTTTGTATTTCACTCTTAATCTTAAGTCAATACAGAGTTTATGGTATAGCCTAGTATGGAGTATAGTTTCAGTTTAGTCTATATTAATAGTAAATCTTAAGCAACCAAAAAGTGCGTTTATCCGACATCTTCCAGTCCCCACAGGTGCCAGTTATGACAGCCTACTTTAAACAAATAGTAAGGGATACTTTCAGCCTTGAAATGCAAGGCACAGGTTTGGTTATTTGCGATTTTAAGAAAAAAAATTACTTTGCACATTATCAAAGGCAATGCGTTAGAAACATACGGGTATCATGGCCATGTTGAACAAACAAGGACCTCATAGTTTCCTTTGAGCCATAATCTCGGCCGCTTTCTGTACTCGTCGGATTTTAAATATTCTGTAGGGCTTTTTTCAAATCTAAACACAGGGTTGATTTCCCAGTAAAACGAAAGAGGAGGAGAGCACTCACGCCACCCCACTCCCGTATAGACATCACAGCACCTCCTAGATGTGACTGATCGCCAGCTTCTGACCTTCCATCAAGAGGCTTTTGGTCCGCAAACGTGGCGAGCGCTGGACCTGGCGAGGACGAATTAGTCCGCTCCCAGCGCCACCAAGTCAAGCGTTCCGGCAAAGCTTCCTCCCTATGGTGTGTGTAGGAATGAAGGGGGTGTGATGGGGTATGAGGTGCCAGGGGGGGGGGGGAAATAAGGGGGGATGTGTGAGATTGATCTGCTTGTCAGGGCAGTTGTGGACGTCTTAGGCGCGCCTGCGCACTGCCTCCCAGGAGACCTATGCAGGCAGAATACGAAAGAGTAATACCTTGTCACAAGCTGAGGCCAACACGGAAGTCAGGATCAAGCCCGGCGGGGGGTCTTAAAAATCTGATAACGATAGACCTGGACACCGAAGGAAACTTACATGTACGGGATGGATTTAGAGCAAAAAAATTTTGATTTTTTTTTCATTTTATCAATTTTTTTTTTTTAGTTATCTACTTTTTATTTACTTCTCGGGACGTGAAAAGCTGACGTTGTAAGTGCGTGTATCTGTATCCGTGTGTCATTATGTCAGTGTGTGCGTATGTCCGTGTGTCCTTGCGTCCATGTGCAAGCGCTTGTGGGGATGCTTGCGTGTGTGAGAGAGAGAGAGAGAGAAAGCGGACGGGTAAGTGTGTAGGTGTGTGAGAT
Source organism: Marisa cornuarietis (assembly GCA_004794655.1). NCBI lineage: Eukaryota > Metazoa > Mollusca > Gastropoda > Architaenioglossa > Ampullariidae > Marisa > Marisa cornuarietis. Next base: position 1,446,987 of record SMMW01000616.1, read on the forward strand.
TCGCTGCGGAAGAAAATATGGAGGGTTTTTTGGCGCGGGGAGGGGGAGAGCAAGGATAGGAGTGCGGTCGGGTAGCATCTCTTACTGGTCTTTGCTCAGTGAATCGGTCTCTGCACGACAGCTGTGAAGGATTGGGGTTGTCCCCATGACTGATGCTCACCTGCTGCCGCAGCTGTGGATGGCGACGATAGTAGTGGTTGTAGTCGGTGGTGTTGGTGTTAAAGCTTGTTCTCTGACAACGATTACGGTGACATATATGCGACTGAAAGTTTCAACAATACAGACTGACTGTAAAATGTTCAAGGGGGGGGGGGCATCAATATTTTTTGTTTTCTTCTTGCATGTAACTGTCCTCAGTCTACAAACGTTATCTGCCCCTGTCTTTCCTGTTTCCCTTTCTTATTTTTGTTTTTGTTCTTGTTTCTCTTGCTCTTTCTTTTTCCCCTTTCCCTCATGCTTTCTTAGATACTTTCAAACTCACCTGTAGAAACTATTCAACTCCTAGTAACTAAATTGTCAGGAGAAATTTAAAACACCTCAAGCGTGAACTTGCGATCACGGAAAACCCTCTTGCGTGTGTACTAATGACGGTTCTTGGAACCAGAAACAATCGCCACATCGGTCGATTTTTTCCCGTAGATCCTGCCTCAAGTGTACGGACCACAGGTAATCAGTCACAGTATTGCTTTGCCCGTGTTTGCTTTCATTTTCATTACACGCCGTCTGGCCCGCTACATCTTTTACTACTTCGATCTCACAAAATCTATTTCTTTAACCACAAAGAAAACTCTGTCTAGGTAGTAACAGTTAATTAATCATGACTTTACTGATACGGGCTTAAAAGAAACCACTAGGATCATTGTTTGGTTGAATAATATCCAACGAGCAATACTCCTGCCAGAGAAGGTATGGCTGGGATGAAAGGACTTTTAATGAGAAGTTGCAGATCTGGTTCCTGTGAGTCAATTACACCGTTCACGTCCCTCTTCCATTCCGTCAAACTCTTAACGAGGGAATACAAAATAATTCCACCCTCAAATGCGCTCGATGGCTTCTTCCAAACGATGTTGCTGAAGAACAAGATCGATGTCTCATCTGATCTGCAAGCCAAGGTAGAGTTTGCTAATGGAAAGAACCCGAAAAGAAACCAATAATAAGGCTATGTTCAGGCTGCGTGATTGATTTGATGTACCTTATAGGATATCACGTGACAACATACTTCTAAAAGTGTGGTTTCAGCGATCTTTTTTCTCCTTGAAAATGATATAGTTGGCGAGGAATTCTGACCTGGAAAACAGACAAGGATCTGGTGGTACCTCTCCACGTGTCTTGTCCGTTGTTATTATTGTTATTTATATAGCACAATATCACAGCCGTACAGGCAAGCGTAGTGCACTTTACACATCACAGTATCAACCCAAATATCAATTACCGTCAACGAGAAGAAACGAAGAACAAGACGAAGACTAAGCAGTGTGCCGTGAAGTAAACGGAGATCATTGCAGATCGAGAGTTGCAGGCACATTAAATAAAATCGGTCTTTTTGGTGTGCTGATCGGTAGCAGCCTATTAAGCAGGAAAAGCTGAGCATCACTGGCGACAATTCATTGAAGTAAAAATCTCTTGTGGAAAAAAGGATGAAGCAGATAGGGACCCGCAGTTGGTAAATTGGTCCAAACGATCTGCATTCTTGTTTAGTTAAAAATATTGAAAACAATTCATCCGCAGAGGAGAAGTAACTACAGTGCAGCCGAAGCTAAATGAAAAGACGAGGCGATTTATTGCTGACATTCACATGGAAACACATTCACAACTCAGGAAGATGATGAGAGAGACCTCGCCACCATCTTGCTGTTAGGAGAAGGGACGTCACTGTCTTCTCCAGAAGCTAAAGAAGACCACAAATTGGCAAGGGTGATTCTTATGCAAAGTGGCTGAATGGGTTGTGATAGAGAGGCTTTTACGACAATTGATCTCAAGAACTGTTTCCAGTAATTTTTCAAGTCTACAAATTGTTTCAGGTATTTTTCTCTGCACTGCTACTCTTATCGACTTTGTCTTAAGGAAATCTCAGAAGAGACAAACCAAGTTTTTTTCTTTTTTCTGTAGGCACATCTTCTGAGCTAAATTAAGAGGCTTTTTTATGATGACCATATCTGACGCATCCATATATATAGGGTGTGATGAGTATGAGAGAGAGGATGTGGAAAGAAATAAGGATAAGGACGAGAAAATTGGAAGATGTAAAACAAAAAAGCATTGTATATATATATATATATCTGCACAATGAATACAAACTCAATTCACTACAGCTCACGTTCTTGAAGGAGCACCCTCATCCTTACTCACTCCCTTCCCCCATCCTTACTCGCCATGCTGCTGAGGACATACGGCGCTGACAAGTTTAAATACCAGCACGAATATTTCTTGAAGTTAAGGAAATTTTGACACAAGTAGCGGAAGAGTAGAGAGTAGTCGTGTAATTTATCCCGCAACAAACTTGATTTACCATCCAATTCAAATTGAGCATGCGATATAAAAGAACAAGAGTACAACCATATACAGCAACAAAATTTAATTCCCTTTCCTGAAAATTACAAGAAGTTTGTCGCTACAATCACCACGATTGGAGGAAATCTAGACGTCACTGGGTGCTCGCGGCGCTTGCGAGAATTCACGAGATCTTATCCACAGAGGCGTGAATGTAAACGCTTTCGTCGTGATCCCCGCGAGAATCTCGCTAACCAACGTCTCTGATAACGCTCACGAGAGATGGATTGGTTTTTTATCGAGATCTTCATCTCTTCTGGGACGAGGCTTACAGAGCGTCACCTGGCGATAAGACGTTCGGCATATCGTCCGAAGCCTCACTTAATCAGTCGCATCATCTGCGGGAAATAAGCAGCGTTACCTGCTAGGACCTTGTGCTTACGCCGGTCCTCAGAAAATATCATTAATAGTTAAGTGAGGGAAGTGCGCTGCTGCCAAGAGCTCCTGCCACAAAGCCGGTCTTGAAGTGCGCCAAGCCTTTTTTCCATCCTGAGGTTCGCTGGGGACGGCGGTCAGGCATTTTGCGGGCGAAATTCGTTCGTGGGCCTGATTGGCTGCTGGAGCCGGTTGCACACACACACGCTACATGTATGCTAAGTACTAAGAGTCAATAAAGCTACTTATATTTTATAAGTATTTTAGCATCCAGCCAGCGTGTCTGTGCATCCGACCTCACAGAGCGCAGGAGCTCTCTAATTCCATTCATAACCCGGGCCAGTCTGTGGCTGATGTCTCATTCCGTTCTTTTAGCCACACCGTATAGGTCAAAATGACTAACGGGAAGGAGTGGACCGGCTGTTCACTGGGGACCCTTCTCATGCGGGCGTAAGACCGGTCCTGCTGGCGTGTTCACCTCTGCTGCGCTACCTCAGAGCTCCCCCGCGACTGGACCTGCCGCTGCCGGTTACGGGATGAGATGAAATGAATGAATGACAGGTCACGATGACTGGTGACCTTTTCACCCGTCACTGGTCAGATCGTATTGGTTGTCCTCTCTTTTCTCCTTTGCTAAAGCCTTGTCTTAATTACATGATCCTTCGCGGCCAGAACTTGGCTGAGGCAGAATCCGCGATCAATGTTGATCGTTTCGCTCTTAACTAGAAAGAAGAGCGCTTCATACATAGGCGACAAACTAGGCTCAGGATGGAAGAAGGCTTCCACAGCGAACGATTGAAACCTATCGCCTGTCAGTCTATCGTTGCCGCTGACTGGCTGACCTCTCGTGAGTTCAAGGAAGGTGACAACGTAGTTAATATTAAACAAAAGTTAACATTTATTGCAATATGCCAATATCAAGTATTGTAAATAGCACATGATGATGATGATGATGATGATGATGATGATGATGATGATGATGATGATGATGATGATGATGATGATGATGATGATGATGATGATGATGATGCCCGAAGCGTAAAGCCTTTTTCGTCTTACTATTGAAATGAATCAAGCGGCAGGCACTACAGTTTATGGCCTTGAAGGAGCACTCCCATCATTACTCACCCCCATCCTTACTCGCCAAGCTGCTGAGGACACACGGCGCTGACAGTTTTAGCTACCTTTATTCCTTACTACTCAAGCAAGAAGAGGCCGGCGTAAAGGCAGCGAATGGAACATCAATCACGCGTGTAGGAGCAGCCAAGTGTGAACAATGGCTTACTTTGGGAAATGAAGAAACAGAATCTAGGGGGTGATTTTGTCTTCCTCTTCTTCTTCTCCTCTTCTCCTCCTCCTCCACACCAGCTTCTGTTACTTGACGGTGTCGAGCACAGGCCCTTAGGGAACCACCAAGCAGATGACTATGCTGAGGACGAAGTCGTTTGTCTTCTACTCCCTGAAGAAGTCCAAAGAAGTCTCCTGAAACAATTTATTTTGAACACCTGGATCCGTCGTTCTGATTTCGTGAGCGAAGTCCACGTCTGCGGGATTGACACAACGAGTGACTTTTAAAGCCTTAATTTTGGTTCGGAAGCTGACACATCTGCTGTCCCAGATTTTGTTTAGCCTGTTCATCGCCGCTGTTGCTGCCGAGATCCGTAGAAATGCGTCCACAGCGCTGCTATGGTCCTTGGAGATGGTCGCGACCAAGCAATTGAAGGGCTGTACCTCCTCCAGCTGTACCCCGTTCAGCCGAATCTCCACTTTGCTAGATCGGTGGTGTTCACCATGATTTTGCTCTTGTCCGTGCTGATCTTCATCCAAGCTCCACTGGCGAGTTTGTCAGTTGAGGGTCTGTAACTCGCTGTTTCTTCCCGCCATCAGATTTATGTTTTCGGCAAAGCGGAAGTTACTGAGTGGCCTCTACCCGTTTGACACGGAGGTGGGAGGGTCCTCGAGTGTATCACGCTTGATTTTCTCCAAGTAGATGTTATCCAGCAGTGGGGACAAGGGGCATCCATGATGCCTACAGGCGAGGGAAAGAGCTTACCTACGTGGCTGTAGAAGGGCACTGAGCTCCTGGAGCCGTCGTACAGCGCCCTTATATTGCGTACATGGCAATATTCTTCCTCCACGTTGAATGTTTGCAGTACATTTTATAACCCCTCAAGCCCTACTGTATAGAAAACCTTCTTGATGTCGAGAAAGTTAAGGTAGAGATGCTTACCGTGGTGCAGGTGTTTTTCGATGAGGACTCGGCTGCTGAAGATTCATTCAGCAGTGCTCCTGTCTGCTAAGAACCTGGCCTGTTCCTCTGCTAGCAGCTCCTCTGCCGCTGGCGTGAGGTGATTATGGATCACTTTCAGCAAAACCTTACTCCTTTACTGATCAGGATTATCGTTTGTTAGTTTGGCAGTGCCTCAGGTTTCCCTTCTTAGGCAGGGATATGTGGCCACTACTTGGTTGCCCAGATCTTCCGACGTATGGTGGTAATAGCTTTCACGAACTCTTCCTCGCCATCTTTAATCAACTTTACTGGAACATTGTCCATCTCGGCAGAGTTTCCTCCATTCTGGCTCCGAATAGCCCTCTCGACCTCATCTCGCAGGACATGCACGTCTTTTGGGTCTGCGTTTGTTTCCTGGTTTTTCTGGAGAACGATGTACTCCGTACAACGGTTTGGGACAGCTTTGTCACTCTGGAGCAGACGACCCTTGCTGACTTTGATCGCGGACATTTGCTGCTAGCCCTCACTGATCAAGGTCTTTAGTAGGCGAGAGGCCTGGCGGTTGTCTCTCCAGGCCATTCCTTCATCGATTACACTGCATCCGTCCTCGATCCGGGTTTCTCAGGCTGCCTTCATGCCCTTTCATATCTTGCGGTTAACCTTCCTCTGGGCAGCGGCTACCTCGGGGTTTTTCTGCTTTTCACTCTCTAGGGCCTGTCGTCGGTCACAAAGGATGAAAACTTCCTTTGTGACCCCTTTTTGTTTCTTCACCTTAGGACGCTCAGAACACCTCTTGGATGTGACCCGAAAGTCAACGCAGTCGATGAAGTTCAAGGCGGCGAATTTCCCTCCGACTTGCGCCTGGAAGAGTTCAGCGACTTTGGGGTCTCGCAGTTTCTCTAGGTTAGAGTGAATGCGCGGGTTGGACGTGCGACGCTTCACCTTTAGTTTCAACCGTAGGCTCGAGAGGACGATGTTGTGGTCACTGTCACGCCATCGCTTTCCCTGATTGATGCTCGATCTGAAACGCCTTCGCAGTGGTTGCAGACTGACCCATCGGGGGGTGGTTACACTGGCTGTTAATTCGCTTATGAGCATAAGGTGTAACCGGTTCTAGGCTTGCCTGAGCCAGAAAACTTCCTCCTTCACCCTGCATATGTGTTCCAAAACTATTGTCTGGGAAGGCGATGATCGGCGGAAGGAAAAGGGCTACACACGGTGAGCCACTCAAGTTCACTAGACTAAGGGATCTTTCTTTTAATATTTTTACTCCTCCTAAGACTAACTTTTTCTGTCTGGAAATTGCTTGGTGTGTAACATAGACTTTCGTTCTTCAACGACCACATTCACTTACACCAACTCCCACCCCACCAACTGCGCTCGTAATGCTCCTCCCTGTAGGATGGCCGTCAGGACACAGAATCTATAAGTCACGCGAGGTGGGACGAAGCAAGAGCAGGCCTTCTTTGGACATTGTCCCTTTGTTATTTATTAACGACCTGTCCAATGCTGTCATTTTAGACACAAAACAAAAAATCCTTTTCTTCCCTGCCCCGTGCATGTTTTCCCAGCAACCGCAATGCAAAGACACGTCAATGTATTTTTGTAGTTGCACCGCCATTCTAATGTATTCGAGAGTGTGGCTCCATCTACAATTCTCTTCAAGGTACAAAGCAGTGTCAACAAATTCTTTTAAAAAAAATTACTCGGAAACATCTCTTGCTCTTTCCTTTATTAGCTATTCTTTCTCCACTATTGTAGGTGAAAGCAATTCTTTCGGCAGGTTGGCTCTTTCGGTCTCGGTCCAAGAACAAGAAGAAGGCTTTTAATCGGCCTTTGCACTCTCAGTGCTATATACTTTATAGTCCTATATAAGTTTAGTCGGCCAGTGCTGTATGCTTTATATGTTTTATAATCCTATATAAGTGTCGGCATTACATACTTCAAGACAGGTTGACAAAGTCTTCGAGCGACATTTTCAGTGTCGCAGAAGTGAAGACAGGAGGACAAGACTTTCAATTGTGACATTCAGTCTCTGTGTTGCAGACTTCAAAGTGAAGGAAAAAAGCGTACAAAAGAATTTACAAAGAGGTTATCAAGGTAGCTATTGTCTTCTGGATAAAAATGAAAATTAAAACAAGTTTTCGAAACTAAAGTGTGCATTTGCACAACGATCTCTATTTCTTGGATTCGTTGTCTGTCTGTGCTTGTTTTTTCACTTCTGTCTTCGGCACAGCTACATGATTCAACCCCTTTAGATGCCAGCGAGTCCAAACACTGTCATGTGTGTAACCCTGTCCAGAGGTTATGTTCCCAATTTGCTAAACCTGACTTGTCTGACCGTCTGCCAGCGCCTACAACCACTCATTCATAACCGGCGCACACAGGGAGCGGGTCCAGGCGGTTCGTGTATTGTTCGAACCTGATGAAGCCATCTCAGTCTGCAGACGTATAATCGATATCAGGAACTACGTGTGCAACGTCAGACGACATCACGGTCGTGTGGGCAATGAAGGAGTTACGTGAAACGGAATAAAGAAGATGAACTAGGACTTGCCTAACCTTCTCTGCTCCCCACTTCCTTCTTTCATTCTCCTTCTACCTTGGTCTCCTTTTTTTCTCTCTCTCTCTTTATTTATTTTCCTCTCTTCTGCCACGTATGCCTGATGTTAGTCACATATCTCGACCCAGTTTTACGGAACGTGGTCAGGGGAGTAAATGATAGAGCTTGGGGGAGGTAGGAAGGACTGGAATGAAATAGAAGAAGGGAAATGGAGATAAAAAGAGCAGTACGAGTAGAGCGCTGGAGCTCTATTGTCTATAGTTACGGTTTGTTTACATACATTTTTTCCAAATCGATGCACTTTCTAGACCGAGAAGTGGCAGCAGCAGCAGCAGTCAGGCACAGTCGATACGAGGGCAGACGACACAGGTGCCCGTGAGAGCGGGAAGCGCCATGTTCAAACTTGAAAGGTCAAACATTCAGAGGTCAAGAAAATTAATATCATCTAGAGCACGTGTTCGTAATGGCTCTGTGCCAGCGCCTGGGAGGGGATGAGTTACAGAGCTAAAACTGTTCCATGTCCGTGTAGTTTGACCACAAGTTTACGTTTCTACACCTGTATATGTGTGTTTAATGTCTCCCCCGTCCTTTTCCTCATGAACCAATGAAAGATGCTTACGCCACCTAGGAAATTATCTTCCTTTGCCATAGCAATGCATGGTGCTCGTTGCACCTGTAATGTGAGCTTATCCCATTCATAATTCATAATGTAAGAAGTTCCTTGTGGACTAGCCTCTATTTTATCATACACAAAAATACCTGTATTGCCCCGTTCGCCTTATGTGATTTATGGGGACGTTTATGTGTGGTAAGGAGGAGACAAGAATACACGTCCAGTCCACTTCTGGGCTGAGTTGCCCCAGAGGTCGTATCTGCTTTCAATATATGCACGTAAATAATGATTCCTGTCAGAGTATACACGTGTCCGCACACACACACACACCTAGCGTAGCTCGGCTACCAGCGCTTAGTGCATCTGCGCACAGCGTCTGAAAGGACCGGAGGAGGTGACGTGGTTCCCTCTATTCCTCCACCTCTCTTTTCCACTAGTTCCTTTTCTCTATCACACACACACACACACACACACACACACACACACACACACACACCGACGAACACAAACACAGACGGAGAAAGGAGTGGGAGATATAGTCTCGAATACTCCAGAGACATGCCTGTGGACAAGGACACTATCATAAACACGTGTACTATATACATACAGTGCACACCTATATACATATCTATGTACACACAGTACATGACATACATAAGTGTGTGCATAAAGTACGTGTTTATACACATGCAGCACATTTATATAGAATACATACCTACATGCATACAGTAATACCTATTATTGATATATGTATACTTAATTGTATACATAAAGTACGTATGTATCCATATATATGTATATAGTACATACCTAAATTCCTATCTATCTACGTACAGTACATATCTATATGAGGACCATACATAAGTATGCATAAAGTACGTGTCTATATACACAGTACATACTATATAGTGCACATCTATATACATACAGTAATACTTCTATACCGTACTTAACTGTATCCATAAAGTACATGGCTATGTAATACAGTACACACATACAAATAATAATACCTATTTACATACAGTAATAACTATGTGGTTCACACCTGTTTCTTGATCGCTGTTACGCCTTTGCTGGCTTATATTCCTAACATTCGCCATAAACACCTACATACACTGTACAAATTTATAAATGCACATGTATATTATGACATGATATTATCATCTTTACCTGCTCACACATACTTTTAGATCGGTCTTACTGTTGCGTGCATGTTACATGAGATGTACATTTTAAATTTGTTTGCTTTTACATGTGTACGGACAACACAAAAATACACATATGCATCCATACATCTGTGCTTACTTGCATATATTGAATATATATTGCATTTTACACGTGCATATAAATCTAGATACATATCCAAGAATACCCCACATAAATGTACATATAAAATAGTCATATATTATTACTTGCTTTAATACATTTAATACATACGTACCTACATGATATATTAGGCTCGCGCTGGAACGCTGTTGCGAAGCACGGCTGCAGTTACCGGTCTTGGCTTCACTAAAGAAACGTGCTCTTTTGACATCCATCCCGCCACCATTTTGTCACATGACCAGCTCATCGCATTTCCGCTCTCTCTTCCTCGGTCTTTCTCCACTCTCGACAAACGGCCGTCTTGAGAGGTTTTTAATGCGAGATGCAATCCTCTCCCCCTAACGCTCTTACTGATGCTTAAGATGAAGCTGCTAGACGTGTAGCACCTGCCTTCTGTCTGGCATCCAGGCTTCTGCTTCGCGCAAAAGACAGGAAGTCATAGAACTTATGCAGGGTGCGCATAAGCTTTCGGTAGAGGGGCCACGGTAAATGACTCTGCCAGACTCCCTTTGACAGGCGTCCAACTTAAAAAAGGCCGCCTGCCTCTCAAAGACACCAGCTTGATATGCCTTCTGAATGGGACGCCGGCGCCGGACACTGAAAACCTCTCACGTGCCAGTGAGCGGTGTCCCTCGCGGCCCCTAGCACTGTCCCCTTACTCAGAGTGGTGAACGAAATTGGCGCTAGTGACTAAGTTTTCCACAGACCATGTTGACTTGCAGTATTGACCTCATTTTGCTCAGACCTGTGAAACCTGTGCGCAGTTTCGCTAGGTTCCACTCCCTGTATTTCTACGGCTTCTGTCTCTTTGAAGATCATGGCTTCACTCAGCTCGCTGCGACGTCTCGGCGCGGTCCTTGATGTGGGTGAGAGACCCTCAGCGTGCAATAACTCGCTGTTGCCAAGATAATGATGCCTTGCTAGACATACTCTGATCTTCCCCCACCCTTCACCACCCAGCTTACCCCTAGACAGAAACGTGAGATTACATCCCAAGCGAACCTCAGTAGTGTTCTGTCCCACTTTTCTGTTCTTTAATGCCGAAGATCTGAAACTGTGTGAGCTCTGCTTCTTTCCTCTTGTGATGTGTACCTACCTGCAGTTCCTTTTTGCCGCTTTTTTGAATCCTCGTTCCTGACAGAGCTTCTTGACATGGCGGTTTGTCACACGTAAACTTCACGGTCCCGTTAGAAGCTTTAGCCGCGGCAACTCGTCGAGAACTTGGCCCCATGCAGGGTCCCATTGTCAAGAGCCAATCTGCTGCCTGAAAAAAATGTTAAGGACAAAATAGTGCATAAGAAAACTAATGATTGGTAGGTTGAGGCTTAGGGTTGGGTTTCTTTAAAAGCAGTTTAAACATTTGAAACATCAGTCGCCGCTTTATGAAGAGTATACATATTTTCATATAACCAATCATACAGCTTTATCTTGGATAGTCTACATTAGTTGTAACAAAAGGGTCGCGCAGATCGATTAGACTCCATGAGGGGCCATCAAAGTCTCGAGACCGGATGGTGCTGCTCGATGGTTTCCGATGGCTCAACGATTCTTGCTGTAGCTGCTGAACAGACCTTGTGCCCGCTGTAATAGAACTTCCGGAAGTCAGCACGCACCCATAATATTATTACCACTCGCAATGTCATGGAATATGAACAGCTTGACGCCTTCCTCCTCAGTTTGGATATCAAAGCAGGGTACGCGGTTGAGGAAAACAAAACATTTTCATGCATGTATACAAATACGAAAATACAGCAAGGGCATCCACAATACGGGGACTTTATCCTCTGACTAGTTGCAATATTACAGCCAGTCAGTCTGTAGCCAAACCCAGCCAGGGCCTAACCATTTGTTTCACATCAGTGAGGCTTCCCCAGAATTAGGCTTTTCAGAAAATATCACGGTCTGCGTGCGTTCTTTTTTTTTTAAGGACTGGGTTGCTGGAGAGGATTCCAGTGATTATATCTGAGAACTTCGGTTCGATTTTTTAATCTCTCCAATTGTAAAAAGGGGGAGAAAAGGATAATGTTAAGGACCGCCCACATTTAATGTCTCTCCATTCATTCTCTCTCTCTCTCTCCTCTCTCTTTCTCCATAAAATGCAGAGAATGCTTCTCGGCTTTGATTTTAGAGGCAGAATTAAATTTTTCGATAATTAGATCGATGTTATTATCATTGGACATGGTTTTTATCCGGGAATCATTGTTCCAGAAATAAATGCTAATTATTAAGGAAATTTAAAAGAAAGATTAATAATGTGATGCCTTCTTTTCCATTCAAGTTAACCTGCGTGTGTACAGACAATAAAATTATACAATATTTGTCTGTGATTCTTGCCAATTAACTTAATACATTTCTTTCTCTTTCCTGTTTTATGTTTTATTCAGCTAATGATAGCTTTTAGATTGACACACACACACACTTTCGTCTAAATACAAACGCATATTTCTCGCTCATGTGCGCATGCGCTGGTCGCAACAGATACCTGTCTGTGTGTTTGAAAAGATCGTCTAACGAAAGCTGAGGTCGTTACGCTGGACCTGGACCACCATTTTGAAAAGATTTGCACCTCTTTACAAAATAAAACTTGAAGTCTGCAAAGTCAACCCTTATACGTATTTCCCCCCACCACCACCACCACCAACAGCAACAACGTCTTTTTTTCTTTCTTTTATTTCCTTCTTCTTTTCTATTACATTTTTGTTTTCTTCACTGATTCTCTAATTTGCTTGGCTTTCTCTATTTCACTCTTGTAGTGAAACATTCTCGCGCTATTATCTCCCGTCCTTTAATGATTAATGCACACTCACGATGCTGAAGGAGTACTTTGTTGCCAAGCGCTACCTCTTTCGCCGACTTTGAATAAAAGCAGCAATGGACTAGACTCATATTCACCTCAATGCTACATCCACGCCCCAGACGGGCTGCATGCAAAGCCTCCGTTCAAACCATTGTATGACTCAAGCATAAGCGCTTAGACTATAAGAGCCCTTCACCACAGCCTGACCACATTTCTTTGTTGTAAGCTTTTGTGGCTTTCCCCCCCCCCTTTTGCCCCTCCCCCTTTTTCTCCCGTTCCGATGTGGTCCAGCTGCGATGAAAGTCTCCGAAGGATGCATGATCGAAACTACAACGGGGTTACAGGTAGTTTCATTTTTGCTCTTCGAAACTGGTCGTTAAAACGGGTTTGTCACATTTCAAATAAATTTATCGTGATCTGTGTTGTCATACACTGTGCAGGCCTTTGGTAATATATTTGAGGTGAGGTGAAGTGGTCGATTCATTGAGTCATCGAGTCAACGTCGACAACAATAAAGACCAGTAACTTCCCTCCCCCCGCCTTTGTGCCTATCTCGTCTTCTTCCCTTGTCGCCATTCGATGACCGTCTATTCCAGAATGTAATTTTCTTCTCTTTTATGACAGACCGCTAACTAGCTAACTAGTGTGTGCGAAGGCACCGTTTCTCTCTGCTGTTATGTCGTTCTTGTTCCCTTTTATTCATGGTTGGAGGGAGGGGGAGAGAAGTGGTGAAAGAGGGGAATATCTAGAAAAACACGCTGTCTCTACCACCGTGGTTGTCGACTTCGTAACAGCTACAGAACAGTCGCGCTGACGTAGAAGATAGACCGGAAGTGACCCTGCGTGAACCAAGTTTTCTTTTTGTCAGTGTAGGGATTCCCCCCTTCCCCCCCCCCCACACACACACAAACACGGCTGTGGAACCTAGCAGCTCTCATGGGGAAAACAGAGAACGGAGTAGAGGAGGGTGGAGGGATGTGTGCTGTAATTAACTGCCTCGATAACTGCCAAACGGTTTTCGGCGGAAATAATCGTTCCGCGTGGAGAAAAAACTTTAGAAAAAGACTGCTTCGTACGGGGAGGATACTAGCCTAATATTTACAGTCACTTCCCACCCCACACACAAGCATACATCCCCCCCCCACTCCCAGCCAACAACTAGCCGTGCATCGCCACACGATGGCGCGTGCGCATGTCTGTTCGCGCTTTCTGCCAGCTGCACGTGCAGCCTTTGCCCGTCTTGACGCGACATGTCCAGGCACGTGAGGCGCCTAATGTCGAGGTACAGATCGATCATTTTCATACACATCGATGCGGACAAGGGGCCGGCCACTCCAAAGTCCGCCTCGTTCTTTGCTCTCTCTCTCTCTCTCTCTCTCTCTCTGTCGCTCGCTCGCTCGCTCGCTCTCCGTGGCTGCTGCCTCCAATGCCTTTAATGCTGCGGCTATGCCGGCTCTCGCCCGGGACTTTGGCCGTCGGACAGAAAGAAGTTCAGCGCGCGCTCTCACATTTCTGCTTTGAGCTTATCCTCCTGCCGTGATGGAGTGGTCCTTCTGTTGGCACGCAAGCTGTTAGAAGTCTTCTTTTGGCCTTTGGAAGGAATCGTGTCCAAAATAATGCGCCTTCACGGGTTCCAACACCGACAACTCGTTCCCTCCCACTTTTAGCTTGCAACTCTGTGTGTGTGTGTGTGTGTGTGTGTGTGTGTGTGTGTGTGTGTGTGTGTGTGTGTGTGTGTGTGTGTGTGAGATCCTGTTCTTTTCGCTCATACCAGACTAAAGTAGAATTATACTTTGATCTTCTCTTGCAGGTTCTTTCGCCGTTAATGGGATAGGCTTAACATCATCAATGCCTTCTTTCAGCTTAATGCCGCAAATAGTTTGAGCAGTTTCCTCAGCCCTGGCAATCACTAGGAAGGGGGCTCAACAAACCCATCCCCTCATCACAAAGTGGCCTCGCTGGAAACATTTTCACCAATCCCATTCCTAGATTAGGCGAACAGATGGAATAGTTGTCATATTAAAGTAAAGAGATTAAAGAAAACCTACAGTGCGCGTGAACAATACTTTAGGAGAAATAAATTCCTTCTCCTACCTGTATAGATGTCTCCTACTGCTAGATCCTGATCATTTATTACGCCGAAGAGGCTAAAGGTACAGAAATGACAAGGAAAGTGAATGTTAATAGTTTACTTCTGTACTTACTCTTCTCTACTTTCCTTTCTGTTCTCATTCCTCCTCTTCCTCTTTTTTTTTTTTTTTTACACATTTCTGGCTTTTCGAAATTTTTATTTATCCCGTGGTTTTCAAGAGCAAGAATTGTAAAAATTATCGAGATGATGGATTGATTAGAACACCACCTGTCACTTTTAATAGATGTTCCAAGAGCTATACAGAATAAAAGGAAAAAAATAGTAAGAGAAATGTGTGAAAAGGGAAAGTAAAAAATAGAAGTTATGCATGCAGTAAATGGGTAAGGGTGGAAGCCGACTTGATATAACTCGTCATAAAAGAACTTGTATTGACTTGTTATAAGAAAACAGTATAACTTGTTATAAGAGAAACCTGCAGAGGATGAAGTGTTAAACGCTGGAAGAACAGTACGAAGGGAGCCGGGGAAGAAATTCCAAATATTTGGAACCACAAAGGAAAGCTAGAGTCGCCCATACTTTTGAAGCGTTGAAACAGACAGTGGGCAGACAGAAAGTAGGAATTCGTGAAAAAAATCGGCGCCTCGTGATGGTCCTCGAACCAGTGTCAACAGGGCGAGAGACTCTGAACAATATAGCGCAAAATCTTCACATTGTAGAGCAACAGGCGTGTGATGTTAAAGAAAGATGGAAGCTGGAAGCTGCTACACTCGGCTGCTGCATTGAAAACCATAACTTCAAGCTTCACTCTCGATGTAAAGCCAGCATGTATGTTGAAGAGGGACCACTCTTGGCCAACAGCCTCTTCTCCTGCCGAGGCACTTTCGTCGAAAACAAATTTGCACTGTCGACTGGGCTGCTTCCTTATTCATTTCGTGTCGCCATTGCCAGCAAAGTCCGTGGTGTTTTTTTTTAAACTTTGATAGCGAGACATGAATGCGTGCCATCAACACCATCCCTGCCTAAAATAAAAATTGAGATAGCTTGAGCTGAAGCTCAGTCGAGAAACTCTAGAGAACGGCTCATTTCCGATCACGCACGCACCTGCTTTCTTTAGGTTGTACACGGACGTGCATATTCTAGACTGCTGGCAGAAATTATTTCCGTCATAGCTGCTAGAACTAGACTTTTGCGAAATGAGCTTCCGGTTTCGTTTTGTACGTCCGTAATTTGCACACAACTCGGCTTTCTGGAGGCAACGACGGCTTCTTTTTTTTTTCTTCAAATTCTTGGCTGATCCAGTGACCTCAACTAATTGACCATCCGGTCCAGGTTGTCAACATTTCCCAGGAGCTTAGTATCCTGGCAGGTTTCCATTGTCCAGGGGCCAGTTGCAGAACACATTTCTAACTTTAAAACACTTTTAGGCCTTAAATCTATTTAGATAATTAATTTAAAGTGCACACACAATTTTAGACTTTTTGAAACTAAAACTGCTTTAAGTAAGATAAAGTTGTTTAAGTCTGACTTTCCGTCCTGTCAGTACAATTTTTTGTATGTTTTTCTGCAATGCATCAAAATGGCTAAGAAGATATTTCGCTTCTTTAGAAGAGTTTTAAGGTTTAGAAACGTGTTGTGCAACTGGCCCTAGAGCTTCTGGCACACTTCTACTTGGATTGGACAGGTCTGAAGGACAGCTCTATAGTCTGCTCCTCGAAGGCAGTTCCTCTGAGTTGCATTTACAGAGACCGGTGTTCAAGACTCGGATTTCCTAGTTTTTTTCAAGTTACAGTTGCCCGTACGTTAGCGGAAAATGGTGGTTTGGCTCTTCCAGTCCAGTAAGTTAAAATAGTCTTGCTGAGGGTTTCTTTTCTCTCCAGTCTGATGACAGTTTTTTTGGGAGAGGCTGAACTTCTTTGTAGGAAGCAGAGGTCTCTGGATGTGAGCGTTGAGTTTCCTCGTTTTTCTGGCTTGTTTGCTCTTTCATTTCCAGCAATACCAGTATTGGCAGGTATCCCCTAAAACGCCACCTTGTTCTAAGATAATAAAACCGTTGTAGAGTTATCGGCTCAGAAGGTCAGTGGGCTCGTATACCAACAGACTGGGAGTCTTTGAGAAACACGATGTTCTTCTTGGTGCAGCTGTCTCGTTTGGTGGACTACAATGGTCAGGGCGGGCAGTTTAGCTTTGCAGCTGGAACTATGATCACCAGGTCAGATGGAAAGGAAGATAGTAGTTCCATTTAAGCGACAGATATAGACACTGCTACTTCCGTTCTTGACAAGGTTCTCAGCGCAACTTTCTTTGTAGATAAGAGTAGAAGTTTTGCTGGGGTAGCGATCCTTGATCATCTCCAGTGTGGTGCTGTCAGGAGTTCTGGTGTTTGTGTTTCCCTGGCTGCAACTCCTAGAACTTGACTTCTGAAAAATATTTTCCTAGAATCTAGATAGCTGGTATGAGCTCTGTCTGTTTCTTACAAATCCTCGAGTTACCTTTGAAGGTCCATCAGGTGATAGCTGAGACTTTTACGTTTGAGACATTGTTTGAGGTTATTGTGAAGAGGAAATGTCGTCAGCCATTTTAGCTTCAGACGCCTCATCTGATCTCCAGGGGTGGAAGATCTGATGTCTTTTCCGTTTTAAAAAATTGAGATGGTTTTATTGCCTCCCGGAAAGATTCTTCATTCAACCCGTTTGTTTTTTCTGTGTCTTTGAAGCAGTGTGCAACGACGATTGACCTTCTCAAACAAATTGACATCTTGCCCATGTCTACCTGGATCTCTTAATCTGATAATCTTTTCAGGACAGAGCATGGATCGTGAGGGCTGGCGACCTCGGCGATCTCTGTGTAAGTCTGTGTAAGCCTTAAAGTCTGATCTGTGGTTCGTGGACATCGCCGAAACCAGGATCAGGAGCAAGAAGGAATCTGCCGTCTGCTGCGGCGATCTTTCGGCTGATTGGCTGAAAAGATGAAAACACTAACAGGTCAAAGGTAGAAAGAAAAATAATTAAATACATCTTCTCTCTTTACTATTAGTTTATTTCATTTCAACACCAGCATTTCAATATCAAACGTGTGCCAAGTTAAAAATAGCGTGAATTTGTTTTAATCCACAGGTCATCTACACATGCATGGAAAGAAAATCTTTACCAAATCCATAATGTATTCTTTAACTTTTCATTAATTTATTTAAAGTTTAGAGTTGGCAAGAAAATTCGTGAATGATCAGGTATGTAAGTAGCTAAAAATAATTCATATCTGCCATGCCACTAGCTTCGGATTAAGGAATCGATACGCTAAAGAAAATCCCGGTGTCAAAAGAACTAATCAAATGCCATAAAATGTTAGTGACAAAAAATTGCATTAAACGTTAAAATATCGCAGTATTAGGTATAGGGTAAGTTTTCTTTAGAAAGGAAAATTAGTTTTATTAGAAAAGAAATTGAGACTTTTTAAGACAAGAAACTTTTTTCTGAAAACTTTAAGCCGCTACATTATGTGTAATATATATATATACCACAAGTCACACGGTCTAACGGTCGTTTCGACTAGGGTCAGTTCGACTAAGTCGTTTCGTCTAACGGTCGAGTCGTCTATAGGAGTCTATAGAACTGACCCTAGTCGAAACGACCCTTAGACGAAACGACTTAGTCGAACTGACCTTCGTCGAACTGACCCTAGTCGAATCCTTTTGTCCCCTCACCTTTGAATCTCTCACGACCTTTTCTCACCATGATATAGCCTACGCTGCTCGCACTTTGTAAAACACAAACAAGCAAACAAATTGGTTATAAGCGGATTTTTCCAATTAATAATTAAATGAAACTTTTTGTAAGTTATACATAAATCAAATATACGTAAAATCTATTTTACTATGCTTAATGTATTCTTTTACTATGATGTCTTAAACATGATCAACAAGTATTAAAATTCAGGATTTGGGTAAGTGGAATCTAGAATAATCCACGTTCCCGGGGGAGGGGAAGGGATCCCTGCGCCTCTAGCCACTGCAAATACCCGAGGGTCGACCATACAAAGTACTACTTACCGTACAGAAGGCCTGCCCAAGTCCATACCACCACTGTCAACTGTATGTAATGACGACAACACTGCCCTTATTTTCTGTGCTTCTTTGACTCTTGACTTTACGAAGACGCACTTGATGACCTTTTTTTTACTATTTCACGCATTTCTTTAAGGGTTGCACGAGGGAGAATAGGGTACTTAAAATAAAGGTGTGAGAAGCCGACACTGGAAG
Source organism: Marisa cornuarietis (assembly GCA_004794655.1). Lineage (NCBI taxonomy): Eukaryota > Metazoa > Mollusca > Gastropoda > Architaenioglossa > Ampullariidae > Marisa > Marisa cornuarietis. The sequence continues at coordinate 1,465,788 of SMMW01000616.1, forward strand.
AGGTAGGCGTGACAAATGGCCAACGCAGGTGGCGACTCAAGTCCAGGCACTAGCAGCGTAACATTTTAACAGGCGGACAAACACGTTTGGCAGGTTGACAAAACCCCGCTATTTTTCTTTATATTCTTTCTTTCTTATACTACATAATACGAGAAAATTATTCGTCTTCTTACTTATAAGAAATGAAAATTACTTGGAAATTTTCATTTTAATTTTAGTCTTGGGATGAAAGATTGCTGAGGGTCGTCACGGTACGCAGAACTACGTCAACGTTTGTCAGTTTGTTCGGTTTAGCGATGTCCTTGATTTTTTTCTTTTCTAGTCTCACAATCGTGTAAAGATTGTTTAAATAATACGCGGACACAATATGCCATTTTATTACAAACCCGATCTCCAGGGCACCCCACTTAACCACGACAATGCACCTGCTCACAACGCTCTGAGCATCCGCAGTTACAATGCGAGAAGAACATCGCCGTACTGCAACAACCTCCCTATTCAACCAGTCTTGCTCCATGTAATTTTTTTTTCTTTTCACCAAGCTCGAGGGAATCATCAAGGGGATCCGTTTTGAAGGCGTGGAGGCCATCAAGAAGGCTGTAAAGACGGAGCTGAGGGGCATCCCAGAAGAATCCTTCCAGCAGTGCATAGAAGCATGGCAGAGAAGGATGGAAAAGTACAGTAGACTCAAGGGGGGTTACTTTGAAGGGGGGACGATGTAGTTTGTTGTTTGAAATTGAAATAAATAGTTTGTGACACCATTCCCGTTACTTTTCATACACATCTCGTAGGAAGAACTGGGGGGTAAGTCTGAAGGAGTGGACTGGTCGCTTCTTGCAGGACTTCGCAAGTCCACCTCAAATGGCGCGCCTTTTTATCTGCTGCTTTTTGTCAGGTCCCCCCGATGACCCCCGGCATTGGCAGCCTATTCATTTGGTGATGAGCTAAGACCTTTCAAAGGATGAATGGCTGATGATCGTAATAATTATCATTGTGCTGATTGTCACCTAGCCGTCTACATTGTTAATATAGTAAAGATAACTGCGGTGCGTTAATAAAAAAAACAGGGTGCACGTGTAGGCGGTATTAGGTCCTTGTAGCATTTAAACGCATGAGCACGAGTGCACGTGCACGTACGCGCGCGCACACACACACACGCACACGCACACGCACACACACACACATCTATATTATATTGGCGCTTATAATAATATCATAATTTTTACAAAGGAACTGCCACTTCTGTCACTAAAGTTTGAACATTATTTTTAACTAAACTCCCTTTTTAAATGTGCTGAAATATTCCTTTCACTAAAAAATATTTTACTAGCCGTCTTTCTTACATTTCTTACGCTTACGTCACGAAAAGGGGTAGAGCGTGCAGAAGCCGACTGAAATGGAACAATATACACGTCTGGTCTCTTATGTGATTCTGTAGGTTTCTATTTCTCGACGATTAGCATAGGGCCTCAGACGTATCCGAAAAAAAAATCAATGGACTTTAAAGAATCCTGAAGACAGGAAAAAAATCAAATCTTTTTTCTGCCCGAAACTAGCAAATCCATTAATGCAATCACGAAAACCACGATCATCATGGGAAATGCTTTCTTACGCATAGACTAGGTCGGCTTTATTTTGATCCCAAATCGAGTTAGTCTTCGACAGGCGGCTCCTTCCTGGGGAGACGGAGAGACTGGGTTTGGGAGTAGTGCGCCATCATGTAGTCGGCTAGCTGTTTACAGAAAAAAATATTCCACATTGAAAAGTGTTGTTAAATAATATTGTATTGCATTCTGCTGTGCTTTTTTGTTGTATTGCGGCAACCTAACACCAACAGATGGTTTCTGAACTCGACACATCGAGGATCCTGCCAGTGAGGTAAAGGAAAGGGGAGATAATTCAAAAGGAGGACGTAAATAAGGAGAAAGTAATGGGAGGATAAAGCGAAGAAAGTAAAGTGAAATCATTCAAGAGTATGGGGTAGATTAGGGAAGAATAAAAGGAGAATAAGGCAATAGCGAGGATGAGGACAATATAAGTAAGGACATAAAGCGTAGGTTGCGGCTACACTGTGTGCAGGATTTACGCAGTTAAAATTTCTTTGAATGAGTTTAAATTATTTTATTTTCACTCTACCTCCCTCTTCCCTTTCTACCTGCGAGTTTGCTTCAAATTTCAAAACAAGAAGATTTCTGTTGTGTTCAAAGGCTCAGTATCTTCTGATTGTATCGTAGTCGTCGTCATCATCATCATCGTCGTCGTCATCTTTACCACCTCCACTATTTTTTTTATAATGCCATCGTCGACACTTTCGGATATTATGTGACACTGGAGACATTGGGAGACTTGTAGGTGACGAACAGATACATAGAAGAAAAAAGAAGGGGAATTCAGGGAGAGGTTAATCCCCAGGCCGGAAGAGAAACTCCCAGCGCCCTCTATCCCTGATGTGAATTGTACGCTGGGTCTCCGCCCTTGGCACGCAAGAGAGACACTGGCAGAGACAGATGTGGCACGACAGGGAACCAGTTGAGAATACAAGCGCTGGGTAGTGTGAAGAAAGAATTTCTTTTAAAAAAAGTGAACTTTCCACGCACCCTTAACACATATGAGGGCTGTGACGTCACGCTAGTGCTAAGTGCCTCTTCTGTCAGTTTCAATACAAACCTCGCCGAGCCCTGCCACGAATGAGAAAAGAATTCCTTTAACCCATTCACCACGATAGAAGGAATTCCCTTAACCCATTCAACGTTTGGAGATTCACCAGTTCAAAAGAGTTTTAACGACGCACTCAAACTTGCACAGAACACACAATGCATCCGCTGCTTGGAACTGGCAAATCGTCCTTTTTTGTTGTTGACCGACAAGATTATAGGCAATACATCGTAAAAAGCTATAACTTCTTTGATCAAAGAGTTTGTCTTCAGGTTTTGGGGGAGAGGGGGGTGGTTTCTCCGGACTCCCAGGGTGTGAAATGTCATTAACTTCAAGAGTGCAGTTCCCTTGGTTTCTGTCAGATTTTGGTGGCAAGCTTTCTGCGATAGGGCCAAGCCTGTCTTCGCTACTCCAGGAACCGGTGTGCCAGATGACTAGAGTGCATGTCATCTCCTTAATCTCTTTGCCCTGTGTCCGTCTTGTTGCATTTCTTGATGCAGATTGATGAGACTTTTGTTTCTTCTTCGTCTTGAAAGAATAAATGAGTAGGCTCATTGGAAGATTTGAGAGAGAAAGTGAGTGTATGCGCATGTGCATGTGTGTTTGCTTGTGTGTATGTACTTCCATGCGTGCGTGTGTGAGAGGAGAAGAGTTCTGTGTCGCATCTTTGTGTTTACTGTTTGCATATTTTGCAGCAGATCCTTGACATTATACTAGAAGCTTGCAACACGCATAAAGATTCTTGTAACAGCTGCCAGCAAAATAGAAAAATGCACCCAATTATTTCTTCTAACCTCCACCCCTCTTTCTCCGTAACCCTCTCCCCTGCTCTTGTTCACACAGATCACACAATTCCGCATGCACGGGAGCATGAAAAGAAACACACCGACACGAAGGCAGGGAGTGAAAATAGCGGAATGAGAGACAGAATGAAGAAGCCGGGGAGGAAAATGCGGGAGGGTTGGGTGAAGTCAGGCAGGAGGCGGGGACGAGAGAAAAGAACCTCTTTCTCTTGTCAGATTTCGGCGCCACAAAAGTCTGAGAAGATCGTTTTAAACGTTCGGTTAAGTAGATATTCTATACTTCAAAAAACATACGCAGCTTCTTAAGATACCAAAGGAACGCAGCATTAAAATCTTTGATCCTTACCTCGAGAAGAATAACCCAAAACGAACTTGTATATACCATCTATATTAATTACTTCCATTAATTTCAAAAACAGGTTTTTCTGGGTCAGCTTCGGGTGACCTCGACGTTGCACAGGATTCGGAACACGTGTACAAGTAAGGAAGTGTTGACAAACTGCGGGAAGGTAGGAAACTCTTCGGTCGTCGATGGTCTTATCTTTCACGAGCCAGGTGAAAACCCCAGCGAAACGTCATGGGGCTGACTTATGACAGAGTGTCCTGGGAAAGTGATCCGGGCAATCGTGCCTGCTGCTTTAAAAACATGATTTAATTCCTCGCTTCTCGTCCCATCCCTTGGAACGTATCCGTAAGAGAAGTCGTTTTGTCGGGCAAATATCTCACCAAGGATCGTATATAAAATAAACTGCTGGCAAACGAATTTTTTTGCATTAACTTCTAGAAGAAGGCCTTAGGGAATGAGCTACCGGTTTGGTGATCAATACACAAGAAACATCGATGAATGTTAAAAAGAATGCGAACTCTCGTATTGACGGAGGTACAAGAGCTTTAGGGTCTGTTACGTTTCTGGTTTGTTGCCTCTAACCCGAGGTGATGGCAGGTCTTAAAAGTAATTAAGCAGCGTAGTGTTATTAAAAAATTTCAGCTTGGTCCATCCTCGACTTCCTGAGGTTCCGGCCGAGACCTGACAGACTACCACTTCGCAAGAGACTTGCCGTTGGTCCCGGCAGCAGTCCAGTTTATGTACAGTCCATGTTGTGACTTTGGTGAAGAAATCACTTTGGCCTGGAGAACATCTCAGTTATCTCGCGCTATCTCGTTCTCAGTCCGAGGAATGGATGTAAGAAGTGAAATCGCAGCACTCAGCCTACTTCACTCTACTTTCCCTTTGGCGCCGATGTGTAAGCTGCGGTTTGCTTTCCCCTCCTCTGCCAACCTTATCTTTTCAATTCGAACGCTTATGAAAGCTCATACAATGTTAGGCAGAATGAAATAGTGTGGAAATAGCATTCGTGTGCGAGGGAGTGAGGCGTGGTTGGTCGACATTAGCGGGAGATGCTATATAGCGTCTTTTATGTCGGGAAATTAGTCTCAGAGAGTCCAGATCCATTCAAACACCTAGCTGACCCTTCCATGGCGTGTCTTTCAGCCAAAACGAAACCGTGGAAATGTTTCTGTGCTAAGCAAACCGCTTTTTGTGTTTTTGCTTTTTTTTTTTAAATCTTAGGTATCTTGCGACGCCGTTGACAATGACAATGACCAACTTTATTTATCCCAGTGGGCAATTTGAATATGGGCATGTGCTCTAGTACAACAGTGAATGAAAAAAAACACCAAAAAACCAAACAAACAAACAAACAAAAACAAAAAAAACTTGCAGGGAAATCAAGTATACACATACAACATCACGCACGCGCACAAACACCACTGACAGCTCTTCTAACATTAAGTAGCTGGACTGCAGATGGCACAAATGATTTTAGGTGTCTGTTACTCTTACATAAAGGCATGGCATAACGTTTACCTGAGCTTAATAATAAAAATTCTTTTGTTAATACATGATCAGGTAATGATAAAATGCATGAGGCTTTCCGTACTATTTGGTGGTTACAAAAAGAAGCTAAATCCCTCTGTCTGATACCAATTATCTCAGAACAGATGTTCACAACACTGTTCAGACTGTTCCTATCATGGACAGAGAGATTGCGAAACCAGCATACAAATGAGAAAGATATGAGACTCTCAATGAATGAATGGTAAAAACGGCCTAAGATTACTTGACTAACTGAAATACTCTTTAATTTATGCAAAAGATACATTCTTTGTTGGCCACGTTTAACAATGTGTTCGGTGTTTAAGTTCCATTTGAGCTGGCTATCAAAAATAGTTCCCAGATACCTGAAGGAGTTAACAACTTCAACAGGTTTACTATGAATCACACTGGGAATAACAAAATCCTCTTTGATCTTCCTAAAGTCTATAACTATTTCTTTGGTCTTATCTACATTCAACTCTAAAAAGTTATCATCACACCACTGTACAAAATTCGTTAAGGCATTGCCATGATCTGTTGCGTGTTCCTGTAAAAGAGTCAACAATGCCGTGTCATCAGAGAACTTGATGAGGTAGCTATTCTCCTCCGTGCTTCTGCAGCTGTCAGTGTACATGATAAATAACAAGGGTGACAGACAACAACCCTGTGGGGAGCCAGTGCTTGTAAAAACTGTGTCAGAATAATTGCTATTAACAAAAACCCTCTGCTGTCTACAAGTCAAAAAATCCACTATCCATAAAACCAGTTGATGTGGCAGGTCAAAATCAAAAATCAGTCTCGAAGCCAGAAGGTGTGGTTGCACTGTATTGAATGCAGAACTAAAATCTGCGAAGAGTAATCTGGCATGTGACTTGGGCTTTTCTAAATGTTTATACAGTGTGTTCAGAATGAATAACTTGGCATCGTCAACACCCCTCCTCTTCCTGTAAGCCATTGACCGGTAAATCACATTTGAATTTTTCACTTCCTTCCTTCCTTTCTTTCTTTTAAAAATTATTCCTTAAAACCTACGAAAAAATAATATGACATAAATTTAACTTGAAAAAGTAGTTACAGGTAAGCCTTGCATATGAACGGCTATAATCAAGAGATGTGATAATGCTGTTCACAAACAGGATGGTATGGCCTCTATGCCTGTACAGGTTGAAAGAAACACTTTTTAAGTTTCCCTTTCTCACTCAAAACATGTATGCATAATTTACTGAAAAATGGTATGCATATAATTTTTAATCATTTTAGGTAAACTAATTTTATTGTATCTTATATCGTCTTTGTAAAGGTTTGATGGTGGGCCTATACCGTGCAACATACTTTCTATCCATACAAACATACATACTTTTAATACATACATAATGTCATCGGCACGACACTTTAAGTGTAAGAAGAGATCATCTTGAAGTCACTCTGCGATGAAGGGGCTGAAGGCAAACAGCTGTACTGGTCGTCTTCGATGTAGAGACAGTAAGACCGCAAATCTCAATCCGTATGCACCGGTCACCTGTAATCAGGTGAAGGATGCAGTGAACTAGGACTACTGTTGTTCATTGTTCGTATAAAAGTTGCCCATGAATGAGAGGAGGTTGTTTTCTCAACGATTTGTCATCAGTCACGTGGTAAGGTCAGGCCGGGTCGTGTCCACACTCGGCACTTGTTGAGTGGACTCACAATGAAGATCAATACTCTGTGTGTGTGTGTGTGTGTGGGTGTGGGTGGGTGGGTGTGTGTGTGTGTGTGTCAATTTTGTTCCATGTGTCGCACCCTTATGCACATCTTTTGTCGTCCGTATCAAACATTGCAGTTTTGTGCTGTTGATCTCTTAGCAGTCTTTCTTAACCGCTTTTGGTCGACTTCGGCAAAGCTTTTATCCTGGCAAAACTATCCTCCATATATTTTCGAAGAAGGCCCTTTGCTGAATAATTACTCGATGCAGTCTTAAATACTGCGTCCACTTTCAAATGAACCCCGTGTTTGAAACCAGATAAGCAGTTGGTTTTCGTGTTCTCTCTCTCTCCCTTTCTCTCTCTCTCTCTCTCATATGTATATATAAACACGCATATGCACAGTTTTCTTGTTTTATGCGCACGCACGCACTTATACACGCGCGCGTGTAACTTTTGTTTCACACCCAATCCTCATTGATCCCTCGTCACCCATTAAATGCCCAACAAGCTTCAGACAAAAGCTCCTAGCTAAGAAGCTGTCGTTTCTTGACTGCCCTTGTCCGAAGTAAATTGAGTAGACCTAAAAGTTGTTTTTACACGTATTCACCGCCGCCAGATCAGTTTATGGCTCAAAGCACGGCACTAAATCAACTCCGATGAACAGCAATCAGTTTGTGGTCTGTCTAGACAAACTTATGCCCAGTCGTGTCCACATTGATTCCTTCGCCATAAACTGTAGCTCAAGCCTTATTGTCTATTTTCTCTCATCGTATTTATTGTTCGAGGTTCGGTGGTGTTGCCAGAGCGCGTGCAAGCATGTTTATGATCCATACTCTGTTCATGCATGAATAACGAATATGCGTACCGTGATTGTTTTCTAGCAAGATAAAACTGGATAATAAATGTTATGTCCAAATACAAAAACTTAATTAAATATTTATTATTATTTTTCTCCTTATTTTCCTGGTTTAATTCCATTTCCCCAATTAGCTGTAACATACCAAGAAGTTTCCTTTCTTGTGTTCCTTGATTTATATTTTGTATTCATTCGTTGTTAATTTCCAGTTTCATAATTAATTTTATCTTCTTTCGATAATCAATTTTTTCAAAATCACGCGAAACATTTTTGTTATATTTCACGTCATGGGCTGGTCACCTTACAGAAGGACTGGGAGGCGGATGAAGCAGACTAGGCTGCCATGGTGATGGCCTGCCAAGAGTCAGAGATCGTGATCCCAATCGGTTCCCTTGGCCAGGAATGTCTGTCTGGGACAATAAAAAAGGCTTCCGTGACCACACACTGTAAGTGGTCGTTTTGAAGAAAATCTACAAATAGTCATGGTCTTAGAAGATCACAATCGTGAAGTAAAAATGTAGCCTAGTTACTCACCCACCCGAGCTCCCTCTTTCCCAAGCTCCCGTTCCTCCCGCTATTACATGGGCACACGCTCATTATTATTATTATTATTGTTATCCTAAACTTTTTCTTTCTCTGGTTATGATGTTTCACTATAGCTGACTCGATCGGTCTCACTCATTATCACCCACCCTCTCTCTCTCTCTCTCACACACACACACACACACACACACACACACATAAGCACACAGTTATCTCTTACGCACACGGATTATATATATACACACACACGTGCGCGCGCGTAAGTAGACACACTGACACACACACTCTCTCTCACGCTCACACTCACAAAGACACACATATACACACTCATGCACACACACACACACACACACACACACGCGCGCGCCCATTTTTCATCATCGGTTGTCGTTTTCAACTTCCTAGTCATCGGTCCTAGAACCATAAAACAAAGTCGCGGGCGGCCGCACTGTCCTAAGTCCTTTGCCCCTCACTCCTCCTCACAAATCCTCCCCACCCCCACTTCATCTTCCGCACCCTGAAACATCAGCAATAAATAGTCCACTGATGTATGCACCGGAAGAGAATGACATGAATATTCCCCTAACCTCCCTGCAGCGAGTTAATGCGTTAATAAATATGCTAATTGCACGCGCCTTACTTCTCTCGCGCCACTAAATCTATCGTCCGCGTATCTGGCCTGTGTCTTAACCAGCGAGAAGACGTGCACCGAAGAAAACGAGGTGAGCAGTAGTCACGCTTAAGCAAGGGGTCAGGGGTGGTCGGGGAGTCTCTCAGCGCGCCACCAGCAAAACCTCCTTTCATCTCCGTTAACGTCAATGACATTGTCTCACTTATCACGTCTCGCTCTGACAAGAGACTCGCTTATATCTGCCCTGATGAAACCTGCTTTGTCTTCCCCCAAGCCTTTTTGAAGGTTAGAGTTGTCACACCTTTTCTCTCCCTGTCTCTTCCATAGCCCCGCTTCATCCCTGATGGAGTGACGAAACTTTCATTAAAGGAAATGTCAAGGGAAATGACAACCTGGCTTTCTGAACCGTTTCCGCTCGAAATTTGGGATTGCATAATAATTGCTGACAATCGCATCTAAAGCACAGCTGAGAGGTAGCACATAGGAGGCCACCATGTTTTGTTCTTAAGTATACGAGGTGGTAGTGGGAGTTGATGTTTTTCAATTAATTATTTTGTCAAAAACTGCTCCTGGATTGGTCGAATTTCTGATCACTGACATTACAGAAGGCTGCACCCAATGCAAGAGAATATACAAGAATGCAAAGTTGGCCAGTCAGTGAACTTGTTTGTGATCTTGCAAGAAATGAAGCCTTACTTCTGCCCGAGACATTAAGTGAGAACTATAATGCTCAAAAGCTTTTACCGTGAAAACGGAAGGTTTGGCTCCGATATGGAAAATTAATATCTCATAACACATTTATACCACACACTTGCAAAAAAAATCTTGCTCTTAGCGGAGATTTTATATCGGGAAATGAATTTACCACAATGGCAATAAGCTATGCCGGCAGTAAATTGTCTTGAATATTTCCAGCAACTTGGTTTTATACGACATATGAACGTGAGTGCTGAAATTTTCACCATTTTTTATGCTGTTGTCACTGCTTACTATGGGACAAACTTTTTTTCTTAAGATTTCGTGCAATCGGTGATGGTGAGTCTTTTTCTCTCTCTCTCTCTCTCTCTCAAACGCCTTGACAGCTTGATCGAAGGTAGTAAGCACTCTTCAGGCAATTCACTAACGAATGCAGCAGCCCAGAACACATCCCGTGGGACTTGTTTCCTCGCCAGACCGTAAAGCTGTCCCACTTTTTTCCCCATCCTGACGATGGAGGCTACAGGAACTCCTGGCAAGGCGGGCGGCACTTCAAAGGGAGTGAGCACATGCTCTTCGTCGGCCTTAATCAGTCACGTGGAATTTCTCAAGATGGAAGCAAGGAGGCCAAACTGCGGAGAAGCACTTTGAAGATCGAAAGGCAAGATTTGTGCACAGGAGCACCAGCTTGAAGAGAAAAAATTGAAAAAATAATTTTGGTGGCTAGCTTGCAGGCTGTACGGTTGCCTGGTTCTCTGCTCCCTTTGTTCGTTCGTTTCTCGGTCACTTGATAGTTTAAATCTGCTTTCTCTGCATTTCATTTTTTTTCATTTTTGTTTACACTGAGCTTGGGGGTTTCTTTATTTTTGTTTTTATTCATTTATTTTATTTTATTTTTTTTTTTTTGGTCTCTGAGACGAGGGTCCGCACAATGCAGCTGGAGCGTGACCATCTAAAAAATAAAAAACTAGCAGTTGATATTTCCGTCTGACTGTCGGGATTATGTTTTATTTGCAGAGTTTAATTACCAACCCTCGTGACGTGTGACACGGTGACATGTCAAACGTGACAGTTAAGTCGGTGTCTTTTCGTGCTCTCGCAGCACTTCCGGCATTTCCGGCTCCCTACGCGATTCGCGTCGACAGTTGCAGTCTCGAGCCGGGCGCAACCACTCACACGCTCTCACCACGGACTTGTATTACTGGACTGCTTGCAGACGACTTTTTCCAGTGAAGTCATAGAACGAGGCTGGTTACAAATAGCTTCCGGCTTAGTCATGTTTCTGTTGAACTACTAGAACGAGGCTGGTGTGTAAGAAGCTTCCGGTTTATTCACATTCATTGTTAAGGCTCGCCGAGACTAACAGTGGAGAACTTCGCAAAAAGGCTCAGCGTTGGTCTCGGCAGACAGACAGCAATCCACCCTATACACGTCCGTGCTCTCACCGCGCGATGACACAGAGACGCCTGGTTGAAAACTGAAGATGGCGCCGAAAGGGGAAGACAGTACAGCCTCGCGACAGTTCTTCCTTTAAACACACTTTAGATGAACTGTGTTAGAGGCTCTAGAGCATCTCAGTCCCATCTTCACAAGGAATAAAGAATAGTAAAGAACAACGAACAAAAGAAAGAAGTAATTTTTGCAGTAAGCTTCGACAGAAAGCTTAGTTTTTGTCTACACATCAGTCGGTGTGTGTGTGTGTGCTATAGTTATAGACTCGGCAAAACAAGAGTCATAAGAGAAAAGCTAGGGATGAAGAAGGGCCCGCAATTTTTCGAAAGGACAGATTTTTCAGGGAGTTACCTTCCCTGGCACTGCGGCACTGCGCACTGCTCAGCTCTGCATAATGTGGCCGTGTAGACTCACTTTGTGTGACCCAGTCCTCGAGTCCTCTCATTTTTCATGTTTAATTGTCAGGTTTTCCGGCGTGTGTCATTCGACCTTGTTTTGCCACGTACCCCATCCAACCCCCTTCTCTTTCACCCCCCGAGGCAGAGTTGTAACTCTTCTTCTTGTCTGGGCGCATCGCTGTCTCAATGTCTGTGTTTGAATATTGCACGAGAGGTTGAGGTTGGAAGGAGGTTGTGCATGTTTCTGTAGCTGTTGGTTGTTTTTTTTTTTTAAGGGAATGTTTGCCGAAGCCATTGCCACAGCAATTAACGGCGTTATGTTTGTTGGATTCTTTATTTATCCGGAGATTTAAAAAGAAATGATGTCGACACCCGTTTGATTCTGCGAGGGCTTTAATACCTGATTATTTTGCTGGCATCATCAGGGTGATACTTTTACCCTCCCAAGCCTGTTGTGCCCTCGTAGACAGAGAGCTTAGTTAGGGCTAGAAACGGATTAACCTAATTACATTACCTGCAGCTGTGGGTCATGCATCACTGTAAATATTGATAATTTGTTGCCTAACTTTCGCGCGCTGCTCTTGTCTGTTTTCTTTTTTTTATAATTACACGTTTCATGCAGCTTGTATTAATGTCTCCCAGTCACTTCCAATGGTAATACAGATTCTATATTGCACTCGAATTTTGTAACCGTTTTTATTTATTGCTTTATTTGAAACAAGATTCTTGTAATGCTGGACAATAACACTTTTCAGGCAAGAAGTGAAAGAAGGGAATCAGTGTCTGCCGAGGGTTCGTCGTACTGTGAGCACATTCCATCGGAAACGACACTGTAAGGAGTGTTGTGTCACTTTGTACTCTAGCAATTTTGCTCATTTTAAAAGCTCTTCCTCTTTACATAATTGTCTGTCTGCCTGTCTGTCTGTCTGTTTGCCACATTCACGCGCTCACCCAATACACAAGTACACAACATACAAAAAAAAAACACACACACATACACACTCATACTCAATTTCTCTTTCTCTCTCTCTCTCTCTCTCTCACACACACACACACACACACAGTGTCATGTTTCAAACGTTGTCCAGGTAGCATTTCATAAATCAAAAAGGATAACCAGTATTGCTAGCCCTGTGTGCTGCGTAACTTGCAGCACAGTGGAGGAAAATGCATGACACGTGACATTTGAAGTATATAAAAGCAGCATGTCCAAGAATGTGACATGAAAGTCATCTCAAGCAGGCATCTACGTCCTCGGTCATGCACATCATATCAAACATGTACATACGAGCCTAACGGAAGTCGTAAAACCAAACCGCCATGTTTCTTTCAAACATCAGAATCCGGCTGCAACAAATAGGCAATCTGTAGATGTCTTACTTTCATCTCCGGCTTCAACATATAGTCTGTAGGTGTGTTCCCTGTAACGGTGTTGCAACATAGAGACGTGGCGAGTGGAAGGGGAGACTGATTCGAAGCACGACTAGAAATGATTTCACAGCCAAAATTAGCTTTCGACTCCTCACACATCTGACTTCATCATAACTCAAAATCAGACTCGTAGACAGCCTAATGTAAGAGCTTATTCGTACGAACATGACTTATCTAACAGGAATAGATATGTGTAAGTGTACTTTCACTCTCATTCAAACTCTCTCTCTCACACACACACACACACACACACTGTTAAGAGACTTAAGACTGTGGATATAAATTCGTTGACTGCATATGCCGGCATTGTGTGTGTGTGTGTGCGTGCGCGCGCGCGCGTGTTTTGGAGGGAGGAATTGGTGTTTTACGCCGAGCCAGCAACTAAGGGTATATCTCGGCAAGGCAGCCAGCCCTGTACACAGATGCTACATGCAGAGAAAGAACAGTGTGCCCGAGACGAGAGCTGAACCCAGAACAGCCAACTCTCACTGTTTCGGTTACAGGCGCTAACCGTTGCACCACCGGACCGCAGGCATTGTGTGGGAGCCACGGATGAAGAACAGAGGACGCCTTGTGGGCCATCAGACTCGACAGATTCAGCCGGACGTTCCACTTGCGTCAGTACGATCTCTCAAAGTAGGCGGAAATACGCTGCAGTCAAGTTCGCGAAACAAATCTCTCAGACAGGCAGGCAGGCAGGCAGGCAGGACAAGACAGAGATTCAGCAAGTGATGCTGCCAGTGGCACCGCCAGATCGCATGATGATCCTTTAGCAGAAGTTAACACGCCAACTCACGGTAGCAGGTCGAGTTGTGTGGAAGTAACCTACCAACTCACAGTAGCAGGTCGAGTTGTGTGGAAGTAACCTACCAACTCACAGCAGCAGGTCGAGTTGTGTGGGAGTTAGTAACCTACCAACTCACAGTAGCAGGTCGAGTTGTGTGGAAGTAACCTACCAACTCACAGCAGCAGGTCGAGTTGTGTGGAAGTTAGTACCCTTCCAACTCACAGTAGCACGCCTGTGTGGAATTCAGCAACAATCCGACTCACAGCAGCAGGTTGAGTTGTGTGGAAGTTTGAGAGTTTCACGGAACACCTCACCACCCTTTCCTCTCCCAGTTTCAAATCTAGTTGTGTGGGAGTTAGCAGCTGTTAACAACGCCCGTTGAGTCGTCATGCGTTTGTATTTTCACGCTGGAGACCAGTCCCAGAAGATGCTTTCAATTAGCAACAAGAAAAGAAATGGAAGGAGAATAATGTGAACATTTGCGTGTGTCGTGTCATATTCAGTTACTTTCCGAAATGATAAGAACTGACGTTTGAACAATCCTCCGAGAAATATAAATTCGCTGAAATATCTTGTAACGATAGCAAACTGTCTTGTAAAAAAACTTTTTTTTCACGTGATTTCTGTGTTACATTTCGCATACAAGCAATGAACTCAGCACACACACACTCACACACACACACACACACACACACACACACACACACACACACACACACACACACACACACACACACACACAACCCCACAAACATACGCAGAGAGAGAGAGAAAGGGAGACACTATGGAGGTCGAAACCATGCTTCTTTCCCTCTCCAAAAGCAGAGTCGTTTAAAAGATCTACTGGGCAGTAAAATTGTTACTTATGACATTCCCGACTCTCCCACTGTCTGGCTTTTACAACACAAACGTGTCCATACACAATCCTGACGTCTGTATTGTAGACTCTTTCTGTGTGCGGGGATGTTTGTAGCCATATATCTGGAGACCGTAAGTGGGGTATTTACCCAGAGTTTTGGAGAACTAGAATCTTACACTGAGCTTTATTCAGTCGTTAGAAAAAAATTATTCCCCAGCAAGTTCACCCAACCATTGTGTCACGTGTCAGTGCTTTGGGCGTGATCGTCAGATGTTTCCGCACAATGACCCACCCGACACCCTTCAACCTCAATGTCTATAACCATGTGGGAATATCTCTTTGCTGACTAAGTTGCAGAAAATGAGGGGGGGATGGGATCCCTCCTCACCAGAGGTTTTCTAAGGGCATAGACGCCAGAGTTAAACC
Source organism: Marisa cornuarietis (assembly GCA_004794655.1). Lineage (NCBI taxonomy): Eukaryota > Metazoa > Mollusca > Gastropoda > Architaenioglossa > Ampullariidae > Marisa > Marisa cornuarietis. The sequence goes on from SMMW01000616.1 coordinate 1,480,883, forward strand.
AATTAATTCACAGCCACGAAGCTATTCAATGCCTTTTATTCAATCTTTTGTCCATTTTGTTTATGCTTACCATCTCAACACGGACGTTTTACGAGCAGCAAGCCATTTCAGTGATCTGTACTCCAGATTTTAGATACGGTAGAATATATATGAAAGAATAATGAAATAAAAGACCCAAAGTAGTAAAGATGCAGGCTCGCAGTTAAAATTTAAAACATAATATTGTCAACTCCGAGTGAAATGTTTGCAGGTATTTTAAAACTGATTTTATATGCTTATGTCTGAATAGGATTATTTTTCTTCTCGATAGTTTTATTGTTGATGAAAACTTGGGAATAACCCTGGAGTTAAATCTGTCTGATAGATTTGCCAACAGGAAGGACAGCAAAATAAAGGCGCTGTATACTTGGGTCACCATCACTGCAATGTTTTTTTAAATAAACATTTCCTTCGGGAAGCTTTCTATATGCTTTCCAAATTCGATTCCAAAGTTCAAATGAAAAAAAAAGTTTATTCACAACCCTCAGGGTACATTCAAAACAAACTGCATGATACACAATACTGCAACACACAATAAAGACTTGTATAGAATATCTGGAGAACTATGCATAAAATAAATAGAGAGAACAAGTGCAGATAAGTGAACAAGGAATCAAACGTTTGTTACGAAGACAATAATAACATTGATCTTATATTCATTTTTTCCCTATTCGCCTCGCTGTGATATAGCCTTATAGTTGCTGGCACGGCGTTAAACACAAACAACCAACAACTCCCTATTCGCGGTGAGGTTGACAATTAATAATTTTATAAACTTTATTAGCTTCGTTAATTAAAACATCCTTATTATTTGTACCAGATAAATAGTTAAACATTGATCTTTGTCTGCATTTGGAATATTCCAGCAGAATTCTGTAACTAATTGACATATACTGATTAAAGAAAAACTCTCTTATAAAAATGTAGACCCTCACTGCAACCTCATTCGATCAAAATGATCTTCTCAGCTTAAGGGCGGTCCGGTGGCGCAACGGTTAGCGCCTGTCACCAATACAGTGAAGGTTGGTTGTCCTGGGTTCAGTTCTCGTCTCGGGCACGCTGTTCTTTCTCTGCATGTGGCATCTGTTTACAGGGCTGGCTGCCTTGCCGTGATATAGCCTTAGTTGCTGGCTCGGCGTAAAACACCAATTTAAAAAAAATTCTCAGCTTAAGAGGTATAAGTGTATCCGGTTATATATGTACGATGCTTTTTTCGGATGTTCGTAATCAAAAGAACAAAAAAAAGAAAATCAATTTTTAGTCGTACTTGTGTTTGCTTTTTGTGTATAGAATTCTGCTTTAACGAGAATGGCCAAAGCAGAACTTAGTCCCACTTAAATCCTGGACAGAGGCCAGGTTTTGTAGAAAGTTGAGTCTACAAGAAGAACGGGGATGGGATGACCTTCGCAAAAGCCAATGTGGGGAATGAAAGAAGTAATAATTTCGTTCGAAGAAGATGGCGCGGCTGCGCTTGTCAATGTCAAGGCCAGTAGACACAACGGCCATAAGAACACGACTTTGCGTCATCCCATTTGCAAAGGCCAATTACCGGCCTGTCGAAACTGCATTTTGCTGAAGACCTTGGCGGCGAGCGCATGCCCCGTACTTGCAGTCAGCCTCCATGAAAGTCGAGTTTTGTTTCTCGCCATTTTTAGGTTTTCTCTGGATGGACATGCTGCGCAGCGCCTGATGATGATTTCCCAGGAACAAGGGTCCACGATGACGCTCTGTGGCTTCGAACAGTGTTCTAAACTTTAGTTGCGCCATTTGTTTCTGATGTACAAGCAGAGACACGCGCGGCAAAGAAAGGGACGAATGACTTGACTGGCCAGAGACAGAGGGAGAGAAAAGTGGAGTCGGGGGGGGGGGGAGGCGAGCTGAGACTGAGCCAATTGACCGTTTGGTCGCATGCTGGCCTTTCATTCCTTCACTGAGTTCCTTTCTGGTTGAGTTACTAGATTTCAATTAACCAGTATCCAGTTTCAAGGCGACCATATTCCTCCACTCATCTATTGCGCCTGCGCAGTGGATCAATAAATCTGCAAAAGCCGTGACTGTTTACTTCCATATGACCCCAGTCAGTAAGCTAGCTTAACGATGGTTCTATGCAAAATATTTGATTATGGTGTACGCTTCATAGGCTTGTGAGAAATTAATCTAACACTTGTCGAAAAGGAAACCGTACAGTAATTATCACGAGGACGCCGGAACTACTTCCTTAATCTGGCTTTTACCTAATTCTTCACAAGTACCATGGAAGCTTGTAAACCGGAAGTCTCTCTGTCCTAAACAGCCAGTCACTGCGTGCTGGCGAGTGTTAGAGAAACTGGCTACTGGTCTGTTGTCGTATGTAGATAAACAATTTAAAAGTATTTCTCGATCTTCGTTACTTATGCAGTAGTATGCCATTGGTCACTCGTATGTAATCTTGCAGAATGAGCAGCCCAGTGGCATTACATAGACTTAAGACAAAACGACTTTTATTACGTCAACACGAGCAGTGACAAACTCTTTTGTGAAGTAAATCTTCATACTTTAACATTAAAGGCTCATAAAGAGCACATTACCAGTACTAATGCCATACACACATAATTCGATTACTCACACACCACAAGAACAAAAGAGTAATCAAAACAAAAAAAACCACACACTTACAGACGGGGGAGGGGTGGGCGTTGGGAAATTTGGTGTGTGTGGTTTTTTTTTTTCGTCGAACCAACAACTAAAATATATCACGGCAAAGCACCCATGTAAGCAGATACCACGTGCAGAAAAAGAACAGCGTGCCCGAGACGAGTATTCTGAACCGAGGACAGGCAATCTTCACTGTTTTGGTCACAGGCGCTAACCATTGCGCCACCGGACCGCACACCCAAATATACACGAAACACTTACAAGTATCTATCTTATACACACACACATACACTAGCCTTACACACCTACATATAGATAAATAAGTATATCAATATTCACACACATACTACTGGTGGTAGTAGTTTTAATATTCAGCAGTTGAATTGAGGAGGGAATAAAGCTGTACGTACTGTACTTTACCGTTTTCGCAAAGGGTTTGAGACTTTAAAGTGTCTGAAGGAAGCGGACAAAGTATTGAGTAAGAAAATACTCCGTCGTCTTTGGTGATTTTCTCACCTCAAGCTAAGGTGCGCTGATGAAATTGTTATCTAGACTGCGTAAATGTGCACCGATCACCTTGCCTGACACCTGGACAATCCTGTTGAGCCAGCCGCTTCCTGGCATGGACAGGTCCTGTACCAGGCAAGGAACGAGAAGGTGAGCAGAGCTCCTATATACTGAAGCAGTTGTAGGACAGCTTTAGAGTTTCCTTCTTAACATCAAACGAGCGCAGCTTGTGAAACAAATATAATTGTTTCGAGCTTTCTTGTATCGTGGTCTGTGAAAGACAGCCTCGATTAAATGATGCCAAGCTTCTTGATCACCTCAACTTGCTCAATATTTTGGCCATTGAGAATTTCTATGCCGAAGTTCCCACGCTCATGTACAAAAGTTTCGAACTTCTAATGGAATAATCTAAACTCATATACGTTTAAATATGTATTTGATATCGATAAAAAAGATATTTTATAGAAGCTAATGAAAATTGTTCCCATCTCTAAAAACCAGTGATGATTTCATTAGATTTTGATAATTTAATGTTAGCTTCGCACAACGCACAGTCATAAAATTCTACAGTTTTGTCGACAAAATATGTCAACTATCTACTTCGCCATGAAGTTGAAAAACTGGAGTGAAAAAGTTGTCCGTCATGGCCGCCACTACATGAAGCACCACAGGTCCACTCTCCGCTGACTGTGTTGGTGGCCTCAGCTAAAGAAGGTATACATAAAACAAACATACTTGACACAAAAAGGTACAAAAATGTAGTTTCTGTGTGTAGTGGATGTGGACGCAGGGTACAGAGGAACTGGAGAGACAGATGCAGCAGATTCCCATCACATTATGCAGTCTGTACTTTCACTCAGGCCTACACTACCCGAAGATGTGTCGATCACTTGCAACAAGCAAGTACACGTGTACAGGTAACCTTTTCCTGTCTACACCTTCTACTGAGACACTGTTGAGAATTAGTACATCTTTATTATTATGTACTAGCAACACATTGTCGTCATGCATGCATGCATTCTGACTCATTCAAATGAATGTCAATGCTCATTTTACGAGTTAACAGACTCAGTTACAGAAAATGTCAGTCATTCAAGAGTATGACCTTCTCCTACAGCAACTTGACCCCTCCCACAGTCTGGAGAACGCAAGAGATTCGGAAGAATCAGTGCGAATCGAGGTTCTCTGGTTTCCACCTTCGGTGTCTGTGGGAACGAACAAATTCTCGTCAGCTTGATTCCTTGCTTGGTTTATTAAATAGAAATGAGCTTTAATGGCAGTGTCCCACTAAGATGCCGTTGGGAGGAAACCAACCTACCCGTCGTAAACCCCCGACAGCGGTGACCGAACGTGTGTCACGTTTTAAGATTGCTTTTCTTCCAACCTACCGAGATAGGACACTTATGTATTTGTGACAAGCAAATATTAATACAGAATATAACAGACTCCCTTGTCATCTTGTACGTGTTCTTTCAGCCTTTGGACTCACAACACTTACTACCGTGGGATACTGAGGAAAAGGAGAGGAGCAATCTGGTGCTGTTACAAACAGTAAATTGTGGGGGGGGAGGGCTGGGGAGGGGAAGCTCTGCTGTCTACTAGCGATGTGTATCCTGCTGTGTTCGGCAAGGAGGCGAGCAGTGCTCAGACAGCTGATACCATGAGTGGATAACGACAGGCCACTCCGTCTGCTGATAGTCTAATCTCCGCTACCAGTGCTCTTCACAAAATAGTCGCACGTGCGTCAAAGTGAATAAATACCCACACCTTCACAACACATTACACAATCCCCATCGTCCTAACTTCACCCATGCTTTGACTCTGTGTCGTCCGTTTATTGCTCTTTGCGTTTCCTCGTTGTAAGGTTCAGTTCGTTTGTGGGGTGTTTTGTATTGTGGGGGGATGTTTTGCTGTTTTTATACTTTTCTTTTTTAGTTTTGCCTTCGTGTCCATCACTTCGAGCTCTCTGCCTCACGGGGCAAAATCTACTACTATTATTGTTAAATAGTAGTTGAAGTAGTAAATTAGGTGTTTAATAAGATCCCTAACAAAGATTACAATAATTAAGCAGTATTTTAATATCTCTGAACCAGTTTTCCGACGATAAAATCCTCAGCTGCGCTTTCTCTTCCCAACTTGATTCAGATTGTGAGCACAGCGCCGTACTTTTCAGTGGATGAGAGACGAAATCTACCCGTAACAATGCTCTCTTCTGGACACATGGCGAGGATCAGGGTGGACATGTAGGCCAGTGCCTCCAGCAATACTGAGGGAGGTGTGTCCAGTGTTATGTGCGAGCAAAGGCGCACGTGTACACACACAAGGGAGGGAGGGAGAACGAAACGGGTACCCTCTCAGACAGAGCCCTACTAAAGCCTTCTATCTTTTGACCCTTTTGTCAGCGCCGCTGGGTAACCGTAGTCAGGCGGAGCATCCATGCGTGTCCACCACAGCTCTTCCCTCTCCCTCCCCCCACCACCACCCCCCGACCACCCGTAGTGCTTCGCTTCGCGGAGCCGACGTGTGCTGACGCCACTTCGGGCCCACAGAGCTACAGTAACTCCGCCACCCCACCCCCCCCTCAAGGCCACAGAGGCGCAGGAGCGCGAGGAAGGCTATTTTTAACTGCGGGACCATCTGAGAAAGGGGTATTGCGACTTGGTCCCGATTTACCTGACTGAATTTCACAGAGCTGAGTGTAGAATGTCGGCTATGCGGCAACCGATACATTCGTATTGTGCACGCACGTGATGGCTTAGAAGTTAAAACCTACATCGAGTAGAAGCGAAATGTTAGGTGCGCTGCCGACCTGTCTATGACCCCATCACTTCCCACCTCCACCCTCCATGTTGAGACCTGCTATGTCTCACCGCCAGTTTCCAGCTGCTTTACACAGTGAAACGACAACTCTCCTCCTATCTCTCTTTCTCAACCGATGCTGCGTGATGACACTAATGTGCAGACACGTTTGCATATTGTGCTGTTGTAAAGCATTCTGTATAAATGTTGCTGCATAAGCGTAACTAGATAAAAGTTGCTGCAAAAGGTGTTCATACTTACAGCTAACAGAAATTGCTAGTACTTGCCTTGCTTAAGTTGCTTTGCCAATTAAAAACTACTACACAACTCGTTTCTACAGAGCTTTTGTAATTCTTCCATCTGTTTCCACGCCCCTTGCCCCCAACACCATCTATTACAAGGATCTGTGATATTTGTGCGTGTGTATGTGTGTAAAAGTTCCATAAGCTAGAGATCATAGGCACAGTGTAACGAACTGCAGTGGTCCACTGTACAAGTGTTACGTCCAGTTTGTTTGGAGAAACGAGATCTGCTTGACGACCACTGTGCTACCTGACAGCCTCACCTCCCCATCATCATCCAGTCACGTAAAAATTAAACTGGGTATCATTTTTGTCTTTCCTTCGGCTCTGATCATCGACTAAAATTAAATGATAACAGTCGTGGCACTGACAAAAGTTACAAGAAGTTACATTTGGTTGACTGGCGGCGTCAAGCGTTGGATCTACATCTTCGTTCTGTTCGTTCACCACCTTCTCACGTTTCCCTCTACCTCGGCTTCACGAGTAGCAGAAAACTGCTGTCACGCGTGACTTGCAGTCTATTGTGGGCCTAGGTTGTCGCCCACCCAGTTCTCCTTGAAAGTCACCTCATGTCTGTTAAACAGTACACGGTAATATAAGTACTGAAGCAAAACACGGCGTTACAACCTGAACACGGTTCATGGGGAAACGACATTCATGACTTGCCAATGGTCGTGTTTTGATCGAACTTCTGACTGACACAGTTTCTTTCACCATGTCAATACCACGTACAAACAGTGATCAGAACCCTGCTGTTGGTTTTTTTTTAAATTCTTCTTATTATTTTTAAAAGAGCCACACGTCCTGCTTACGCCCAGTTTGCTCGTGGTTATGGCGCATGGCCTTTCCCATAAATATATAGTTACTTTACCTGGTACTTTAAAGTGTTTTTATATATTGCTTAATCGTATATTCTTGCAACAACAACAACAAAATGCAGCTGTATATTTTAAAGCCATAAGCCATTACTCGAACATTTGATGTTCGCCACTTTGGAGGTTCTCTTTCTCTCACTCTCTGTCGACGAGGGCGGTGTGTTCTGGCGAAGATAGCGTCATTTTCAAAAGACATACGACGCAAAGCTATTGATCAGCCAGCCACCATTCGTCTTTACTTGCTGTCGCCAAGCAACGGACTAAAAGTGCTCCCGCAGACCTATGCTAGCATCTGACGACCCTGAGCTTAGCGGCTGGGTCATGAGGTCAGCCTTGACGACGTAAGATCCTCCTCCCCATCTCTCTCCTCACCTCTCCCAACTTCACCCCCTTCACCCACCCCCAAACTGGTTATTCAACGCTTTAATCAAATTAAGCTGGTCAGCAGGCTGCCTCCGTCTTCTTTAGCCTAGGAGCCGCTAAGACCGACCTTGACCTCTGGAGATGTTAGCGCACCAACACCCCGGACCCCTCAGCGACGCCCACCTGGCATCCGGCGCCACAAGAGAGAAGATTCTGGCGTAATGAGGGGGAGTTTTATACTTGCCCTGTCTGACTGAACTTTTGGCCTAATTTGGAGGAAGTGTCGTTCCTCTGCAACCTGCCCAAGGCTGGAAAGAACCACAACGAGAGAACTCCCTGCGGAGAACTCTCCAATGTCTTGAAGTGTAAAGGCGTTTGACGTGCCCCGCAGAGTCTGTCGAGGGACGCCTCGTGGCAGTTTGCTGACTAGACATGTACGTACAGTAAGAGCTTTATGAGGTAACCAGCAAGCGAACACAATTGTTTTAAATTTCACCTCGAATAAAGTGAACCGAAATATCTCGTGTCGAAACTGAAGGACTTTTGGCTTCGATTTGGGTTTTTTTTTTTTTTTTGCTCTGGATTTGGGGTTTTGGATTGGTTTGGTTATGACACGCACCCTACGCATCTCAGACGGACAGGCGCAAAGCCAGTTACAGGGTAAAGACAGAATAGGACTACATGAGACTGACAATGAGAAGGCATCGATAGCAAGATTCACATGTTCATGTCCCGCAGGACTGAAGCGTGGGAGGGGTGAGGGGTGTTCCTTAGTGGCTATCAAATGCAGAAACTGTCACCAAAGTGACTAAAAATGAAAGGAGCTGCTTGTTTGCAAACATGCACTGCTGTTCCTAACTGTTCACCGATGAAGCGAATGGCATCAACGCTAGAGCAACGGCTCCCAAACCCAAGGGGGCCCACACTAGCTTGCTCCATATAATGGTGAGACGTAGCATCACCAGCTGTGGACTGTGGAGCTGACTCTTTAGAGGATTGGAGAGGGTAAGACAGCGAGAAGAGGAGATCTGCACTATCCTCACAGAAAGACTGGCCCCAACAAAAGTCAAATCTTACCACTTTCCCACTAACACCTTACTCCCCCAAAACCGTAAGATGGGACCAGATTTACCTTCTTAATCTCAGTTTTATGCTAGTGGTCTGGTCCAGCAATGGATACAGTAGAGAAGTTTCAGTGCAGAGAGTAATAAAAGCGCAGAATGCAGTATACCGGCTTGAAGTATGTAAGAATGACAGTGGCCAAAGATCCGTAGGGAAGTTTCCTAAGCAAACGCAACTCACACCGCAAAAATCTGTTAAAAGTGTGAGTGGGAGCACCGATTTTCGCCGCTTTGAGGGTGCAGCTCGACTTCATCCCGTCCTGGCATTTTGTGTAAAACAACAATCAGCGACGTTCACTGACGTGCAATCATTTCCAGCTAGCAGCTAGGCTATCACCTCAAAGTACTCCAGGCGCTTGTTTGGGGGCGAGACAAGTATGGGTTAATGAAGCATTCCGGGTGCTTGTTGGGTGTGAGTGGTGGTGTCTGCGGGTAATGAGGCTGTTTTCTTCCTACGGAGTCGTAACTTTATAACTCGCGGAAGGAGACGTTTCTTCCATTTTAATTGCCTCATTACCTCGTGAGTGTATCTCTCCACTGGTTTCGTCTTAAAGAGGCCTTTCACTGCAGACGGGATTCGAAAATGCCATTGGGACAAGTAGACTGATTTAAAGATCGACTATTGTCGATTGGCAAAACGATCTCTCTATTGCGTTTGTCAGGTGTTCTTCTCGCCTTGTCTGGGGGAGATGGGCGTCTTGCTGACTGTCAGGATGGGGAAGTAGATCTGGAACCGAGGTCATGGGTGATAGGTGTGAAGTTGAGGTCAAGGTCGATAGGCGTGAGTGCAGAGGTGAAAGTCAGCAATCGAGCGATGAACTTCTTTTTCTCGCTCGCTTAATTAGAGAAATAAAAACGCCAGTAAAATCTTCTATTAAATTTCTTCGATTAATCGGTCAATTCGCAGAGGTGGCTTTATTTTGATTACTCTTTTGTGCGTTCCAAACCTCTTCCATCCCTCTTTCACCCTTAAAAAAAGGAATACGAAAAACACAAAGGCCAGAAGCGTGTTCCACAAATCGTGTATTTTAAAAAATATGTCGTAGAAGGCACGTTATTAGAGCGTGGTAAGGTCTATTTCAAAAATATGCGATGCGGAGACTCACTCGAGAGGAACATTGCTCTGCTTGGTGCTGAACTGTGGAGGATATTAAGTTTTCCGTGCTTACACCTTACAAGAGCTGAACGGAAATATTTTTGAGCTATGTTCTGGCTTCCTGTGGTTTTTGCTCTCAGTCATATACTTTTTCACAATGAGTGAGTAATGCATCTTTAATAACAGTTTTAAAATGGTAACTTAGCCATGAAATCACATCTTTCCATTGTGGAATCCTTGGCAGTAAAGTACGAGTGGGAACAGTTATCCTTAAGGAAACAGCTAACGGGAAACAAGCGCCATGGTTAATGAGGCATTCTGAGTATTTGTGTGCGCGTGTTAGTTTTGCAGACAGATTTTGGGATGGAATTTGAAGAGAAACCCCAGCGATGACAACCATCTGGAACATTGGCAGCGAACTGTGATCATAAAACTGCTAAACTGTCCATAGTCAGCTGAAAACCACACGGTGTTCTGGAAAACTGTACACTGCAACCAGCAGCGTACATCGAAAGAAGATGCTTTTTTAGGTCGATCTTTTCTACTGACATTGACTGGCAACCCTATAAAAGGAAATCTAATGGAAGCGTAGAAGAACTGGTAAAGACATCACCATTTGCGTTCCAGGCTGCTTCAAGTGAGAAAGAGAAGATATTTGAGAACTCGAGAAGCATAAGCAAGATTTGGTGGCGGCAACAGCAACAACAGTAGCGATGAATGTGCCGTTCGTTGAGTTCTACGCTGATAGGAATACAGACGTATCTGTATCCCTGGACTGCAGGAGGTTTGCCGAGACAAAATTTTAGCTTTTGGTGTCAGTCTCGGCGAAACACTGTGAATATAATATTTTAATATTCAGAGCTGTGATAAATTAGTCAACAGTACATTTGCAATAGTTTTGTTACTTAGATACTTTTTATTTCTTTTTCGACAAAAGTCGTCGACGTGCACATATCAGGAGTTTGCGCTTTTGTACCTCTGTCAACACGAGAGCTCGCGTCGTCTGCTCTCCTTCTCCGTGGTGATAGTTAAACCAAGAACGAATTTGGAGAACTTTAGAAGTAACACGGAAAGTTCGTCTGCAAGCCCTCCACAGACGTACGTCAATGATAGGAGTGAGTCGCAATATTTGCACATTAGTTATCATTGATCGGTGGTGGTGGTGGCAGGAATCAAAACTAACCCACAATTAAGCGACCCTAACAGCTTCAGATAAATGCACACAGCATGAAGGAATCGTATGCAACTAATACAAAAATACAAATGAACTGAAAAAACCTCCTTATAGTTCTCAAACGCCACCCGTAATCACTGCTTAATTAATCAATCCTCACTTGCACCCTGCCAAGCATGAACAAGAGATGGAGAAGTGTGGTTGTTTCTAAATTTAAAATGAAACCACAACAAAATTTGAATGAAGCCAAGTGAACATCGTCAAGTTTTAATCGAAGCTGCATTCACAATCTATTCACACTGCGCATTTACACACATTCATCACGAAAAAGAGACATCAAAGTATCAATACTGACACGCAACGCGATTTGTGAAGCACACAGTTTACAGATGCGACTCTGGCGGCGTTCGATAAACATCGCTTGGCATTGGGAATGCCTGACAACCATTGGGGGTGGGGGAAACTAACGGTAGAACCACAGACGAACGCTTCCAACTTGAGATGGGTTTTCGTGTGGGCCAGACTGACTACTGCGACTAAGTTTACTATGCTGGCTTCCTCCAATCAGCAACAGTAAACACGACTTCATAAATTCTTTCTCTGAAACACGATGCGCCCATGCCTCGCTGGCGTTGTTGCCTCGCGCATCGTCTGCACGTTTCCAACTTCCAGATTTCAGCGTGCTCCTCTCACAAGCCCCCCTCGCGGCCTGAGGACATTCCCACTCTCAAGGGGATTTCTTCTTTCAACAAAATATTTGGTTATTTATACGCTTGTAGATATTTGTATACAAGTGCCACATGAATAATGTTATATACGTATAAACTACCTTTTATTGTTATTATTAACCTTGAATCTTTTAAGTTTGTAGCACACAGAAGCTATGGGTTTCGTCCTCACACCCCTCACCGTTGCACAAATGGACTCAACTACTGAGACGCATGCGCTGTGGCCCCACGTGTTCATAAACAAATTTTGATGGAAAGAGGGTTTAGAGAACAAGAGTTGTGGTTTGTAGTTTGGAATCTAACCCTTCTTAACTCAGGTAGTTTTGCTACAGAGCTCAACGCTTCTTAACATGGGAACTGAAACTAACAAAGATGACCGTAACAATCCCGAGTACCTAGCCCAGTTACTAAAAGATAAGAAACAGATTCAGGCTCTGCCAAACATATTCGTTCATGTGGAAAAACTTTTAGACGAAGGTAAGTCCAACTTGTTTCAGATTTCAGATAGACCTTTGTTACCTGCAATTTCTGATAGAGCAGATTCGATCGTTCTGAAGTTGAAATTTTGCTGGAGCACGAAATTTGACAGAAGTTTCGATTTCGGGAAACTTTAATATGCGACAGCATTCGGTCTTATGAAGTGAAAGCTGTCTTCACTGAAAAAAAAGTTTGCAGGGTAGCCGATGAGAAGGAAGACCGAGATATTTCAACGTAATATAAAAAAAATGCACAGACGATGATATTCTCAGTGCTACTCGTAGAGTGTCTGTGCGCAGTATACTCGAAAGTTTTAATTTACTTATTTATTTCAACCAAAGAAAAGCCACATTCCAACGAAGGTTTCTAGCTTCTGATTTTACTCCGCCATTTTGAAACCTACACCTCCGTGTGCTTGCAGCACAAGTGGAGCATTTAGTCGGGAAGGCGTGTATGTGGCTCTGCTTTTCAGGCAGTAATTATTCGAGCAGAAATGTTGGCCTAGCTTCAGACAGATAAGGTGCTGACGGCGTTTTTTTAGGGATGGGCTTTTCTGATGTCTTGCAGCATGCGCCGCTCAACTCTTGAGAAATCGATTGCAACAAGTCGTAGACTTATTTACAATTATTGTTTTTTAGGATGACGGCTTGCAGTTCCACATAATTTACAATTTGTCATTGCATTATTTTGACATGAGAAGTAAGAAATCGGTTAAAGTTCTTTATTTTAATGATACACAATTTTAACAGAATGTTTAAAGAAAAGATTAGGAAGATCTCCCAAGGTAGAAGGTATTCAAGTAATCTGCAGTTTAGCCTATCATTATTAGTATCGCACTAACATGGCAAATATTTTTAAAAGGAATTCCGTTACTTGCCAGGTTTCGTCTCAGTTTAGCATTATCATTTGCTTCCATGAAAAGACGTTTTCTTTAATTGCTTATTCATATGTTCCCCCTAACTACAAGAAAAAGTATCCCTGAATTTTCCTTGCCTAGTAAGATTTTTCTGCTTACTTTATACTGGTGGTCTTCAGGATAGTTGAGACAGTTAAGCGTTCACATGTGCTATTATTAACAGTCTTAATTTGTTTTTACATCACTGCTGGGAATGATGCTTCTCATTTCACTTGTGAACACCAAGGCTAATAAAACTTTGTAATCCACTCCTTGGGGACGGCTTCAGTCATGATTGTTAGTAACGGGTTAACACTTGATCAAGTATAGATTTGCATCTTTTTGCATGTTGATAATTAATCTTACCTACAAGTTTGCTACAGCTGTACCTCCCATGGTTAGCTTCATGTAAGACTGAAGGCTCAGATTTCTTGCCTTGCTCTTGCATTGAATAATAAATAACCTCTTAAACTGTCTTAGCTTTGTGTACTGTAACATTTTACTTAGTATACTTGTGCGGTTTGTGATTGAAATTTCATGTAACCATACACAACTAATATTTTTGTGCTTTATTTCGCCCAACTTCCCTTTTATCATACCAGCATAGTTGGATTTTGTACTAGTCTAAATTTGTTCACCATTTTAATTAGACTCACATTTTTTAGCATTTGCACTATCTGACGAATGAAGTAAGCACAAGTATATCCTCTTTCCAAATGAAATTCAAGTGATCCAATGCCTCGTAATGTTTGCCTCCAAAGTTGGAAGATTTTACTTCTGTTCATGGGAGAATTATTCACATCTACGTACAGTTCAGTACCGCATGGTACCTTTTGTGAAGATGCGACAGAGGTAATGTACCACACCTCTTTCTTCAGATGTTTATACCTTTCGTAAACATTTGCTTTAAGGGAATTACACTGGACAGCACTAATAGAATCTGTACATAATTCTTCCTTATGTTGGTATTTGCAATTTTTGTCTTAAATGTTTGGTTTTGTTGATGTAGATTGTGCAACTGATATTAGCGCTGTTTATCTTTTGTTTGTTTTTGTTGCCTAGATAAAGAAATAGTGCCTAAATGCATCTTTGAATTGGTCAGTGGTTTGTCAGAGTCACAGCCTCTAACCTAAATCTCAGATTCCTGCCATTTGAAACAACTTGCAATTATAAAGACCACAGCCTTATCTTCATTGCAGGCAGGACCAGTTTGTCAGCAATGCTTCGCTGCAAAGAATGTTTAAAAAAGATTTTTTTAAGTCATGGCCAGGACTCAATTTCAGATCATTGTGCAGTGTTTCCACAAATTCTGAAGAGTGTTTTTTATGTTGCCTGTGTTTGTAATAATCTTCTGTTTATCAAGATAAATTTAGTAGCATTTTCTGCAGCACCAGAGGAGTAGAACAGTTGCCACCTAAAGGATTATTTTATACTTCAGATATTTGAGTGGGATTGTGGACACTATCAACAGGTCAACATGAGATAGAAACATACTTCCGTGGAGGATAATATGTAGATGAGAGAATGTTTGCAAGGGCTTACTCCTGATTGCAGTGAAAAATCCTTTTCTTTGCTGGCTTGTGGACATGGGTAATCCAGACTTCATCCTCTTGAGAGTCATTTTAGGCCTGTTGCTTGAACTGAAAGTGGTTTGTGAACAAGTGATGTTGGCATTTGTAAATGGAATTACACATTCACAGAGACATGGTGGATATAACAATTTTTTCAGATATTGTTGATGAAAAAATTGTGAAAAGAAATGTAGAAGCCCTGCATCCTTCAAACTCTTCAAACGTGCCTCCTTATGGAGGGTGACTAAACAAACAAAACCATCTTTTTTAACTGTCTTCATCTTGGCTAGTTACACTTTATAGATGCTCAAAAAAAGGAGAGGCAGTATCGGCATTATGTTCTCATTTACTAGCATCTGCTCTTGTATGCATGTGCACACATACCAGAAGTATATAGATGTATTTCTTAATTTCATAATGGTGTCTTCTTACATTGGAAAATGCAAAGAAGTTGCCTTTGATATGTACAGGTAGGCTAGCACATGCTTCAGCTATTCAAAAATAGAAGGGAACAATGTACTTTTGTTATACTTGAGTGAAAGAAAGTAACACTATTGAAGCAAAACAATATTCAAGCAAGATCAATTGTTTGTAAACCTTTTTATATTTTTTAAAAAGTGCATTTGCCAGATGCCTGTTGCTTTCAACTCGAAAAAAACAAAGGAAACAGACTGATGCACAAGACAGGAGTGGTGAGGAGGAAATTGGTGTTTTATCCCATAACAGCCACCAATGCTATATCATCACAAAGCAGCCAGCCCAGTAAATAGGTGCCACATGCTGAGAAAAAACCAGCAAGTCCAAGACTAGATCTGAACCCACGACAGGCATTCCTCACTGTATTGCTGACAGGTGCAAACTGCTGCACCATGGGACCACCCTCATAAGACAGGAGTATGAGCAGAGGTAGAACCAGAATTCTCTGAGCCTCTTTTCAGGTCCATGGGTGAAGAAGATAAGAGACAAATGGAGTATTCAACACTTATCACAGGCTGTTTGGAATGGCAACAGCAACAGTGTAAAAGAGGTACAAAGCAAATGTTCTGCCAATAAAATTTGGTTCTGGTTATCAGCTACAACAAACCCTGTAAACTTTGGTCATTGCCAGCTGACAACCACAGTGTTACACAGTGAATGACCAGAGTGTCTGATGTCTAAGTGACAAGGTATTTACCATGATGGTACTGAGAAAAAAGTGTCTTCAGAACTATTTAGGCAGGAGATGCATTATTGATTTTGGTTTTGTTTTCCTTTTAAATGCATGGTCACAGAAGCATTTGTCATCATGGAGAGGTACTGATTATATGTGGCTTATAGAAGCAGCGGCCGATTGGGGCATTTTCGAAAAGTATATTTTTTAATAAAATTTAACTTTAAGATATTTCTGATAAAAGGGGATTTTACTTAAGAATATTCATTTTATTTTCTGTAGACTTTCACACAGGCCTAGGGTACTACATGGATTCCTAAACTGGTTAGAAAAAGCATTTTAATAGTGTAACCACATCACTGATTTTTCCTATCATGGTTTTAGGTTCTTTAAGACATTCTGAATTCTCATGGAGTATTTAGTAAAAAAAAAAAACAACTGTTGTTAAAATGGTAGTTTCGTTTCAACATTGTCACCAGCGTATGAAACAAGCCATTGCTCATTAAACAAATCTTTTCCTGTCTAGCGTTCATTTATTTAAGAAAAATCCATTTCAAAATTTGACTGATTTTACCTCTCTAGCACAATAAAAACCACTACTTTTCCTTTTTTATCTATAAGGAAGCATGATTTATGGGTATGAAGTTATTTTTGTTAAATGTACTCCTGGATTTTGTTGGTGCTGTTTCCTATTATGGGATGGAGTTTTTAGACGGACAAAGATATGGACCATAAAATCTCATGAAATTAATCCCTTGATTTACCAGTGTGCCAGTATTATACTACTTTTTAGTCTTACAACCAAGTTTCCAATAAAGTTTGATGCATTGTTGTCATTTTGTGCAATTTTAAATTAGTTGCTTATTGCAGATAGTAAAAACATCTTTTAATTTCTTTTTGTGGTATTTGCCATGCAGGCAGTATTTTTTTTTATAACATTTTCTATGTTCTTAACTGCATTTATTGATACTGTTATTTTTTTAAGCTCTCACAGGAGATAGGCCAAGAAACTGTTATTGGTGAAACAAACCAAAAACCTGATTAGGCTGCATTATTATATAAAGGTAGTTTTAAGTGATCAGATTTAGTTTATTTGTAACTAATAAAACTTAAATGATAGTTTCAGAAATAATAAATTTGGCAGGTGTTAATTAAGTTTTATAGCATGTGTGTGCACGCTTGTGCACTGCCTGGAGTAAGGAGGGGGGTGAGCAGCTGCTTTTGTTGACTTAAAAAAGGCTTAACAAACAAATCAGGTGCTAAAATGTTTGCAAAATTTGTAATGCTTCTTTGTGAATCACTACCCTATACCCCCAATCTTTTGGCGTAGGTGTGAAATGTTGGATACTTGATAGGCTAGTTTTGGCGTTGAGTGGCTTTCTATGAAGCACCGCTGAGAAGTACTAAAGACAGTTCTTAATAACAATGTCACCAGACCAGCTGCTGGTGCTGTTTAAAAGATTTTGATTTTCAGTAAATTTAATTGCAGAAGAATCATCTACTTGAATAACTAATCAATATTCATGATTAACCATTACATTCAGTGTCATACTTTGACACTTCATAGATGTTCTTTACCTCTCCTTGTTGTGAAAATGGGTTTCTTAATTGTGTAATGCTAATGTGAACAGTGTTTAAATTTTCGACCTGCACTTAGTTGTTTCAGTGTGCCAGCAAGCAATATAATTTTGAAAGCTACTTATGTACAGTCAAGTTAAAACAAAGAAGATAGTGTGAACTGTTTGTATGATTTGTTTATCGATGTCAGATACCTGATGCCATCATAGTGTGTGCTTGGAAATTCTAAACTTTTGCTGGTTTTTGTGTACGCAAGTGTGTATATCTATATATTATGCCATTATGAACATTATTTACAGATATACACTTGCACCTTGTCTTTAACTCAGTTTAGTGTGCTTCATTTTAAAATAGGGTCAGTTCGTTCTTTTCGGATGTTCTGTCCCATCCATGAATATGCACATCATGTTACTTTAAGGGTACATATTGCAAATGAGCATTATAGTTTGTACTTTGGTTTTGGATAAGATTTTTGAGTAAATAGGGAATACCCCCATATCAGTGGTTGCCTGCTTTCTCATAAAGGATGCAAACAATTTGCCTGAAGGATTTGAAAAAAAAGGTTCAGCGCGAGATGCTTAAGGAAGAGATTACATTTTCCTGATGTGAATGTGGTAATCAATGTTTTACGCAGGTACCAGGAAGGACAAGACAGACCGATAGACATTACTATAGAAATCATGTGGCCATCTGTCTCCAGAGCGCTCGACTCTTGTATTTTTCAGAGATTAACAGAGTTAGGATAGCATTGTTCCACAATCCTGGACTGGAATTGAAGCTTCCGGAGCCCCAAGGACCACCTGTCACGCTCTCTGAAAAGATCTATGTTCCTGTCAAAGACCACCCTGATGTAAGTTTAATCCATGAGAAGGACATCTATGTTTGATTTTTCCATGTTGAAGTTTCAAGTTTCCAGTTGTAGTTTACATGTTTGTGTCATAAAGAGTAGTCTTGGTTCTTTATAAAACGAATTTACAAAATTTCTTATTTAATAACAAAATTACAAACACTTAACCCCAAAGAGACTTTTTTTTATTTAACCCAACTTGACAAGACTGACTGGTTGTAGGGGGATCAACTTGGTCAAAGTGTCTGGTGGCTGGGTGGAAACACATGTGACTGCACTATGCATGTCATTATAAGCATGTGAATCAGGCTTGCGTGTCCCATACATTGAAAGTCTTGAAAATGCATACCAGAGGCATGAATACGCCGAAGAAGCCGCATGTGTTGTCCATATATTACAAATGCATTTGGAATGCTAAATCTAATGAAAATTTAACACCAGTCTTATTAACCAGCGTTACCTAGGAAGGGTTTACATTGATACAAGATAAGAAAGTAAGAAAATACAGCAGGTGCATTCCGAAAGCAGGATAACAGCATCTTTTCTGGAATGGCTGGATGCTTGTTAGTTTTATTGAAATGGGATAATGCTATGGTGGAAAAACCTATTCAATTTCAGTTCAACTTTGTTGGGCGGATATTGGGACCCAGAGGTATGACTGCCAAAGAACTGGAAACACAGACAGGATGCAAGATCATGGTGCGGGGCAAAGGCTCAATGAGGGATAAAGTAAAGGTCAGCAGGTTTTGTGTAAAATTGTATTTCACTATCTTTGGTGCTTTTTCCAGAACTAACGTAATTTTTATCTTTTATGTTCCTCATAATTAAGTCCATAGTTTTCTTATGGTTCCTCCCTCCCCAATAAAAATATTTTGTTTTATTAGGTATAGCTAAGATAAATGCCTTTATGTTATCTTTATCACAATTGGAAAAAACATTGATTGTCAAACGATTAAGCTGTTAGACCATGAATTTTTGTAGGTCTTTTTTTTTCCTTTCCTATCATGAACTCTGGATGGGTGATGCTTAGGCACCGCAGAAAATTTGCATTATGCCTTAACTGTTCAATCAGGAGGAGCAAAATCGTGGCAAGGCAAACTGGGAACACTTGAATGAGGATTTGCATGTGCTAATCACAGTTGAGGATTCAAGGAATCGTGCAGAAGCCAAGCTAGCCAAAGCTGTACAGGAAGTGAAAAAGCTCCTCGTACCTGCTGTGAGTACTTTTTTCTTTTATCAGTTTTGTTATTTATGTATTAAAGGTGCTGCTAGATGCTAGAAGCTGTTGCATATTATGTTCAATGGAACAAAATATGTCAAGGAAATAGTGCTGTTGGGTGTAGAATAGTGAAGTATTTTCTTGTCTGATGATTGCATTGCTTTTCATAGCAATCTAGAATGTGAGCAGCTTTAAAAAGCAGCTGTGTCTAAAAGTTGCCACCACTGGGTGTAAGGCAGCATTAACACAATTGTGAGTGTAGCGCCAGGACCAAGTGCATAGTTGCACTGTCTGGGTGGAAACAAGCTAGCTTAAACCCAAGGGACCCCAGAACACCTTTAAATTTTTTTCTTTGATCATGAAAGATCGTTCAAGTGAAGGAACATCTGCATTCAGAACTAAAATTAATTTTCTGTAGAGTTTCTCAAGTCCATTTTCTGAAGTGAAGAAGAATCATGTTATTTCTAATTCTCAACCAACTTTCTATGCTATAATAATGATGCATAAATAGAACAATGCATGTAGTGTTCATATTTTTTATCTGGCAACAGTAATTGATGTGAATGATGATGTGCTCAGTTATAATATTTTTCTGGTTCAGTTACAAGTGTCTTTAATAATCACTTTACTGTTGTCATAATTTTTATTTATTGAGTTTCTGAAGCTGTATAATTCTCTCTCTCTCAGTCCTGTTTATATGTCAGAATTTAGTGTGGTGTCATGGTTGAACTAAATGTTGCTTCTAGATGCTGCTGGCTGCGAATTGATTTCAAGTTAAATCAAGTGGTGCATATTGATGAAAAGTGATGATGTTTTTGCAGAACAGAAATTATGTTAAGTGATTTAATCAAATTGGATGGCAGATAACAGTCATCTAGATGGTTCTGGCTGTATATTCTGGATAGACAACTGATGATGCATTGTTATACATAGCCAAGAATGCTGTACATGATAAAATGCATCTCTTTCACACCTGGTTAAAGGCAAAAAATGGTTGGGTGGATTGTAGAGCGATAGCCTTCCTCTTACCTATCCCAGTTAAAGTCTTGGAAATGCCAGCTTCAAGAGGTTTCCTTTTTAACCTTGGTTTTGTGCAGAGAGGAAGGGTGGACTCTTATCTGGGTGTGGGGATAGTAGAAAGAGTAATGGGCGCTTGCCCCTTTTATCAGGGCACACCATATTGAAGAAGGCTTTCCTGACTGCAGGGTGCTGACAGTGGGCCGTTCTGTAGTGCACTTGAGTGATGATAATGAAAACCTTTGAGTGTCTCCACTCTTTTCCCTCTCTGACCCTGTGTGTATGAGAGAGACAGAAAAAGATATCCCTGTTGATCCATCTCTTAGTTTCTGTAAGCAATACTTGCACATTTGTCATGTAAGTTGTTCCTAACTGCCACCTTTGTTCTGACATTGGGTGAGGGGAGGTAGGTACTCGGTGAAACTTCTCTTAGCTGATTTGCAGCACTAATTAAAGGATTTTTTTTCAATTATTACTGCTCATCAGACTTGCTGCCTCTGTTTGGTCAATTTAAAAAAAAAGTCAGAAATAATTGCAAAATAGTAAAGGGTTGCTTATGTACCTCCTGAAATCAGCAAACATTTTTTTTACCCTAATCCAACTCAATATTTTTGTATGCAATTTCTTGTGGAGATCACCAGAACAAAAAAAGAACATACTGCTTTGTCATGGGAACCATGTGTCTTCTGTAACTGGGTTAAAGCAGCGTGTGTCCTCCCATGTCAGTAGAGGAAAGAAAAAAAAGATAAAATTCTTTCAAAGGAGAACACAATGGGGATTTTTTTTGTGTTTTAATTCAGGGTGAAAAAGGATCTTCACAAAAAAAATTTTCCACCCAGTCTTAATTATTGTCAGAATTGGTGGCACATTGCATAATAATCCCAGCTGTATTAGTTTGGGTTTAAACTGGTGGACTTAGACCACCTGTTTCTAGTGGTCCCTGACTAAATACAATTATGAACCAAAAGATTTCAGAACCAGAATACCTTGATCTGTTCATACTGATTTTTTTTTGTTTTTGACTTATGTGAAGTACATCTAAATATATGAGGGATGTTGAAATCTAAAGGCTTTTGTTGGCTGCAGCAGAATGATAACATTAAGTGCCTGCTTGATTTTGCGGAACTTGCCACTCTTCTTGCAGCCTGATGGAGAAGATGAATTGAAGAAACGACAGTTGATGGAACTTGCCATCTTAAATGGAACATATCGCGATGCCAAAACCATTCCTGCAATACACCATATCCGTAAGTGGTACCCGCTATTGTGCTAACATTGGATTATTTATCCGAATGTGTGTTAACATGCTCCTGCTTTCTCTCTCTCCACCTTCCAGCCTGACGGCGAGGATGATTTAAAGAAACGGCAACTTATGGAGTTAGCGATTATAAATGGAACTTATCGTGATACCACAAAACCTTCTGCCACTGTTTCGCAACCGTCTGCGTCGAGTCGTAAGTTGTATGACATTCGCCAGCGTATGTGTGCGGTGTTTGGCTTACCGATTTCACTACTCTGTTCATGTTACCATGTTTGGGATGTCCACACCATAGTCAAAAAGATCAGCATGACCTGGCTTAAGTGGACTGTGACACTGGTTTTGCTTTTAAAGTATTGTACACTTTGGCCAATTCACAGCATTGTCACCTTTTTTTAAACAAATTTTTTTCTCTCTCCCTCAGTGATCTTATTTGTCTGTTACTGTTGTAGTTTTTCACCTCTGGGATTTACAGTGAGAAATGCAGTTCTTTTGCTTTCTTCTACACCTTCACAAGTTGCATTGGTTGGCTTTGTTACTTTACATTGCATGTGGCTACCATGGAATTGCATGTTGTTGACTTTTCTGTTTGGGGTTTTCTTCTCATAGCCTTTGTGACTGTACTTGCCGCATTTTAAATTCCTCATGGTTCTGTTCTTGCCATAGTCAAGTATTCTCTGGCAGATGTAGCTAATTTAGTGTAGTTGTGCATTTACTTCTTCCATACATTTTCTTCTTGGTATTTAAAACTGTATATATGCATTTTTTTACCTTTTTATTTAAACTTAACAGTTCAGCTTTTTCAAATCTGCACATGCTTTTTTATAAAACGAAAACTTTGCCAAAAGCAACTAAAGGTATCTTTCTCATTTCACCTCTTTCTTTGTAGTCCCTTTATCATCTAACTTGCAATTAAAACTTGTTTTAAAGTCTTTAAATGAGTTTGCCTAACATTTATAAGCAGGAAAGAGGCAGTAAATGTTCAAAAAAGAAATTTCAAGATAACATAAGTTTAGAGTATGTGTTCTAAAAAAGAAAAAATAAATATGAACAAAAAGTGATCAGTTCTTAATAAATTAAAAGCCCATAAAATGTCTTACACAAATGGTAAATTTCATATTCCAAAACAAAAAAAAAAATCCTCCTTTGTAAAGTATAAGGAAGAAATTCATTATTCTTATGTCAGCCTAGTGCAGTAGAAAACTTTGAAATCATCTCCAGTTTAAAAGAAAAATCAGATATCAAGTAGCATTTAGTTTTAAAAAAGAATGAAATGGAGCTTTTTATTATTTGAAAGGAAATGCTTAGTCATATAAGAATTTGTTGACAGTCGACTATATCAGCTGTTTTCTGAAGTCATATGCACACAGTATGGCTTAGATGAGAACAGAAGTTTTCAGTCTCAGGTTACATCTGGATCCATTTGTATAGTCAGTTTTTTGTGCATTCTTCATGATGTCGGAACATTATTTCTTTCACCAGATGCTCAGAGGTTCCTGGCACAACCACTTCAATTACCTTTGCGCACAGCCACGCCATCGCCAGCAGGAGCTCCCATCATTCTGGCTTCGCGCCTGCCTCCTGGAATTGTGAGCACTACACAAAGCATTATCAACAGCGCCCCACCACCCCTTGTTTCTCCAACAGGCGAAAGTGGGCTGGTGTACAACCCATATGAACACCCCTACCCATATGGATTGGCAGCACCAGCAATTCTGGAATACCCTGCTCACATTGATCCTACTGCTGGCGGTATGTTTGTACGATGAGTTGCCTTATCTGATGTTCCATGAGAAGGATATGAATAACCTTGCCCATTTAGTGTAGAGGCTTCCTGTGAAAGTTTGGTGAAGGAAACCTAAGATGTTGGATGCAAAGGAAGTGAAAATAGGATCCAGTATTATGTTCTACTGCTTCATGTTGGTTGTCCTGTGCTGCAGGGTGGCAGACTTCAGACACCCAGACTATCAATATTCACTTCTTTTTTTTTTGCATCAGTAAGCTTTACATCATATGAAGGACAAAGATAAAAGTGATGCATTTGAAATCCATATTTTTAAAGCAACTTATTCAGTTTTATCCATAAGGCTGCTTTCAAAACATGTTGGTCTGGTCCATTTTACATCTCGAGCATTGTTAAAATTTTCAGTTTTACACTTAGACTGCTTATTGGTCCTTATCCAGATGTATGCAGCCTACAGTCCAGATAATCTGGTAATATAGGTGAAGATGAGTGGGAACTAAGCGTATTGCTGCTAGTCTAATGAATGAGACAGAAAATTGTTTTTTAATGTACTATTTCTGGTACAATGGATACTTTGACTGCATAATTGCTTTCAGATACTTTTTTAAATTGTATTTTGCCTTAATTTTCAATCAGATGTTTTAATTTAAGCATGTTTGTATTTGTCAATAGCGTCCCAGATATTTGGCATTTGGGGTTTTTTTTTTTGTCATGATGTTTTTTTAATTTATCTACAATATTTATACAAAAAGAACATTCCAGCTGTCTGCATAAGCATCATTCAAAATATTAATTATAAATTCCCAGTACTGTTATCAAAATTCGAGTGGTGAATATACAAATTCTTGAGTTTCCTCTTTTGTACATACTTTACTCTTAGAGCTCTTCATGGTAGAGATTATTTTGAAGCTCTGTTGGGGGTTGGGGAAACATTATGTAAGACA
The DNA here is from genome assembly GCA_004794655.1 of Marisa cornuarietis. Lineage (NCBI taxonomy): Eukaryota > Metazoa > Mollusca > Gastropoda > Architaenioglossa > Ampullariidae > Marisa > Marisa cornuarietis. Next base: position 1,505,221 of record SMMW01000616.1, read on the forward strand.
TTTACAAGGCACAGCTTAAAGCAGCAGTAAAATCAGAAGATGGTGCTGCTTTAGTACTGGTTGTGATGCCACCTTTCTTGAGATGGTTTTTTAAACAAAAGCAGGTTTCTGTAGCATTAGTGTTGAACATTGACATTAGTGCCAACTCCTAAGATCTGACTTTTTCAGATGTTTAGTTTGTGGACACAGTGTGTGCAACATTTGTTTTCTGTGTGCCTTGATCAAAAAGGAAGTGCATCTGCTTATTTGCATTTAGTACCTTGTAGAATTGAATGTGTGTGATTTTAGTGTTAAGTAGGGCAGCCCTCGTCTTTTTGTAATCATTGTTTGCAGTTCTACATTCCTAGAAATTCACATTACGGCAGTGTCATTGATCTCATCCAGTCATTTTATGTTCTTTATTGTTTGTTTTGCTGTATTTAATTTGCATTATTAAATTTCCCACCTTCCAATTTCTTGTTTATTAGACTAGATGTTTTCATTCCAGCTATCCTTTGCCCTGGATTTAACTGTAAATAGGATTGTTGTTTAAAGGCTGATTTTTTCATCCTCTCCATACGTAGCACTAGGGAATTTTGGGATTCCTGCAACTGCTTTCCTTCCTGTAGAATTTGTAATGAAAACATGTCCAGGCAAAGGCTGTTATACTGATGATAGATCTAATCAAGACAACACTATGCTAATAGAATTTTGTCATTATTCCATGCTAAATGTGCTACAGGGCGGCTTTTTTACTTCAGCACAAGTTGTCATAAGTAACAAAGTCTTTAAATTCCTTCATTTTCCACCAATCAGGAAAGGATTAAGTGTATGTGTAACTGTGGGATAGACTGCTGGTATTTTTTGCATGTGTGTACAATCAAGAGATGCACTTGGTTCATCAGGTCTGTTTTTTCTGTGTTATTTTTTTCTTTTCTTTAATTTTGCTGAACATTTCACTGTTGATGGCAAAATAGTGCATGTACAGCTGCTGGCCTTTTGACCCGTGTTCACTACCGTGATACATCTTTCCCTTGCTTTCTTTTCTTTATATGTAGTGCCTTTACACTCCCTCTTCCTTATCCAAGTGGTTGCAACATATGTTTCAGTTTTTCAGAAACAGCTGCTTCAAAATAGTCTGTCATTCAGTGGTTCAAACACATTTTATTCAGTTATTTTCTCCGTGTTTAAAGAAAAGCCTCATTTATTCAATCAGCATATCAAATGCATATTTTAATTTTTGTATGGTTTTTTTTACAGTTTTGTGTAGCTAGATCAGGTTTGTTAACATATACATTGCATTGTTTGGTTTTTCATTAGAAATATATTCCAGCTATGTTTTCACGGTGTAGCAAGGAGTTGCTTAGTGTGGTTATAAACAAACATGCAACAACAATCCTTAATACCTGTATCCCTGCATTACATTAAGTTTTGCTGCTTATCATTGTAGATACCTCATCAGCTGTTAATATTGAGTACTTGTAATTTCTCTTCCATATTTTACCACAACTTCCTCGAGATACCAAGCCGAGTCTTTATGGAGATAAGTGTAAAAATACAGTATTGTAAAAAGGGAATGGTGTGACTATTAACTGTAATAAAACAAGCAAACACAGAGTCAAGCTATGCTCACAGATTAAAAATCCACAAAGTGCAAATAATTTTCTTGAAAAATTTCTTTGTTCAGTCTCGGTGAAGTTTGTTGGTGGATCGGTCTCGCCTTTTACTGTGAATTTTTCTTTTCAGTTTCTCTTTTCATCAGTACTTTCTATCATCCATTCGCCCATTTTGGCTTTCAGATGCTATGCAGCATGCTTTGTTTTGATTGCATGACATTTTAAAAAGTTGCAAGCTTTTGAGTGCAAACTCCATCAATCAAAGTAGTAAGGATCTGATGGGAGATTAGGCCTGACTAAGAGCATAAGAGTGTGCTGCTGTGTCTGCCATCTGATGTTTTAGAGTGACCAGGCCAGAGTGCCAATGACAATTTTTTTTGAAGTAAAATGGTATGTTTTTTCTTTTGATGCATCTGTCTGTTGTTTTATTGAGACTTGACATGTTTTAGGTGCAGTGCCGAAAATCAGGCGTTCTATAGCTGGCATTAGAGACCACCCTTACACAAGGGTTACACTCTCCTAATTAACACAGGTTGGTTACTTTATTACACAGTGTGATTGCAGGTTGCATGCTATTTATTCCAGCTGTGAGTGACACACTTAACGAGTCTACATTTTTATTTGGATTGTAAATTTCATGCCAACAAGTTTTCAAAATACTGAAAACTGAATACATCTTTCAGAGCTAACAGTAGTGTGTCATTTATAGTTGTTTGCACCTTGATCACATTGTATGTTCTGTTTGTGCTTGTGCTCAAGGTGCAAATTTATTTGCTCATATTTCAAGGATCACTGCTTTTTTTCTCACTTTTCTTCTCCTGTCCCCGTTTTATTGTATTTAATGTTTTCCGCTTGGTAAGTATGCTTTTACATTTGTGCAAAGAGACTTTTATTATAAAGTAGCTTTTCACAACATCCCAGAATTGTTCAGTTAGGTCCTGAATTTGCCAAGAGGGAAAGTGAAAATAAAACTCATGCAACAGGGCATTGACCTATATGTGGGAAAATTGAAGTGATATCTGCAAACTCCCAAACTGTTTTTTATTCAGCATCTACTTCTTCCCAGTATAACTGTGTTAAAGAATGAGATGCAAGTAGTCACCAGTGGCCTTTTAACTAAAATTTTGCATTCTGATATTTTAAGTGTCACTTGACTAATTTTGTTTAATAAAAATGTCCGTTGATCACCTAGGTATGTCCTTTGAAAAGTATCTGAATAGTCGCCCTTTCCAAAAGTTGTATGAAAGTGATGTATCATAATAATTTTCCCATCGAAATTGTAACTTTTATAAATGTGCATTTAATATATTTTTCATGATGAAATTTTTTTTAGGATAGATTTACACAAATTTTTTACCATTGCAAACCCAACTCTTTCATATCTGTTGTTTTGACATGTACAAAGAAAGCTCATAAAAAAATTATAAGAAATCCAACTGTTCGATATGTGCAATTGCTTTAGTGGACATTTTGAAATAAACCATTTATTTTGATGTCTGCTTAATTTTTATTTTATTCTGTTGTGTGAGGTGTTTAACATTTCCTTAAACATGTCATAGTAGGAGTTGCAGTGACCAAAGTTTATACATATTACCTAAACTTAATGTGTGTACATCTTCACACCACCGTGCTCTTTTCCAGAGGATGTATCCCACTCTATCTTTTGTATTCCGTGTACATACTTTTACTAGTAGTGCACATTGAAAGCCTAAAATCAGCCCAATTTCAAGACTTTTCCTATAGTTTGGTAACTGAACAGGAAAGCGTCTATAATATTTTTTAAAATGGTAGAGATAAAAAACATTACTAATAGCAGTAGCCAGTCTAACATACATAATGTGGGGATGACAGGGGTTATAGGTAATCCATTTGCATAATAACAGGCTTACTGCTTTAGGCAGATGACCATATACTGCTTGTATAGTGTGAGTGAGCAGGGTTCAGTGGTAATAGGGCATACTGCTTAGCATCTTGTGGTAGTATTGGTGCTGCATGTTTGACATTATGTTCCTACTATGATATTGACAACCAGCATGCTGAAAGTCCTTTGAGAATTATCTATTTGTGCAATATTCATGTTCTTATACTCATCAATTTTTTATATACTCTAGATTGCCTCTGCATCTGATTACTAGTATTTAATACACATTTACTATTTTTGCCTCAGACTCAGCTTCACACACACGTAAACAAATCATTATTAATATTTTGATTTAATTTTACCAGTGAATGCTGATATTTGTAGCCATACTCAAAACCAATAAGATACAAACTAACCTAACACATTTTGTTTTCTTTTCTTTATTTTCATTAACCCAGCTGGCAACTAACCTTGGTCGCACCCCTGTGCCTTTAAAGAGATGGGCTTGGCTGGCGGCCTCTGCGCCCCTTCGGTGTTTCTCACTCGCCTCTTCACACCACCTACTCAGTATTACTGAAGCTGGGAGCCCGAGCTCGATGCCTACGCCACTAACTGCCCTAGTGAGGATGTGATATTAACTCGCAGGACAATGACTTGTCATGACCACCTCACCGCTCACTCCATGCAGAGGGGCAGCCAGTTAAGTGCCTCTGTACCATCCAAAAAACAAAAAAGATAACTAATGACTCCACTAACGAGGTTTTTGTGAAGAAAAGCAGATTGCGCACTGGATAGAGTGGAGACCAGGCAAAAATGTGTAATATCCATGTGGATATTTTTAACTTTCCCTTTCCCCCACTTCCTTCCAAGACATTGGCTCTGTGTAGGTGTCCACCATTGCATGCATTCAACGAATTTGTTAACATGCTATGCTTTCAGTTTGTCTTTTTTTTTCTTCTCCTTTTCTCCACATTTTTGTCTCGTGGGTTTTTTTCCTGCTGTTTTTATAGTTCGTGGCTCTTTGGTTAAAGTGGTATGATCATGCCTATTTATGAGGTATACAAAAAGTTATTGATAATAAGATTTGCAGAATTTATTGACTTGGATCGACTTTGAAAATAGCAGTTGCTATGGTGGTCACCTGTACTTGTCAGTATACGTTTGTTGTGTACCTGCAGATGAGTTAACACTTCTGTGCTCATTATCATAGTTTTGAATGGTCAATAATGTGGAATAGAAATGGCAAGCGCCTGTTTGAATACTGTAAGAAATTGATGACCCTCAACAGTATGGTGTGAAATCATGTGCCTCCTTTATTCACCATTTTTATGTTTATTTTTTTATATATATATTTTTTTCGTAAGTACATGTTTAAATCTTTTGCTGAACATTACAAATGTGCAAGGCTTTTTTTAAATTACTTTATTTCATTGTGTAGTGTAGACTTCATAGATAATGGTTTTGTTGGTATTTTTGTGTAAAATTGTAGCAGAGACATGCAGAGCAAAACAAAATGCATCATGAAAAGAAAATTATTTACACTTTGTACAAAATATTTCATGATAATACTCGTTAACTTGCAACCAAGTTTGCAATACTTTATTTGTAGTTATATTGTACATTCAGTAGAGTGATAGGTCACAGAAGACAGTCTGCTGCTGAAAAATGACTGTAAAACATATCGATATCCTTGGTGGCCCCTTCCCTGACCCCTAACTTTTTTAATTACTTTGGTAATACAGTCTCAGTATTTGAAAGTACAGAGAATCTCAGCTTTGAACAAGGTTTCTTTTAAGAACCATATCAGTAATATCTATGCAAAATATATGGTCGCTTTATGCCGAAATAAGAACATTCATATCTTTTTTTCTTGAGAATCATCAGGGTTTTTTTATAGATAATTTGGTGTGGGAATGTAATATATGCAAGAGGTTTAGTATGTATACATATGAACAAATTCATCTTGTGCATTCTTTGAAACATACTCATCAACTTAATTTGGCAACATTTTTCATGTTTATCAGTGTATGTGTATTTTTTCCCCTACTTGGAATAGTGTTTAATTCTTTATTTCATTATATCTTGACTGTTAATAGGAACAGAAAAAGTTAGATCTCATCTTGAAGCCTTTCAGTAACGGAAAATACTAAAATTAAGGTGCTGTCTGAAACTGCATTTCTCACCTGAGTTTTGTGTGGTGTTGAGGAACCAGTTCTTATCAAGTGCACAGTCTTTACTGTTCTGATATCATATGTCTGCTTCCTCATTTACTTTCTCTTGTCTCACTCATTAATAAGCATCTGTTTTAGTGAAGGTTGGCTTAAACTGAAGATACTATTTCAGTTTATACAGTCCTTTGTGCAGAATTTGCCCTTTTATTCTTTCAGAAGAAATTGTCAGTAATGAAAGTCTGCACTTGTTAATTTGTCTGACAAAGGTGTGAATTGCCAAAAGACAAAGTTTGACCTATCGGTATGTGGCATAAAAGGCCATCCACAAATTGAAAACAGTAACCTGGCATCTTTGGAGCCTTTATCTTCTCCACCAAATTTTTGCTATAGCTCAGCTTCACACATTTCATGTGCTTATGTCACATAGTTTAACTTTGTACAAAATTGGTAACAGTAGTGTCATCATAAGTGGATACTAATTTTTTTTACCCTTAGATGGTTGGGATTGGAGCCATCAAGTATGCTTCCTCTTAAGTGAGAAGAATGTCATTTGTGTGTGCTTATTTTTGAAACCTTTGTCAGTAATTCCTATTTGCAAGCTTGATGTTCTAGGGGAGCATCAGAATTATGGGAATGTTTGCTTTTTGTATTTCATCCAGAAGCAATACTCTATGAAAAAGTTCATCGGATTGTGTAATTTACTCATAGAATTTATTCAAGGTGTTCGGCTGGTGGTAGTGCTGTAGATTTTACAACTCGTGTAGAGATCAGTACACAAGAAATTCTGCTTCTTGTTCAGTGTTAGAAAGTTATTAGCAAAGCAAAATGTAGATGACTTATAACTCTCAAAGGTCTGTTTTAAAGGGTTTTTCTTTCTTTTTAGGTTCGAGGCCTCTTGGTCAGTATTTCACTATTTATATTTTATTAAATTGTTTTACAAATTAAAGAAGATTACTTACTGCCTACAGCATCTCCAAGCAGCTTATCATGTTGCTGCTCCATCTTTATACAGTGTTAAATTCATTACAGCACTATTGCCAGCATTAACCATGCATTTTCCTTCATATTTTGGGGATAGTTTATTAATTACCTGCACATGAGCCATTGTTGGGAATTTTAGCCTGTTGACATACTCATGTTTTGTGATTGTTTGCTGTTCATGTTCACAACGAATTATGACGATCCTATATAGTTTTACTGACTGCTGCAGCTAATATTGTTAGAAGATTTCGAGCAAAGCATTTTGTAACCCACAGTTGTTAACCTCTTACATGCTGTTAACTTATGTGTTGGTGACTGTTGTTGATACTTAACACTATTGCACCTGTTAATAGCTATGAAACTGTTTAGGTTAGCAGATTCTTTACATTTGGTTTAGTGAATGGTGTTTGGTCGTAACAGATAGTGACTGCTGACTGCAGGAATATATTTCATAGCTCCATTGAAAAAAATTCAGTGGCTTATAGCTACCAGGGTACTGAACAATTTTTAAACTGCTTTTTGTTAGCTTGCTCATTTTTAAAAAGCAAAGTCAAATATTCTACAAGATAAAAAAAAATGTATAAAGTGATATCCCACCATGGTACTTAACACTGGTACAATGTGTAAATTTTATATAATGATATCCCACCGTGCTACTTGAGACTACTGTGATTGAAAAAAGGTTATATGGCAGTAACAAACTTACACTGTCTATGACTTGCATAACCAGGAAAAAATGTCACAGGCTGCAACACCATAGCATGAAGGGTTGCATCATTGCTGAAATAAGGCCCAAGAATTAAAAAAACTCAACAATTTAAGATATTTCTCACTCGGTTTCTCCGTCCCCATAGGTTGTGCAGATTTTGTTGTATGGCTTATTATGGCTTAATGTTGATGTAATTTGCTATCAAAAAATTTTACACTACAAAGCAGTAGTATTAAGAAGTTTATAAGCTATTGTCATCGATCCACCCCCTCCTAACCAGCTCCCTTTCTTCCAAACCCCTCCCATCAATATGGGGCAAGTTGCCCTATTCCGTAACCTGCAAGTGCCTTATTACTTAATTTTGATGTTACCGTATGCCCTCCAAACCCAGGGTTAACTGGTAAGAATATCACAGAAGTATATTTTTGTATGTTACTTAATTTTGACCGCTGTCTTAAATGCAAGATACCTTGGGGAAAAAAGATATTCTGTACAGTTTGAAAAAGTTTTTTTTGAGAGGGGGAAAAAGTGAAAATCTATTAACTGCTTCTGCAACAATTATGCATAATATTCTGCCTCTTTCTCTCACATTATTCTGTCCTTTTTATTTGAAAATTTATTTGAAAGTTTTACTTAATGATCTGAATCAATGTTTCCTGCTATCGCTGGAATTCTACTTGTATAGTTCCTCTTTCTAACTTGGTTTATGGGTTTTTTGACATTTGAATAAGTCCTACCCCTTTAATTTTTACTCTAACATTAATGGCAAGTTCAGCCAAAGTTGTGTGAACACAGAAACGTACACATAACGTCAGCAGAGATTGCTGCTTTTTGAATCTTGATGTCGCTTCTTCTCACCCCTTTCTGTGACTATGGTTTACTAATACAGCAAGTGAAGACGAGCATTTTCCTGCATATTAATCACATTAATCTTTCTACTGGTTACTTGAATTTTATGTAGTTAATACATTAACCATCTGGTGCCTCTGCTTATCATAACCAGCCAACGTATTTTGCATATTTTGTAACCATTTTATCATTAATATGCAATAAAATCCCAGATTTTATAACTTTGAAGACCATCTCTGTTTGTTTACACTAACCCAGTCAGCTATTTCTTAGTGCTGTGTGTTTTGTCTTTCAGTACTGTTTCTGACACACTGTGGCACAGATCTGAAAGTACCTGCATGCAGCTCGATGGTTGTGGTAAAGATCATTGTTGTAGATCATTCAAAACACCTAAGTAGCCAAAAGATATATAGGCTGAAACAACTTAGAATCCTAGCCACAGGCATGTGCCGGAAACAGTTCCTTTCAGTTGAAACTTACCTCTCAACATGGTTTGGCCATGAATTGGTTATAATAAAATCATCAAACAAAAAAATATATGCCACTGTGGTAAGTCCAATATATGCAAAGCTCACACTTCATCACTGTGTATTAACATTTAACAGCTTGTGATAATACAGATTTTGTCTCTGGTTGTGTTTTTAAAACATTGTGCAAGTTTGCTTATGGTTAGTGACCTAACTTCGCAGGCAGAAGGTGTCGTCCCACCCCCAACTGAACAGCAGGTAAAGCTGGCCACATTAGCAGTCTTTCTGCATGATTGCTTTTGGGTTGAACAGTGCTGATCACTGAACATTTCTTGCACTGAGAGTTGAGACTAATCTTTGAGCATGCTTATGGCGTACAGCTTGCAAGCCTGATAAACAAAAGTTACACATTTGCTCGCCTGGACTGCACTTTGTAGAGAGTTGTTTGCATAATTTAAAAAGGATCAAAGCAAAAAATGCACAGGACTAAGCATTAAAATCTGCAGGGTAGGAAAATGTGTGGAAAGCTTGGTTATAAGGCTGTTTTGGGGCTTATGCTTATGGTACAGCATGTCACCAACATAGCACAGCTCCACTTGCCACACTACCCTATACTATCAAATTGCCAGATTTTAACAAGTGATACATCCTAAAATTGATTCCTTATTTAGCTATAAGAGACCTTAGTTTTTAAAGTTATTTTTTATGTCCAAAACAAATTAAAGTGCCTGTTCCGCTTTTTGATAATTTCTTTTCTTTTTACACCAGCTAGTTGAGCTAGCATTGTTGCTGTTTTGAACTTCTGTCTGTAGATAACTGCAGATTTACTCATGTGCGCCCTGTCTTCCTAAAATAAGTGCCTTTCAAGACTGGCTTAAAAAAAGTTAATGCAGTTTTCCATCAGCTTTTTTGATGGATTTTTCTTCTTTTTTTTTTACAAACTTTTCCAGGGTAATCATAAAGATCATTGAGACCTTTTTGTGAATGAAGTTTTTTCGTATGTGAAGAATTAAGACATAATTACTGCTTTGGCCACTTATTTGTGGCTGTTCTTGGGGCATAATTTATGATGCATCCTCAGGAAGCTGTTGACATTTGGCAAGATTGTATTGCAAGCATTTCATCATTTCTGATGGATATTTCAGGAAGGAGTTTGCCACACTTTTGTCTTTGGGATCATGTTGTTGAAGTTTAACCACAAACCTTTTTTTCATGGTTTGAATTGGCAGCAAGTTTCACAGACTTAAACAAAAATAAAAAGAAACCACATTCTAAAAATCTTTTTATCAAAACGTTGTTACCCTATATTCCATACCCCCCCCCCATCCTCTCCTTTTATAAAGCCACACAAATTCTCATATGATTCTCCCCTCCCCCCCTCTTATATAAGCAGTTTTATCAGTGTTACTGATTCATTCTCTTAGTTGAACCAAAACTTGTTTTATTAGGATATGTAAATCATACTTGCAAGCAGAGACAAAAAACAAGATTGAGAAAGTAGTTTGTTTGCAGTCAACTAGGTGATCAGCAAAAAGATATTACCTTCAGTAATACTCAAGTAAATGTTAACTTATGGGTTAATGCCTCTAACAGTTCTAAAACATAGTCCCTTCCTCCTTCTTGACCAAATTAAACAACAAAAATGTCCATCAGTTCTTCCCTGTCTCCCCTCCCTTTAGCCCAGATTTTTATTGCATTGCAAAAATGTCAGTCTTGCCAGTTCTCAAAGTTCTGTTTTGCGTTGTGCAAGGTTTTTTTTTTATGTTAACTCTTATTTGCTCAATTGCTCAAGTTGTTGAAAAGCAAACTCGAAAACTTCATAAAAAAAAAATTCATGTAAGAAACATGGACGCGAGAGAGGAGGGCTTTGTACTTAACTATGAATTTCTACTTTGGCTTTATTTTGTGGAGTGAGCTTGTAATCATTAGTTAAAAACCATGACATAAAGAATTGTAGAAGCATTTTCACGATTACAACTAGCTTGGAAGCCGTCTTTGTGGTTATGTCCCTGATGTTGCTATGCCGATCATCTCAGCCTCATCCCCAACATCAATGAATGTGTAGCAGTAATCTCCCTTCTGTATTTACTGTGTATTTTTTTTTTTTTAATTGGTACCATTCAAGTGTTGATTTGCTACTCAAGTGTTGTGTGTCTTCGTCCGAGCACCTCAGTGGCAGGGGTGACATGATCTGTGAAAAGTTTACCAATAAAAGCAAGTATTGATGCATGTCCTGCTTTTTTACCCTGTCACAAAGAGGGAGCTTCAAAAACAGTTAATAAAGGTTACTGTCCTTCAAGGAGACTACAAATATTGTGCATCAGACATCAAAACTAAGTGTGAGAGTCCTCTGATCAGTTTTGCAGAAAGTCTTTGGTATGAATGTATGTTAAGGAAGGGTGTAAAAGTTTGGTAAAGTAAAAAAAAATGTTTATAGGGGAGGGGGTAATGATTTATTTAATCCAATCCCACCCAAGTTAGTTTTGTGTTACAGAGAGAATCACTGCAAGATTTATGCAAAATATTGGTTTTAATAAGATTTTCCCAGGTTAGCAGATGTAAAAGTAATTTTTCAACTGAACTTCTTTTATTGGTAATGTAAAAAAAACAAAGTGAATGAATCTTTTATTCTGGGAAATAATTGCAGGTGTCAACTGTAGAAGGTTTTTCATTCTTCAGTGCATGGTCCATTGTGCTAAAAGACAAAAAAATAGTCCTTTTCAGTACAGTCCCACCCTCCAGTCTCATTTACAACCACTATTATTAACAACCAAGAGAAGAATGCTTTTCATATGAATTTCAGGTGAAGTGGAGGAGGTTTGGGGGGGGGTGTTAAAGGTCATCCTGCGGGCAAGAAAAAGAAAAAACACAGGTTCAATTACAAAGTTCGTTTTGATCCAGTCAACTTGCCATGGCAAATGCAAGGGTGTTGGGAGAGAGCCACTTGCATATTGAAGGGAATAGAATATTTTGTATTGGCCATTGGCTCCAAACAGGAGGGTGACATCACAATGACTACATTTCTAATGCATTTCATAAAGATATGTTGAAACATGTAAAATATAAAGCATACAATCATACAAATTAAGAACCTGGATGTTTGTTGTCTATTAGGGCACATCTGTATAGGTACTAGAATGCTACATTCTAAGAATCGGATAAAAAGAGCTTGAGGGAACAATAAATTAGTGCTTAGGCCATCGGCTCGTATTACAGGGGGTGGTAGTCTATCAATTCTTACAAAACATACCAAAACTAGGCATAGTATATTCATGAACTTGCATATAGTTACAGAGCATTGATTCGGCTTTAAATGTGAAGCGCAGTGTTAAATATTGTTGTCCTGCTGCTTAGTAACAGCGTTAACTTAAACATAAATGGATTTCTATAAAATTTCAAAGGTATATATGTGTCTCAAAGATGGGACACATAAATATGAAGCTCTGTTTCATCTATATATGTACAAAATGGACAGTCGAGGCCAGAAGATAATGTATTGCATATGTGCTTAAGGTTATGGACTTTATTACACCTACTCTAAATCTAATTAAAGGACTTCTAATGTAGGCATTTCTTAAGTAGTACAGATGCTGACTATCAGTAAAAGAGGATCAAAACAAATTATGGAATTAATTTTGCAGACCAGTAACAGTATACGAAATTAATGCTACATCATCTGCAAGAAGCAAAATAAATATTTTTAGGATATCTTAATTTAGCTGAATTCCATATTTACCCCTGTCAAAATATCTGTTGCTAACTCATTAATAAATAATGAAAACAAAACGGGGCTACAAAATTTCTCTCTGCTTCAAGACCTAGGGACATAGAAATGATTCTGTTACATCACCTCCAACTTTAACTCATGTTGAAGGGAGCTTTCAAGAGAAGTTTCACAATCCGAGTAACAACAGGTGCGTTGTGTTGACACCGAAAGCGTTTTACGTTCCTCCACCGTTCACCTTCTAGGCCCGTAGTTATAAAGCGAGAGTAAGTCGTTTCCTCAGATTTGGGAACTCGAGGGAACGCGTCTTGTTCTCGTAGTTCAATGCCCCGCTAAAGACTCTGTGGATAGTTCATGGTTCTTAACCAGGCATCTTTGTCGCCGCTTTTTAACTACGGCTACAGGGGTCTGGACACAGCTTTATAACTCCGGAAACTTTTGTTATTTAATTTCCTTTATTTATTTAAAGCAAAAGGTGTCCAGTTGCGAAACGGTTAGTACCTGTCACCAAATACAGTGAAGGTGGGCTGTCCTGGGTTCAGCTCTCGTTGCGGGCACACTGTCCTGCATGTGGCATCTATTTATTTATAGGGCTGACTTCCTTGCCGTGATGTAGCCCTAGTTGCTGGCTCGGCGTAAAACACCAATTCCCACCCCCCTCCCCGGACAACGGCTTACCCTTGCTTCATAATGACGCCCTCCGGGAAGGATACATTTTTAGTGTTATTACACCTGCGGGTGGGTGAAGGGGGCTTCCCGGCATAACACTATTCTCGTTTGTCAGTTATATTTTGTTACGACCGGCCGGATTGGGACGGTTTATTTGACAAAGTACTTCCAGGGATGTGGCGTTGTGATTTGGAATGGAAAGGGTTGGGGATGAGGTGGGGAGAAAAAAAAAAAACAAACACCGCATGGCAGCCAGACCTTTCGAACAACAGCCAAACGTAAACGCATAACACGCTATTCGAGATTTCAACTCATAAGCTCAAACGGAGAAATCGACTTTATTTATTTATTTTATCATCAAAAGACACTCCTTTTTTTCAAAGAACTTCTGCAAAGGGTTCAGGTCTCGTCTGCGACACACTGTTCTTTCTCTGCGTGTGACACCCGTTTACAAGGCCGGGTGATTTGCCGTGATAAAGCCTTAGCTGTTGGCTCGGCGTAAACCACCAACACTCCCACCTGACGTCATAGAGGTATTACGGGTAGAGTTTTAGCCGAGACGTGAATATACAAACTGGGATAACATGCAGCTCCCGCTAACAGACTAAAATAAGTCGATTTGAGACTAATATGGCAGATAGGAATACAGAAAACAAGACCGTGACCCCAGTGTTTACATCACTCAGACAGTAGAAAGGTTGTAGTAGAATTAATAGTGTTGTAAGTTATGAATTATGGTCTTGTGTTATTTATCCGTTGCTATCTTGTCCTTATCTATCCGCTCTCTGTCATGTAACAAAGGCACGTGGGTCCCAGTATATCGGGTAAGAGGAGGGACCGTTTATGCCGGATAGCGAGGTGTCCATTTACACTCTTTCTTATTCTGTTTTTCTCTTTTTTTTCTTTCTGTAGCGGAGGCGCGTTCCCACGGTATGACAGGTCGAGCGGTCTTCAGATATTTTGTGGGAGGATATCTTGGGGACCTTGAAACAAGGTTAGGGGACGGCCTATACCTTTACTAGTACACCCCGACATTACCTCTGCTAGGATTTTCTCACAGTTTATGACTGTTGTTCGCATACAGTGTCTCGACGTCTGATGCGCCAGTCTAAATGTGCGCCTTGGTATTCACTGATCCGTGTCGAACTCCGTGAACTGAAGCGCACGCGCCGGCGAGCTGAACGTGTTTGGCGGAAGACTGGACTCGCCATCCACAAAGAAATTTACAATGCCGCAAAGCGAAGCGTTGCAAAATGCATTTATGCGGCTAAAGCATCATATCTTCAGGGCCAAATAATTAACTGCACCTCCTCCAAAAAGCTCTTTGCCATCTGCTCTCAAATGACTGGATCTAAGACAGCAACACCACTGCCTACTGCCTACCCTGCTTCACTGCTGCCGCAAGTTTTTAGTGATTATTTCACCAGCAAGATATCGGACATTCGATCATCTTTGGACTCTGTGTCGGTGCTTGACAGCATCTCCTGTGATGTCCTCCCAGGATGCTCCATGACCAAGTTCCTACCAGTCTCTGAGACCGATGTGAAAGCGGTTATTCTAAAAGCTAAACCAACAACTTGCGAGTTAGATCCGATGCCCACAAGCCTTCTGCTCGAGTGCCTAGATACTCTACTTCCTGCCATCACTAATATTGTAAATGTCAGCCTGTCGTCAGGTGTTTTCCCATCTCTGTTCAAGAATGCGGTGGTGAGGCCACTTCTAAAGAAATCCACGCTTGACGTCAATGTCCTGAACAACTACCGTCCAGTTTCCAACTTGTCTTTTCTCTCTAAGATCATAGAGAAAATAGTTCTGACACAGCTCTGGGCCTACTTACAAGAGCACCATCTTATCCCACAAGCTCAGTCGGCGTATAGACCTTTCCACAGCACCGAGACCACTCTTATTAAAGTAACAACAGACATATTATCTGCTCTTGACAGTGGTGATGTCTCTCCATTAACCCTACTGGACCTGTCTGCTGCATTTGACACTATAGACCACTCTCTGCTTCTTCACAGACTCCACACCCTCTACGGGATTTCTGGACCTGTCCTCTCATGGTTCAACTCCTATCTCACTGATAGGACCCAGACTGTGTTAGTTGATGGTCAGACATCTCGCCCTGCTTCACTTTTCTGTGGTGTTCCCCAAGGCTCAGTACTTGGCCCAGTTCTGTTCATCCTGTATACTAAGCCCCTTTCATCATGCATCCAGTCTCACCAGGTTTCTCATCAATCCTATGCTGATGACACGCAGCTTTACTGTTCCACTCCGCCGGCTGAGTCTCACTCTGCTATTAGCTCTATAGAAGCTTGTATCAGCGATGTCAAGGGCTGGATGGTAAAAAACAAGCTTAAACTAAATGATGATAAAACGGAAGCCCTCTTGTGCCATAGAAGAAGACATCAACCTTCACTCGTCAGTCTGCCCAATCACATCAAGGTCGGCGACAGCAACATCACCTTCACGTCATCTGTTAGGAATCTGGGATTTATTGTCACTGATGACATGACACTCGATAGACATGTAGCATCTGTCTGTCGGTCTGCCTATTATGAGCTCCGTAAGATCAGTGCTATCCGTCACTTTCTCTCTACACGCGCTACCAACACTCTTGTCTGTGCGTTTGTTCTTTCACGACTTGACTACTGCAACTCCTTGCTGGCAGGCTGCCCTGACTACCTCATTCAGAGACTCCAGAGAGTACAGAACTCCGCTGCACGTCTGGTGCTTAGAGCAAGGAAACGGGACCATGTCACTCCTCTCCTTCGTTTTCTACACTGGCTACCCATCCGTTCTCGCATTCAGTACAAACTGTCTGTGCTGTGTTTTAATTTCTTTGTTGGCTCCTGTCCTGACTATTTCTCTGAACTTCTCATCCCTTACTCTCCGGCCAGACAATTACGCTCTTCGTCTGACGACCGTATTCTAACTGTTCCTGTCACCAGAACAACAACATATGGTCACAGGACTTTTGGCTACTGTGCTGCAAAACAATGGAACTCTCTTCCTTTCCATATCCGCCACCTTCCTACAACTGAATCTTTCAAATCTGCACTGAAAACGCACCTCTTCCTTGAGCATTTCTCCTAACACAGTCCACACATTGCTCGTCCTTCTTAACCCCGCCCCCTTCCCTCTTGCTGCTTTACCCATCTTTCTCGCCGAATCACTATATTTTTCTGTTCCTGTTACTTGATGCCTTTTGTTTTCTGTTTTGTCAGTACTGTCGTTTTCTTTCGTCCCTTTGTTCTGTGTCTACTTAGTCCACGTCTCTTACTCGTTTTAAGCGCTAAGAGCATGCTCACTATGAGTGTGAATATGCGCTATAAAAATCTTCACTATTATTATTATTATTATTATTATTATTATTATTATTATTATTATTATACAACTTCTCCTTTTGCCAGACAATCTTCCCATCTTTATCTACTCTCGATGTCGCAGGGGCCCTTCCATGCCAAGTGTAAGTTGTGCTTTTCGGGTAACGACACCAGTACCCTCACTGATTTGGAGACTCCGTACTTTGCCTGTCTTGTCAAATATCTCCTTCTGTCGGCGGATAACCATGTTTCCTAGACATCTTGCAGGTTTCTCCGGAGATCTTGTGGGTTTCATAGAAAAAAACGTGTGTGTCTCAAGCTGAGCTCTGAACCCAACACCTTACGGTTCTAACTGTGGTGACAAAAAATAAAATAAAATATAGTCTTGTGACCTTACGGTCGGTGGGAAGTAAGGTATCATAGCAGATATAATGTGGCAACCGTGCTTCGTATGAAGTCGAACAGGTATCACATACAAAGACTGTCTCGAGAGGAGATCTGAGCCCGGGGCCTCTCATTGTAGTGAAGACAAGGGAGTGTTTTGACTATAATGCCACCAGGAACCCCTCCGTCAGGTAAATTACCTTTATCTCGTTTAAATCATGCGTTCCTCAGTCAGAACATTCTTGGGGACGCCGAGGCGAGCCCACAGTTCGCTACGGTTTCCACCTCAACGTTTCGCAGTGGTACACCTTCACGATGACTGGTAGTGCAATCAACCATGACAAGTTTAAATCAAATTCTCTTTTCCATCTGGCGTTGGGGTTAAATCGGACCCACCTAGGTCTACGAAGACTCGACAGAATGGTTATTTCTATATGGGGTTTCATATGTTTATTTCTATATGTGGACCTTTTATTGGAATTATCCATAGAGAGGCTTCAAGTTTGCTTATCGAGACTACGGGGTATAGCGTAGACGAGACATTATCTTGGCATAGCTAACGCTGACTTGTGTAACTGTTTAACAATAACAACTATTAAAAGCAGTAATAGTACATTTTTTTTACACGTGCACCTCTTGAAAGAGGAGCTCATGACGCTTAGAAAGGAAAAGACAATAAAATCATACTCACCCCTAATATAAAACACATCTCAGACATTTCACCTTTCACACACAATACATCTCATACATTTCAACATTGCTGCACTCCCTCACCTCCCCCCTCCCCCACAAGAAAAATACACTGCTCACTAATAAACGCTATATACCTAATAATACCTTAGACCAGTCGACCCCAAACAGATTTCATACTCTCAAACGCAACAACAGTGGTACAAAAACATTTCATGCTCTCAAATAATCACAAATAATCAAAACATAGCAGCAGTGATAAAAATATAAAAGTATGTCACTCGGTGTTGATATACGGATTGGAAATCGCCAATAAATACTCTTTACTGTGCTTTCTACTGACTTGAGGCAGTCTTATAAGTACAACCGAAATACATTTTGATCAGCATTTTTATCACGTGTTTTGGAAAGCTGGACTACCACACTGACAAACTGTTAAATGCTGATCGGATGTAGCCATAGGACACAGACCTAAACGAAAGACCTTCATTGTCGTCTGATAAACTCTACATCAGGTTTGTCAAACTGAGGGTCCCCCGAGGGCCACATTTGTGTTGTCTCGAGGGCCGCACATAACTAACTGATGTCATTGAATAGAAATTATTGCAAAATATTTTTATTACTTAAACTTAGAAACATACAATGTGCATACTAATGGTTTAGCGGCTAGACACATTCATGAATCCAAAGTAATGAAGTAGTTTAACAAAAGAAAAAAATTTAAACGGCAACATAGACATGTATGCATTATTGTACAAATGCATTGCACAATAATTACCACAGTTCAAAATGAACATTTATTTACGACTATTTTTAGTGTTTTGTCCTGAGGCTCGAGTCCTCTTGTCACCTCGTTTTACCGACAATTTTTGCTATGCCTGGCTGAAATGTCTGTGCGGTTCCGACTTTCATCAGAGATGAGATCTGTTGATCAGTCAGTCTTGTTCTCTGAGAAGTGTTTGTTGATTTCATGAAGAAAAATAACTGTTCACACATAGAACCGAACATTGCCATAATCCTTGTAGCAAACTCCCTGGTTTTTAAACTCTTCAGGGAGGTATGAAAAGACCTATATCACCAATTTTGCGAATCGCCACAGTATGTCCTTTGTGCGGGCTGCAGGTGTGCTTGCAAAGGGCCGCACGTGGCCCGCGGGCCGCGTGTTTGACATGCTTGCTGTACATGACTCGTATTATCTGCTGACAACAGTCTAATGATGGTCATATCTGTCATAACCGTCACCACCACCACAACCACTCCAAACACACACACACACACACACACACACACACACACACACACACACACACACATTGCCCCGCCAGCTTTATTTTATAAGATGATTGAATAATATTCGGAAAACATATATATATATAATATATAATATACGATTTCCGATTTAGTTGTCCACTACTACACATGAGCACTTCATCTTCATAAATTATGTATTGTGGAGCGATTTAATTTCGACGATTGTGCTCACAGCAGAGACACAACACAGTGAGTTTTTCAGTTTTCCTAAGGACTTTATGAACGTAAGTAGATGTGTCTTATCTATCAGAAAGCCGTTCAGTAAACAACTTGCCAATTTTACCTTTCCGCACAAACAATAAAGAGACCATTCCTGCTGGTTGATGAGGATCTATCTCGGTGGCCTCCCCGGCAAAAGGTCAATGGCCAGTCAGCTAGTTTGCCAGTTCGAAGCGGGCAGGAACTCTCGTGCCAAGACCCAGGTTTGCCATGCCATTTCAGCAGTTCAACTCAGCCAAGCGAGACAAAATTTTCAGACTGTGCAGCACACTCCTTTGACTACGATTCTGACGTTTCAGCCTAATTTTTCTTTTTCAAAGAGAACGGCGAAAAAAGAAAACGGCTTATACTTGCCCTCAATTCTTCCCCTAAGTTAACGGGTGACTCGGCTTCTCATGGGCCGTATTCATGAACCGAGGATATAAATTGGGAAATCATGAAAAACGCCTCGTCTCCTTAGCTGTGATGTATTGTACAGATATTTAATGATATGTAGTGTAAAGAATGTCAAGAAAGCAAAAGAAATGATTGTTGACTTAAGGAAAGATAGGGTTATTTCTGATTAAAGACTCATCAAAGGAGAAATCATAAGAAAAGAGGACAGTTACATATATTTAGGAATAATTTTCGAATGTGAAAAGCTTTAGAATATGTTATTAAGAAAGTGCATCTCCACTTGTACTGTTTGAGAAGTGAAGTCTTTTCACGTGTGCTTAGAACTTCTGCAAGTATTTAACAGTTCTGTTATATGCAGCACCATGACTTTCAGTCCAGTGTGCTGGGGTGGGAATATAGCAAAGCAGGACAGACGCAAATTAAACAAGAACATTAAAAAAGGAGGAGGGATGGTTAGGAGCAGTCAAAATGACAAAGAGACAATCGATGACAAGCTTCTGATCCGAAAACTGCAATTTTAGATGACGACTTGCACCCAATCCGACAGGAATTTGACGCATAGACAAAAGTGGTAGGTTTAGAGTTCCTAGAGCTAGCACCACGTGTTATCTGCACTCATTTATTACGACTGCAATCCAGATATACAATCAACTCATGGATAGGATACGCAAATGAATGCAGATGCCCGAATTGCCTGCTCACATTCCGGAGCCTCCGTTTTTATGTATACTTTTAAATTGATGACATGCTAGTCTCTTTGTTTTCCTAGGTTGAGTGGCAGTATGAAGTGTACAGATTTTTAATAATACATGGATAATTACAAATAGGGAACTAGAATTCGGTGTAGACCTTTTATGTTCTTTTCTAGCATTTCCCCACCCAGCCTGTAACGTTTAATAAAGACTCCCTACTATAACACACACCAGGTACGGACCATAGAAAGGAACTATGCTCTACTACCACCCACCACCACACCACCACAATCACTTCTACTACTCACTCTCCCACCTCTCGAGGATAGTTTTGAATAATGTCGCCAAGACATGCGCAAGCGGAAGGCTTATTATGAATATGCATGATACCTTTTTCTTGTTGCGTCTTAAAAGGGAGCCGCATCGACATGCCACATCTACATTACACGCGTCAAGTCCAAACTGATCTGATTGTACCTGCTGATGCCGCTCAGTTCTGAAAGGTGAGCCATCGATATCAAAATGGGAGTATCTATAAGGATTTAATATATGAAACTATGATCAGTGCTAGCAATATCGATCCCGTTTTATTTGAAATGTTTAGTAATAGTGAAGGACGATTGGTGACTTGCTACTGTGAAATGTCCACCCATATTATTTCTGCGGATACTTAATTGCATTTTTTTCCGTTCCCAGAATCAGGACGAAAACACACTTGTTCAAGA
This sequence comes from Marisa cornuarietis, assembly GCA_004794655.1. Taxonomy (NCBI): domain Eukaryota; kingdom Metazoa; phylum Mollusca; class Gastropoda; order Architaenioglossa; family Ampullariidae; genus Marisa; species Marisa cornuarietis. The sequence goes on from SMMW01000616.1 coordinate 1,525,990, forward strand.
AACATTTAGTCTGGCTGTTATTCTATATATTTTCTGTAGCTTTCACTATTTTCATCTGTTGTAAAATTTCTGCCGTTCATATTATTCATTTACTTGATTAGCGCTTTGAACATAATACCAATGATGTAGCGTAATGCTGTACAAATATATATTATTATTATTATTATTGTCTAGACGCGCGCGTGCGGGTGTGGTGGTTGTGGACAGCGTTAGCGGTCATACGCCCGCCAAGAAATATTATCTGTTTGTTAAATGGTACAAGATTATAATAAAAGTGAAGAGGTTTTTTTTTGAAATGCACATTTCATATGCAGTCAAGTCTTTTTTTTTTTAATTTTCCCACCACCTGTTTTCACATTTACCATGTCCTTTCGCTTTTAGTAGCCGACACATCCTTAAGTCGATTCTTCGTGTGTTTTAGTTTTGAGTGAAAACCTCTTTATGCATACATTTTAAAATTATTATATTTAGACTCCTGCCCCGATGGTACACTGAGCTTTGAGAAAGAAGACTGAAAAATGATTAGATACCTTGTCAGAGATCACTGGTATGCCGAAAAAGACTGTAGGGGGAAGAACTAATGAAACGATTCTTTTCTTTCCTATTAGTGAGTTACTTCCCTTATGTAATGGCGGGTAGGCTGCGGAACCGGAAATAAGTACCTCATGAATATTCATTATGATATCCACGCGTCTCTAACGAAGAGACCCGTTGCCACATCCTACCTGAGTGGTACCGAAACCCGTTTCGCCACAACAAACGGTACTCAACTATCGAGGTAAGCGGAAAATGTCTAGGTATAATGATCGACTCGAGGACCACAGTGTAATGCTAGTATTAGAAACTGTTTCTCTAGAATGACAGTGACACTTCAATTTCGATCCGCATGAACAGGTAGACGTCGGCTATAAATTAATGGCGAATGAAGATCAAATAATTGTGAAATACATCCTGTATAAGGCATCTAGGGTTAGCGTTTTCTGTCGTGCAGTCATGCGCGAGTTTTTTTTTGTTTGTTTTCTTTTAAAGTGTGTACCTGCGAGAATGTAGGCAAGCCAGTGGGTGTGGTTTTTCTCATAAATGTTTCGCACGAAGCAAAGTAAACCTGAGCAGGTGGCAGGTGGGTCTACATGCAAACACTTTACACGCAACAGTATTCGGCTGTTGACCTACTTTTAATGAAGGAAAGGTGTGCAGTCTCTGTCTGTTTTTATCTTTTTAAGTACTACAGAAATTCTGTTTGCTGCATTATCAAAGTGAAGAGTGGTGTGCACCAAAAAAAACCTTAGAGTTTTAGAAGAAACAACAGCAGAACTTTGACATAGAGTAACTCGCTACGTCATAGGCCGGTCTATGCTATTTTGTCAGAAGTTTGGGGTTAGGGGTAGGGTTAGGGTTTACAACTTGTCTGTGAATAGTTTTTTTGTTAAACATCCAGTCTTAACAATAACTCGAGGCTAACATGCGTAGGATCCGTAAGATACAATGGATCATCAGAAACGTTCTCAATCAGCATAATTCCACAGAGTAGTTACTGCTGCAGAGGTAAGATAAGAAACAAAACGTGCAGCCAGTGACAGTGAACAAGATTACTATAAAAGATCATAGCATTTGTAAACTTTTAATGATTTAAATTTTATGGTATTAAATGCTTGTATAGTCTTTTCAAATAGATTTTTAAAATCATTCTTCAGTTAGCTTTATTTCAAACACCTAGTATATAGGCATTGTTTTGCCTATGCACTTGTAATAACATTGAGTAAACTGTCAACAAAAGCAGACATCCTGCACATTTTATCATTATGCGGTGGCACAGATCATGATGTTGAAGTAATGCCTGTATTATTAAAAAATAAAATCATCACTGTGTTAGGGGCATGAACTCTTGGAGTTCGGACATATTTTAAAGCATCAGTGTAACCAAAACAGTGAAGGCAGCTACATACATATCTGCTCTTCAGTATTTGCTGTTGGGGTTAATTCAGTAGACATGTCAGGCAAGGCCAGGTATATAGCAGCGTACAGTCTATAGATCTGCTTATTGATTACCGTGAGTAATGTGCTGATAACGTCTTTTTACCTGCTCCTTTTGAGTTCTTTCAGATACTGCTTGTAACATTTGCCACTTTGTTGCTATCTGCATCATTCCTTTACTTGATTTTATGATCTCTATAAAAATGCAAGTAACAACATTACCTTATAGACAATTTGGCAACATTTGTTAGGATATTGATCCACTTTGTACAAAACAGTCATGTGGCAGGCAAATCCCTGGTCACAAAATGGGTGTATCTGTCTCCCCATGAAGATGTTCACAAAGGAGTATTCACATAGTTCTTCATCCCCACCAGCTAGCTTTATATGTTCAAAGACTTCTTTGCTAGGACACAAGTGTTTACTGCTAATTTTCTGGGAGATTTGAAGATTTATTCAAGCACATCTCTATTCACTCTTGTTTCCTGGTATATACACCATCTTGTGAACTGAAAAAATTATGTTCACTCATATTTCAAACCTCATAAAGTACATTTACAGCCAGAAGCAAATTGAGTTTGTTTAGTAGTAATTAATGGAGAAAGCTTGTAGTAAAGGTGAGTATTTGTTAAGGTGTTTTAGAATTATCATAGAATTGACAGTATTTCTATTTTTGAGTAAAATTGGATCCATATAGACCATTATGATTGTAGAAGGAACGGAGAATCAGCCCCTGTAATATAAGATAAAAATCGAGATACCAAAGCCAGTCTCTGGCTTTAGGTAAGTGGTTTTGTTTTTGCTGTTTTTTTTATTTTTGGTGATTGGCTGTATATTTTCCACTGATGCAACAGAGCTGGGCTGTTAAAGTAAAAATTTATGTCATATATTGATTTCAGTAATTTAAGATATAAGACAGCATCATGGCAGCTGAGAAAAAAGTTATTCTGGTGACTGGAGGCACAGGGTTAGTTGGAAAAGCCATTGAGTCCATTGCTTGGGGAGAAGAGAAAAGGTCTGATGAAGAATGGTACTTTGCCTCCAGCAAAGATGGTGATCTATCGTAAGAGTCTTCTTGTTTCATTTAAACTTGCATTTTCATTTTGTATCTGCTAAAATGAGTCTTTATTTGGCTGATGTATTGGTAACAATATTTGAATGTTGAGAAAAAGAGTTAGGAGTCAATTGTACAAGAAATACGAATATCCTTAAACCAGAGATTTCTGGTTGGTAGGTTATCCTTTTGATCTGCTTTTATTTCCTTTGCTTTTTCTTCACTTGAAATAGCTCACCAAGGCATCAAACACACAACCCTCATCAATGGATAGTTTATTAGAACTCCCCTTTCCCCTTTCAATCTCCCACACACATGCCATATTATATTAAATAATTGTTAGTAATGGTCCTTAAAGCAGGATTGTAATGAACCTTTCAAAATCTGTTCTTATGTCTCTTAACTAATTTGTTCTAAATACTGTGTTTTCATCCTATGGCATTTTGGTTTTGTCACAGTGGTTGTGACCCATTGATATTCTGAAATAGGAATCCTTCCAGGATGGTTGTAAACTGGTCTAAATCTTTCCAGAATAGTTTAGGTCATTCAGAGACACTTGCTACAGCAAGAAAAAAAAAGTGTTGTCAGCTGTGAGTGCATCTTAATATGGCTTACCATTTACTTCTTGCTGTTATAGCTGCTGTTGATATTTATTTCAATCATTTTTACGGTGAATTGCATGTTGAGATGAATATCAGATTTAACCAATATCATTTGTATGCAGAGACCGAGCCCAGACCCAGGCTCTTTTTGACAGAGTCAAGCCAACGCATGTAATTCATCTGGCAGCCCTAGTTGGTGGTCTGTTTCGCAATCTCAAATACAACTTGGATTTCTTTGTGAGTTTCTTTGAGGGTGTTAATGTACTTTGTTGAATTAAAGAAAGTAACATTTAGCATGCATCTTTTTGAATAAAATGATTTCTACTTTTAGAGGGTAAAGCAGGTGGGATTAAGGAAGTGGGGGAGAAGTGGTATGCAGGTTTGCAGACAGTGTTTTCTGTAATGTCTGGGAAGACAGCAAACCCTCTTCTTACTGTAATCACTGGTGGCAGCCTTTGACTTTTTTGTTTTCAACAGTGCAGGTGTCATGAATTTAACTAAGTATTAATAGTCTGTCTACTAACAGGACAAACAATTATCTCAGACCTACCCTATCCAATGCTGTTATTTGTTCTGCTTCCTAGATGTTATTCTTATTTTTAATCAGTACAGTGCATTTGATATATGGTTTATTGAATAATAGCTTGGAGTACCAGGCTATTCCTGCTACTAAATCTGTCCCATCTTGTAGTGTCTCCATCATTCAAATAAGTTCCTAATTGATTCTTTCTGTGTATGCAGTTACATAGTGGTCTAGTTACAGGCTTATGTTTAAAGATAATATTAAAAATCATGAAAAACTGGAGCAGAAAGAACGATCTGGACAAAACAGTACACATCTGGAGGTCATACAAGGCTCCTCAGTCACAAGTGAAATCCATATCTGGCAACATGTGTTAGTCCAACTGACATTACTTTTTATTTTTGATATGGCAAGGCTTACCAAACATCCTGTAGAGAAGCTGTCTTTCTTCTGCACAGCTGCAGCTTATAACCAACAGCAAGTGTGGGATTTCAGTGTCCTTCGGAATAGATACTTTCATGCTAGGAGGAGAATGAAAACAAATTAAGGTGTAAAAGTTTGAATGCTGGTTAAGATCATTTTTTTTAAGTTGACTTTCTGAGTCCTGATTTGTTTATCAGTGTGAAAATAGCAACCAAGAATTGCTTGACTATTGTTTATAAGTGTAATGTGTGGTTTTGCTTTATTTAATTTGAAGGTAGTTTTCAAATTCAGTTATGTTTCTACATATAAACTTACTGGGCAATGACATTTTCTGTTCTTGTTCTTATTCTGCAGCGCATTAACTCTCTGATAAACGACAATGTGCTAAACATCAGCTACCAGACTGGTGTGAAGAAAGTCATATCTTGCTTGTCAACCTGCATCTTTCCTGACAAAACCACATACCCCATTGATGAGACCATGGTAAGAGGATAAATCAGTTTGTAAAAACTGAAATGGTTTTAACAACTCTTAGCATTAAGAAGAACCAAATCGTTCATCTCGTTTAAATTTTTTTTTTACGTTTATTTTCATCAGTTGATCAGTTGATGTAAAAACAGTTATCATTGCATAAAATATTAAGAGGACCTTTGGCAATAGTAAACTATGAGAATATCAAATTCTGTGTACAGTTTTTACAAAACCTTCTCAAGATTTTATTAATACTAGTGACAGTTTTACTTGCTCATATATTTAGATGTATACTGAAGATGCTGATCACTTCCACAGATCCACAATGGGCCGCCTCACACTAGTAATTTTGGATATTCCTATGCAAAGAGGATGATAGATGTTCAGAACAGGTGGGTGCAGAGACCAAAAGTGGAAGGTGCTTGTTGATGTCGTGCTACCAAAACTGTTTTATGTTTTGTGTATGATGCATGTGATAAATGTATGTGGAATGAGGGGTTTTCAGACAAAGGTGGTGCAGGGCTGCATGGAATATGGAGCATTTGTTTAATACATCTTTTAGTCACATGAGTTTACAGTTCTGTAAAACAAAGTTTTGTCATTGACACTCAAACTAATTCCTGCTGATGTGTGAGTACAATGTTGCTGTCTCAGAGGATATCATCAACAGCATGGTTGCCACTTCACTGCTGTGGTGCCTACCAACGTGTATGGTCCTTATGACAACTTTAACTTGGAAGACGGGCATGTGTTGCCAGGCCTTATTCACAAAGCCTACATGGCTCAGCGTAAGTCTTCTGTTTTGTGTCATCATTTTGACTTCACACAGCTGTTTGCTATTTTGAAACGTTCCTGAAAAGTTCTTGAAACTCCCTGTTTCTGCAAGTAATGCATGCATGTGTCTGTAGGAGAGAAAAACAGATTTGTGGAGGGATGTTTAAGAGGGAGGAGAGAAAAAGTGAAGGTGATGTTGATATAATGACAGTGTTGTGAAAGGTTTAAAAGAAATGCTTGATAATACTTTCATGTATGGAGAAAAAGCTATTTGTCATATGAGGCACAAACACTTTCATGTACAGAGGAGAACAAGCCATTTGTCATATGGGGGACTGGCTCGCCACGCAGACAGTTCATCTACTCCCTTGACCTTGCTCGTCTGATGATTTGGGTTCTGAGAGAGTACCAAGAGATTGATCCCATCATCCTGTCAGGTGAGAAGATTGATCCCATCATCCTGTCAAGTGACAGTCTTTTTCATGAGATCATTTTGCTAAATATCCTGTTCAAGAAGAAGCAAATGACAGGTTGCAGCAGGTACTAAGTGTGATTTGCTTTGTTGTCATTGGAATAGTGAGTGAAGAGGAAGAAGTATCCATCAAGGAGGCAGCTGAGGCTGTGCTGGAGGCGATGAACTTCAAAGGGGAAGTGATCGTATCCTTATAAAGTTTGTTGACAGTGGTAGTCTGGTTCACCTGCCTTGTTCCTTAAAATTAATAATTTGGCAATAATGCACCACCAGTCATGCTTTCCTTAATAACGATTCAGCTTGATACAACCAAGTCTGATGGTCAGTTCAAAAAGACAGCTAGCAATGCCAAGCTGAAGAAACTGCGTCCTGACTTTAAGTTCACTCCCTTCAAACAAGGTAGGCAATATCCCACATCATATCAATCCGCTTTCTGTGTGTGAAAATGGTCATTAATTATAGAAGTAATAATTTTCTCACAGAAATAATAGACTAAGGAATCTTGGCTATTTTCAGATATGAATGACATGGAGAGAGTTTGTGTGTTTAAATCATATAATCATAATTTCACCGCCAGAAGCCTTAAAAGTTTATCTTCGAATATTTTTGCAGCAATCAAGGATACATGTGATTGGTTCCTGACAAACTACCCAGATGTTCGCTTGTAAAGGGAGTGTATTCAAATACTTCACTCAGTGGGAATACAATCATTTGGTTCTATTTTTTATTTGAATCCCTCACCCCCCACTACCACATTTGCCTTGTTGGTTTAACATCCTGAAATCCATGACCAAGATTTATTGTTGCTATCACTGTTTTCTTATAAAGTTCATCTTCAGACTGTTTTGAGGCCAGCAGTAACAAATGATTGGATAAGCACAAGACATTAACCGTTTCTGCACAGCTAACTTACAAGTGATAACTGCATTTGTGCACAGCACACTAAACTAACCAGCTGGGAGAAAACTATGCATAAGAAAGTACAAGTGGGACCAGTCTCTTTAGTAAATTTTTTTTGTTTGGAGTGACATGCAACAGGATCAGAACAAAGGTAACGAATTACGGGATCAGGGTAAGTTACTGTTAGACAAGACATTCCACATACTGTCCTGTACCTGTGATTGATCTGAATATATCATTTTTGACTCCAAAAGTTCAATTTATGTTGTTGAAATTGTCATTGCAAATTCTGAAGTTACAAAAAATGACACCTACCTTACAAAAACATGGGTGCATGAATTAACGCAAAGTGTGACTCTAGTGACAAAAAGTTTGATATGGAAAACTGCATTAGTTTTACAAGGTAGATATCAGTTTCCAAAATTTATTATGTGACAACTATTATACAATTGTATTGCATGTAATATTCTTCATTAAGTGGATACTTGAGTGGTTAGAACATTGGCACCTGAGCCCAGAAGCACACCAGTTCAGTACTTGTATGGTGCAGTGAATGTACCCCCGTCAATCTAGAATGGGTACCTGAACTCCTCAGAGGCTTTCAGAAATTAAGTCCATGACTTAAGTGTAAGGGACATTTTTTTTCATCATTTACAGTGCTGATAGTTCATTGCAGATGTGGTTGGGGGGGTTATTTTGTTTGTTTTGTTTTTTTTTGACTAACGCACCTAATTGTTAGTAGCACCGATTGTTTTTGTTTATGCCTAAGAATATAGTGCATTATTATTTGGATGAATCAAAATCTTGCTTTCTGAAGTAATTTTAGTCTGCTGCACATTGCACTATTTCACATTGAATTAGGAGAAAGTGGGCTGGAATATAACCATTGCTTTTTTGGATAAATCAAAAACATTGATGTTATCTTTTTTTTTTAATAAAAAATGCATTATCAAGGTGATCTTTTATGTTTAATTTTCATGTTGTTTTATGTCAGGTAGTTATGCCGGGTCAGGAGTTTGATTACACACTCAAAGGTTGAACAGATTGTGTGTCCAGAAAAGAGTGCTCTTGGAAATGTTTGCAGGGTTGATTTTTTTAAAATACCAAACATGGTTTTCATGTGCATTTCTGGGGGCTTTATATCATATTCCTGTGATATCTTCTTAATAGCTATGTTGCTGTGTCTAAGCTCCATTATCAGACCATTCATTTTGTAAAACATCTTGTTACATCATGATCACCATTGAATTCTCTGAAATTTTGCCATACATTGTAACAAAAAAAGGAAGCCAGTTCAAATGTTTATTTTTTTTTTATAGCAAAGAGCAAAAATAGCACGATAAATTCCTGTCAAGCCAGGACATTACTAGATTTAAATTTGGTGCCATAAACAGATCTGGTCTTTTAGAAATATAACATTGTTCCTTTTGTCAGTGGGCCAGGCAGAGATGACAAAGTCGCCTGCATACACTTTCACATTTCATTATCTTTTTTTCAAGTAATTTGTTGATGGTGGGTTATGTTGGTCAAAATAACAATACTGCATATATTTTTGCAACTTGATTATGTGTATATGCATGTTTGCAGGTTGTATGTGTTTGTACATCAGTAAAATATCAGTATGCATAACAGACACATGCAAAATAACAGTAATCCTTGCATTGTACTGCATTACAACATACATGCTTTTAAAAATGCATTATCATATGATGACTCAAGAAGACTTGAGAAATTCCACATCAAACTTAATCACAATTGGTTTTAGAAAACATTTCTATGACCCATTAGTCAGAGATCACAGTCTGTTTACCTTAAATTTACTGGTCAAATATTTAGCATCATTATGCTATTACATCTAAAACAACTCTCTCAGCACCTAAAATATTCCACTAGCCTTACCTTAAGATGGTTACAAGTGTTCATTAATAAAAAATGTAATAATTACACTCTGTTGTGATCCTGCACAAAGTTGTATGCATCTTTTCTGTTAGTGCACACTGACAGGTCTGAGAAAAAAAACTTTGAAGAATCAAAATTGTCTTTGGTATCTCGTGGTTAAACAAATATGATTAGATACCTTTTTTTGTGAAGGGATGGGAGTGGAGCTCAACTCCTTACAAGTCCGAAGATTCTGATGAAATAAAGTTTTCACCAAACATGATTTAAATTGTAAAATAATGCATCTTTTGCCAGTGCATAAAAAAGATTTTCCCAACATGCCTCTCACCAATTAGATGGATTAAAAAAAATTAAAAATCTAGGGAAAAAAACATCCCAGCTGGATAGTGTTCCCAAAATGTTTCACGAGTCTCAATAAATTGTCAAAAGCTAGTAGAGAATAAGCTACATCGTTATTTTCTGTAATTATATTGTGTACTTCAATTATTTTTTTTTTTGCCCAAAACTATATTTTACAGACACATGAGCATCTTTGTGAGTTCCAGAAAGTTGTCAAAACAAAACATTAGGTAACAAATTGAAAAGTTTGATTCCATACATTAAAAATTCCCAAGTGTGAGAAATGTCTCTGTGGTATGAAAAATTAAGCTCTATTATCATTAACGGAAAATGTAACTAGCCATTTTATTATCTCAATAAACACAGTCAACTGATGACCTTAACTTCTAGGCTGTAGCAATTCATCTTAAAGATTCAGCTTATAGCAAACTAGGGGGTGGGGTGGGAGAACTGGTGTTTTATGCCGAGCCAGCAACTAAGGCTGTATCATGCCAAGGCAGCCAGCCCTGTAAACAGATCCCACATGCAGAGAAAGAACAGCATGCCTGAGATGAGAGCTGAACTCAGGACAGCCAACACTCACTGTATTGGTGACAGGTGCTAACCATTGTGCCACCAGACCACCCTTTATAGCAAACTAAATGATAAGAATTTACTGATGTTTACAGGATCTATACTATAAAAGTAGCAAGAATTACTGAACATCACACATAATGTCATGCCCAGTGAACTGTACATTAAGAAAAAAAATTGAATACTTGCTCAAGTTTAATATCTATAGTACATAATAAATTGCGTAAGGTGTTGTCATCTGTCACGAAGAACGTCTCGTGACACCAGCATCCGCATCATCTCATTTGTACCTGCAAACAACCCATTTCGCAAAGAAACCCGTTAATTGTATTCAAGGGATCAAAAAATCAAAACTTGATACTGTGAAGTTGATGCTAGCTAAGAAGATGGGCGGACTTAATACAAAATACTTTGTTCACTCTATACAAACCATTCATATACTTGTGAACATTTACTTGTAAAACAAATCCCAACACTGAAGACTAGGTACACAGTTAAAAGGGATGTTGAACATATAAGAATTTGCAAACATCAAGTTGATTTGTAAGTTTTGTTTTTTTGGTCAAAAAGCCATGCTTCTTTTCATTTTTGTAGTACAGTTTCTATCTGGGAGATTTTTATATTAGGAAGATCTTTTATATAATCCAGAAAATCCAGTTTTAAACCACATTCTGATCCAATATAAAACTGATCTTCATAAAGCTTGATCTGCCAAATCTTGTTTACAGCTTATGAATTCACTTTCTAGTTTTTGTACAACAGGCAAACGAAGAAGGGCTCTAGAGATCATCATCATCTTGAAAAATAATCTTTAAAAATGATAATCATCAAACATGACCATATGACAGGAGAATAATTAACAGAAGGTGAGAACAGTTGGAAGAATAACCCAGCACAACCTTGAGAAGAAACATCTGTATGCAATTTCCAGTCAGGAAGCCACATGCAGCTAATACCAATGTACAGCTGGTTATCTGGCAGTGTAATGGCATTGTAATGAATGACTGAAGCACTTCCATCCAGGATCAGAGTGAAGGAGTTGTACACACGGTACTCAGGGGGAATCTTGCAGAGGTTGAATCTGATGGCCTGATTACTCCATAATAACTTCTGTCATTTCTAAAGAAGTCTAGATTACACGGAACAAAAGTGACCTCATCTGCCCTATTCATGTAATGGCTGTACACCTGACAAGCTGAGCCCCTACAGACCAAATCTCATCCAAGAAACTATTTTATGTGCAGACGAGGTTGGGGGGTTTAGTGGTAAGATAAGGCATCACCCCTGTTGTTTACAAAGTGCAGAAATGCTATAAACTTACCCTCCAGAATGCAATGCACACGTGTATCACGAACATACTGCTGGACTGGATAGTCCTTAAGGTAACCATAGCCTCCAAACATTTGCATGGCATCATTACACACCTGCAGGTAAAAGAACAGCTGGTTACTTTTTTGAGACAGTAATCATTTGCTGCAATGACAATATAATGTTGCTCGCTCTTTTTCATTTTTTTATGCCAAGAGTTTGAAGTTGGAAAATGAATAGTAACTGCTCCACTGCCCAGCAGTCCAAGTTCAAACTAAATTTGCTTTCCCATGACCTTCGTGGTCACCATCTGGTTGTGATGAAAGACTTGGTGTGAGTGTCCAAAGTGATTTTACCACCATGTCTTCCAGTCTTAATAAAACTTGCTTTCTAAAGCTTGAAAAAAATCTGAAACAAAGTATTTACCTGAAAGCACTCTTCAGTAACAAAGAGTTTGGCCATTGAGCATAATGCAACAGCTTCAGGTAGGTTGGCTTGCAGAGCCATTGCTGCCTGCCGCACCAGCAAACGTGAGGCAACAAGCTGAGTTGCCATTTCTGCTACTCGAAACTGAAGATACTGAAAAGCAAATGAATCTGAGTTAGGGGATGTTGGAAGAAAAACTAAATAAAAGGTAATTAATTCGGTAACGCACTTAAAAAGAAAAAAATGTAGTTCAAACAAAAATAAAATCTATCACTTTGAGGTGAAACAGACCTGAAAGCTGGCCAGTGTTGTGCCAAACTGTTTGCGAACTTTGAGGTGGTCACAGGCTTGCTCCAGACTGGCTTGAGCAGCGCCCAAAGAGCAGGAAGCTGCAGCACAGACATCACCCGACATAGGTTAAAATAAGAACAAGATACAGAGCAAGAACGTAATGTTTGAAATACTAACAAGAGTAAGAATGTTTCTTATTTTCTATCTCGAAGACTTGATGGTTTTGAGATAGACTAGTAGCATGAACAAGAAATCAGCGCAACCAAAGTGCTTTTACTTGCCTATGTTGATTCTCCCTCCATTCAGTCCTCGCATGGCAATGTTGAACCCTTGCCCCTCAACACCCAGTAAATTTGCTTGTGGTACACGGCAGTCATCAAAGGAGACAACACGTGCTGGGTGTGTGTTCCAGCCAACCTAACACAGCATCATAATTGAAAAGTTTTTGTGAAAATCATTTTTCCAAGCAACTACTTGTGCCCTACAGAAATATAAATCAGACGGAAATGTATGCATCTTTAACATCTTCAACATCACTGTCATTTTAAAACCACTCATCACCCAAACTAGCAGATCTGTGATATCGACACAACTCTGAAGAAGTCTATCCTTTCACAGCTTATTTTTATGATGAATAAATCTGAGTAAGGTTTCTGAGTAATAATGTAAAAAATACCGAGGATATAAACTAGGTGTGTGTTGCTACCTGCCTTCTTTTCCTTTTTGCCAAAGCTCAGTCCAGGTGTATTTTTTTCCACCAAGATGCATGAAATTCCACGAGGCCCTGCTTCTCCAGTTCGGCACATGACAAGGTACAGGTCTGTGGCACCTGCTCCACTGATGAATGACTATTGAACATATGACACAATGACAAAAGTTCGCCTCTGGCATACAGTTAGACATAGATTGCTTACAACAAGCATCTTTATTATTTCTTGGTTGAACCTGAAACTACATCAATGGATGAACAAAGGTTTCAGGAGATACACAGGATAATACTGGCCTTCTGTGTGTTGTTTGTTGCATGTTCTGTGTTTCAATGCGTGAATTAGGTCATTGCCGACGGAAGAAAAAATGGCTGGTCGAGGTAGTGTCACGTTTGACCTAAAGTTTGTTCACACCATGAAGTTTTAAACATTTCGGGAGCATGGTTGGTTGGTTGGTTTATTTAGTAGGAAAGTGCTTCCACCTTGTGGTGATTTCACACTATGGGGGAAAAGGGAGGGGGAGGAAACTGGAGTACCCGGAGAAAATCCCCGGCGCCCAGCCCTGTGAACAGGTGTCACATACAAAGAGTGTCCTGAGACAAGATCTGAACCCTTGGCCCAGTGTTTTTGAACCTTTTACTTGTGGCTTCCCCCCCCCCCCCAGACGAAAAAAGGTACGTCCGCGCGCCCCCTTAGCCACTAATATCAATATGAGAAAATGACCACCTTCGTGACCCCCTTGTCAGCCCCACAGGTTGAGAACCATGGTCTTAGCCACTCTGACAAGCGAGTGTTTTAACAACTACATGACTGGGGCCCCATTTGGGAAGCACTGAAACTTTTCACCTGACAAATGTCCACAAGTTCCCCACCCAAAGTATTTGTCAACATATTCCTGCAAAAAATTAATGGGATCTGAATTCATACTTATAGTCGTTACAATACCTTGTCCCCAAACCATGGAGACTTTGATCACCGAGATAATCGCTTTTGTCTAGTAAACAATGGGAGTCGTATGTAAAAAAAATGGTTTTCTGAACGATAATTTTATCAAACATCTGCTAAAAATCTCAGAAAGACAAGCAGAATGACAACAATATATAAATTTTGCTTGCAATTGAAAGACTTTGTCCAATGGTAACAATGGAAGGATTTCGCTGTTGACTTTTTACACACATAAGAACCAGATGATCTTTTTAACTACATTTATGTAATAAAATTAATTTTACGACACATGACCCATTTAAGGGGTCGAAATTTTGTCACAGTGTCATATATAAATGAGCAAGTGATTGTCAGGGGGAAATTATTCATGGATAAAGCCTGAAATACCCCTTTCCCACCTTCAGTTTTTGGCAGTTTTAATATGTCAGTGTTATGCGGCTGTTGAAGAAACATCAATAGAAGAACCATCAAAATATAAAGTTAAAGAGAATTGTTAACTGCTTTAAGAGCATCACAATGAATTGTATTTCCAACAAACCATGTAAAAATTTATTTGCTAAGACTTATTTATTTTCTTAAATGTAATGTTTGTATGTGATGTTGCAGAAATATGTGATGCTGCAGAAATAGCACAACAAAGTTTTGGAAATGATGTATTTACAGTCATAAACAATGGCAACCATTCAGGATCTCACAACCCTAAAAAACTAATGTAAAAACCAGAAAAGCATTAAAATCGTTTCAATTTTTAATAGGAAAACACCAATTCTTGGACTTACCTTAGCATGGTCAATATCAGATTCAAAATCTTATACAAAAGGTAAAATGTTAAGGTGGTATAGTTAAAAACTAAAATAGTACATGTTTAGAGTAAACTGTTCATTATGATTTTTTGACCCCCAACATTAAATAAAATGCAAACCTTGGAACCATTCAAAACATAGCTGTCTCCATCTTTTCTGGCAGAAGTTGTCAAAGAAGCAGCATCACTACCAGATCCTGAAATAGAAAAAAATTATCATTTTTATCTCACTTTGTGTGGGTGCTATGAGCCTTTTATAATAGTTAATTATCAAGAGGAACATTTTCATCACAGACTTACAGGCAAACAAAACAGCAAATGGAGAAAGGCAAAAGGTACATTCACTTTCAAAAAGCATTCAGCTTTATCCCAACAGCTTTTTAGATAAACAGATTGGAACAAGAAATCCTCTACTATGCATAGTATCTCACCTGGCTCTGTAAGACAATAGGAACCAAAACTGACCATGGACGCCAGTTGTGGTATCCACCTCTTTTTCTGTTCTTCATTTCCAAACTCATCAATCATCCAAGCACACATGCTGCAATGTAGTTTACCAAAATAATTAAAATGCCCAATTTTCTCAATCACATATGACAGTGCTGTCTATAGGTGCAGCACACAAAGGACCCAAACTATCAAGACTTCTGTAAAAAGAAAGACAAATATGAATAAATCAAAGCATAACATTAATGTGTAATTTTTTCATCTTTTTGTTTAATCCCCAGAATGATCAACTTTTATGGTCTGAACAAAATTATTCTTAAGTCTTCTTTCTAGTGGCAGCCAATAAAGTCTGAATTTTAATTGTCTCTTCTGCCTGATCTTATTTAAAGTGATGCAGGCAACCGCCATGCTGCCTAACTTTAGATATGACAAATGCAATCAGTGATGCTCACTGAAGGCTCACTTGTGGATGCTGATGTACGCTGTAGTGCTGCAGCAGCCCTGAGCAAGTGCCTCGAAGATAATGGAGGCATCAAGTCTTGACAAGCCGGTACCACCATATTTTTCCTGGCAGTAAATGGCCCCAAAACCAAGTTCACCTGCCTTTCGCAATGTGTCTACTGGGAATGTCTCCTGAACAATTAGTGCAGAAACATTAAAATCAGACATGCCAGATTTATTACTGAATGTCGAGAAAATTCTGAAGAATAATTGGGCACTTAATAGCAGATAATGCAAACATTGAATTTATTTAATTTGTCATACATATAAACATATATGCAATGATTTATGCAATATAAAGGCACCAATAGATCATCTGAGACTAGTATGGCACAATTCAGGCAACATTCTGTTCTTAAAAAAACAATACAAATATTAATTTTGGCAACAGCATCTCATACCTCTCTGTCCCAGGTTTCCATGTTAGGAAACATTTCATTGCGAGCAAAATCTGCTGCTAGTCGCTGGATTTGCCTCTGTTCATCTGTAAGGCCAAGTGATGCTGCAATAAAGGATATTTTATTATTAACTGCACATTTAATCCCCTTTAATAGAGTTGCAAATCTTTAAATTAAAGCCAGTCAGTAAAGGACTTTTACCTGTAACGTTCTAAACAGAAGATACCAAATCCTTCCAATCACTAATATGTAAACAGGCTGGTGCACAACTACTTCCTGTTGTTTTAATAATAAATATGGACACTTTCAGACTGCTAAGTATGCAACAACTGTATCTTTTTTCCTAGGGGTGGAATCGAACTTGTAACTCTTTCATAACAAAAAGAAAAATTTAGCAGTTACGTAATGACACTAATGTTAATACAAGATATGAATGTTAAAACAACATTTAAAGTTTTCAAGCATGGTTCCCAGTTATAGCTATTCTTATTCAAGCAAATATTTTATCTGAATCAGATCTTCCAATTTTTTATGAATAAAATCTCAAAAAGATAACCTGGTCATGGAGGTATAAAATGGCTAGAGTTAGTAGAAAATGCCACAAAAATAACTTTTAAAAAATATATCCATATTCCTTTCCATTCCACTATATAAACTCTTACATATATTCATTCATCTAATTTCCTATCTCAACAACCACAGTTAACAAGAAACTCTTAAAATAACTTTCATTTACAACTGGCATTGCCATTTATCAAAACTTTTAAATATTTCCACAAATTTTGGAATTACATCCAAAAGATTTTTAAATGTTTCAGTACTTAATAAAGTTTTAGTTCAGAATTCTGATTATTTCAATGACAGGCAACTATATTACTTAATAGTATGCTTTCTTAATTTGCTATGTGTGATGTAAATCTTTCGCTCTGGTTCATGCATTGAAGAATACTGTAACACCAAGGAGATAAAGATTCCATTCCAAGTTAGCAGCTCAACTAAATGTTTTAGATGCTTTAAAAAATTAAAGCACTTCTATTTTCCCGTCTCTTTAGGAAGTGTAATTTTAAATAATCGAATATCTTTTTATATGACATGCTTGCATTCACTGATTAGTTTTGTTGCATAATGCACCCTCGTAATGGCTATAGACTGCCTCTTCCGCACACTCGAGCAGTTTTGTTCACTCCACACTATCACCATTTTTCACATGCGACTCACTAATGCATACGTGTAATGTTTGTTAGGTTTTGTTATGACCTACCCTTATCTATCTTTTCTCAAAGTACCCGAAAACATTTCCCGCGAGTAAAAGCCAGTATTTGTTACAAGAGTGTTTGGAAGTTGTATGTTTTTTTTTTTTTAATTAATGGTTGCACTATTCTCCTCTATTTCATGCGATGCTGCGTGTGACTATACGGCATTAACACAAGGGTCACATATTGTAAAAAAGGTGCTTCACAATCACTCGGAGGACAATAAATTAAATACCAACGATCAATGCAGCTGCCAGTAATCGTTCGTTTAGATGTTAAGGGTGAAGCTCTTTGACATTTCCAGACACGGTTAACTATTTGTACAGACAACCCAAAAAGGCGTCTGCAGTTCGCCATGATATATGTGAAGGAAAAGCTAACATTGGTATAAAATATTTTTTAATAGTTAGTTTAAAGCATATTCACATATGTATAATACTTAATATACCTGAATATGCTTTTGGATATGTTTTAGTGGTGTAAAGAAAAGTAACTGAGCAAATGTGCGTAAACAAAGTGAATAGGTCTGCAAGAAATTGTTTTGATTGTTATAGCATGTAGTTTTGTGTACTTTGTGAGAAGGCAAAAAATAAATGTATTTAGAAAAGAGAAGATACATTTTATTACATGTGTTGTGATGAAAGGAAAATGTAACCAGCCTCTGATGTTATGGTACTGGATTGCTATGCCTTTATCAAGATCGCCAATTAATGTTCCATATAGACGTGCTACAGCATCTGTTCTAATGTGTTGTCAGGATTATTGATAGTGTCACGTCTTGTGGGCGTTCTCTACATTATTTTCAGATGGCATAGATTGAGAATGCAGATATAATTGTAAAGATGGAAATACCTCGAAAGTTCCAAGCGCGCAGCTTGATGGAGTTGCCAGTAGAAATTTTGTTACACATTTTTTCTTTTGCTGATTACAGAGATATTTGCAGGTACGAAATCAGGAAATGACACTAAAAGCATTTTACCCCATTTGATTTATGCGTGTATGATTGCAAAACGACTTTGAATGTGTGTGCTTGTGTGTGTGTGTGTGTGGATCAGTTAATTCCTTTGTAGCAATTACCATGTTTGATGACGACACTATCAGACCCTTTAGCCCATTGTCAGACGAGGACGATGAATTAACCCACACTAGATGGAGGGAAGGAGAAAAGGGAGTTTCATTTTAGAGAGGTTCATCTACATTCCCCAGTACTTTTTCACACTCGGACTATCAACGTTATAGTCATCATGTAACCTTTGCAACCCATTGATGCAGTTAATGCATAACTACAATGGTCAACGTATGCAGTAATTACCCTTACAGCAGCATGTTAACCAAAAGCTGGAAGCCTTTGAGTGCTGACTCCAGCTGCATTCATCACAGTCATACCCAGGTGTACATATGTCTTTTTATAGGGTACATGGGAATCACAGTAATGGTGGTAAGATTACCATTTCTAGGCACAGTAAATCATCAACATCTGTGCTACAGTCAACAGAGTTCTGAGAGTTCTAAGAAAGAACATTAGACTGAGCTCCAGAAAAACCAAAAAAGACCTAAACAGGGTCGCAATTAGAATTTTTGTCAAAGCATGCTGTTTGTAGCTTAACATGTACACCAAGAAGCCTAACACTGAGTTCAGGAAGCTTCAGCATATGTGGCAGACTTTGTCTTGAGTAGTTACTGACATCATTGCTGTTACTGATATATTATCAACCCAGGGTTATCAAGCTGTTCTTGTGGAATAAGTGTGATTGGCTAGATTTGCTGTGCTATTTCTTTTCATTTGGCACTAGCTAAGAGGGTCAGCTGCTTGATATAGCATTAACTGCTGGCTTGGAGGAAAAAAAAAACACTTTCTTCCCAACCTTTTTAAGGTAACCAAAGAGTTAGTGAATCCATGTTAAGACCATTCTACCAAACAACACAAAAAAACTTATCTCCTATTCTAATCCATCACCTGCTGCTCAGACCACAAGGAGACTGCTTCCTTCCTCTTAATTCATTTATTTTTTTTATCAATTATTGCCTTCTCAAAATCTCGCCACAGAAAGGACAAAGAAACTATTTCCCTTCTACAGTTTTGATTTCTGATTTGAAAATCTTTCATATGCGGTGTGTCTGGAGGTTCACTGGGATATATTAATGACCAGCTGTTACCAGCAAGTGCTTTGAGTAAATAATTTTCAAATAGTCTGCTTTCTTTTTTCTCTCTTTCAGGGCAGCACAGACCTGCAGACAGCTAAAAAACATTGCTGCTGATGAGACACTATGGAGAAAACAGGCAGAAAAATGTTTCTTGGTCAAGCTGTAAGTATTTTGTTTCTCATTCATGACTTAGAATTTATCAGCTTCAACATTTTAGACTGTAGCTGTTCACAAGTTCATGTTCATTGACAGTAACAGATGTTCAGACTAGTTTGGCATCTACTGATATATTCAAATTCATTATATCCATTAGCACATTAATATATTGGGGAGGCATTCATTTGTCACACTGCTAATTCAAAGCAGAATGTTGCATTTTAAAACTGCCTTTATTTGTAAATATTCAGTTTGTAAAAATTGTTAATTAATAAACACCAGTTCATAAATAACATCTAAAATATGAATGATTGACCCTGTGTGTTTAAAAATCGTTTATTTTTACATAACTAGGAAAAGAGAAATCTCTATATACTCTTCAAATTTCTTTATGTCAGTCTTTGAGTAGTCATGTACATTATTTTGCAACGAGATAGCCTTAGTTGCCGAGATGGCATAAAACAACAATTAACTAACTAACTAACTAACTAACTAACTAACTAACTAACTAACTAACTAACTAACACATGCATTTTAAGTTGTGTTCATAACAGACATGAAGAATAGACACACTATAGTGCAAACACAGCAGTGCTGAGCATGATACAGAGTTAGCTGCATAATCACTGTTACAGCTTGGAGAATTTAAGAAATTGGTTTGTTTCTCTGCCTTAATTCAGATTAAGTTGTTCCATGAGTGATTTTCAGAATGATGTTGCTTTATTTTAGGGGTCCAGAAGATGATACATGGATCAGCACATTTCAGTCATACTACAAAAGGTTTGGGAAAGATATACCAGTGTACCAGAAAGTTCGAAGAACATGGAACCGTCTAGAAGATTATTTGAAAGTGAACGATCCTCGCATGCTTGATTCACTTAGAGGTGTGACAAGCCTTTAAAACCCCAAGTTCAATTTATATTTTCAAAGATAATGTTTAAAGATAAGGATATGTTGTTAAACTATTTACCTCATCTGCATCTAAATATTCTTGTTGTATATGCAATATTAATCCTAACATTTAGTAATAATAACAGTTCATGCTACTAATGGTTGAAGCAGCTATGATGTTCACATTAATGAGCATTAAAACTAGCAAAGGTAGAGGAAATGTTTGTAAACTATGGCTTAAATAGAAAGCGTCTTGTCTGAAGCATTATCTTGGATAGTTGTTTGTGACTGAGTGCATCAGGGTTTTTTTCCCTCCACTTTTTGGACTCAGATCCTGCTTGTTTGGATGAGATAAAGATTGCTGAACAAAAAATAAAAGGCAACCTTCCTGTAGACTTACGGTGCTCTCTGCAAATTCACAATGGGCAGGAGATGAACAGGTGTTTTGGGTGAGTTAACACATGACTTCAATTGCTGGCAGTTTGGAAAATGCTTTCTGTAAGCATGCACCCTGTCTGAATAGTATAGGGAGATCGGTTTGTAAATTGATTCTCTATTCAGAAAATGTCGGTTTTCATGTGTGAAGGAAATCTGATTGCCATATAACACCAGCATGTGTTTGTAAACACTCTGTTTATTGGCAGTTAACTGGGTTTTTTTTTCAGAACATCAATATAGTATCATTTCCTCTGATGTTTAGTCAATGTACATATACACATGTATGCACATGACACACATGCATGCACACTACACACATGTATGCACATGCACACACACACTACACACATGTATGCACATAACACACATGCCTGCACGCGACACATGCACACTACACACAAGCATGCACACTACACACATACCACATGCATGCATCCACACAAGCACATGTGCATATATATATATACACACACCACATTCATGAGCAGAAACATTGGTCTCCCCTCCCAGATATATACATACATGTGTACTTTATATAGCTGTACATACTGCACTTACTGTGCCTTTATTCTCTGTCTTGTGTCAGCTGGCCGCTCTCTTCTGTAAAATTCTTCGAAATAAACAAAAGTCAATAGAGCTTCATGCTCATTGCCTTGTTTTACAGATTGTTAGGCTGCATGAAAATCTCCAGCTATTTTCGTTCAGAAGTACTCCTGGACTGTGCGTCAATGGCCAGAGGCTACAATGAGGCAAGGAAGAAAGATTTTTCTTTTTCACCTCATACATGAGTGGGGAGGAGTGGATTGGTGACTCTGTGTGTGTGTGTGTGGAAGGAATAGGAGAGTTGCATGCATGTGTGCACATGCTTTTAGACATACTTGTAACTGCCAGTAGTTTCAATCGATATTCTTTTAATTCATTGCAGTGTGCACTCTTGGACACTGTACTGAGTGTTTGACAACATTGCTGCTTGTGTGCATGCACAGTATAAGCAGATATTACAGAGTTGTATTGGTAGACACTTGTCTTCTTGTTGGGTAGAAGTAGTGGTGGGAGGATCACTTCAGGTCTTATACCCCATGTGTGATGTTCCAGTCCCTCATGAGTTCATGCTTGAGTATGTACAGGCACATAAGCATATGTTGCTATAGCCTGATTTTTTAAAAATTTGTTTTAGCTTTGACATGGAGGTTTGTGTTTTCAGGATGACTGCGAACTACCAGGCTGTGCAGCATTGACATTCTGCTTCTTCTCTAGGAAAGCTCAGTACATCGCATTGAAAGACATAGGTGGTTTTCAGGTGGGAGAGATCTTTTACCCAACACCTGACAACAGCAACCAGAGCAAGACAGATCATTTCATTACTGGTATGTACACTGTTGTCACTATTGTTTGCTTGCCTGTGTTACTTATTTTTGTTTGGGAATTTTTTTTGAATAGCATACTGTATAATTCTATTGAATATTTTGGGTCTGTGCTTAAAATTTACAATTCATTTCTTTGGCCTTCACTGATTGTTGTATTGTGGGGGATTTTTGGTTGACAAAGCTACTGACAAGGTTCTCCAAAGTGCTGTTCAGAGGCTATTACTGTATGGTCTCTATTGTCAGTTTATGCAGAAAATGGTGTTTTATGTAGCTCTTATAAGTCACCAGTGAGAACCTATTATTAATTTTCAACAATTTGAAATAAAGCTTTTGCATTGCATCACATTTTGACAATTTCAGCAACAGAGTCATATATTTTCTTTTCTGGGCAGGGGTTGACTCTCTTGTATTTT
Organism: Marisa cornuarietis; assembly: GCA_004794655.1. NCBI lineage: Eukaryota > Metazoa > Mollusca > Gastropoda > Architaenioglossa > Ampullariidae > Marisa > Marisa cornuarietis. The sequence goes on from SMMW01000616.1 coordinate 1,548,482, forward strand.
AATTAAGCACAGAGTTGTTTCTGAAAGGTGTCAAAAACAAATATCTAACATTTTCTCATTTATTTCATTTATCATCACTTCCCTGTTTTCTTTCAGTGGGTATTTTTCTTGTACACTGGTTTTGACTTTTCACTTGCAGTTCAGAACATGATTTGTTTTAGCAAGGGATTATATTAGTTGTAAGTCTTTTAACATAAGAATGAGGAGCTGATAAACTGGAGGGTGGGTGTAACTGAGTTTTGAGTGTTGCTTACAGGAAAAGCCGTCTCATTTAATATGCAGTTCATCTTAATCATCTTTGCAATACTTAAGTATCACTTAAAGGCTGAGCTTCTACCCTATGACAGGAGCAAATGGTTTGAGGTGGGTAAAGAAGGTGGCAACAAGTGGTCATGCTAGCGAACCAAGTACCCTCCCCTCCTTCCCCTGGGTGGAACCATCCTTTCCTGCCCTATGGTAGAAGTTCAGCTTTTAATGGTGTTTTTATTTTTCATTTGTACAGGTTGCAGTTTTTTGGAATGGTTCGTCAGGCTTGTGGATGATCTGGAATCAGGTGCCTTTCCTAGACTGAATGAGAAAATTTTCAGGTATTATGTCCTTGGTATTATTCCTGGAAGAGGATACTTAGTAATAGAGCAGCAGCCTAAGTTTGGGATTTTTATTAAAATGCTAGAAAAATTAGCATTCGGTTCCTCTGAAGTTATTATTTATTTTTGCCGTCTGCTCCCAGTTCACCACAGCTAGCTGTGATAAAATATTTGCTCCAGCAAATCTCCAGAAGGATTATTGGCACTGCATAAATCTGGATGCAACTTCATTTTATTCTGCATCCTACTAATGTTTAGTGCAGCTATTCTGTACTGCTCCATTCCCCAGAGTTCCACTCTACTACTAGCACCATGGAAACCTGTATGAGCCATGTCAATGGCTGAATGGTAACAAACAAACTTAAACTCAATGATGATAAAATGGAAGCCCTCCTATGCTCAAGAAGAAGAAATCAGTCTTTACTCGTTTGTCCACCAGATCACATCCAGGTGGGCAAAACCACCATCACCTTTGTGTCATCCATCAGGAATCTGGGATTCATTGTCACTGCAGACATGAGCCTTGATAGACAAGTTACAGCTGTCTGTCAGTCCTCCTATTATGAGCTCTATAAGATCAGCGCTATCTGTCACATTCTCTCTATGCTCGCTACCAACACTCTTGTCTGTGGGTTTGTTATTTCTTGGCTTGATTACTGCAACACCTTGCTTGCCGGCTGTGCTGAATGCTTTCTTCACAAACTCCAGAAAGTGCAGAACATATGTGCTTAGAGCTAAGAAACAGGACCATGTAACTCCTCTTCTTCATTTTCTGCACTGGCTACCCATCCGTGCTCGCATTCAGTACAAACTGTCTGTGCTATGTTTTAAATTCATTTCTAAATCCTGACCTGATTATTTCGCAGAATGTTTCTTCCCTTTCGTCTTAGCTTGACAACTATGCTCTTCATTGGACGACTATCTCCTAACTATTCCTGTCACCAGAACAACAACATATGGTCACAGGATTTTTAGTTACTGTGGAGCGAAACAATGGAACTCTCTCCCTTTCCATATCTGCCACCTACCCACTTTTGAATCCTATAAATGTGTGCTGAAAATGCATCTGTTCATTAAGCATGTTCCCACAATGCTAGTTCTTTTTCATACCCTTCCCCCCTTTTCTGCTACTTTCCTGCTCATCTTCCTTTTTCAAAATCATGATACTCTGAGTCCTTGTTACTTGGATCCTCTTTATGTTTTTTGGATTTGTCTTTATTATCATCGGTACTGTTGTTGTTTTTTTCTTCCATTGTTAAAATGTTGTTTGTTTGTTCTGTTTCTTGTATTTTTCCCATGTCTCATTTGTGTTCTTAAGTGCTACGAGCCTACTCCTTAGGAGTGTGAGTATGCACTATAAAAATTTTGCATTTATTATTTATGACTTAGTGCAAGAGGGGAAGAGATAAATTGAATGGGAGAACACTGTTTGGCTTTATCAAAGGATTTTGGGGTTAACTATTTTATGACTGGTTGGGTCATATATGTTTGGTGACAGATTCTACCATGAACCAAGCTGTGTGGTGTTGACCAAGGACTGCTTTAAAGCATCTGCCAGCACATGCTTTATGCCAGACTTGAGCACCATCAACCCTCCACATTTCTTCTTTGTGTATAGAATCACGTCAGTATTAAAATATCAGTGCACATTGTTGTCTTATTTTGTGGACTTTCTTGCTCCTTTATTACACACACTGTGGCAGATAACTGTTTTGTATTGTGACAAGTTTTTCAAAAACATTGCTGGAAATGATTTCTGTGTATTTTTGCACAACAGTATTCCTCTGAACCATCTCTGCCACAGTGAATGAAGCATGAACTTAAGTTATGTCTATTGACTGGATGTTTTGGTTAAATGGTATGGAAATAAGTGCAAGCGCTGGCACTCTTTCAGCAGAGAAATAATGGAAACACAAAAGTACCTGGTCTTTCATCATTTCACAAAATCTGTGGAATGTGTAGCTTTGATCTTGCCCTTTCATGACTAGTTTTGTGTGTCTCATAAGCTTCAAGGGTTAGCAATAACTTAAGTAAGTAAACTTGAACACTTATGCAAAAACATCGCTGAATGAAAATTTGAGAAAAACTGTGAATTGCAGGATCTCAATGGACAGTAGAGCCGACAAATCTTTATCCTGTCAACTTGAAACTCGTCACTGGATCATCACAGATGACGAAGGCAGAGAAGAGAGAGTTGATGGGCCAGGAGTTGTGGGTATGTGGTACAAGTCTTTCAGCCACATCTTTCAAAAGCCTTCTTATATTCTCTCTCTCTCTCTTGAGTGTAATAGTCATAGCGTAAAATAACAAGAATCATGAACCACAAACAAAGATTTTCCATTTGCTAAAATCACTTGCCAAACTTTGAGTACTGGCATTGGTTGACCCATCTTTAATAAAAATAAACTGTGTTAGTTAATAGTCACATGGGCATGTGCATATTTTCAGGGGAGTATCCAATAATGACACCAGGAGCAGAGTATTCTTGGATAAGCTGCACAACTTTTAGCACAACCTATGGCAACATGCGTGGTCACTTTACAATGAGATGCTTGGAAAATGGTAAGTCATGCTGCTGGTACTTCTGTTTAAAGGATGATACTGTCTGGCCACATGTACTAAACATGAACATGTACTAAAGGGACAGGAGGCATTATTTGACTGCAAACAGCAGTTGCAAACACTTTGAAACAGCTATCAATGAAGTGTTTTACTGTTAGTCAACAGAACTGAGCAGAGGACAGACTTGTTATATGTAGAACTTTTCTGAAATACAAGGTTTAATTGCAAGTGGAAATAAAAACTTTGTTGATGTCAGACCCTTGTATTTTCAAACTTGACTCATTCAATACAGGTGTATGATGCAATTGAGCTGTAGAATAGCTCATTCAATATGGGTGTATGGACACAAGCTGTGAAGATGTTCTCATTTGCAGGTGCAAACTGTAAGGAAAGTGTTAATAAGTTCAAACCATAATATTTTTTTCTGCCTTTCATGATTTCTGGTTTGAGCATTTTAATTTCTTTGGTTGTTTTCGTGTCTGTGTGTTGCAGGACAGGAGATAGATATAGAATGCCCTGTGTTTCACATGAAGTGCCTGCCATACAAGACACACCGAGACAGGCAGCTGTACATTCTTCAGAGGAAAAAAAACTTGTGATATAGGATCCATTGGAAACTTTTTCATATAGTCCACATTCACAGTAGTTTGTTGGTTAATGCTGTCACATCAGTTTAGTCGTGTACTGTTTGATGTGAAAGATTCACAAGGAGGTTCCAGAGGCTTAGCGTTCTTCCACTATTTCATATGTGAAGTGAATTCTAACTGGTCTGGTTTTTCTAATTGTTTTTTCAGTTTTGCAACATATCAATAAAATGTTGCATTTGGTTCTAAGATTCAGGGTGCATGCAGATACTGTATTTACAATTTACTCATGTAAAGAAATTTTAGAAAGTTGTTTCACCTAGTTCATGATGTAAAATGGCAGTAATGCTGAGGGGTTTTGCTACTAATGGTGTAGCATATTTCATAATCATCCATGATTTGAAATCTTCTTTATAAATATTTTGCAGTGTTTGATTCATGTGATTATGCCATGCTCATAAGTGTACTTAATGCATTGCTGGTGGCGTAAATAGCTATGATAATTGTCACTTTTATTTAAGTGCATTTTGTCCGAAGCCTTTTTTTCATGTCATGACCTGAATATTTTAATTTCATACATTTCTCATGAAGTTGCATGCATCTGATTTCATGTAATTTCAAGTGTTATTTTATTACTAGTGAGCTGAAAGTGGTTTTTCCTGCTTATTGTAAGAGCATCACAATGCTCTGCATTTGTAGTTCTTTTTTAAGATTGCATCAAGTACTTTGTATTTGAAGTAAAATTACAATTAAGTATTTGGCCACACTAAAAGACTAAATAGGACTGCTGTCAATATACATATGGAAGTTGTGGCATATGACTGACCATAACAGTGCAGTGCTTGCTTGACCTTAACACCACCTTCAGATAAGGATGGTTTTGACTTTTAGTTTTCCCATGGTTATTTTGACTCAGTAATTCTGCTGTTGTTGTAAGTTGGGTTTGGCACATGGCATCATGACATCATGATTTTGTTTGTGATAGAAAACAGAATCTGCTGCATGGAATCATTCATTTCAGACACATCACCCTTCTTTGTTAAAAACCTTGGGGTTTTATTTTTCCTTGGAGTAAAGAGAAAGGATACAGGAGAGGGTCGCGTAAGTGTTCTAGTCTATTTCCATTCATAAAAGCATGCATATGTTCCTGAGTGTGAAAGGACTGCTTAGGCATTTCTGTGAAAAAAAGGTAGATACGAGCATGAGTGTAGCTATATGAAATTCACAGCTAACAGGCAGCACCTCTGTGCAGGGTTTCAAATGGCACACTGGCTCTTCATTAGCTGGTGGGTAATAAAAATGACTTCTAGAACCTTCAGTGCATTGGTATGTCAGGGTGTTTTGTTGTACTGCTAGCAAAATTGTGAATATACCTTATTAAGAAAAAGGTTGGCACACCTTAGCATCTTCACATTTACCTCACATTTTTATTTTGTGGTGCTGTCAGCAGCTTTCTTTGAGTGTATCCCAGATTAAATCATAATTTGGATATCTCATTTTGGGGAGGTTGTGCTTTTGTAGCTTGAATTCGAAAATGGGATAAATACCAGGTTTTCACAGTTGTGGATCTGAATGGGATAAATACCTGGTTTTCACAGCTGTAGATCTGAATGCAAGTTTCATGTTTTGTAATACCTCAAGCCTTAAAGCTTAGAATGTAGATTTTATTTCAGCAAACTTTTATTATGTTTTGTCTTGGCATATGTGGTATCTTTATAGCTCTGTGAGGAAACATATGCATCTGTGTAATTAAATTCAATCTGAAACATATTTTGGTTGACAGGTATTTTGTTTTTGTTTAAATCTTTCCAGTTCTGCATGCTTTTAATTTTCTTCCATAATCATGTTCATCTGAATGTCGCACTCATGCAAGGACATAGTTGAAATGGATTGTCAACAACACGTGGTCAGAAAACAAAGGAAGGGGTAAACAAGCGGTAAGATGACTGTATGTTGACTTTTGCAAGTTCTATTACAAGAGGCGTCCAGGATTTATCCATGCAGGGGTGCCACATAAAAACCCACAGCATGCTGGAGATGAGATCTGAACTCGGAACACCCGATTCTCACCGTGCATATTTTTGTGACCGTCAAATTTTTGCGCCACCGAACCACTGAGGGAGAGGCGATCAAGTGAGGAGGAGAGCGTGCAGGCGTTGAGGGAAAACCTCACAAAGTTAACAAGTTTGCGTCGTGCAGGAAAGTAACTCCTTTGTGTACTTAGCCGCATCCTGTACATTTTACACAGACACGAACCACGTAGGTGCTTATTATAACTGCAGTAAAAGAGACGGGGAAGGGTTACAACCCTATGATGCATGCCGTCCTAAATCTGATTCACTAGACATGTGAGGCATGGCAGCTATAACATTGAAAATGAGTGAGTGTGTGTGTGTGTGTGAGAGAGAGAGAGAGAGAGAGGGTAGAAGATCTTGCCTTCTAATTCTCACAGTCGATAAAAACCCTCGTCATTGCCCGATTAGTATATTAGTCGCCATGCACAGTCAGACTTTTAGTTTTATCGTATTCGTACTCAAAATAACATTAAAAATAAGTATGAATCCTTTAACTGGTTGGGATGACGGAAAACGATCTGCTTCTTGCGTATGTTGCATAACATGTTTCTAAAACTGTCCTTTTGAAAAAAGAATTAAAAACTTTTTTTCAGAAATCACTCCTGGTGAGCTGTTCTAAAGTTGCTGAAACAGTTATAATAGCAATGAGCGCAGTTGTAAGAATTAGCTTCAGAGAAGAACTCAAGGTGTTTACAGGCAAACAAGAGAGCCTATGATTTTTACCCTACCTCTCCCTGAGTAAACCCGTAAAATTGCCGTCTGTTGGTAAATCTGTATACACTGCTGGGCAAACTTCTGGGTGGAGCTGCCGCCCTCCCAATCACATTGCTCCTCTCAGTGTGTCAGATTTCACGCACTGGAATGAGTGGAATCCTTACTTGCGGAAGCTAAATCAGCTGGGAGCAGTTCAGAGTGGACAACAAATGACGGAGTGAGAGTGGAAGGCGGGAGGAATAAACAGTAAATGTGGGAACTGTAACGATGAGTCCGTAATTACTGTTTACTTTGAACACCAGAGATATAAACAGCGATAACAAGATTTACTACAGCATATAATAAAGCTTTAACCGAAATCTGCAATAGCCAAAAGAACAGATACAAATTCAAGCTTCTATTATAAATAGTCTAATTTCTGCTTTCGATAGTAAAAAAAAAAAAAACAACCTACAACAAAAATCCGGGTTTTTTTCATGAAAGGCAAACACACACACACACACTCACCCTATAAACAATGTCATATACATTAACATCCACACATTACACAAACACACGTACACAAACATACACAAATGTCCATCGGCTGCGCTATATCGCTCAGATAAAATATTCTATGTCTACTGTCGGTTTTCCCTTCAGACCTCCTTCAGCAGTTATACTAGGGATGGAGCAGGCGGATGCAGTCTGCGACAAAATCCGCGAAACTGTAGAGTGGTTTGCCCTCCCACAGATGGCGGGCTGGAGTCGAATGACGGTATCTGGGGGCAACATTTTGCAGGCGTCGCGTCGTTTCATAGGAGTTGGTGGCATCGCCCTGAACCTCCCACCAGACTGAGGCACATCCGATAGATGCCCGACTGATGCAGGAAGCCGGATTTTCCCTACGATGGTGACAGCCGCCCTGTTCTCACGAGAATATATTGCTGTTTGATGTTAACACCTTGGTGATACTCGATTACACATGACGTCCACCTCTCACTTTTTGTTGTTCTCTTTTTCTGTTTCTCTGATGTTAAATCGTGCATGAAAAACCACATACAGTGGAAAAAATACATGCTCTTACGTATATGATAAAGAATTCTGTCAAACTTTCATCGATGTTAAAAAAAAGAAGTGAGTGATGAATTGCAGTAATGTTAGTGTGAGTGGAATATCCATAAATAACGTTGCTTTGAAGGAGATCAGTGAGAGAAAGTCTTATATGTGTATTCACTATTTGACTATTCTTTATATTTTTTATTATAAATAAAGCTCTAGTATCTATATTTAATTGTTAGTCTATGCACTCATTTTTTTTTTATTTGTCACAGCGAGGTGAGTCAAAGAAAGAAAGAAGAGAGAGAGAGAGGGGGTAAGCATATTTTTAACCCTATCTTTACTTTGTGGCAATATTCTGCATTTTTGTAAGGTCTTACTGGAGATTGTGATTGTACATTAGATACAGAGTGGACATTTTTGGGAGAAAAGCACTTTTAAACGAATACAGTTGCGTAAGTTTTATATTTTGTCTGTTTTGCTGCTCGTCGTCTGGTGAAGATTTCAAGCGCTTCGAAAGTGCACAAAATATTTTATAAGCAAGTCTTGTTTGTCTGGTCTTCGTATGGCGAAAAATGACTAACCTTTGTGTCAACGTTTGCATGCAGGGTAGCCTAGCATTAAATAGTTAGTGTATGGCATCTCAAAATAATTACGGCTGTAGCTCTGAGACGCACAGTCTTATTAAGGAAAACCGGAAAAGACGAAGGCTATCTCTATCCAGCGCGTGCACGTCTCAAGTAATGTGTTCACGCTCGAGAGATGGTTGTTCATCTGATTTAAGGTCTTTGCACCGAGTTAGTCAATGAGGCTATATATATATATATCAAGTCGACCTAGTTCAGATTTCTAAACAACCGTCAAATATTTTACGTGTGCCAGAGATGAAATCTGAACCTGCAACCCTCGTGGTCTTGGTGACAAGAGCCTCGCGGTTGCGCTTCTGAAAACAAAACTCTCGGAAAGAAGAAACCAGGTTAGTTGTACTCTTTCTGCTGCGCAGGAGATAATGATTTTTTTCATGTCTGTTCTCCCCCACCCCCCGCTTTTAGTGGGCAAATAATGGATGAAAGCGTACGACTGTCTGCTGTGCATGAAATGCGATATCGTATCGCCCATGTGGGGTATCAAATGGCGTCATACAGTCATACTGTGCCGTGTAGACAGGACACAAGGAGACGCCATTTTGTTAAATAACGCCGACTTATGGACTTGCGCACATAGCTATTTTTTATGACTTCGCCGTCCTGGTGTTTCTTACAATAAATTTCAAGGGATTTGTCACGCTTTCAAGAACAGCTACAAACACATTGAACCAACACATACTTTGACAACTCGGATTTGTCTGAGGACGTCAGAATCTCCAAACTCAGTATCGCTGAACGTGTAGAACGGACAAACATTGGCTTTGGGTGCTTCGGAGGACAAAGGGATAAGCTTTTGGGTGTTTTGTGCTTTGATTTCTTTTCTTTAGTTACAGTATCAAAATTTGAGTAAATCCACAAAAAAGAACATGATAACAACGTTCATAAAAATGTTTACTGGGCAGGAGCCCAAGAACAGTGTCTGCTACATACCAGCTTATATAAATCTCTATTTGAGAACGAGTCATTCTAGGGTCACACAACTACCCGACTATCTGCAGCCTTGAGCGCTAAGCAATATAAACTATTTCAGAGTGTCGTCATGATCTGCATTTTGATTTTCCCTACGATGGCAACAGCCGTCCTGTTCTCACGAGAATATATTGCTGTCTGATGTTAACATCTTGGTGATATTCGATTACACATGACGCCCACCTCTCACTTGAAAACCAGCTGATTTGCATTTTTTACACGAAAAATGTTAAGGGTTGCAACTTAACAAAGGGAGATCATATATCATGACACGAAAGAAAACAGAAACATATACTGGTAATAATCTACCAGAGTATTACAAAAACCAGTTAGACTAAACCTGCCACCTGAAGCGCAGAGCTTTGAATGTTTTTTTCATGTGCCTGAGGGAAGCTAATACCTAGCACATATTTTCAAAAGTTTTCTTTCTTTCGTATTTCATCGTCCGACTCTACTATTAGGGTTGTAGGGTTTAAAAACTTCATCCCATCTACACCACCACCACCACCACCATCACCACCACACTACTCTGATATATGCGGACGACTGTCACAGGACAAAAGACAATTACCTGTTGACTCATCTGCACACCTTGCTGAAGGCACGGTAGGTGTTAGACGTCAGACAACATTGTTAATACTCCCAAGACCGAGGTGGGTGGACCTGAGCAAACAAACCTTTCGTTACGATTGTGAAAATTAATTTTTTTTCACGGTGCCTGCACCATTAATTCTACACTTTAATACCTTCATCCTCATACTCATGATGACCTAACTATTGCTCAATGTATGCCTTGCCTGCAGGATCCGTACCCGGACACCTGTTGTCGAATATCTAACATTTTATTTATTATTTATATATATAACAAACAGGACCGTTTTTTAAAACTGTGCCAAACATATTGTGACGTAGTCAGCGTAATTAATCCGGTTCGGAAGACCCTTTAAGGTGAAGGTCGTCGTCCCCTAACCTGACGGTCGTTGGGGAGTGAGGTGTTACAGACCTCACATTTCCTCGGGGCCAGCTTGTGAAGGCGTACCCATCTCCTTTCCCTCTCGCTACCTTACTTTCCCCTAACTTTTCTGGAGTCAGGTACAGGCTCCTGACAGCTGGGTCCATTGGAGGAAAGTTCGCTGTGGTATTGAACCGGTGTCTCCGGATTCTGACGCCAGTGTCCCGGTCACTTTTATTCCTCCCCCTCGGGTGTCCTTAGGAGACCAGCCAAGATGTTGCCCTACGTAAGTCACAGACCTACATTTCCCCTTTCGTGACTGAAGTTACCTGCTGAGATTCTTGCCTATTAGCAGAGGAACCCACATACTTTCCCCTCCGGAACTGCAACTCGCGGTTGTTTCACTTCCCGTTCATAGCTGTGGTCCCTGCAACAGTACTCTTGCACTCCAGTGGGTCTGTAGCCGACACACACCTGACGAAGACACGGGGGGGGGGAACGTGGTTAAGGGTTTGGAGGGTGAGAATGTGAGCGGGAGGGCGAAGCTGCTTTCACGTCTGCTCGTGTGTCGTACGCACAGGTCTCGAGATTCCTCGCTGTAAACAAACACTTGGCGCACGACGTCACCCCTCTCCCCTCCCTCTACGCATTTATCCACGTGCTTGTGTGCATGCACGCGCCATCCCCCCCCCTACCTCCCTCCCCTCCCCCCAGTTTTTTTTTTTTTTTTACATGGTTTGTATGAGTGCAGGGTGCCACACCCTACTCATCTCCTCCCGCTGGTTTTTCAACCACGCGCACTCTTGCATCGACTGGCTCGCCCCATGATTTTCTGACTTTTCTCCCCGCCCAGCTTCTGCAGTCCGCTGGGCATAAATAGACCGGCGAGAGAACACACGCGCCTCGTGGCTCGCCGGTTACCAGAGCTGCGGACGAGATAGGGGCTGACCTGTAGGAAGCTGGCTCTTCACTTCCCTTTCCTCGGTTGTACGTGGCGGTTGGCGAGTACAGTACACTTACGTCTGACCCTTCGTGGCGTGACGGCGCTGTGAGTTTTGTCTGAAACACTTGATCCTCTTCGTTGGATGATGAACTTTCATGCAGTTTTATGAGATGACGGAGAACCTTCTTGTACAGGGACGTGATGAGCACGTTGCCAGAGGATGACACACGTGGCCGGGAATGACGCAATAGAGAGCGGTGACTCTGCCACCTGCAGTTAAGTATTCTGTGTCAATTTGTTTTTATTTATAGATGTTCATCAGCACGTGCGTGTCAGTCATTTCCTGGTTTGTTTCTACGGTAACGTATATATATATATATGTGTGTGTGTGTGAAAATGTGCGGACGCCACCGCTTGTAGTTGTTCCTGAGAAGAGGTTACCTTCCATTGCCAAAGAGACACCCCGTCAGTACCAGCCTCACCTCCCCCCACTGACGTAAATCAGATAAGATATTGCGCACCTACTGTCGCAAGAAAGGATCAGGAACGGCGTTTCAGGCTGATTCCGGGTGGATGAACCTTCACTCTTTGTTCGCGACGCGCTGGTAAGTTCACCAGACGGGGTATGATCAACACATTGGTTCATCGCATGTGGATGGGAGTGGGAGCGCTCGATTCCAAACAAGGCTGTGACGAATAAAACTTGTCGCCACAAGCTCGCGCTTGAACCCTTCTACCACCCCCCACCACCCCTCGCCACTTCACTCTTGGCGCGTGCGTCTGTACATGCCTGTGACACGCAGAAGACTTCACCTCATTTCTAGCACAACTTTGGAGCGAACACATCCCACTGCCAGCTTAAAGTAGACCACGTTGCCATTCTTTGAACCAGTCACTGCAGCAGAAAGACCATAGAGAGGAAGAAACTTCTAACACCAATTACTGTCCTTGTCAACTTCAGCATGTTGTTCCAATTGGCGTCAATCCTCAGCGACAACATCGGCACGGTCCTCACTTTTATCATCATCTTCCTCCTGTCTTCTTACCTGCTGGAGCTCTACGTCAAGAACGTCGGACTACCTCCAGGACCGGTGGGTCTGCCCTTCGTGGGCTGCCTGTCGCTGCTGCTCAACGGGCATCCGGACAAGCGGCAGCTCTTTGCGCAGCTGCGACAGCGATACGGCGACATCTTCTGTTTCCGTCTGGGCTGCCGCCTGGTGGTGGTCATCAACGGCTTCGAAAAACTAAAGGAGGCTTTCGTCCACGAGGGCGACGCCTTCTCTGACAGGCCGCAGGTCTTCAGCGTCACCCACATCGGACAAGGCAAAGGTGAGTAACCTCCTCACATCCTTTTTTCCTCTCGAGCGATTTGAAGGTGCGACGCAGAGCTGCCTGTTCTCTTAGAAACTTACTCGAGGTCTCCCAAACAAGCTGGCCGTAGGGAGGTTTCAGTTCCTGTGGTGTTTACCAAGACCAAGGATCGAAGCCAAGATCGCTGTGCTTGGACAAGATCATTGGAGTAAAATACCATTGTACTCTTTGTCACTGAGCTCTTCAAACTACAGTGACTTCTAACAATGGAAATTTTACAAATGATGATGATGATGATGATGATGATGATGATGATGATGACGACGACGACGATGTGCTTTCCAAACGCAAAGCAAAATACTCAAATCTATAAATATAAACTCAATATGAGCCTACATACATAACAAATATATAAATAACACACACATAGACAGGACATACAAAAATGACATCAAAGTATATGTCTAAGATCACGCAGTCAAGGAGAATCGGAGAAATGTTAGTTTAAACACCTGGTCTGAAGTCTTTTGTTTTTGGATGAATTTCTAGGGGCAACATAGTTGAGAACAGAGTACCTAATCATTAATTCCTGACACCGATGAAGCAGCAATAAATATGATAGTACTCTGTAAAATTTATGAAGCATCTGTCAACACATTCAGTCAGAATGTTCATCACAAACTTTGCTTCAACATTTGCTTACTCAGTTGAAACGCAGATTAAATAATAGGCTACCAAGATTATATAATAGGTTACTAAGTTAAAACACAGACTATATATTAGGTTGTGTAATGGGTACAAACCACAGTTTTGCAAAGTGAGACTGATTGTTGAAACGTTAAAATGAACAGAAACACACTCTATGGCAGTCTGGACAGACTTGCATGTCTGCGTGTTGTTTGACTTGTTTCTAGTCTCCACAAATACGTGACCATAAATTTCGCTGTGTGAACAGGCCTTAAAGGCAGGTCTATGTCTGGGAAGCAGATAATAATCGTTGTGAAGCCGGGCCCCGAAGTTTCTGGCAGACAAGGGGATCAGCACTCAGGCGTGCTGGAAGCATTTAAAACATGGGACATTGATCAAGAAGACTAGTAACTCACAACAAAGAGACGGTAACACAACAAGAAGGCTGGTAGTACATTATAAAGACTGGTAATGCATCAAAAAGGTTGGTGACATATCAAGGAGACTAGTAACAGAGCAAGAAGATTGTAATATACAGCATGAGACTGGTAGCTCAACAGTAAGATTGGTAATACAACAGCAACACTGGTAAGGCAGCAAAACGATTGGTAATATATCAAGGCAAGTAGTAGTAACACGTCAAGAAGACTGATAATTTGATAAAACAGGACCACGATTGGTAAGACAACAAGAGGACAGATTTCTGTTCTCGTTTGGCACTTCCTCCATATATCAAAATATTACTGGAGCCAGCCCATTATTTCTGCCGATCAGGAGAAACCCCGAATTTACATCAGGAAGGTTCCGCACATTGCAGGTGATACGCATCTTTGCCATTCTGCACGAGCTTTATGGAGGCAAGCACATTGTGAAGAGGCCAAGGTCATGACTGGCGTGCAAGCGAGGGTTAACATGGCCTTTAAGAGGACATCACTTCACCGATTATCTCAGACAGAGCCAGCTGCCAGGACAACAACCTTAAAGACTTTAAAGAATCTTTTACAACAGGGGGATGGTGTTGAAGGCTACGATGTCCGACCGACGGAAAAACACCAGGGGTCTGCCTGTCTCCCACCCTCATCCGTCCTTCCGCTCTAAATCAATCAACCATTCTAATAAGATCAACTAGTGGTGTCTGAATCAGAAAACCGTGGATTATTTAAGCTGGTTCAATAGGCCAACGGTCCCATTTACGGTAAGGGCTGCTGTTCGTGGGGATCTGGACATGAAATAAAATTTAAACTCGCTGGAAAGCTAGCAAAACAGTGCCCTGTAACCATTTTATCATAAAATTGTGTTGTAAATGTTTAATTAACATTTTCTGAAAATAACCACTTGTTAATTCACCTTAAATCTAACTAATGACGTCAACGAAGGACACAGCCAATGGGAGAACTTCGAGCATAATGCTGTGTAAGCCATGTCCTTCCTATAGCATGTCTATAGTTTGTGTTTGCAAGCGTGAAGAGAAGTCGAAGGACATTGTTTGCCATATTTCCCATACCCCCCCCCCATACCCAACGACCCGACCTTACTGCTTTCCCCGCTGGGCGCCACGTGAACCCTCACACTGTCCTCTCTCACTCCTCCCCAACTAACACGAGCGCTTAATATGGTGCAACTGCTTCAATTCAATGCCACGGGGTTCCCACTGAGCGCTGCCGGCCCCATAGTTTACAGAATATAATAGGATGATAATGTCACGGCAGTGTTTGTGAAGTTCAGTTTCTTGCATACAGATCAAATGGCACCGTATAAACAATTTCACGATGTGAATGGGAAGGGGAGGCAAATGATGGGAAAGGCGTGTGTATGACGTTCAGTTTGCTGCCGACAAATCAGACGGCGATGTATAAACATTTTCATGGAAAGGGTGGCGCTTACGGAGGGTGCATTGAGAGCCGGTATATTCAGCATGGCGGGGCCCTTACTTTTACCCTTACTCTGTTACGCAGCGTTAATCTGCGTGTCTCACTCCCACTTTGTGTGTGTGTGTGTGTGTGTGTGTGTGTGTGTGTGTGTGTGTGTGTGTGTGTGTGTGTGTGTGTCACATCGGGTGAACATTAATCTGAGTAGAAAAAAAGATTGTTACTCCAAAGAGACAGTGAGTCCGTCTGCCAGTTATCAGTCTGTTTGCCTGTCTGTTCATTTTTCTCTTTCTGGGATTTTCTTTTTCCCCACTCTTGCTGTTCTTGTAGAGAGAGAGAGAGAGAGAGAGAGCAGAATAAGCACGACATCCAGGGATGCTACCTGTGGAAATAATCTGATTTTCGGAAGCTTTATTATAAAATTACCTGAACTATGGTTCACCTGGTTTTCTGGTAACACCACATGCACAAAACGTCGAGCTCTGCCAGACATCTCCCCCACTTTCCCGCCAACCTCTTGCTGCCCGGCTGAACACTGCACCACCGGCACATCAAAGCCCTAAATAAGACGAACTGAGTGAACTTCCGAAAACCAGTGCATACAGGCTCTTCACTGCGCTATGATAGGGTGCAGCCGTAACGTTCTTTTTTTTTTCTTTTTTTGTCAAGCAGCTTTACCTCTTTTAATTAAACAAGGAAACTGAAGAGTTCCTAAAGGGGCATCACTTTTGGCGGAGGGTGAGAGGGTGTAGAGAAATTTGGGCACTGAGGTTACACGAGATCGTGATGCTACCTGTAGGTTTCTCGGCAGCCACCAAGACAGACAGAAGAAGGAAAGAAAACAAAGAGAAAAATCAGAAGTAAACAAGATCTCCTTACAGACGTAATGGAAAATAAGACAAACGACTGAAGTAACTGAAGTCCTTTGACCTTCATAGTCATCAGTTTTTTGTCCAGGTCAGAGGTCAGAATGGAGAGTAGCATAATCTGGTCCCGTCTCCAAACGTCAGGTAAGTAGACAGGCTATAGACTGTCTATAAAAGACACGTGCGTAACGCACTTGGTGACATGTGGGCAGAACCCTTCTCTCTCCCGGAACCGATCATTCTCGTCCTTTCTTCCAGCACTCCGAGTACAAAGGACATGCACGAGGAAGGCGGCGGGGGAGCGTTCACTCAGGGTCAGCCAGTGACGCAAACGGAATAAGGCACGTGACTAGCCGCCAGGCATGCGACTCGAGGGCTGCCCTGTTTCTGCTCGCATCCTCGACTGACCCTCAGACTCCGGATCTGAAAATGGTGTTTTGCTGACTAAAGCAAAAGCCCTTCGCGATATAAGCCTGACCGATGGAACTCATGGGCGATGTCAGCTGTTTGAATATCAACAGTCTCGCCCACCCTTTCTCTCTTTCTCTGATTTAACAATTATAGTAATACACAAGAGATGTGCTAATATGTCTTCATTATGAAGAGACGAAACAAAGTACGTCCAGTTAGAGTATCAATACATAATAATTATACATAAAATTGTTGTGGCTGATGGTCACAGATATATCCCTGAATTCGAATGGAGCGAAAATGTTCTATATACTGGTTTTTATATTATGCTTTGATTCGTTAGTATTATGATTGAATCCCCCCACCCCATGTCGTAATGATGAACTCAGTGACCTGAAAATATCAGGTGTCAAGTCTCTTTCTTTTCTCTCTCTCCGGCGTGTAGGGAAACCGCCAGTTATCTTAGAGAACAGTGACACAAGCTTTACTCAACTGTAATGTTGGAGAACTTTTACCCAAACTGTGTACCTCGGACATCTTAAGTCCTTTGATGTGATATGCATAATAAGTGAACTATATTTAAAGAAACATAAAGATAAGACCCTTTGTCGATTTTTCTTTATACATTGTCCCTTAGTTATGACGGTAGATCTTCTGGTGGTGTTGAAGTCGTGAAGAAGCACCTCTCCTTGTGTGACTCCCTCTCTATTTCTCTGTGAAATAAGCTATTTCACTCAGATCTGCCAACGGCCGCCTAAACCACATCCTGCCAAAATATTAACCCAGCTCAAACAGACGGTTTGAATGACGTTTTTCTGTTTTTGTCTTCACAGCCAGCACAACGTATATAGAACCCCAGAGAGGTCATAGTCAGATCCACAATGATGATCAGTGTGAAAAAAGGAGGAAAGTATAGTTATTACAAAATCGTTTTTTAAATGAATATTATTCAAAACTACCATAGAAAATTACATGTCATGTAAACTAAAATTTAAAATTGCATTCAAAGAATTTACGCGTTCAGGGAATTTTTAATTTTTGCAAAGAGTCTGAGGTTTGTATCTATCACTCTCTCAATAAACCTCGCAATAACCAAGGCACGAGGAAGAATCAAAGGAAAAGCAAAACCCTGTAAGAGTACACCTTCCCCTTTCCTTTTATCATGACAAACCCTGTTTGGCTGTTTGGGGATAATCGATCTTTAAACACTTCAAGCCCATTCATGACGCCACATTGAATTTGTCTTGGAGCGCATTCCATGTGGGCGGACTTCCACTATCTCCAGAGGAGATAACCCTGTCCGTTGACCCTCCCCTCCCAACTACCCTTCTGTAAATCATGCAAAAATGCGTGTCAGTGTCTTCGATATTTGAACAGCAGGATTTAATCACGTTACCAGCCAGGGCAACGTCTGCCGTGCACGTGAGTCTCGTAGGCGGAGTGTAACAGTCATTTCCCCACTCCCCCGCCTCCTCCCCCCAGCACACAAGGAAAGGTTAGACTGATCTGTAATCTCTACTTTCAGGTGCGACAGTATTTGTTCTTGCGGGGCTGATCAGGTTACCTAGCGAATGTGATGTCCTAGTCTTCGCAGCAACTATCGTTAAGTCTCTTTTTTTCTGATTAGAGTCCCTCCCGTACCATGCGGGAGGACTACATCATTCTCCCACGCCACAAACGGCAAGTTCTCGCTCAAGCAGCTTTTATCGTGATTAATAATTATGTGTGCGTTTGCCAATGTGAATTTATGAATTTCTGCCTGTATTTCCCTCTCTCTCTCTCTCTCTGTCTCTCCCCCGCTCTCTCTCTCTCTCTCTCACACACACAAGCACAAACAAATGCTCATACATAAAGAAACGTATAACTATTATAGATATGTACATATATGTACAGACCTGTACGTATGCATATATATACGTGTAGTTGTGCACTACCCACACCCCGTAATAAAATTCATCATGGCAATAAAAGCGATAAAAGTGAGAGCAACAATTTGGTAAAATCGCATCATGGAAATGACAGCACCGAAATGACGAAAATGACGGGTTTATAGCCGACAAGGTGTCAGATGCTTAAATTCGCATCATGGAAATAGCAGCGATAAATCCTCCAACGTGTCAGATGATAGAATCGCATCTTGGAAATAACAGCGATAAAGCCGATAAGATGTCAGATGACAGAATCCTATAATGGTAAAAATAGAGATAACAATCAACAAGGTCTCAATTGCCTCCATTACTTTCGACTCATGGGAGCCATCTCGATCACCCTATTATTAAAAGCTGCTTTTAGAAGAAAGGTACAAATTTATTTTTAAATCAGTGTCTGAGCAACTAACTCTCCGATAGAATCGCGATTTTCACCGGTCTCCTTCGACGTCCCAAAAGTCATGGACCTTCATTTATTGTAGGTCAGTGAGTCAGTCGTCCCTTGACTGGCACCTGTCCTTGGGGGAAGCTGACAGGGGGCCGCCACTCTTGCCTATTGTGGACGATAGTGAGCAGGTCCTGTGCAGGGCGACCAGTTCAGTCTTTGATGTTTGTTAGCCAGTTCTTCCTCTGGTCACCGCGGCGTCGGCCACCCTCCAAAGGTCAAAGGTGCCTAGAAGGATAGTCTTCGACAGGGTGTCGTGGCGGGTCACATAGCTAAAGAAAACCAGTTTATGTCGCTTGACTGTTGATAGTAGAGGTTCCTAGTGTCCTGCGAGTGTGGCAATCTTGTTTTCTTACAAAGTCGTTAGTTTTATGTTCTTTGTATGAGATCCGGAGCAACCACCTCAGGCACTTGTTCTCGAATGCCTGGATTCTCCTTTCCGTTTCGGCGAGCAGAGTCCACGTGTTGCATCCGTAGAGCAGGATTGGCGCCAACAGGGATTTGTACAGCTTGTACTTGGAAGTGAAAATTATCTTGTGGCTATGCCAGATCCTATCTAGCCTAGCCATTGCCTCTGTTGCTTTTGCGATCCCGATGAGCATATATGGTGTGGAGCTGCCGTCCTTGGAGAGGGTGTCTCCTAAGTACTTGAAGCTACTTACCTCTTCGAACTGTACCCCGTTCATGTAGATCTCTGCTTTGCCGTTGCTATTGATCAGAACTTTATTTCTTTTCAGTGCTCGTCTCCATTCCATATGAATTTGAGCAGTCTGTCAGTCTGTTGGTGAGGTCTTGCAGTACTTTGCAGTCTGCAGATCGGCCTTCCACCAATTGAAATGGAAGTATGATGGTCGTGAAGAGCTTCGAGCATGATGTTCTCCAAGAAGATGTTAAACAGAACCGATGAATATTGGATATTCTTGACGTACGCTTACTGTGGTGCGAAAGTAAGCTCCTATTTGGTTGTTAGGCAGTATTGTACTTGTTGGGCTATTGTACTGCGCTTCAACGACTTGAACGAGACCCTCTTCGACGTTAAATTTTCGCATCACATGCCAACGCCCCTCGTGCCAGACTGTAGAATGCCTTTTTAATGTCAATGAAGTTGTGGTAAAGGTCCCGCTGATGCTGAAGATGCTTTTCTATAAGGATGCGACGGTTGAAGATTTGCTCAATTGTGCTTCTACGTGGTCTGAAGCCAGCCTGTTCTTCTGCTAGCACCTCTTCTGTGATGGTTTTGAGGCGGTTCTGTATGACCTTCAGCATGACTTTGCTAGGGTAGTATGTTCTACTGTAGGTATATCCGTGCCAAAAGTAGACTGTTGTTATCTTGTTGGACGTACATCATAAGCTTCTTGATTTAGTTTACCCAAAGCGAGAACAGAATTCTTCTAGCCCTAATACATAAGCTGGACAGATGTAATGGTACAGAACAGTTTGTTAAATTGCCCTTTTTGTTGAATTCATAATAAGTGTAGCAGACGCCATAAAAGATGAAACCGAAAATTCCAATCGATATTATGCCCAACAGCCCCCCACCCCCCGTTAGTCATTGTGTTTACCAATGTAAGGAAGTAATATTTTTGTCGTCTTATACTTGCTCAGGGAACATCGTTTGATCGGAATTAATAAATTTGACTTTCTGTAGCTTCTTGATTACTTTATCGATTAAAATAAAAAATTTCTCGTTTTAGTTAAAAAAAATTTCTCGCTTCTTACGTTGATCGAACCACGGCACCCTTTTCTGGACTTCCCGTTATGCTGCTCGGTTAACTTCACATGATGCTCATGAATCGGTAGTTAGTTGGCCTGTCGGCTAATCTTGAACTACACCCACACCCAGTGGAAGCTTACAAGCCCGTTAGTCTGCACCATTAGCTTGTCATCCGGTCCCACTTTGACAGAGTGACATATTGTCAGATAATATCTTCTGGCAATTTCGTGATCTTTAACAAAGAGCTATGAACTTTTGTACGCGTCCTTACATTTGCGAAAATTTCTCTTTCCTTCTCTCTCTCTCTCTTTGCTCGCTGATCACTATCTTTTTCTGGCACACCACAAAAAAAGGATAGGAAAGAAAGAACGAACAAAAGAATCCGTGTACAGAGCCACCCTGATTTAAAGGTCTGTTGAGCGTTGGCGCACACTACCTCAACGAGAAATTGAGTACATTGTATGAACAGATTGTATTTCTTTGCTGTAAAGTACTCAATAGTTTCACGAAGGTGAAATAAAAACAGCTCGCCATATTCAGCAAGTTTATGAAAAGCGTGAAGTGACGGATTCCCGGCGTCAAGTGGACTGCGACCTATGTTCTTGACCTTTCTATGATTTGTGATTTGTTACACAGTGTTATATTTGTGTGTGTCCTTCACAATATTACTCACAGAGCCCACTTTACGTCTCTGAATCTAACAGTAAAATACATGTTTAGTTATTATTTACCACATTCATTTATCCATTGGTGAACCTTACCAGCATATTTCACTATCGACTGTCATTTAATATCAAATATTTTTAATACGACTATTTGGGAGGAGGTTTGGGTAAGAGATGAAAAAAGCATATTTATTATATTGTATGTCGATATTTGTGACAAATTTTTGTATATCCGTTTCTAAATAAATTAATTAATGGTATGTCTTTTCCCATTTGCTAGAGTAACTTTGAGATTTGGAATATTTGAGATTTTCGGCGATTCTAAAGTACAATTATTAGTACATTCAAATTAGAAGTTCACTAAAATTTACTCGTTCAATCGCCATATGTCTTGCTACAACACAGTGTTTAATTAAAATCCTTCCTAAAGTTCTGGGGCCAGTTGCACAACACATTTCTAATTTTAAACACTTTTAGGCCTTAAATCTATTTAGATAACCAGTTTAAAGTGCACACAACAATTTTAGAATTTTTAAAACTAAAACTGCTTTAAATAAGATAAAGTTGTTTAAGTCAGACTTTCCGTCCTGTCAGTACAATTTTTTGTATGTTCTTGTGCAATACATCAAAACGGCTTAGAAGAGATTTTGCTTCTTTAGAACAGTTTTAAGGTTTAGAAACGTGTTGCGCAACTGGCCCCTGAACATTCATATATATATATGTTACAGGAAAATTAATTTCACACCTCGTCCCGTAAAGCCCATCTTGTTCTATGCTCATGCCCACTTTCGTGCCCAGTAACCGATGTACTCCTTTAATCTATAGACATCTTGAGTGATTTTTTACCAATGAAATTTTCTTTAAATGCCATTCCAGTTCTAGACTGACCTCGTAACATTTACTAGCTACATACATGACAAATGTATATCAACTAAGGGGGGTTAGCGTATGTACCTTTCATGGTTTTGTCAGCAAGCGTTAGCAAGGGTTCACGTTGTTTACAGAAAATGTGTTAATTGCTATAATAAAGGGTTGTGGAGAAAATTATCAATTAATGTTCATGATATGGGTGTTGAGACAGGAGGAAGAATGTGTGTGTGTGTGTGTGTGTGTGTGTGTGTGTGTGTGTGTGTGTGTGTGTGTGTGTGTGTGTGTGTGTGTGTGTGTGCACAGTGTCATAGTGACCGTGATAATTGTATGAAGGCGGTGACGGTAGCTTCCTCGTGACTAAATACGTTATATTTATCCCATTTTTCCACACTCGTCATTGGCACCAAATTTACAGTTAATATTATTTTTAGACTCTCCATTTTCTCCTAGAGTGTGGCGCTCATAGTGTATTCAAATGGATGAAAACCCGTCATGTTTCATCTTTATTAACGCATTCAATTCTAATGTAATCTAATCTATTCTCACTTAACGTATTTTATTGCCATATCGACTATGATACGTCCTTTATCATTGTTTGGATTATTTAGTTAAGTGTCCGAAAAAAAATGTATCAATGTTTTAATATTTATCTCAATATGTATTAATGTAGTATACGACAAAAGTTAGTTTTTCAAAACCCTGTTTACCTGAGACAGAACATTGTCAGAATTTCATTACACAAGTTGGAGAAATGGGGTCATGTCAGGGGTCACTGGAGATGTATACGTTATTTCGGTTACTCATTGCTGCGTCATCAGAAGGGGGCCACGCCAGACTGCGGACGTAATTCACAATAATTCACAGACACACACCTTGTACACTGGCGCCAGACGTTGCTATTTATAAGTTTTCTAAGGAAGTCCTAACGCCTGTCTGCTCACAGGCCTGGGGCCAGTTGCACAACACATTTCTAATTTTAAACACTTTTAGGCATTAAATCTTTTTAGATAATAAGTTTAAAATGCACACCACAATTTTAGAATTTTTAAAACTAAAACTGCTTTAAGTAAGATAAAGTTGTTTAAGTCTGATTTCCCGTCCTGTCAGTACAATTTTGTGTATGTTCTTGTGCAATGCATCTAAATGGCAGAGAAGAGATTTTGCTTGTTTAGGACAGTTTTAAGGTTTAGAAACATGTACAACTGGCCCCTGTCCGCTATACTTTACGGACAATTTTACGTACGTCAATGACATACGAAGACTGGTAACTGTAATACGTTAAACATATTTTAAGCAGAAGTATCGCAGAGTTCTGACAGGAAAATTTTGACTAGTCTGGATCTCCACCAGGGATTTGTTTTACGGCAGACAGGTCTTGATCCCTTTTACGGTAAACGTCAGGGCGCATTCTGGCGGAGGATTGTGGGATGCGTCCTCCCTGATGGGTGAGCCTTTGTGAAATGGTAGAGAGAACACCATTTTTTTTTTTTAATGAACTTTTACCTTGCACACACAAATGGGGTTATTGTGTTATCCTCAGGATAATCAGTTGACATTTGTTACTCTTAGGATAATCCGTTTTATTTTGATGGGTGCCACGCATGCCAGCTCAGAAATTAAGCAGCCTTGAACCCTGTAAGTGTTGTTTGCTGCATGGAAGAGATGGTTCAATTGTGGCTTGTGTGGTTCGTAATTTGGAATTAGGTGTGCTTGTGTGTGTGTGTGTGTGTGTGTGTGTGTGTGTGTGTGTGTGTGTGTGTGTGTGTGTGTGTGTGTGTGTGTGTGTGTGAAAAATAGAAATGACAGGAACAAGAAAAACAACACTCACACACACACACACTCTCTCTCTCTCTCTCTCTCTCTCTCAGAGACAGAGACTTGGTAAATGGAATTAACGACTGAATGAGTGCACCCCTCCACCTAATTGTTCAGTTGTCTCCCATTAAAAACCAGAATGTATTACCTCGTAAAAAACCCAGATAAGGTAAAATGCTGTGATGTGGAGATGCATAACTGTATATGCATATTTGCTGGGCGCACGTGATTCAACTGCTTCCAGTACTTACCAGCCAGCTAGACCGGCTCCTTTGAGTCACCGAGGCGTTAGTCTCAAACAAGTGACCCAAGAAAACCCCACTAATAACACTTACAGGAATTTTATGAGGTTGGGGAACTGGTATCTACCCACACACCTCGGGTGGGTAGAACATAAGAGTGAAGAGTTACTGAGGCATGGGACTGGAAGGCAGGATGGAGGGAAATAAAACCAGAGCGAGACTTAATGTATTGTCTTAGTCGCTGGCTTGCTAATAGGGAAGAAACATTCTTTCGGAAACAAACAAGTCACCGACTGTAATTAATTTCCGTGTCAGGTTAGCCTGTACAACCTCTCTCCCCCAGTCTGACGGTGAAGTATTGGAGTGAGTCTGGTGTTTTGTTGTAAAAAGCTGCTGGTCGCTGTGTGCTACACTTTGTACGCCTACACACAGGTGGCTTCACCTGCTGAACAGAACGAATCGTAAGCCCTGACACACCTCGTCCTTTCTTAATTTCGTTATATGCATGAAATGTAAACTTCTCTAAACAAGATCATTCGTGCTGACAATAGTACAAATATCAGAATCCCACTGATTCATAAATTCATGCTTTTTGTCGTAGTACATACATTTCGTTAAGACAATTCGACTTACAGCTTTCCTCTCTCTAAAACAACTCTGAACTTCAAAGTGAAAGAATGTGACAATGCGATTTTTATTATTGAAATTCAGGTGCGAATTCGTGAATGTGCAGGTGGACGCTTGTGTGTGTGTGTGTGTGTGTGTGTGTGTGTGTGTGTGTGTGCGTGCGCGCGTGCATGCATATGGAGAGAGTGTAAAGTTGACTTTTTCAATGACTTATTCGTGTGTCTGAGAGAAAGAGACTAGACGGGGAGTCAATTTATTTTACTTTATTCTTATTGTTTACATACTAAAACTAAGTAGTGTACTTTCCCCGCTGTAGACAACTCACAAAGCTAAAGTGGGAGCTATTCTCTAACCCGCGTTCCCTTCTTGACAATAAACATCAATCAATCTGTCTCGAGGAACATTTTCTCATTGTCAGACTGCTCAAGCTTCATCTCTTCCATTGTTTTTCTTTTCTCTCAAACTTTCTTATCGTCCTCTTCACCAGCCTTTTCTTCGCTTACCACTAGAGCAAGACCATCTGGTCTGACATGAATCATTTGTTACTACCACACTGCAGTGGTGTTTACTATAACAGCATGATGTTAGTACATCCTAAACCAGGAAAGAGAGAGAGTGGGTGAAAGATAAAATTGATAAAGATAAAATAAAAAGAACAATCCTTAATGTTTCTTAGCTAAGTCACTTACAGTTCCCGATGTATTTTGTAAGTCCCTCATAGATCGCCCACGTATACCACAGCCTAAGAAATTTTGGAGGGTTTCAATTCATAGTTTGTTCGTCTGTTTCTACACGCACGCGCGCTGGTTTGGAGATTGGGGGGAGGGTATGTGAGTGCATGTCCGCATCATAATCTGATAGCCTGGAGGAGTGGCACTCTGTGTAAATAATTATAATGAACCACTTACTGTGTGCTCCAGAAAAATACGAAAAATGCCATTCTCATGAAGAAAAACTATAACAGCTCTTTTAAAAAAACCTTTTATACTAAAGGAAATATTTTGTAGGTAGAGCTCGCTTGTCTGATACCAGTTTTTCTGGTAAAAACTAAACAAGCGACCTCGCTGTCTGCGAGAATAAAAACAGTTGATGTCAGGCACCGTCGCTGGTAGTGGAGAGCGCAGCACAACGACAGAGATAAGTAAGACACACAAAATAAGAGAGGAACGTGAATAAACATTAGAGAACCTGAAACAGTGCACCTGCTCACGGCGTGCATGAGAGATAGAGAGTCGCGGGGAAGAATGGGGAAAGGAGAGAGAATGGGGAGTGTACTCAGATTTTCCGGGTAAAATAATACTTTCTGGTGACTCTTTTTTTGTTGATAACGGTCAACTTTGTTTCATTCAAATAGTTTTGGATTTCATTTCTCTTTTGTTGTTGTTGTTTATGTTTTGTTTGGACGTCTTTTCAGCACACCATTTGTGTTTCATGTTGTCCTTCCTTTTGTAGGTTCTGCTGGTCAATTTTGTTTTCGGTTGTCCTGTTGTCCAGCGTAATGTTGGGGAGTCTTTACATCTTCTGTCCACCAGCGTTAACGTTTTTGACTGGTCAAACTTTGTGCATTTCATTGGGCAGACTTCCAGTGTCATGGTTAACTCTAACAGTGAAAACATGCAAACCCATTTTCGCGCCGATCGCCCAAAGCACTATAGACGATCTCGAGGACCGAGAAATATGTCAGAACTTGTTTATACAAAACACATGAACCCCGTCTAAACAGACACGCAAATACCTCTTAAAGTCTCAAGGCAGCGGCGGTGACGACAACGAAGACGGCGACGACGACCTGTGATTAAAGCATGATTATAGGAGTCTCCTCAGGGTAATAGGTGGCCACGAGGATGATTGTCTTTCATCTGCCGTCTCCTATAGACTGTGTCACTAACAGAGTGAGGATTAGCTGTCCTGGGTTCAGAACTCGTCTCTGCATGTGAAATCTGTTTACAGAGCTGACAGTTGCTGGCTGGGCGTAAAACACCTCCTTTAGAGACGGTGAGCCACTTCACTGCTCTTCAGGCCATGAATCCTTACTTTACTCTTTACATTTTTACCTTGACTCTAACCCAGACAAACCGCTGTCACTTGTGGGGTTGGGTAGGGTGGGGAATGCGTTGGGTCGTTAGCCTTTTCTGCATTCTTTTACTTGTCATTTATGTATTCGTGCATTTGATTGGTTCTTTTGACAATGAGGCCTTGTATGGGATGAATTCCCATTTGGGCGCCCATCCCATTGGCTTTACCTTTCTGATATTTGCTTTGTATGTGTGTGTGTGTGTGTGTGTGTGTGTGTGTGTGTGTGTGTGTGTGCGCGCGCTTGCTTGCTTGCTTGTTTGCGTGCAGGTGTGGTCAACTCCTCAGGCAAGGTATGGAAAGAGCACCGAAAGTTCACCCTGACCACCCTACGGAACCTCGGTATCGGCAAAGCGTCTTTCGAGGACAAGGTCAACGAGGAATTGTCTGCCTTCATGGCTGTCCTCGAGCAGACTCGCGGCCAGGAATTCGACCCGCAATACGCCCTGCAGACGGCAGTAGCAAACATCGTCTGCTCCATCGCCTTTGGCAAGCGCTTCGAGTACGACGATCCTGTCTTCGTCCGTTTTCTGCACATATTTGACGTCAACATGAAGATCGCCGGCAGCACGTCCATCCTGAACTTTCTCCCCGCGTTACGCCATCTGCCGGGGGACATGTTCCGCTCTCGCTTAGCGTTGAAAAACGTTGAGTATGTGCAGAGTTACCTGCGGGTGTGGCTGGACAATCATCAGCAACACTTCAACCCTGAAGACGTCACCGACTTTATCGACGCCTACTTCGCGGAGATGGCTAAGAAGAAGAAGAACAAACCTAACACCACCTTCAGTTGTGAGTGGTTTCTGGATGCTGGGTTTTAACGAAAGAGCATGCTGGTGATTGAAGCGAGTGCGGGGGGTGTTAGAGTGTAAGGGGGAGAAGCGGCGTAAGTATTGCAGAGATGTGACAAACTGACAAGATTGAGGCTTGATGGACACGTGTGTGTGTGTGTGTGTGTGTGTGTGTGTGTGTGTGTGTGTGTGTGTGTGTGTGTGTGTGTGGTTTACCAAATGGAATGAGACGATGGAGGATTTAAAGAAAAGAATAAGGGTTGAATAAGGTTAAGTGATGTGAGACTCCAGCGAGCACGACTGTGATACTTCGAGCATAAGAAATTAGCAGAGGATTAGATGTCCCAGCATGTACAGAACACACGTTTATTTGTATATAATTTGTGACAAATATAAGATAGTTTGAAATCTGTTCAGAGTTAGAGCAGCAAGGTGCCCGTCAGTGTTTATCTGCCTGTCTCTTTCCGATTTCCATCTTTCAACTTAAATGTCGCTTTTTCTGGTTTGTGCCACTCTTACTGCCTTACTTTCATTTTTCTTTTCTTCTTCCCTCACCCTCTTTTTTGTCTTTTTCTTCTTTTTCACCCCTAGAACTAACTACCCCCCTTGTTACGCACCATTTGAAGCAATCAAAGAACAAACTAGACGTCTGTCAGAGAATTTTGATATTAAAAAATTCCCTAGTAATTCAAAGCTGCGTGGACTTTATTGAAAATCTCCTTTTCCCCGGGAGTTATAGATACCTAGAGTGCAGCCAAGCGTGTCTACACGTTGATAGCAAGTCAGTAGCGGCGCTCGTGGTGTTATCTCCTTTAGTAAAAGCTATGGAAATTATGTGGGCGTGGGGTGGGAAAAAAAACTATTTTCCCGGATTATGGTGTAAGCCTGCGACAGTTAGGACTGCGGTGTGGTGCCTGCAGCACGTGCGTGTGGGTAAACAGCTGTCAGGCACGTGACGTCAACGCTGCAGCAATTAACGTGGTCCAGCAGTGCACGGTGAATACACCTCAGCCATGCATGAAACAACGAAGTTTGCCAAAAGGCGTTACAACAGCTGTGATAAGAAACTTATTGGCGGGGGAAAAAAAACGCAGATCTCTTTGTATTTTTTTTTTTTTTTTTGTCGTTCGCCTGGTTACACCTGGAGGCCAGCTCTTGAGATGAAACTGGTGGTTTTTCGTAGAGTCTCCGCTGGCCCGTACAGTTTGTTAAGCAGAGTCTCCGACTGTGGCCAAATCTCTTCCCTTAGGGGACGGAGGTTCCCACAGTCCTGTAGGATATGTTCTGCAGTCTGGTCTGCTTCTCCACATGGGCATCTCGGGGACGGTACGAGGTGTAGCTTCTTGTGTAGATGTTGAAGCAGTCTGTTGTGCCCGGTCCTGAGGCGGAAAATAACGACCTGGTCCGGTCTGGACAGCTGATGGTAACTGTCTCGTGGTTGTTGTGGCCTGTACATAGATTTGATGATGGTTTTCATCTCTGACATGTTGACTGCATTGTCTTCTTGCTCGTCCTCTGCACCCAACTTAGCCATCCTGTCAGCCTCCTCATTCCCATCTATTCCGCAGTGTGATGGGATCCATTGTAGGGCTGTTCTGAGGCACTTGGTGTTTAGCAGTGCATCCTCCAGGTCTGGCAGTTTGTTGTTGTTGATTGCCTGCAGCACAGACAGAGCATCGGTCAGGAAGACAACCTGGCTGTCGTGGTCTGCTTTGCTGCTGATGGTATTTGCTGCATGGACCAGGGCTTCTATTTCTGCTCTATAGTTTGTACAGTGGAGGCCAGTTGGTATTGCTGCTGCCTGCCGCTGTCCATTTGGGAACTGGATGTAGACACCAGCCCCTCCTCTTTGGGTAGCATCTGTGGCTGATCCATCTGTGTAGGCCCTTATCCATGATTCCTGGGGGTACCTTTCTTCTAGCATGGCTAGTGTCAGGGCTCTCTTGCTCACGTTGTTATGCTCATCCTTTGTTGCGAGGTGAGGAACTGTGGTGCAGATGGTGATGTTCCCTGTTCTGTCTTTCCAAAACGGAGGATCGAGGGAGGGAGTCGGTACCAGGACCTGCGCGGGAAGCTTTGTTTGGTGTTTTCTGTGTAATGCCTGTGTCACTCGTACAAAATTAGATCTTTTCAGTCTTCCCGAGGACAGTAGTTTCTGTCTGGCACTCATCAGGTGGTCTTCACTGTGCCTGTACTTGGTGGCCTGCACGAGTGCTTTGCATTCTCTTCTCTTGTTTAGTGGGGAAATGCCTGTTATCTGCTCCATCATATCTATTGGTGTAGATCTCATGGCGCCTGTTATGATTCTCAGTGCTTGGTTCTGTACCTTGTCCAAAGTCTGATGGTGTGACTTGGCTGCTGTCATCCACGTGCTTGATCCGTATTCTAGATGTGGTCTTACAGTACCTTGGTACACGGTCTTCAGGATCTGTTCGTTAGCGCCCCAGTGTGTTCCTGCCAGCTTTCTCATGATGTTCAGCTTTCTTCTAGCTTTTGTTTCTGCGTCCAGGATGTGTTGCTTCCATGTCAATCTTTTGTCAAAAGTGACTCCCAGGTACGTCTGCTGGTCTTCAAGTGTCAGCGTAGCGTCTCCCAACTTTAGTCTGCCAGCTTGTGCTTTGGTGGAGAGAGAGAAAAGTGTGGCTGTTGTCTTGTCTCGGTTGATGGTGACACACCAGTTGTCTGCCCAGGCTGCCACTTTGTCTAGTGCAAGCTGCATCCTGTGGGTTGCTGTTGTTGCATACTCTTCTGAGCACCATATGACCAGGTCGTCTGCATACAGTGCTGCCTGGACTCCCTTTGGGAGCTCTGGTACCAGGTCGTTGATGAAGAGTATAAACAAGGTCGGCGAGAGTACTCCCCCCTGTGGTACTCCATGCCGTAGCAGCACCTTACGGCCACAGTGTCCATCTACAAGCACCCTGGCTTTTCGGTTGTGTAGGTAGGACTTAATCCACCGGTACATGTTGCCGCTGATGCTGCTTCGCTGGAGCTTGACCAGGAGTCCATCCTTCCATACCTTGTCGAAAGCCTTCTGCATATCAATAAAGACCGCTAGGGTGACCTTCTGGGCTTGGAAGGCATCTTCAATGGCCTGCGCTAGGTGCGTTGTTTGATCTTCTGTGCTTCTGTATCTTCTGAAGCCTGCTTGCTCTGGGATGATGATACTTTCAGATTCCAGGTACCACTGCAGGCGCTGATTGATGATGCGCTCTATGGTCTTGCAGTCGCAGCTTGTCAGGCTGATGGGGCGGTAGCTCAAGATTCGCGACTTGTTCTTTCCTTTTTTCAGAACAGGGATCATCCTGGCTTCCTTCCAGCATTGAGGTACCTGGCCTTCTCTCCAGCTAAGGTTGAAAATGTCTAGTAATTTGGTGAGGGCTGTGCTGCCAAGGTGTTGCAGCATCTCATTCGTTATGTTGTCTGGACCTGGAGATTTTTTCTTCTTCAACTGTTTGATGGCGTTCTTCAGTTCTTGAATGGTAATATCTTGCTGCATCGATTCATGAACATCCCCTTTTGTTGTTCTTTCTTTCTCTTCTTTTCTGGCTTCTTTTTTCAGATGCAGTGGGATGGTGATGCTGCTCTCCTTTGCATATACTTGCGCAAATATATTTGCTGCTGTCTTATCTGTCAATATCTGTCCATCCTCTTCAAGGGTGATCTTCTGTCCCTTGTTGCCCTCGTCATTTAGTGCCTTAGTCAGCCTCCACAGTTTGATGGTATCTCTCTCCATATTCAGCCCTGCTGTCTTTTCTCTCCAGCTTCTTCTCTTGCACTCTATTTTTATTCTTAGCAGTTTGGCTTTTGTTTCTTGCAGCTTGATGTTATTTTCTTGACTGGGGCTGGTTTCTGCTTCTTCTCTGGCTTTTATCAGGTCGTCATGGGCTCTCTGTAGTTCTGCTGTCCAGTACGGAGTGTAGTCCTTTCGCACCCCTCTTGGGATAGTTTCTTTAGCTGCCTTGATGATACTGGCGTTGAAATCTTTGACGACCTTGTTGATGTTTGGTCCTTCCACCTTGATATCTTCTGTAAGCTCATTTGTTCGTATTCTGAACAGCCCCCACTGTGCCTTCTTATGATTCCATCTGGCATGCTGCGGGGGTTCAGGTGTCGTACTTCCTTTGATGGTGAGGAGTACTGGGCGATGGTCACTTCCTCCCAGCTGGTCTAAGACTTTTCTGCTCAAATTTTTGTGGATGTCGTCTGTGCAGAGCGCCAGGTCTGGTTTTGTTGTTGTATGCCAGCGGCGTGAAAAGAAGGTTGGTGGATCTGTGGGGTCGTTGACAAGGATTAGATGGTTCTCGTCTTGCCAAGCTTCAATATCTTCTCCTCGCTTATCAAGGGTGTTGTATCCCCAACTTTGGGACTGGCTGTTAAAGTCTCCAGCGATGAGGAAGCCGCTGTCTAGAACCTGGATAGTGTCAAGGGATAGCATCTTGTCACTGGGGCAGTAATAGTTGATAACGTGGAGGACGTTGTTTGTGGTGGAGACCTTAGCTTCTATGTATTCTGCCTCATCCATGTATCTTTTGGTCTCGCTAGCATTCATGTTGTTTCTGACTAGGGTCAACACTCCACCTTTCTTTCTCCCCTGGCGATCACTCCTGAAGGTCTCGTATCCTCTGATCTTGAAGGGCTTTTCTTTTTGTAGGTGAGTTTCTTGTATACAGCAGATGTTAATGCTGTTCTGGTGCAAGAACTGTTCTAGTTCTGTCTTCTTATTGGTAACCCCTTCTGCATTCCAATGCATGATATTAATGTTGGGGTTGTCTTTGGCTTTGGTGGTACGCTGGCCAGTCGCTTTCCTTCCTCGTCCCCTGGCTTCACGAGACGGGTTGAAGGGACCTCCAGTAGCTGAGGGTGGGCTCCTTTGAGGCACGGAGCCCGGCACTGCACCTGCCTGGCGGGTCTTCACAGGGCGAGCACCATTTCTGTCAATTCTGTCTCCAAGTGTCATATAGGCAGTGTTGCGTGGTGGAGTGGTTGTTTCAGAGTGCGCCTTGTGGCCCACCACCTCCGACTTCAGCACTCATGGATCACTCTTTGTCTGGTCTCTACCCTTCGACCTGTCCGACATGGGTGACCCTGCTAGGAGCTGACGCTCCTGTCGGCATAGCTCTTAGGGTCATCGAGACACACAAGCCCCCCGACCGCGACAAGGTGGTGATCCATCGGGGGGAGATCTCTTTGATATCATTCTAAGCCTCCGAATTCATTTCCTCATTCTCCATCAATCTCAATTTTTCGAATTAACCTTCATTTTCATCTTTCTACAATATTTTAATGAACTCTTGCCTCCACTGTTTATATCTGTATTTTCTGCTGGCTGACTGTTCCTAGTGTAAGCAATTTGTGTGAGACCGGATTCATAGGTTAGACGCAGTAATATGACATTTGATGTGATTATAATCATTAGCAGTAGTAGTAGTATACGATTCTTATTATGATCGTTGTTGTAGCCCTGCATTATGCAGAATGCTCACAGACAATGTATGGCTCCTAAGTCACGCTACCCCAGCTGCAAACAGTGTCTAATATTGTGCTGAACAAAGTTAAAGGCTCACTCGATAGCAAAAGTATTTATAGTAGGTTAAATGCATAAAAAGAGTTTAAATCCTCCAAATCTCTGTGAAACTTTGTTCTGTTGTCTTTCTTTAACAGCTTTAATGCAGATTTCTCGTTTTAATGTTTAAAGATTCTCAAATTTCCTTTCATTCAAACTAACCGCCTACTTTTGATCTTATAATAGTTTTTGATTAACAGAAGAGGCTTAGTCCTTTAAAGTTCTTTTTGATTTGTCCTCTACAATAGGAGAAAATATTTTAATTAAGAGATGGTGACCAGAGGGCGAAGCTTGTTTTGCTCGCTCCGGGGGCCAAAATTCCTCCTTACGTCACTGCTTTCCTCCCTGTTTCTCCTTCTCCACCTTCCCCCGAGCCTCTGCGCCTTTGCTCCTTTGTTCTCCCACTTTAAATTGTGTTTATATTTTCGCCTCACTTCATTTTTATGTGGCAGACGATCAACTGCTGAAGCTGGTTGGCGATCTGCTGGTGGGCGGCACGGAGACCACTGGCACCACCCTGCGGTGGTTTCTCATTTTCCTCGTGCGCTGGCCGCACGTGCAAGAGCGCATTCGCCAGGAGATCGATGCAGTGTGCGCCGGCCGCACCACCCCTTCCATCCATCACCGGCCCCTCATGCCCTACCTGGAGGCCGCCATCTTGGAGTGCCAGCGCTTCGCGGATATCGCCCCATTTGGCCTCGCGCACGCCACTTCCCGTGACGTCACACTCGAGGGTTTTCGCATTCCCAAGGGTACCATGGTGATTCCAAACGTGCACTCAGTGCACTTTGACCCCGTATTGTGGCCTTGCCCCGGGGAGTTCCGGCCCGAGAGATTCCTCGACTCCCATGGCCACGTCATCAGGCCGGATACCTTGATTCCTTTCTTTATGGGTAAGCTGTGTAGCCGGAATGGACTTTCTTCCTTTTTTTAAAAATCATCATCATCATCATCATCATCATCATCATCCAAAAGCTTTGATCTCTCCTCTGCACCTGCTGTGCGATGATTCTGGACATTAATGTAAGAAAGTGACCTATAATTGTATCCACATTTTAAAATGTATGAGGCGATCAGTCGAAGCATTTCATCAGTTCCACACCGGATTTAGAATTAATGCAAGGGCACTTCTGCAGGAAGCGATCACGTTAAAAACTCATTTTAATGTTACATTAAGAAATAGTGAATATGAGTTGTTTTGAGTGAGGACTAGCAAGGGTGTGGCTCATAAACATAAAAAGAAAAAGTGAAAAGAACTGGAAAATCAGGCTATAGAAATCTTTAAACTATCGTTTAGCTGAAGGTCTGCCTCTTGCAGCACTCGGATGGCTCTTTATTATTCGAGTTTTAGATTCACTTTCATAACATCCTTCACGATTTGTCCAGTTTGATTTATTATGTTCACCAGTTCACATGCAAATTCCCGTGACGTCACACTCGAGGGTTTTCGGGTTTTCATTTCATTTGTTTCACGGGCAGGCAAGCGAGCGTGTCCAGGAGAGGCGCTGGCAAGAATGGAGCTGTTCCTGTTCATAGTCACCATCCTGCAGCGCTTCGAGATCTTGCCAGCAGACGATGGTCAGCTGCCCTCGCTGGACGGCAAAGTCGGCATCACATACACGCCGTGCGAGTACAAGGTCCGCTTCGTCTGTCGTGCGGTCACCCCCAGCTAACTTCGGCCACTCGCATGGTGCCACTGCCCAGCTCATGGACAATATCGTTAGTCTTCTGAGGCAGAGACCGTAGAAACAGATGGACAACCGACTCCACGAGTGAGCAGTGGAGTAGCCCTCACATGTCTCTCGTTTGCTGTGTGAAACATTTTGAGCTGGGCACCGCCAACTTTCGATTTCTCTGTTGTGAAATTCCTTGATATCGAAGAAATTCATCCTTAATTACACTTTAATGCATCTATTTATTTTAGTAGAGAGGAACCAGAAAAGTTTCACTTTGTATATTTAGAGCGTTGTCTCGTAATATTTATGTGTATTTTCATGTTAGAGATGGTTTTGTTAGTTAAGCTAGCACTGAGGGTCGGGTGTGTTTATGACGGTTTGTAGCGATTTTATTAGCTTTACTACGGACTTTAGATTTAGGCTGCCAGCAATTTATGAAAATTTCGTCTATTCCTCAATATGTACTGAATATGAGATGACATTTTGAGACGCTAATTGCGTACCGAAAGGAAAGGAAGGCGCTAGGATATTTTAATGTAATTTTATTTTTTACTTATTTAGTCTTAAAGGAAAAAGCAAGTCAAATGCAAAGTTGAGCTGAATAATAGATACTGGCGTTCTAAATTATGTTCGTTCAAAATTTCAGATTGAAAAAAAATCACTTAGATACTCGTACAATCGCGTCTGAAACGCAGGTCATGCAGGCCTCCATGTTTGAAAAACTCCAGCTGGACAAAAAAACAAACAAACAAAAACAAAACAAAGTGTCGAACGATATTGGAATAGTGTCACTAGTTTTTCCGCTGACACAACTGACAAGAAAAATGTCAAACAGTGCTGTGACACCCGGAACTTGTATACACGTCCGTGGTGATGCTGTCACCATTCTTGCCGACTGGTCATCGCGACTTTGATTTCTAGCTTCCAATCTGCGAGAAGCATTGAAAACTTGCAATATGCGGAAAAGTAGAGCTTACGAGAAATGAAAACAGATGTCTTGGTTGCGCCCTTCCTTTGAAAATGCAGGATGTGAGCGAATCTTTGGCTTCGTTTGTGTCCAAGGACCTGTTCAAATGCTACTGCTACTGTCACTCGACAACACAACATGGCGACCTATCTGAACCATCTGAGACCTCGGCTGTAGACGCAGTTGTAAGTAAATGATCGTTTTGCTATCCGAAATGTTTGCTCGAGCGTGATTGTTAACTTCCGTGTCAATATTTTAAGTCAAACTTACTATTTGACTAGCTTTTCCCTTTAATTTTATGCCTTTTAAACATATTTATACTCTGCAGTATTTGATTACTCTATATTTTTAATAAGGTTTTGTATTTTGTTTAATTTTGTCATCTACAATGTAACTGATGTTGTCCAGGGATGTATTGAAGCCCTGGTGCCGGCAACACACAGTTCGCCGCTGAAACTCATTTCTATAGTCAGAGTGTAAATCTCGAGGGAGACCTTTAAAAACCAGGAAACGCTGAATGGCCAAACAGTCATAATGTAAAATTTTGATATTGTACAAACTATTTTAAAAGCAAGGCTTTTCTAATGGAGATTATGACTAGAAGGTAATTCTTCAGAAATGGTGTAATTCACCCCCAACATACCTTAATTCGCACGGAAGCAATTTTATCTTTATCAACCTTTGTGCGCAGAACAGCTCGTTTCCCTTTCCTTACCCCGGCAAAACGACAAAATAATGACGACCGTAGCTCTAGAACACACTGAGTACAGAAAAAGATGAGTGCATAGCTTGATGCAGCGCATGCGCGTTTTAAGCTATGTTCACGCGCAGTCCTCGTCTCTGTGATTTCCGAGCGTGTTGATTTTATTATTATTATTATTTATTTACACAGGGAATTATCTGATTGGTTGATAAAGTCACATGACGTTTCGCTCGTACGAGCGATGGGCTGCAAAAACGTATCGATGGAGAGAGGGGAAGTGCGTGTGTGTGCGTGCGTGCGTAAGTGTTTTATTTTCATTGTCATCACAAGTTCCTTTCGCTTCTCAAGTACACATCCCATGAAATGTGAAAAAAATAAAGAGAACTACACCATAAAGCTGTCTTGTGTTCCATAGTGCTCATGTCAGCTGCGACACACAGTACAGTCACTTTTATCCCAGTAACCCACCCCATCAGTCATCCCACACAAAACTTCTGGTGTTAATCTGGCTGCTTCAGTTTGTGTAGTCCCCCGACCTACGGCGGATCCAATAATGGTGAAGCTGTCCTACTACACTACCATGGTTATTATTAGTTATTACTCCCACTATGTTCTAGCCTTACACCGTTTAGTCTCCATCCTACACTATATTACGTACGGCTCCTACAGCTACTCACTCTTCTGAAACTATCCTGCTATACTATCATTCCTACAGCTATTTCTTCTCTGTAAACTATCCCGCAGCTGCAGCTATCCTCATATATACTGTTCAAAACAATGGAAAGGCTACCTTCATATTTTCTACATTTTTAGTGATTATTTGGAATAATACTTTAGATGTACAGTAAGTACTACTCTTACAACTAATCACTTGACCAAAACTGTCTTACTAAACCATGAACTACTCCTATTCAATGAAGAGGAACAGAATAAATATGTACTATTCTATTCACTCTCCCCAAACTATGTCCTATACTTAACTGTACTACATCTATTTCCTCTCTGTACACGATCCTACTACGATCCTAAGTACTTTTGCCTCAACTATTCATCCTTCAGGAGCTGTCCTACTATAATACTTCTAGAACTATTTAAAAGACATACATGCCAGTGCACGGTGAGCGAAGTCTTGCATGTCACCTCTAGCATCCTTCACACTGTCAAGCATAGTGATGACATCGGCTTTCTTTCCTTGCAGCTGTAACCTACTCAGACAGCGGGTGGGGGTTGTTTTACGCCGAGCCAGCAGCTAAGGCTATATAACGGCAAAACAACCGGCTCTGTAAATAGGTGCCACATGCAGAGAAAAAACAGCGTGCCCGAGACGAGATCTGAACTCAGGACAGCCAGTCCTCATTGTGTTGGTGACAGGCGCTAACCGCTGCACAACCAAACCAAGAGACACTGCGCAAGTGGTTCGTGCGGTTCGAGCGGTTTGTGCTCAGTCAACACAGAGATCTGTAGAGACAGGGTTGGTGTCTCATGGTACCCGCCATCAGTCCGTCTGATGCGAAACCTCGTCGTCGTCTGCTGCGCACACAGAGGGTCAATAGATACTTCGGTGCTTAGATCAAATCAGGTTGGACAGTATCAACATCGACCAAATTTTGCAGATAAAAAATAGGAAATTTTATAAATGAAAGTAATGAAAGAGTTATGCGAAACATTTAGACTACTTCAAAACATCTATGAAAGAAGAAAGCTCGTTTAATAATTACGTTCGTGATACAAAGCATATGAATGAGGTAAACAGCACACATTTAGTAATGATGGTCATTAATGAGTCATTGCATGGCAATTTTTTCCACAATGCAACCCCGTAATGAATTCAACATTCTGATAACAGTTAAACATGAACAAAAGGTTTCTAGGGAGCAATCTTAGTAATATTGCGTAGTAACTGAGTTTTTCTTTGTACCGCTCACAAGGTGCGCTTCGGTCGAAAAAGGATAACAGGAATCGAACCCCACTCGCTCCCCTGGCGGCCGGCTAACTAATAGGAGCTTAGAGCAAGGACAGTCTTTACTAACTAGTGTCTATGGCACACATGAATAGACTTGAAACTGAACTGGCAAAAAAAATATTCCCCCCACATTTCATCAACCCACATTTTGCCACAAAAGTGATGATGATGATGTCCATTTGTAATGCGCAGGTATCCATTCGGAAGAATGCTCATTGCGCAGCAAAAACAAAATAAATAAAAAATAAGAAAAAAAAATAAAGTAAATAAATAGATAAACACCAGGAAAGTAAAAAATAAAGACACAAGTGTTGCTTGTATGTGTAATATGGTATCTCCACCAACCTCTCTGTCGAAATGAAGCTGATCTTTCTAACTAGTGTCTTCCACGTCCTGGAAATCACAATAGCCTAAATCAAGAGAAACAAATTCTATACTAATGATTGCTCTCTAGAAACAGCGATTTGTTCATCTTTAGCAGTTATCAGAATGTTGAATTCTTAAGACCTTAGTAGTAGCTTTGCGTTGTAAAAAATATCACCATACAATGAATCATTCATGGCTGCCATTATTAAATGTGTTTACCTATTTTATCGGCTTCGTATTACTTATTGTTTATTAAAATTATTGAAAATTTATTAAATCAACCTTCTTCTTTCAACAATAGATGTTTTGAAGTATAGTCTAAATGTTTTACTTTACTTGATGTAAGATCATCGGTGTTCGCATGCCTAATCTTTGGTCTCTCCCTTTTATAAAATACGAGAGATATTCCACTTCCTTCCTAATTTGGCAATAAAACAAACCTGGAGAATTTTTTAACATTTCTTCTTATTTTTCAACTCTTTTTAATCTTTTTAAACATTGTCGCCACCAATTGCAACAATTTTTTGGCCTTATGGATAAATTTTGAAAAACACTTCAAAAACGTCGATTTTGACATCAATTTCAGCTCTTCCTGCACTCCAGCAATGGCTAAATCATCGACTGGGCCTTGGTTTCAGGGTCCAGATTGTAGAACCAATATTTATCCCCTGTGGTGATGCGCTTGAAGCCAGGAGAACGCCCGTGATTGGATGTTTCCAAAAATTCTTTGCACCAGTCTACACGGTGTTTCTTTCGCTTGTCCGTCAACAACCTTGGCACCCAGAGAGCTGACTTCTTGTTGAAGCCCACATCGTGATGGATGATCCTATGAAGACTTTTAGAAGGAATTTCCAGGTCCATCTCCATCTCCCTGATGTTCACACGCCCATCACTTTCCAGGAATTAACGAACTTTTTCGACATTGTCTGGGTCTCTTGACATCCTAGGCCTTGATTCACGATGTTCGTCATCACAGCTGAAATGACAACTGCCAAATCGCCGAAACCAGTCTGTGACAATCGTTTTAGATTGAACATTATCGCCATAAGTTTCTTTCAGCTCCTGCAAACTGCCAACAGCCTAAAAGCTACGCCAGAAGTGATGCAATATGGTAACGCTGACGATACTGGTATATCATTCGGTGGAGCGTGCATCGACTTGCATCTCTCCTCCATCCTGGGAAAACTAGGAGGGGAAAATTATGAGAAAAAAAATCTGGAAACACCCTGAAGAATCCCTCTATCGAGTCCGCGTGGTCTGCACTCGCTGAAAGCACGCGAAATACTGAAGTCCGGGCAGAAGTGGAACATCCCTCGTATTTATGTACAGACACGACCCTACTTACGAACATTCTGGTTACGAACATTTAGACATACAAACAGATGTCGTGTACTTAAAATTATGTCTTGCAATACTTCCACGAGTCCGAACTTTTAGTTGCACTTCTGCCTTGCGACAACTCACGTGGAGCAATGCCTCCAACATCTACACGCCAACGGCCCCTACCCCACAGTGTCAGTTTGGTAGCACGCTCGTTGGTGGTGTCACCATCTGAGTTGGTACTTGAGGTGCTAACAAGGGACATGTTTTCACAAGGGTCATATTTGTTATCTTTTTCCGAATATGTTTCGGAGATGAGGTCACCACAGCGACTTATTACCCACAGACTTCTATTAAGTCTGTTGTTATCGCTCAGTAGTTATATGTAGATAACTTTATGTCATCCGCATCTTATTCCGCGCCGAGTGGTCCTCAAGCCACCAAACACACTGCTCTGTCGATTTGTCAGTAGATAATCGACGATCACAGACATTAGAGGAAGTCTTGCCTAGTGAAAGATGTTTTTCTTGAAAATTTAAACTTCTCTTTATTAGGTCCGCACAGCACTATACCGTAAAGCAAATCTCAGCTTTGTCTGATTGCGGTGTCACCCACTTTCCCAACTGGCGGATCTAAATTCTAAGGGAGGCAATGCATCGCTTACGCACGCTATCTGTTCGGTTGTTATCTCCCTTATGCAACAAAATAGAGATCGGGGCGGAATGTCGAATGCCGAATGTCGTAGTTCTTTCGACGGGGGCGCTTGGTAAAACATTAGCAGTAACGAATTTTCTTTGTAAAGACTGCTGTTTATTTTACTTAAATTGAAATTTAAGAGGAAATCGTCAGTAATAATGGAAAAATGTTGAGCACCGATCTGTCAAGCCTGTTTGCTTAACCTAAATACTTAACGTATCTGTTGCTGCTGTATCTGAGTCTGAATCCTTCAGAACTGTCTTGGTTACATTGATTTTATTTGGTGCTGCTATTTCCCGTTTGCAGTTCGGGCCGTTAGTGTTTGGATTTCCTGTACAATGTTTACGACTGCGTCACACCACTTGAGCGACCTTCACTGTCTGCTGTCGCTGTAGTTCACCTACACGACGCGCCTACCTTCCGTGTCACTTACCTGGCTGCGCGAGGCATTATGTTCGCTACGAGGGTTGACCCTGTGCACTGACTGTGACACAAGTCATAGAAGTTCACTGGGACAGAACACACGGCAGGTACGTGTTTGCCCGTTTTGTTTGTGTGCGTGTGTACACGTTTGAGTGTATCTGTTGGGGTGTGTATGTATTGTGTCTGTGTGAATGCGCACCTTTGTGACCAGTAATCAGTCATTAGACTATTATGTGCATTGTATGAAAAAAATATATATTTGTTTGTGTGCATCATAGTGCATGGTTGGTTGCTTGGGCAGGCGAGAAAGTGCTTCCACCTTTATAGAGGGGATTTTGCAATATGAAGGGAGAGAGAGAGGGAGGAAACCGGAGTATCCGGAGAAAATTCCCGAGGGCCAGCCCTGCAAATTTATGTTTGTGTGCATTAGAATTTTTGTGTTATATTTAGACTTCAAAATCTTATCAGCTGACGACGATGATGAAGTGCTGGTGCTGATGGTGCCGGCTGTTATAATAATAATAATAGAAGGAATGATCAGAGATTTTGCTCTCGGACCTCTCTCTGACAATAAACCTCATTTCGTAAAATTTTTAATAGAATTTCCGAAACGAACAATAAGCAGCAAAGACCTTTAATAAAAAGAAATCGTCAACAGATGGAAACGACTTGGCGCAGTCATAGAACAATCGAAAACAGGTATACGACACAACAAAAAGCACAGGTTAACCGGGGACATCACAGCCGACGTAGATCCAGGGTCGAGTAAATAAATAAATAAATAAATAATAATAATAAACAGCAATCCCTTTAAACCACATAGGCGAAGGCACATCGCTCTCGTTAATCATATTCACCACTTATATCCTGGCATCGCAAACGGCCTGCGGTGACGCAGTGTTTGTCACCCATGTAGTAATTATTGGCTTAATTACCGGCTGTCCTTGATTAACCAGTTAGCATTCACCTTTAATTAAATGATCCCATTTTAACAGCGAAGCTACCTGCAAGTTCGTTGTAGTCACACCATTTTCACGACCCTTTGATCTTCTTTCCGTGGCAATGCAAGGTCAGACGGCTTCATGGCAGCTTTTAAACTCCACCCCAACCGTCAGTGCCCGCTCCCACCCAACCTTTTCGCTGTGACGTATGGACGTCACAAGTGACGCGTCCTGATGAATGACGTCAACGTGTAGCGAGAGCGCAGCACCGGAAGTCCTTCAGCCGCGAGCGACACATGTCCATCTCTGTCGTAGCTAAAACACAACCTGAGGAAGAAGACTTTTTGAAGCCAGTGCTTGTCCATCAAATAAATTCTGTGTGCTTTCTCTTACCTTGCAGGGTGAACAATCGCCACTTTTTAGCCTTCCCCTTGTGACACCATGCACCATGCCGCGGAGCTGTCGGAAAATATTTTTGCCAGTCGTTGCTGTGGTAGTTGTGGTTGTAATCTGGATGACGTATGTTGCTACTCAAAAACGGTAAGCTTTTTTAAAATATGAATTTCTGAGTTTTATCGTCCTGTCTACCACCAACACCACCCTTCTTTCTGTTCTTAATGACTTCTCTCAACCATGTCAGCCGCAGCTGTCAGACATTTCCGCCATGCTGGATCCGTACTGTTATACTCGGCGTGTGTTCCAACTGTCGTGTCGCGCTCTCTTAAAGCATGTCATGCAAATAACTGAGTGCGTCGCAGTCGTTAACATCTTCTTTCTGTTTCTGGGGGATTTTGTTGTTGCTGTTTTCTGGATTGTATGATGTACAATTAATTTTGGTTTAACTGGGGAAAGTTGGTGGCAGGTAGGTGAATGGGTGTGTGGAGAGGGGAAAGGAGAGGGCTGGGACTTCTGGTCTGATTCATACGACAATACTAGGATACTGGCACGGGCTTCATGCGACCCAAGAATTTGTTTACATTAAATCTGTTAAGCAACAGTAGTTAAAAATATTGTTTTCATCGAATATTTTGAAATTTTAAGTAATGCGTTTGTTTACGCTGCTTTACAAGGCATCGGTCGGGAAATCATGTCTATGGGGCTGTAAATGATGCATGATAAAATTAAAAAAAAAATACTGTGTGAAAATAATATTACAGATTTGTGGGCGGATTGGCTTGTTTTCGGCTGATTTACACAGGACATTGTTGGGTGTTACCCTTCGATGAGCACTTCTGACTGTAACACTGCATCATTAGATGTATGTGAAAGATGCAAACCGTTAGATGTGTTTCCCGTGAATGTGAAAGATGCAAGTCATTCAGCTCTTTCTGATGTCGTTCTTTTCCAGGACCCTAGATGTTCAACCCATAATCGTCGACCACAAACCTATCAACGATGACCTGATGAACATCCAGAATAATGTAAGTGTGTTTTTATGAAAGATGAATATCGTCTGGAGCTCTCGTAAAAAACTGATGTACAATGCAAACTTTTCTGACTGCTTGTAATATTACCTAAACCTAAAGAAAGCATTAAACATTCATTGCTTTTCAGATTTATTTAGAACTTACAGGGACTCCCAAACGTCTCAGTTTATATTGTTACGATTGTAATAATCATCCTACTAACTGTATGATGTTGTGACGTGTTATAATTAGTCTACTAACTATATACCACTTATGTTGTGGCTGCTGTAATAATCAAACTATTAAGTGTATACTAATGTTGAGTAAGGTGCAATAATCTTCTATCACTTATGCAATCATCAGTCAACCAGATTTGCACAGACACCATGTTAACAGAAGACTTTTTAGCGTGTTACGCACGTCACTATCATTGCAATCATGGATCATTTGTCTTTCGAGAGCGACCAAGAGGTAGGTGTGTGTGTGTGTGTGTGTGTGTGTGTGTGTGTGTGTGTGTGTGTGTGTGTGTGTGTGTGTGTGTGTGTGTGTGTGTGTGTGTGTGTGTGTGTGCAAAAAATGTTTACCTTATCAAAAACCTTCGTCTC
Source organism: Marisa cornuarietis (assembly GCA_004794655.1). Classification (NCBI taxonomy): domain Eukaryota; kingdom Metazoa; phylum Mollusca; class Gastropoda; order Architaenioglossa; family Ampullariidae; genus Marisa; species Marisa cornuarietis. The sequence continues at coordinate 1,592,498 of SMMW01000616.1, forward strand.
TCTCGTTGGCTTTCGTCTTTATAATGTAAACTTACCTAACTATAACACGATGTCACTACGTTCACTCTATTGTTTTATGGGCGGGGGGGGGGCGCAAGGAGTTGTTTCCATCTTTCCAAGAGAATTAAGTTCTTTGCTCTTATCTGAAAAAATATCATCCCGTATTGACAACACTGCGTGCGACAGTGTTTGTAACTGGTAAAGCTGAGTAGGCAGTGCACAAAAAAAGAGGCTCATAAATGTCAGACAACGTTACTCTTCAAGTGACGGATGACTTGTTCCCGGCCTGCTTTCACGTATGTCATCCTTGACAGGTCGCCACAGAATGGATGTCAGAAAGATTACATATTAACACGAAAATGAAGCAACTTTAAGAAGTTCTTCTTTTTTGTTGCTTTCTCTTCATCTTCCTTTCCGGCGGTTTTATCAACTTCCTTTTAACCAGTATTACTAATCTTCCTCTCTTACGATTTTCCAGCGAATATACGACAAGCTGGCAGCACTCAAGAACGCCAGGTACACTAAGAAGCCCGGAGGCAAAACTGCGCCCAGCAAGGAAACAGCTGTGACGTCACTGCCTTGGGCGCCCAGGGGAGCTTGGGTAGCGAGGCCAAAGCTAGGCGGGTGGTGGTCAGGCTTATCTTCCACCCACATTGTGACCGACGAGAACTACCTCCTGCGCTACTTCCGGCGCCACAGCATCATGGCGAGGCAAGGGGAAGGACTACGTGTGGAGAAAGCCACCACGCCCATCGAGAAGTGGTACCTGGCCACGCCCCCACTCGTCGACCCGGCGATGCTGCCGGATGAGCACAACTCACAGGTTGGTGACCAGGGCCCAGGTGCATAACGCTTTGTGCAACTGGTTCCAGGGATCCGAGGTATGGACTGACTGACAGACCGATAAAGACCAAGTCAAAGTGCATGACGTCTGAGATAACATAGTCAGTCGATACCACAAAGGCTTACTCCGCTTTTCTCAAATGTGAGAAGTGTCAGACTTTTGATATCGCAGAGGTCGTCGCCTCCTGTGCATCAGGCTTTATGCTTAAACTGAGCAAACATTCTGCTTTTATTTTCATTGAAAAAAAAATTGTAAAGTTCTCCAGAACGAAAGTGAAGTGCGTCTGTATATAGTAAATAAAGTGAAAATATTTATATTTGCTAAATTTTCTTGGACAGAGGTCATTCTACTAGCAAAATCAAAAAACTGCAGAAATTATCTCCGTTCCTACTGACACCTTTGCTCATTCTTTTCACTTCTAAGAAAACTCATGCACAAGACCTGACCTCACTTAGATATCCTCCCATCGATGTCGTAGGTTCGGATCATCAGTCCCAGCAGGACGTATCAAGTCGGAGACACTATTTCGATCCGAGTTGACCTGTTTGACAAATGGAACCGGATCAGACCCATGGGGGGAGACCAACTCCGCATCTGGCTGACCTCTTTTCAGTCTCCATTCTCCGTGGCAGCTGAGGTCGTCGACCTGGGAAACGGAAGCTACGTGGGGCGCTCCGTCCTGCAGTGGGTGGGGTTGACTTCCGTCAAAGTGTCCTTGACCTACCCGCGAGAATTCCTGCGCTACCTTATATGGCTTCGCCATTCTGTCCACACTCTTCGCTGGATTTCAGCTTCTTTTGGCGACGGCGATAACGCCACTGGGGTAAGAAAAATATCAACAAATGAACCAACCACTAAATAAAACCTTAAATACCGGTACTATAATTATTGTAGTTCCAACACTCAATTTTCAGCTGTCTTCTCATATTGGTCATATAATACTTAGCTCAAAATATCAGCTAGCCTGCCTTGCACGTTCCTCTTCTGTATTTTTGGTCGGTGGAATAGAGATAATGACCATATTTTTGTTTGTTTTTTTTTCTTTTTATCGATCTATGAAACTCCGGGTGGCAATTTAATAGGTTAACATGTCAGTAAGTCGGCAAATTACAGAGAAATGGAAATGATCGAGATGAAAAAAAATCGAATAAGAGATGGCAATAAGAGATTGGAAGAAATAGACAACAATCCCATAAAAATACTAGGTTATATTTTTTTTCTTCTCCTATCTTCTTTTATCTCGCGTCCAAGTAATTCCTGGAAGCCACTGCTTGGGAAGTGTACACAGTAAAACTACAACATTACCACATGCGTGCCCAAAATGCCCAACTCACCAAACCTGGGCATGCAAGCTGTGTTTGTCGCAGGCGTAAAATGCTCGTGCTGTGCCAAGTCAAGAAGGTCTTCTATTGTGGGCAGGTGACAGTTTGCTTGCCTTCTGCCCCAGTCCCTGGATTTCCGACAACCTGCGATCTGACAAAGCAGAATGGCGGCTTCCCATGGTTCTGTGGACGCCCTCATGACGCCCCATGGAATTGCAGCCAATGGCGGGCAACAGGAAACCTAGCAGGTCCCGTCGAACCACCAGCCAATGATTTAACTCGCTTTATGATTAGAAAAATGAATTCGTAGGTATACCACGCTTTAGATTTTTTGCTCTGTGTGTGTGTGTGTGTGTGTGTGTGTGTGTGTGTGTGTGTGTGTGTGTGTGTGTGTGTGTGTGTGTGTGTGTGTGTGTGTGTGTGTGTGTGTGAAGGTTTGTGTATGTTTTTGTGTGCGAGAAAAAGAGTAAGAGAGAAATGTGTGCAAGAGAGAGAAAGAGGATGTGTGTGTGTGTGTGCCCGCTTTTAAGCGTCGTGTGTGTGCGCGCGCGAGAGAGAGAGAAGAAACGCGCATGCGTAGGTACTCCCGTTTTATATTTTAGTGACGATGACATCTATTTCTCTCTCGATATATATATATATATATATTTCATTGCTTTTATCCAATCATTCGTATTTTGTTCTTACAGTCTCCAACACTTTACGTCATTAGGCCTCAAACACAATCGACCTTCACCTCTAGTGCAGCTGAAACATAAAGCTCTAGTTTCTAATATTTCTAATCATTATTTCTTTTGATTTCTTATGTACAAGCGACAGGTGACCTAGCCTTCTAGCCCCTTTTGACCTGTTATTTAACACCAATAATGTAGGCACTACCATCTTAAGATGATATTAATCATTGAAAAAAGGCTCATCCGTGTCCCCCAATGTTTATTTCGACTCCCTAATTGTAGGTCACTTGTTATTTCTATGGTTCCTCCTACTCCTCCTTGTTTTTCTTCTTCTTCCTTAGTGGACGTTTTGTTATGAAAACTAGAGGAAATTATTTTTTTATTTTTTTTCAGTGAACCTATATTACGAACTGTTGAAAATGAGTTGATGTTCTTCGTTGAACCAGGTATGGGGAATGAGCTACTAACCACATCATTGGTACAAAATCTATTATTGGTTGCAGTATCGGTGCAACATCCATTGACATGGTAGCACCTTAATCAAATTTCGATTCTTCCATAGACTGGAAAACGATGAAATAATTTCTCACATCTTTCAAAGTTTTACAATTTTCTATTTCACGAAAACTTTCCTTTAACTGTGTTTGTGTTTCTTAACTGTCGCATTACAAAAAGTATCCTCTGTTCTTCAACATCATCGTTCTTACTATATTTTGTCGCATTTCTCAGGTCAAAGTCTATAACTATTGACTCTTTAAGCTGTCCGTTGTTATCATAAGCATAGTGAACGTAGCCTGATAACGCTTAGGTAACTGAATCAACCAGGTCTCTCGAGGCCCAGGCTGCCGCCGTGCTGGACTCAGTCCAAGAGAAGCACGTGGACCAGTCCAGCGCCCAGAGGCTGGTTCCGCAACGGGTCTTGGCAGGGCCAGACATGCGCAGTTCCCTCTTGGAGTGATCCTGCTGCCTTTGTGCAAGAGTGCTTACGTAACACGAGAATGCTGATGCTGGGAGACTCTAACATGCGGCTGTGGTTCGAGGCCGTGCAAAGGATGCTGGGATGTGACGTAGTCGTCAACACGGAACAATATCATGAGCCCAAAACGTGTCACGTAAGTTGTGTGGGTTTTTTTTTTAGTTTGGCTAGCATTATCAGCGGGTAGCACGCGCATCTTATTGGCTCCTGAAAGGGTGATAAAAATAAGGATGAGTAATTTGAATTATTTACAACGCTTTTTTCCCTTAGAGGACGCTCGTTTTTTATGGTCAAATGTCACAGCGTGCAAAAGCTTGGACAGCGGGATAGAATCCTTAGAGACTTTGGTGGGATCAAAATATTAATTGTAAAAATCGCTGAAAATGCTTACATAGAAATAAAAGAAGATGATCATTTTACGAAAGTGTTTTAAATTGACCCTAGTATAGAGCAAAGAAAATAAAATAATTTGGGGGACTCTTTTTATATCGTAATTAAGAAAACATGAATTGTCATTTTCTTAAATGCAATCTAATACCTCTTTCCTGCTTTCCCTACTTTTGATGTTTGCACATCCAAGACGATATTCTTGAGACATGATATTAATTAAAATAAGATGCCGAAAACTTTTCTTTATAAATCATCTGCATTCAAGTTCAAGAAGGAAAAGAGAGCTATGAAATACCCATTTGTTATTCAGACATAAACATAGTTTCCACTCGACCACTGTCCTATAGCTGGAGAAGTTGACACAAAGCTTCGTGCGCCGCCTATAGACAGGGGAGACCAAGAGGGCCCATGTCTTTTCGGCCACTAGGGCTATCCACAACTAACATCATCAAGCTAACACTCCGTGATAGGTTGGCTAAAGTAAGTCACATATTACCTATGGTTCCTAGTCACACGTTTGCTTGACGATCCAGGTTCCCCGGCTGAACTCCACCATCATTTACGGACCGCACGCAATGCCTTTCAACGTGGGAGCATGGGTCGGGGTGCAGACTCTACCGCTGACCACAGCTTTGAGGGAGATCCCAGTCGATGGTTTGCGCATCGTCGTCATCGTCCACTACTTCGTCCACCTGGCCTTCTATCCCCTCGACGTCTTCCGGGATGCGGTGCGGGCGGCCCGCTGGGCCCTCCAGCACTTTCTGCAGCAGCACCCATCTGCTACGGTGCTAGTACGGGGTCCCCACGTGATGTACCGTGCCAGTAAGCACCCGATGCACCCTGTCGATGCTTCCGTGGCATGGTACGTCAGCGTTTTGCGGGAGGAGTTTCGGCCCCTGTACGACAGGGTGTGGTTCCTGAACTTCGAGGACATGACCATCGCCTCGGAGAATTTGACTTCCCATCCGCCGCAGGTGACGGTGATGGAGATGCTGAAGGTGTTGCTGGGATATGTGTGTGAGAGAGAGAGAGAGGAGGTCGGGGGGGGGGACCTCATAAAGTGAGGAAGACAGAGATTTGATGAAGAGAACTCCTCACGAATACCTCAAGGAATGTGAAAATATGCTGATGGGCACAAAGGGGGGGGGGGGTAGATGAAGAATCAGGTGGACTGAAAGAAGAAGATAGCATTGGTCAAAATGTATTTTTAAAGAGTTGGAAGTTTCAGGAACTGTAAATGGTACTCAGTGTCTGGCACACGGTTAACAGAACACGGGGACAGCTCAGCTTCTCTTGTCTTCTCTCCCGTCATTTGCCTTCCCTGAGGAAAGGACACCAGAAGTATGAAGCCGCTAATCTAAGTAACCTCAAAGGTCAACCTGAATCAGTGAAAAAGTTAATTTAGTAGAACACACACCTGTTGTATGTTTGTTTATTTGTTTGTTTGTTTGTTTGTTTAAAAAAACAAAATTTGTAGTCAATTTTTAATTTTCTTGTGATAGAGAGTTGACCAAACTTTGTACTCTCGACGTCATTAAAGGCTTAGTCTATGCTAATGAGGCGGTTGTCCAATTAGCGAGCCGACGCTAGTGACGTCAAAGGAAATGAAACGTTGACCTCCTTCTGAATTTCAGAAGAGGACTGCGACGTTCAAAGGCCTGTATGTCGTGAGCGGATCAGAAGATTTCGCTCACGTTTTGGAACTTAGCATCTTTAAATGAAATAAACCCAGTACCTGAAACTAGTGGATAGTCCATGGCTGGCTCTGTCTAAAGTCGATTAGCCGCCATGTTGGAATTCGTAAGGCAATACCGTCTCAGTATTAGGGAAGTCCTGCAGCTGTATTTTCGTACCCCCTACTCTCCACAAACTGTTAAAGCGGCATACTTTTTTTTTTTTGAAAGACTGTAGTTCTCGAATTTAATATCAAGGAGGTTTGTGACATCACGAGTGGTAAGATGGCTGCGTGGTGGCTTCAGCAAGTTCTATTACAGAGCGAGCAGGGTTTTTTTTAGTAGCGTTAGATCGGTGCTTAAGTTCCTGGAACAACAGCAGCATTTAATTTGTGCCAGCAGCCATCTGCTCCAGAGTAGCACCTTCACCACGTAGCGGTCTGTCAATACCGCGAAATTTAAGAAATCGGCTACGACAGGATTTTTTTTTTTTTTTTTTTTTTGGCTTAGTATGATACCCTTTGTTGGTTTTAAATCTTAGCCCACCTTTTCCCGAGGTAGATGAATTGTACTTCTAATCACGGTTGTATCTGAATAGTTTTCTTCCTGCCCCACGCATCACTTTTTTCCCCTCCCGAGCCTGACAATATGTGAAAGGGTTCACGAACAGGTAACAACACACTGCTTCTGGTGCGAAAGTTGTGTGAGTCAGCAAGTTGGGACCGCGGACAGATCGGGCTTCATGTGCAAGAGGAAAGAGTGTTTACGAGCGAGTTTTTAAAAGAAAATTTATAAAGTTCTAAAAGAGAGGAGCTAAAACCTGAATACCTGGCAAGTTTCACGCTCCAGTGTTTGTCTATTTTGGGGAAATACACTCTAAAAGAAATTGTAGTGTTCGTGATCGGGTGGGGCTTTTTTCTTCAGAAAAAAATGATGCAAAGGCCACCACTTAATTACCTGTAACCCTGTTATAAGTCTATAGGTACAGCTTTGTAGTTAAAAGCGAGGTGGCCACGAAGGTGGGTCTGTGCAGCAGACTTCGTCAGCCTAGCGTTGTTGTACTTTGTTGTGTGAGTTCAAAGTATGTCGCTTCTTGAGTGACAACATCAGAACTTGGTCCTAAGACTTGTCAAGTTGTTTTTCTGCAGCCCGGTCAGTGAGTACACACACACACACACACACACTCGCGCGCGAGCGTTCTTTTCCCCCAGCCCACGGCTCGCGCATTTGAGAGACAAAGTAACAGTAGCTATGCTTAAAGACCAACCTGAATGGTTTGCGTTTATTGCAGATATCGGTAGATATACGCGATATAAAACTAACCTGTAATTTAGCCTCCAAAACCCATCCGTTAATGAATTATCCAGTAGCAAAGTACGCGACTCGCACCTGTGAACAACTACGTCACGCTAGTACACCGTTCACAAAACACCAAACACAAGAGAGAGAGAATGAGCGACAGTTCGGATTATTCAGAAGTCTGCATATCTCGTGCTAAAAGTAGAAGTTTTGCAGAACCACGTGAAATGCAGACTTTCAGCGTCCGAATAACTCGAAATCTCCCTCATTCTCTCTCTCTCTCTGGTGTTGACTGGTGTTGACTGCTGGCAATGTTGTGATACCGAATGGGCTTTGGAGGCTGAAATTTACAGGTAAGTTTTATATCGCCTATGTCTACCGATATCTGCTAAACACATGAACCATTCAGGTTGGTCTTTAAAATGACTTGATTGTAAGTTTGTTTTTTTTTGGCTATCATTGGGGTGTGTTTATGGGGGAGGTGGTGACTAATTGGGAACGAGAAATTCTGCTTGAATAATCTAGATAAGTGAAATGAGTCATTTTTTTGATCCCCGAATAATATTTTTGAAGTGTGTATTAAAAGAAGATGTAGATATATTCTGTCTTCATGTCAAATGAAAAACAAGTGGATGGTTGGTTGTGTGCGTGAGTAAGTGGAGGCATACACGTATGGGATGTCAAAAGTGAAATTCATCGCATACCTGAAACCCCAACTTTTGACCAATTAGAGTTATTAATCAATAATTTAAGCCCTTTACGTCACCACCACCATTGGCTGTATAAAATGTATTTTTATGTATGTCGTTGCGAGTGGGGGGGGGGGTTGGATTGGTGTTTTACGCTGGGGCAGCAACTAAGGCAAAGCAGCCCCCATCCCCTGTAAAAGCATGTCGTAGAGGCTTAGAACTTCTGACAAAAATAATTTCTTTACAAAGGAACCTAATTTTTTTAAATTCTTTTGTTCTCTATTCAGTATTTAGCCCTTTCTGCAATATTTTATTTATCATTCATTTTCGTGCATTTCTCTTCTTTACCCCCAACACGCATGGGTGCCGTTACAAAGGGGAGCGCACTTCTCAAAACTTACACAGTTTACCCCAGACATTCTAGGCAGGTGGCCACCCGAATCTTTTGCTTCGTGGTAAGCGTAGGAGCAGATTACGTCATGACGATGAAAAAAACAAAAGAAGGATTGGCAGACGACACAGTTAATAACAGACAGGAGACAGGAGAACTTGAAGATGATGTAGATAACGGTAAATGGTGCATATTATCGCCCCTAGCAAAGGTAAGGTAAATGAAACAAAATGTGGTTCGGATAAACTAAAGCATTGACAACGGCTGATGGTCGCTAGCGATGATTCCTGGAAAAGTTACTTTGCATCACTTTCCTATAGAGGGTCTTTATAGCAAGTTCCTGATGCGATGGTTCAGTGGTTAAAGAAAGCAAACGCGAATGTGTGTGTGTGTGTGTGTTCTTGTTTTAATTGGATTTTTATTCCTTAATTCAAATTTACGATAATGATACACCCTCAAAAGATTCTTAAACTATGGATAACCCAGGTTTTGCCCTGGTCATCATCCTGACGATACAGTTAACCTCTTTGCACGATGGGCCACGATCGTGACTTTGGCGGTCAGCACGGGCAAGGCGATTTTCATTACTTTTATTGCAAAGTTAAAGTTTTCTCTTTTCCAAAAATGTATAGGTTTCTTGGTCTAATGCTGATCTCAGAGCAGAAATAATAAAAAAAACTTCATCTACTATCGTCTTCACGGTCTTCAGGTATGAGTCAGTCATTGTAATGTTACATTTTTAGGTCGTGCTAAGAGGAAATGTTAATGTTTTCTCTGGGTAGACGAAGTATACGGCACATGCAACTGTGTAAAAACTCTTGTGGGATGTGATTAGTGACTCTGTGTTTTGTTTAACAGTGTAAATAAACATGACAACACCTGCATCATCAACAACGTAGCTAAGTTTTTTTTCTGTTCTTGTGCATCGTCCGTTCAGAGTCCAATGCCCCCAAAACTTTGCATACAAAGACCCCTTTCACCTTTTTCTGTCAGCAATCCAGGTTTACGGACCGTGAGTCGTTCGTAGCACGGCACCCGTTCATCGTCAACGCCCACAAAATAATATATGCAACCCGTATGAAGCAAGTAATATTTATTAATTAAGATAACAAGGTACAACGTAACAACATAATCCCGAACTGAAAACTTGACAGCAAGAAGTGATGGCATCTCTGTAGCAGTTCAGTAGAGCAGTCAACCTCTCCCTGCTGTTGACTATAATCTGCAGCATGGCCCAGCTTTCGCAGCAACTCTCTCCGACAACGTAAAAGACAGACACACGCGACGACGAAGAGAACAAAGACGAACAGACAAAGTCTCGTGGCACAGCGTTGAGTTCTCGCGGTCTCGTGGCTGCACGAGACTTGGCGCCCAGGTCGCTCACAGGGGCGATATGGAGCAGGAGCAGCTAGTGTCAATCTGAATCCAGTTCCAGTCGTATTGCTGCTCGTTCGGCTGCCTCACCAGCGCCATTACGAACGACTTCCGGGCCGTGCAGCGTGAGTAATACCTGAGGAGAGACAAAGTACATCAGTTAATGTCAGGTTAAAAAGTTTATAAGTACTGTAACATTTGGCGATTCGAATGGCTGTGCAAAGCTCAGTTCAGTCATTAAAAAACATTTTGTACTTTAGTATGCCTTTAAGGTTTTACAGTTCGCAGCTTTTTCCTCTTCCGCTGAGTAAGTTTGGGGTTTTTTTAAATTTCAGTTTCGCATGTTCGACTGAATTGTAAAAGAGTTTCAAACAAGCTCTCACATATGTCTGTTTATACCGCGACAGCAGCGCGTGCAGTTACTCGACGACGTTTCAGCGTGTTCGAAGTGGCAGGTTGTGATGTAGAACCACTGGCGGCCGACGGAACCGCCCGGGGGCTGGAAGACCTCTACCTCCGTGCCGTTCATGTCGTTGGCCACGTGCAGTATGCGCCACTCTGTGCGCGAAGGGCACACGGGCACCGAGTTCAGGTAGGAGAAGGACCGTTTGTCGTGCCGGCGATGGATGCTTCCTCTCTTTACTGAGGTGTGCCCGAATGCCCGCTGTAACAAACATCAGTTAGGACGATGAGGATAGTAACGGAAAGAGAAGGAATTAAAATGAGAGATAGGAAATAAGAATTCAATAAACTTCAAAGAGATTGTGTTTTAGCCTGTGTCGAAAAAGGTGCATGAGAAAGGATGTTACTAATAATCTTTTTCACTACCTTGTTTTCACTTTTTACTTTTTCCTGTCCCTGTTCTCTAATCCAGTAGTTCCCATCCTGTGGGTCGCGAAGGGTTTTTCGGGTGATAGCTAAATGGTTAGCAATAATTACTTTTTTTAATTAAAGTTTTAAGATCAATCCCGTTAAACCTATAGTTTCAACTTTAAAGCTTCAGTGATCCTTTTAATATAGTTAAAACTTTTATTATAATGATTGTAATCATCAAAATTATTGCAACAATAATTATTATTTGCAGAACGGCAGAACTTACTGAACCTACGTTGTGTACATTCGCGTTACCGATTGACCCATGCGGTGATGTCGGTTGATCGGACGCTGAGTGTCACTTCGTTAATTTTTCTTAAGTTTCAGTTCGAAAGTGGGAAAAAGGAATTATTTTCGAAGTGTTTGACAAGGTTAGAGAAACTGGCATCCGATGAAAGGATGAGTAAATATTCGGAAAACTATCTGAAATTTGGCTTTACCACCTTGATTACCAATGGCATAGAGAAGTCACAACGCGCTTTGTGTAATTTAGTTCTTAATGCGAAGTAGATGAAACTTTCGAAACCCGAAAAGAAACAAAGCATTCAGAATATAGTCAGAAGGATGTAGAGTTCTTTTGACGGCATGAAGCTAGTCTCAAACCTAAAAGACTCGATACCACAGGAATTTTTCAGCAACAGACCACAGAAGTGGTGCAAGCTTCATATGAAGTGGCATTGGACATTGCCAAACAAACCAAACCTCACACTATTTGAGAAACGCTTATATAACCCTGCAGGATGAAGAAGGAAAAGTTAATTCTTGGGGATGCCAGTGAGATGCGACAAATATCTCTATCAACACTTTTCAGAGACACATTACGGATATGTCTGAAGATGTGAACGAGCAGGTTTTTTTAAACAAAATTAAACGATCTTCATTGTTTTCATTTCAAGTTGATCGATCGTCGAATGTTAGCTCATGTTCTCAGTTACATGTCTTCGTAAAATATGTTCATGCAGATGACATTAAAGAAGAGTTTTTGTTTTGTAATGCACTAAAATCTACTACAAAAGGTGAAGATATGTTTACATGTGAACATATGAAGCTATCCACACCTTTATGGAAGCTGAAGACCTAGAGTGTATAAAAGTCTGAGGTTTGTACGGATGGACCTATTCTAGGAAGAAAGTCTGGTTTTCTTACGAAAGTGAGAGAACTTGCTCCCCATGCAAAGGATGGTCACTGCATGATTCACTGATACGCTGTTGCCAGTAAGCCTCTTCCCGCTTTTCTACACGTCGAGTACTTGAGTCGGTTATAAACATTGTGAGCTACATCAAATCTGGAGCCTTAAACATCCACCTTTTTAAAGAACTCTGTAAAGACATGAATTCTGATCATGAAATCCTTCTTTACTACACTTCAGGACGCTGGTTGTCGAACGGGAGTAATGTAAGTTGAGTTGAGAGATGAAATCCAGTTGTTCCTGGAAGTTCAAGAGAATCATGACCTTGTGATTTACATAAATGAAAAAAAAACTTGGAAGAAAAGACTTGCTTACTTAGCAGACTTTCTAGACAAGCTAAATGAAGTGAACCCATAACTTCAGGGAAGGGAAACATACATTATACAATTTCATGATATTCTTCGGGCATCCACATCCAGTATGCAGAACTGCCGTCGGAAAGTCAATCTGGGAAACATTAGCATGTTCGAGAAATTGTGCAGTGTGGTTGAGGATTCTGAGGTTAAAATGATAAGAACCAACTGAAATTACATTGATACGAAACCCCGTCTGTGCTTCATTTAATGTTGCCAGCATTCTTGACGAAATACTAAATGGAATCGTGGACCTGCGGAGTGATTCCTCTGCACTTATTTTTTTCAGGAAAATTGTTACCGAGCTTCTGGTGTGGTAAGAATCAGTCATATCCAAATGTCAGCGTGCTTGAATTTCGAATTTTAATTTCATTTTCCTCTACAATACTCTGTGAGAGTAGATTCAGATTGAATGCTGAGAATGATACGAGGCTGGGTTTGACAAAATCTCAGCTACGAATTGCCATGCTGGTCGCCAAGCTGCAAAGCCAACCATTGCATTGATTATGACTAATGATTATCATTGATCGTGAATCCCCAGTGATTCAAACCTCAGACTTTTATACACTCTAGGCCTCCAACTTACAAAGGATGTTGGAGTGGCGTCCCCTCGCCTAACAAGCTTGAGGGAGGCGGCTCTCCGCAATTTTTGTATTTTTCTTAGTTTGTTGTGTTTTTACTGCCCATTGTGTAAGTCAGTACTTTCTTCGCTGCGTCGCTTTCTGCCTGACGCCATAATGCTTTTTTCTGAAGATCTTTAGATCACACAACGACACGAAGGCTTTTCTCTGAACTCACGGCCGTTGAGAGCCAGCACGGGTCCCGGAGCAGACGACTTGCTAAAACAAGTAGCTGGTAAAGTTCATAGATTCAAGAGTGACAAGAGGCTAAAGACAGACAAAGGGTATGTCAGACAAATCAGTAACCACGCATTGTGCTTATTCCGAATCTCAGTTGTCTGATTCTCCACCAGCAAGTAACCTGACGACATCACCTCCCCACCACTGGCAGAAAACAAGGTGAAGGTCACTATCAACATCAATGAGTCATCGTCATCAGAAGTGGTCATCGTGCAGGTTGACAGTGTGGCGTGTGTCTATCAGCAATATACAGGAATAGCCAAAGGTCTCACAGATACAACCACACTGCATGTAGCTCCGCACTCGACAACAGAGACTGTAGGTGGCTGTTAAGCGGATTGATCTAGAAAACTTAGATCACGAGTTCTCTTATGTATAGACAGAAGTATAAACCAAGCAGTTACAATATGAGACTTCTCCCACATTACTGTAGCTTCGTCCATCGCCATGAACTGTGGACGGTCATGCTTGTCGTGGGCTATGGTTCTTGCCGTGACCTGCTGGTCATACACAGGGGTGTGAAGACTACCCATGCTTTATATCAGCTAGCGGACAGGTGTGTCTCACTGGCTTCCACAACTCCACAGTCTATGACTATCCTAGCATACTGCTGATTGCCTCCAGTAGTTCAGTCCGGAAATTCTTGAACAGAATCTGGATATTTCTCAGTGATTGTAAAACTAATCTGATGATCTTACTACAAGAATTCTGCTATTTTTCAGTGATTTTAAAACTAACCCCATACACTGTACAGCGCATTGAGTCGACTCTGGAGTTGAAAATTGCGCTATATAAATCTGCTTTATTATTATTATTATTATTATTATTATTATTATTAACATTAAAAGACTAAGACTCACTAAGTCTGAGACTCATCTAACACTTATAAAAAAAATTACCTTACTAAAGTTTCTAAATCTCGGTATTCTAAGTTTCAATATCTCACCATGTGACTGTCACTTTGACTGTCTTTGTCATATTTAGGACATATAGTCATCATATAAAATTAGCTTCTCATATGCCTGGCACGGGGGTTGCAGGTTACTTGGCTATTGTAAAAGTGGGCCACGATCCAAAAAGGGTTGTAAACCACTGCTCTAATCTGTGGTTATTCGATTCGAACACACGAAGTGCACTCTCGACACATCTGTCTCAACTGTTTTCACCCAGTGATTCTACTCCCCCAGGGACAGCCAACTAACCTCTCTCTCTTTCTCGGGCAATGTGGCTGTATTTCACTGGTGTGCCTTTCACTTTTTCATATTGTCACAACCGTATAGCGTGCAAACCGCAAAGAGTTTTTCAAACTTTATTCAGTTCTTGCGACCGGCAAGGACTTTTTCTAAGGAAAATATTATTCGCTCTGCAGTAAGTAGAGAAGCAGCAATTACTCTCCCTTTCATGGCACATGCCGTTACGGAAGGGGCGTTTGCAAAGCTGTTAGTGGCAGGAGCGCGATAGCTGTGCCTAAACGAAAAATCCCTAAAAAGAAAGTGATAAAGTAAGGAAAAAAAGGAAATGAACTTATGAAGAAAGGGTGTGAAGGAGAAAAGGAAAAATGAGATATTGGGAAATGGATCATTGTCAACGAAGTGGAGGATGAGATTGTGAAGGCAGTTCCAAAAAAGGACATCCTCGTTGTACTCTGTGACTAAAACGCCAGACGCCTACTAGCCATGGGCAGGAACGCTGAGCAAATTTGGCTTTGGCGAAACCAGTGACATTGGCATCAGACTCCTAGAATTTGTGCAGAGCCAGAGACTCACCTTATTCAACACCTTACACCCCCAACAAGAAATCAAGGACGGCCATGTGGAACTTACCAGACGGACTGGTCCATAATCAAATGGACAATATCCTGCTGCCGAGACGCTTCAAATCCAGCATCAAGAAGTCCAAGACAAGGACTTACCCAGCGCAGCACTGACATAGGTAGCAATCATGACCAAATTCTAACGAACCTAAAGCTGAAGCTGAAAGCGAAGAAACTCCCAACCCTACCCCCTACCCCCCGAATTTGATTTGATTTGGAGAAGCTGCAAGACCCAAACGTTGCAGAAGTCTTCAATGACACTACTAGAGGAAACTTTGCTGCACTACATCTGGTGGAATGTTATGTAGACACCAAATTTGCCGCACTAAACCTGGTGGAATGTTATGTAGGCACCCTCGCTGGAAACATCAAAAAGGTGCTACTGTCAACAGCCTAGGAAGTTCTAGGGCTAGAAAGGAATAAGAAATAGCCATGACATTGTAGATCTCTGTGACCAAAGTAGGGCCTTGATGAGAAAAAAGTAAAACCGAAGCAGCTACCAAATGCAAAGAAGTGAACTGTGCCATCAACAAATGGATGAAGACAGCTAGGAAGAACTAGATAGAGAGCCAATGCCTGGACATAGAGGATGGAATGACACGAGATGACAGCAAAATAACCTACCAACTATTAAGGACCCTCACTAAGACAGATCAGCACAAGAACTCGGTCATCGAGGACAGCAATGGCACCTCACAGAAAGAAGTGCTGCACAACCGATGGACTGAGAACTGCAAGGACCTGTACAACTTCAAGCTGAAGACCGACGCCAAAATCCTTCAAAACAACCAGACCAGAAACAGAGAACCTGCAGATCTACCAGTCTCATGGGAGGAGGTTGAAAGAGCTGCACATAGTCTGAAAGAAAGAAAGTCGCCAGGGGCGTTGATGTGTCAGCTGAGCTGGACAAGCAGGGTGGGGAAGAAGCGACAAATGCCATCGCTTTCCTATGATCCAAAGAATAGACGCAGTCACTAGTCATAAGCCTCCAAAAAAGGAACCCCTGAGGGTTCCAGTCATGTGCCTGCCTGGCAATGGTGTCAGCTGGTTTGCGCAGGGTGTGTCCTATCCAGCCCCGCTTACGCTTTTTATGTCTCGACTAGTGGCATTCTGGTTAGTTCTTTTCCACAGACTGCTATTGGAGATCTTTTCAGGCCATCTTATTCCCCGGATATGGCGAAGGCACTGGTTGGTAAAGATCTAGAGCTTGTTGTTAATGGTGTTTGTCATTCTCCAAACAAATCAGAACTGCCACAACTGCCTTCACATTGGTGTTGAAGATGCGGATCTTACTGCAGAAGGATAATGCTCGGGAGTTCCAGATGGGGTGTAGGCTGTTGAAAGCCAGGCCTTGTTTATGGGGCTTCTGATGTCATCGTCCGCTCCACCGTCCTTGTTGACGAGGCTCCCCAAATATGTGAAGTGGTCTGTTTCCAGGATGCTCTCTCCTTGAAGTTGGATTGGGAGTTACTGCTTGTTGTTGAGTTTCATAACTTTGGTCTTCTTTCTGTTGACCTTTAAGCCAGTCTTCTCTGCTTCCTCTGATAGCTTAATCAGTTTGGTTTGTGCATGCTGCTGCCGATGACATAGGAGACTATATAATATCATCTTCAAACTCCTCTAGCGGTTTGGTGAAGGTCCACTGGATTCCGGTGTTGTTGTCTTGGGTTGTCTTACGCATAATCCAGTCTATGACAATCAGTAAGATTGTCGGCGATAATATTCAACCCTGTCTTACGCCAGTCTTCATTACAAAAGTTTTAGTGAGTTTACCGTTGTGGATAACTTGGCAGAACGTGTCATTGTACAATCCCTGGGTAATGCTTATGAATTTAGGTGGAATACCATAGTGGTTCATCAGCCTCCAGATAACGTCCCTGTCTACACTGTCAAAAGCCTTCTCAAAATCTACAAAAGTAATATTTAAAAAACCGCCATTCGATAGACTGCTCAATGATGATACGAAGAGTTGCAAAGTAGTCAGACCTCTCCAGGCGAAACCCTGCTTGTTCTGGTCACAGTCTCTTGTCTAGCTCCTTCGTCAGTCTCTCTAGTATTACCCTTCTCAGGACTTTGCTGAGGATGGACAGCAGCATGATCCCCCACCAATTGCTGCACTGGAAGTGATCTCCTTTCTTTGGTAACTTGACCAGGTGGCATAATTTCCCGTCTTTTGGGACTAGCTCTTGTTCCCAGATCTTGTGTAGGAGGGGCAGTAAAATTGTTGCTGTTGTTTCTGGGTCTGTTTTTAGTGCTTCTGGGAGTATGCCGTCCGGGCCTGCTGCTTTGCCACTTTTCATGCTTTTGATAGCTTTGATGATTTCATAGTGGGAGGGCTGGTGTTGACGTGAAGTTGTTCAGTTGCTGGTGGTATGGTGGATGAGGTCGGTTCAGAATTTCTTCGAAGTGCTCCATCCAGCGGTCTCTTTGTTCTGCATCGTTGATTATGGTCTTGCCGTCTTTGTCTTTCACCGGCTTGTTTGGGTTTACGCTCCTGCCTAACAGAGTTCGTGTTATTTCGTATAGTCAATTCATGTTTCCCTGTATGGCTGCTGTCTCTGCTTCCTCTCCTCACCTCATGGGTGAAGCGCCTTTTGTCTTCCCTGGCAGACCTCTTCACTTCGCGGTTGGCTTCCCAGTATTCCGCTCTGAGGCCTTCTTTCTCTTACTGGTCTTGGCACTGGTTGAGCTTCTGTTTCAGTCCCTTTCTTGATTCAGTCTTTGCCCAGGTCTCTGGAGTCATCTATTCCTTGTGTTTTCTTTCCCTCTTCCCTAGAACATCTGTACAGGTTGTCTTCCAAATGTTCTCGAGTGTTGACCAATGTTCTTTCACCGATTCTTCTGTCAGTCCTGAGAGGGCGTCGTACTTATTCTTGATTTCACAGATAAATTTCCCTTGTCTCCTTGTTTTAGGTACTGGGTATTGAACTTCTGATGTGGTCTGCCTGCTGAATCGATGAAGGACTTCAGCTTGATCTTAAAGACTGCAACTAGGAGCTGGTGATCTGAAGCAGCATCTGCTCCTCTTCTTACTCAGACATCTTGGAGACTCTTTCTCCACTTTCGAGCAGCCGTTATATGGTCGATCTAGTGTTCCGTCTGGCCTTCTGGGGAAGTTCACATTGTCTTGTGTATATTTTTGTGTGGGAACACAATGCCACCTCTGATGCAGTCATTGAAAGCGCAGGTCTGTGAAGAGCTCCCCGTTTTCATTGCAGGTGCCGACACCGTGTCTTCCCATGATGAGCTCCCTGTTGGTGTTTTCATCTCCCACTTTGGCATTGAGATGTCCCATAATGATCTTCAGATCTCTTCTTGGTGTGCAGTCAAACAGAGACTGCAAAGAGCTATAGAATTCTTCTTTTTCCTCTTCATCTGCTGCATTTGTTGGTGCATAGCATTGGTTGATAGTGACCTTCCTTCCTTTAGCATTTAATCTTGCTTACTATCGCCTAAAATAAGGATGAGTGACGAGCCCTGTCAGCTGCCGCGTCTATCCGGGTGCTCTCACCAACGACAGGTGCCGGTCAAAGGACGATTGACTGACTGACTTACATTGTCTCCCTCGCCTTATGGACACTAGGTGACAAATCTTCCGCAGTACCGTCGCAGGTTTGTGTTATAGATTGTTCAAAGCCATAACAGATTTTAGTGAGGCTGGAGGCTCATGCAATCATTGTAGATGAGACCTGAATCTCTTTGTTACAACAAGTCCCCTCAAGGCTAAAATATCATTCCTTTCAGCACTTTAATCGACAGCATGACAGACTTCTAACGAAAAAATAGTTCTGAAACCTATGAGACTTAAGGAATGCCGAAATCAAAGTAGCAGTGACAAACCACTGCAGTAATCCAAACCCTTCCTTAATTAACTCGCTTCAAACGCTAGTAGTGCAGTAGTAAACAAACCTTCAGATTATCCACTCACCTCTTGTTAGTCTCATAATTAGTCTTTAAGACACGTTTAATGCTTTATGTCGCTACCATTCTGGGATAAATATCAGGGGTCGTAATTATTGAACGAGATTAAGTCGTTGTCCAGGATAAATCACAGACAAGCGTCTTTTCTCCGTAGTTAATAAAAGATGTCCAGATTTCACGGATGTTGCCTTGTTAGTATTTAGAATCGTATTTATAAAACAGTGGCAAGTATTCCCTAGGGTAAAGTAACATAGAGCAATACTTGCGGGGTCTAGAAAGTCCTTCGTAAGTACGAAGGCGAGACGTTTTACCTTGTTTTCCCCCCTATTTTGCCACTGGGTAGCGATTTAACTTCGCTTCATGAATATGCTTCCAGAAAAGAAAAAAGCAATTGCAAACCAACCTCCAGGGTATACTCGCTGGGGATGTGTGGTTTCTCGGAGCCGACCTGCAGGCGTCGGTCCATCAAGTACGGGTTTTGCTTCAAGAGGGCGTACAGACCCCTCACCTCCACCGCCTCTTCCAGCGACAGTGGCTCCGACGTGAGCGGGCCGAGGTCCACCGTAAACTTCTTGTCGGGAGCTGCCGGGAGGTCAACGTTCAAAACGTCGTGACATTTCTTTAGGTCAATTATACTGACAAACATTTCGCGCTTTTTTTTTTCATGCTTCGTACACACCAAGCCCAGTTGACGAGTCTTATGAATGCTACTTAATCCTCGGGTTTTTTAACAGATTTGTAACTAGATTTTTCTTGCGCGTGTAAATGGACAAGAAAGTATTGGCACTGACTTATTAAATTGACTGAGAAGACTCCTTTCAAACAATGTCATCCTAAAAATCTCACAAGAGTATCGATTAGAACATGATAATATCAATACGATGATGATGATGATGATTGATGATTGTGGTCACGTGAGTGAGGAGGACACGGATAAAAAACGCCCAAAGGAGATAATCGAGGTGGACTCACTGTCAAAGACAGGCTGACTATCGTCGTCCTCGTCATTTTCATAGGTGAAGGGGAAGCCGTCAAAACTTCCTGAAACAGGCATAAAAACATGGTACATACATAAACGTAGGCTTTGCACTTCTACTGCCTCTCGCTTCCTCTCTCGCTCTGCTTTCGACGCCAATTACTTAAATACTTCTACAACAATGTAGGACAATTTGTTGAGGCCCCCTCCAACAAAGATTTCTAAATCATAAAACATTAGACATACTTCCTGAGTTCAGGACCCTTGTCAATATTTGTTCTAGCCACTACTTGTGTACACCTTTACCTTCCACTATCGTTTGATGACATACCTTACTCTTCCCCCGTGATGGGCGATGGCTAGATAAAAAAAAGCAAGTCTTGCTTACTCTATATCATCGTTAATCAAGAATTGTAATTGTGTAGTTCTCTTTCGTGGTCTCTCTTTCTACCTCACTATTTCTCTTTCGATCTCTTCTTCAAACATTATCTTTGGGCTCCCGATCTCTGTCGCTCTCCCTACACCTCATTTTCTCTCTCTCTCTCTCTCTCTCACACACACACACACACACACACAGAGGCACTGTAGCAGCCCTTCTCTAAATACGTTTGGTGCAACTTTCTCTGAACTCCCACCAGCATTTTATTTCTATGTTTTATGCGAGACTGCTTCTGTACATTTCCGAATCTCTCTTTCCTTCTGTCTCTCCGTCTGTCTGCAAATGAAAAATAGAAATGGAAAAACAAGAGAATCAAAGTAAAACTGCTGCCTCAAAAATAATGCAGCTGATTTATCTGCTAGGCAAAATGTATGTCTCCATCCGTCCGTTCATCTGTTTGCCTGCTTTAGTTAATTTACACTCTTAAAACATTTCTTTTGCTTAATATCTTCCTGGTTTTTGCTCCTCTTTTTTCTTTTTTTTTGGGGGGGCCGTCTTTGATTCTTTATTGGTATTTTACTTGATGTGTTTCGCGCTCTTCCATTGGGTCAGCAGTTCAGTTCTAAAGCCATGTAGAAGCGTGTATCAAAGATTCACTCAAAAAAAATATCTGGCAAGTAGCTAGAATTTGCCATGGACGAGGATGAAGTCATTAAAGATCTGCCCCAGCCATTTGTGTAGGGTTCGGTGGTATGGGTTTTTATCTTACTTTTTATAACCGTTTGTAACACTGCTTCACAATAAGATATAACCTATTTAAAAGAATGATAGCAAAAAAAGAGATTTTTCCTTCGCTTTTTTTTGTCAAAGGCCAGAAAGAGCTGTGTAGGTTTCAGAGCAGTCAAGGCTATGTAGAACTCAGACCAGATATTAATTAATAATTTTTGTCCCCTTTTCAGCTGTCTTTTTATGCGCATTCTACGAAGTCACTATACGGGGTTTTTCTGGCTCCCTTATATTAATCCTTCTTTTTCCCCTTTTGTTTTATTTCTTTTTCTACCGATTTTTTTCTCAATTTTCTGCAAGTAAGTAGGTTACGTTCTGACCCGCATTTGAATCTAACAAAACCAAGAAGACGCAGAAAATGTATCTATAAAATCCTATAATAAATGAGGTCACTACAGGATGGTGTGAACCATCACTAAATGTCGGCAGGATATAGGATTTCACATCTGCACAGAGTTTTTTTCCAACACCGGTGTCTACGACGCAGTTCCTGGTACTCTGTTTCTTCAGATGACTTTCCCTTTATGGTTCTGTCATTAGACGATACGCATCTGACTGGCCATAATACTTAGGTCTATCTGCCGGATATTTTAGTGGTTATTTCAGGCGGATTTTACTGGTTGTTCATGCTGGATTCTGTTGTCTATTTATGGAAAGCTTTTACTGGTAGATCTCGTACTAAAATTGTATCAAATCCAGCTTCTGCTTCAATTAGTTGGGACAATTGCATAAAAGTTAAATGTAAAAGTTCGTAGCCCAGTGACCATACCAATTCTCTATGATCAGCTTATGTCGTTAAGATAACAGTCAAAGGGAGGTATAGGGAGTAAATGTTGGTTACTCTTTATGACCTCCTGGACTGAAGCCTCCTCTTTTCGTGAATGATGTGTACAGCAAGCTTATATCTCCAAAATGGAAGAGGGAAGTTTTTTTTAAACTTAGATGTTGTAAAAAGAAAAAGTGTCATGTTCCGCCTCCTCGCAAAATACATAGTTTGATTTATCGCTAAGACTTCGGGGGTAGGCGCTATTTTTTGTCGAAGACAAAGAGGTGGATGAAAGCGGTAGGTGAGTGAGAGTGGTGGGAAAGACATAAAAAAAATAGAGAAGGTATCAAATGTTTTGATTATAGGCCCAACATATCCTCGTCTCGTCTCATCCCCACGCTTTCGTTTCAACTTCAAAAAGATTTACAGAAAAAAAAAACTGTGAAACTTTTTGGTCTCTTATGACTTTGAAACTTTTTAAACCTTGCACGTGGAAGCTTGTGAGAGTTTAAAAAACATCTTTTTTACTGTTGTTTTGCTGTTACATCTGCTGCTGAGTTTTCCCGCTTGTCTCAAACAGCCGATTTCCCCAGCTGTGGCGCTAGGGGTCTGTCTCATAATCTCAATCAGCTAAGTGATGGTTCTAACGTGATAGAGCTTTCGCTTCTTCATTTGATATATGTGATGTGTCTGCTCGGTTTCTCGTTTTTACTTTATTTTTTTTATATGGGTACGCTACATAAAAGAGTCATCCTGCTTTTTCCGAAACCAAGATAACTCCATGTAGAATTTCGAAGGAATTATTTCAACACGACTCTGAAAACAATACCGTTTGTTGGCAACCAAAACTCTTAATCCAGTCTCAGAACATATGGGGCGAAAACATCATTTATAAATAGTCTTGTGTGTGTGAGAGAGAGAGAGAAAACAGCCGTGCCATGTCCATTTGCAGTCATTAAAGGAAAGAAACCTTGACATACATGCACATCTGCTGCTAAGCGCAACCCAATCGCCAAAAGCAAGAAAATTCCATGAAAGATTTTGAAGGAAGTGTTGCAACAAGACTGATTATTTTCCACTAATACCGCTTGCTGGCAACTGAAAACTCTTGATCCCATGCTTAACTCAGAACATAGGTAGCAAAAACATTAATTTTATAAATAGCCGTATGTGGAGTGGGTGGATGTGTCTATGTGTGTGTGGGTGTGCACGCGTGTATATGTGGGGTCGTGCAGACTAAAGGCTTCATCAAGCGAACTATTTTGCGACACCTGGGGTTCACTGGGTCGCAGTACTTTTTAAGATCGCGCGCCATTCATTATAGATTTTATTTCTCCGATCTTTAATTAAAAGAGCCTTTTCTGGGCACAAAAACAAAGAGTAGATTCAACATTCAGAAGCACGTAAATCTTGCTACAGCAAAAAAAAAAACAAAAAAAAACAGTCGCTGCGCAGCAACAATCGCTCTTCCTTCCCCACCCGCCTTAAGTGATCAACTGGCTGCCTGTAGTGTTCGCAGTAACTTTGCGGGGATGGATATATACAATCTTGAGACAACTCTTTTGAAAGTTGAGCAGGGCTCCCATGAGATCTGTTTACGTTTCGGTCAGACATGCGTGAGGGAAAAAAATCCACCTTTCTTTTCTACGTCATTTGACGTAATGCTATTCACGTAGTTCGTAAATCCCATAGACGTGGACGGGAGATGCATAACTGCGTATGTGGGTCGTCCCAAATGGCTTTCTCTAATTGTATGTTACGTCCTAATATCTTGTTGGACGACCCTCGGGCAGACAATGGGGGCCATTTACAGCTCAGGGTACCTCAGAGGTCTGCAACATGTTTGCACTTAGAGTACCACGCTGTTCCTTCGATCCTTAACTTCTTATGCCTAAGTCAGCTATTCACTTACTCAAGCGCCGCAAAGTCCCTTGTATTGTATTGGCAATGTATTTAGAGACATCTTGAGTTAAAGTTTCATCGTTCCAAACAAGCTCGCTCAAAGCCGTTGGTTGTCAGTGACTTTTCACACTTCGCTAAACTTGGCTGTAACATAAGACGACAGGCTAAGAAGGGCCTTCAAATATTATCTAACACATACTGTCGAGCTTGTAACAGTGTCTGACATGTTGACTGGTTTGTGATCAGCAAGGATTCATTTGCCACAGCTACATCTTTTGCAATGGGATTCAGAGAGCACAGAATCGCCCCCCAAAACCGCGTGGGCGTTAAAACGACGACAGCTGACATAATTCTCTCCCCCCAAAAACCTGACCTTTCTCGTGCTTGAAGCGCTCATCATCATCGGCTAACCTTCTCCCGTTATCTTCTCTTATATCTTCATAAGCCGGGCTGATAACGACCGCAAAAGACCCTGTTAAAAGAGTATTTGGACAGGGTTTCCAAGTCGCCGAGAACGCCTAAAACAGCTTCCGCACTCTAGTGGCAGTAAGCAGGACAGTGCGACCTGCCGTTAGTACGCCAGTGCTGGAAGCTGCTGGCTGGAAGCCTTACGAAGACTGTGGGGGGGAATTCAGAGGAATGTGTCACAGTTGCAATTACAGCCAGGCAAATTTTCGCCAGGTGCAGAAGCTGGCCCTCCGAGAGGCCTTAGCAGGCCAGGATTAGGGGCAGCCCGTCGGGAGCTTCGATCTCTTGCTCCTCGAACCTCCCCCTCCCACTTCCTGTTCCTCCCCCCCCCCATTCCCGCCTCTGAATGCTGTGTTTCTTCGGGACACCAGGAGGTTAACGTCGCGGCTGTTGTCGTTTGACGTTAGGTCGGCGTGGCCACGTAATTAAAAGCCTGACCTGCCTGGCCAGTTCACACCTCTTGGGTAGGATTTTCTCCAGCGAGATTCTCGCGGTCACTGGGGACAGAAGAAAGCATCAGAACAGATGCTGCTAATCTCCAGTTGCATCTTTTTCTCGCTCCATTCTTTTGTTTCTCTCTTTTTCTATCTGTTCTTCTTTCTCTCTCTCTCTCTCTCTCTCTCTCTCTCTCTCGTGTCTTTTCTCTTTCCCTCTCCCCTCTGTATCGGTCTTTTCCTCTCTCTCTCTCTCACTCTCTTTGCTGCTAGTCTGTGTTTTATGGCTATTGTTGGTCTTCATCCTTCACGTGCCAAGTAAACAAAAGGTAAAGATAGGTAACCTTTCGGTCCTTGGAGAAAAATAAGCTTTTTGACGGCGGTGCCCATTCCTTGTCCTCATTGCCTTTCCTTCCCCAACACTCTACGAGGAAAATACGCGGCGCTACCTGAGACTAGGACCGGTTACCATGTAAGCCTCCGACCTCTAACGGCAGTGCTCAGTTCACTTTGCGCATTCATGCACGTGCATGCGTACTTGTTGACAAACGCACGCACACACACTCTCTATGTTTTTACAAACAACTCTTTGGTTCTCCTCTCTCTTCGTGTGTTTTTCTCCCGTCTAATTCCCTGACTAATTAATCAAGTCATCTGAACACTTGCAGCAAAGAATTTGAAAGAATACTAGAATTTTTTTCGTAAAAAGAAATGTCTCACGAAGCGAAGCCAAGCCATAGTACATCGACATGAAGCCCTCTAATCTTGTCCCCATAATGCCGACCTGCCTTTGGAGAACCTATACAGAAAGCTATCCTTAGATGCCAGCAGCTATTCATCAGCCCAGATCGACATCCAAGTCCAGACAAAGAATGAACATTGGGTGCTGGGTGCTAGATGATCTTGGCCTGACCGCGAACTGTTAACTGTGCGCTAAAGTTTAAAGGTATTATTCAAAGATGAAATTGAGTTAGAAGTTACTGACATTAACAGATTATACTATTTTCATTAATTAGTTAGAAGAAATGTGTTACAATTTGATTTTTTTAATAGATTAACATGGGTAGACTTCTGCAAAGGCCAGTGCGAGTATGTGTTGATAAGGTGTTATCCGATGAGTAAGCCCACCTTCTGTGATGTTATTGAAAAAATGAGGGTAGACTTCTTTCCACTTACAGGTGAGACCTGCGAACGGGAGAGAGTTTCTACCTGCTTAGATTTTTGGAATTAGTGTTGTATAATAAAATTAAAAATAATTTTGAGTTCGGGTTAGTCTCACGCTGGAGCAAGCAATAAAAAGCGATGCGCAGAGTTCCTTGTGTTGGCATCAAAGAATTTGATTTTTGGAGCATCCATTCCTTTCTACACTCTTTACAGAAAGAACGGTGGTTCATTTTAAACACTCAGCTGATGAGAATCTAACGATGTAAATTAGTCACAGTATCACAGTATCACGACGTCTCGGCAAATCGTCTGCTCGTCAGTGACGAAATCTAAACGATACATGACCAAAACGTCGATGAAAGCAGTACAGAAAATAAGGCAAATGATTGAACCTCTGAAAATGAATCAAGTGTGTAATGAAACCCAAGGTGCAGGGTAACAGCCTCCGTCTTTTACCCTCGTGCTGTTAACTTCTTTTTTGTGTATATCTCCTTCGTGTGTTTGTGACCTTTGTGCACGGGTGGACAAATGAGGAACCATCTGGAAACCTAATGACTTACTATCGTCACACTGAAGATGTAAAATTTGTTTTAGTGTTGGGAGAAAACTTCAGACACAAAGCATCTGTTTCTAAGTTATTAGCGTCTTCTCTCTCTCTCTCTCTCCCCCAAACGATTCGTCAGACACTTGTCCGCTGTTTTAAAGTGCATCGTGCAAAATGTAGCGAAAAAATTTTTTCGCTACATTTTGCACGATGCACTTCAAAGCAGCGAACAAGTGGGAGAAAAGACGCGACATGCCTGGTGGAAGAGCAAAGAAGTTCTCACGTGATTGTGTCCCTTATGTAAATTACCGCCCTTTTCCCGCCACCAAACGAGCTCATTGGAGGCAGGATAATTTCCCCGCCCCACCTATTCGACGTTCTCAGAGAAAAGGACCATATTGACTATTTCCACAGGAAGTTCACTCGGCGCACCTCACGTGCTAATTGTTAAGGAACCACACACCGAAAGTTTCCGGGATATTGATCAGCATCAATGCAGCTGAATGTATAATCATGGAGAAGAAATTGTCCAGCGTCTGCATGCTGCCGGCCTTTTGGGGCGCATCGCAAAAAGATCAGTCGCCGGGTTCTCGGGTGGCTGGTGTAATAAAACGATTCAAAACTGTATTTCAGCTCCGAGCCTCAAATCCCTCAGGTGGCGTTTTGCTATAGAGCTGGACTCAAATCTCTCCATCCGTAATCTTTATTCTCAACTTGCACTGGGCTGTTCTACGATCCCTGGATTGAATGGAACATAGTGATGCATATAGATGGAGCCGGGTATTTCCCAGCTTTCCTTTTCAGGTTGAAAACCTCTTTGAAACTCAACTCCGGTTCTGTGCAAGGGAGTGTTTTTGAATAACGTAGTAACTGTATGCTTCCAAAAATACCAATCCCAACTAAACTTAAAAGACCAACCTGAATTGTTTGTTGTTGTTGTTGTTGTTTTTTTTGCAGATATCGGTAGATATATGCGATATAAACATAACCTGTAAATTTCAGCCTCGAAAAACTATCCGTTAATTAATTATCCACTAGCAAAGTACGCGATTTGCACCAGCGATCAACGAGCGGCGGTAACAGTGTACTACGTCACACTAGTGCACCATTCACAACACTGGCAGCAGTCAACACCAAACAGAGAGAGAGAGAGAATGAGAGACATTTCGGATTATTCGGACGTTAAAGTCTGCATTTCTCGTGCTCAAGTAGCAGTTTTTCAGAACCACGAGATTTCAGACTTTCAACGTCCGAATAACCCGAGCTGTCGCTCATTCTCTCTCTCTCTTTGTTTGGTGTTGACGGCTGTCAATGTTGTGAATGATGCACTAGTGTGACGTAGTACACTGTTAGTGGCGCTTGTTGATCGTAGGTGCAAATCGTAGCGGATAATTAATTAATGGATGGATTTTGGAGGCTAACATTTACAGGTTAGTCTTATATCGCCTATATCTACCGATATATGCAAACATCGCAAACCATTCAGGTTGGTCTTTAAATACAAAGCTGCTTGGGAAAAAATGTAGTGATAAAGTAGGAGTATCTTTAAATCTGGCTCAACCTCCGGAAGTGAAGGTTATGAGTGACTAAAATGACTTTTGCCGCCTTTTCAAGATATTAAAGTATTCGAAACAGCGTAGCGTTTGCTTTGATTATCAAAACATTCTTATCAGATAGGAATGTGCCCTGTTGTTTTAAGATTTATCCAGCGAAGAAATGAACGTTTCAAATGAATTTAATACAGAAGGCTTCTACAAAAACAAACATTTGGCACGCACGAAGTGGCCGAAGGCAGCATTTGTGCGATCCCTAAAAGGGACTACTGATAATAATGTCGCTTGAAGGATATCCCGTAAGGAAGTCACGCGCGATTCTCGTTCTATTATTGTGATCCTTCAATGCGTGGAAACGTATCGATTCAACTGGCAAAGAAATACACCTGTAGTGATGATAATATAACAACTTATTTTCAAAAGATGTTCAAAATCGTTCAACGTTTATTATGACAATGACCAATGTGTGTAATTTGCGGTCAGAACCGAATAAAAGACGATTTTGCTTTAGAAGCTGGCAGTGGTAGTTTATAAACTATAAATTACTGGATGGAAATTAAAGCGGAGAAAATAACATCTCTCTAATAAGGACCATATACACTGAACTAAATTTAAAATTCTAGGTAACCATTTTTAGAATCCAGGTCTGGCGCTGGTTGCACAAAATGTTTCTAAACCTTAAAACGGTTCTAAAGTAGCAAAATCTCTTCTCTACCATGTACAGACATTGCACAAGAACATACACAAAATTGTACTGACAGGACAGAAAGTCAGACTTAAACAACTTTATCTTACTTAAAGCAGTTTTAGTTTTAAAAATTCTAAAATTGTGGTGTGCACTTTAAACTGATTATCTAAAAGATTTAGGCCTAAAAGTGTTTAAAATTAGAAATGTGTTGTGCAACTGGCCCCAAGACCTTAAGTTTTGTGTAACATCTTGGTGGTGCTAACAGAGTATTATCATGTGTTTTCCAGCGAAGTTCATAATGCATGCTTGCTGATAAATGTATAAATGACTTTGTGTGTATGCGTGCCCGCGCGAACGTGGAAAAAGCTTCTGCGCTTCTAGGTAGTTGAACGAGCAAAAGCAAACAACTTGAAATTCGAAACATGACCATTAAACATTGCTGCTCTGATAATCTGTGTCATCAGTGATTTATTCTGAAAGTAATCGTCACTGCAGCTATAGCTTGTCTCGTGGGTAGGCTATTCCAAATCTATCCATTGGACCATGATATTCATCTCTCTTTGCGATCGATCTTCTTTCAAAACAAACTGTCTGTTAAATCGCATTGATTCCTGCTATTTAAATAATCTCTTGATTTTTGCAGGCACTCTGACCCTACTAACAAAACAATCTTTCCGTTTTAGATCGTATTATATAACCAAATAATTTCTCCCTTGTAGAGGATATTGTGAAGCTAATTTCATACTCTCCTTATTCTTCTTTGTTCACCAGGATTTTCAATTCGTTAAACTTGACCACTCCCCATTGGTGCTACTAGTGCAATTTATTTTATCTATAATTATTTGTAATTTGAGTTGTGACTATTTCAAAAGCCAGATGAAATCTAGTTGAAGTGGCAAGATTCCATCGATAAACTTCTTCCAGTCACCCTTAGCGTTCATCGCACGTGTATGCTGGAAAATTTGTACATGTAGGTCACATGGAAAATGTAGGAAGACAAAGTCGCATATTTTACAACGCGTTCGTTTGACAAGCCCCTGTGACAAGTCGCTGTGGCCACATTCTTTGGTCCATGCACTTCAAGCGCAATTTCCTGCGGACAGCAAGCACCTTAATTAACAACACACCATGCAGTCGGGTGCTGAACGCGTCACGTGACTAGTCCTGATGATGGCAATCGGCGTTGAAACCTGGGGCCTTACATATGTACTAAAGATTATCTGGTCACACCCCCTCTCTACCAACCCAAAGTTGTTTTACCTCTGCTCCAAAGCCGCAGCTCCAGGCATGTGTTAACTGCTGGTCTCCGAGGTCTGATTCTGTTTGTGATTACAACACCCAGCGTTGCTGACGCCACTAGAATCTGCTAGTGGCTTATAACCAAGACAAAGAAGTCGGTGGATACTTCTCCGTTTACGGCTTTCGGTTTTCTAAATTCGGAATGGGCAACTGCCATTCATGCATGTAGCATGTTGAGCCGATTGTAAGCTTGTCCGTTCAGCCATTGCTCTCAAAAGCTACTTCGTCCGAAAAGGTTAGTGACCCCAGTTTCTTTTTACAGTTTGCACTGAGCTCGAGCAGTTAGTCTGTCTACCAGCTTTAAGCTGTGTGCGCTGCCATGACTATGAGGTAAAACTTTTGTTCTGGTTCTGTATTCATGAAGCGAAGGTAAGTCTTACCCACTGCAAATGGGGAAATCTAAGAAAGACCGCCTCCAAGGTTACGATGGAATGTCTAAACCACACGCGTGTTGCTTTGTGTTGCTTAACCCTAAGGTGTCTTAGCTACTGCTTTATAACTACGGCCCAATGGGTAAGAACACAGGAGACCACTTCATACTAGACGGAGACAAGACAATTGCCCTAGTTTTATTCGAGAAAACGACTTACGTTCAGTCCGTGAATACGACCACAGTGGACAGTTCATACAGTTCTGGCCTCTCAAATGCAAATGCCTACGGGCCTCTTGTCATTACTCAGTATCTTACATCTGTCTGAATGAACACTCCAAGTTCCGAACGAAAGAGTTGTTTTAATATCTGTCTTCCATTACATTGGCATGATAAGGTCCTGCTTGTATAACAGATCTGTTTTTAGCGGCTGAAAATTTTTCCTCGTGAATTTCGGTCCTCACATCAGCAATTGTCTTCTGAATTATGGGTCTGATAATGGAGGAGAGATGGGAATAGTCAATTTTCACGAAGCATTTAACGTGAGGCATTTTCATGCAATGGCAAAGCTTCTGTGGTCTAGTTACGTATCGTATCCTGATGTACTTTTCCCAGTAATGGAATTTTAAGGTAATTTTAAGGTAATGGCATATCGTGATGTTACATTTCCTGTAACAACAGTATATTGTGTAAATTTTGAAGTCATATCATATATAAGGTTATTTGCCTCTACTGACATATCGTGTTGTATTGTACAGTATATTGTAATGTTTCTGTAATAGTCTATCATGAGGTAATTTTTTTTCTGTAATGGTGTAGCATGCGGTGTGTCGTGATTTAATTATTACTGAATGGTAAATAGTGATGTAATTGTAAATCGTTCTTTACCAGCCAATCGCTTCTTTGGAGCTGCCAAAAGCACAGAGATGCAAAAAATGAAGCCAATAAAGAACACATAGTGCACACTAACAGGTCTATAAAAAGTTGTTTCCTACTCAAAAGATTTACCGTAAATTTCGGGCTACAAGTCGCAACTTTTTCCCCCCAGCTTTAAACCCTGCGGCTTAAACAGCGATGCGGCTTGTTTGCAGATTTTTCAGATTCCGAATAATTTTTCGATGAGCTCCATATTTAAGTTTAATTAAACAATGGTGTTGATCTTTCATTATATGTGCCCCCCCCCCAACACACACCTCTAAGGAAACAGCGCTAGTTACAATAATATTCCATCTCCGACATAGTTCAGCGCAGCGTTGGTCTCCGTGATAGCTTATCCATCATACAAGGCTGCTGGTCCACTGAACTTACTGCGATGACTATTGGCTTGAACTGTGAAGCCCTGAAGGGTGAGAGTGAAAACGCGTAGTGGTAAAAATATTACATAAATTCCATTGAAGGCCAGGGCTTTCATTCTCTTATGATTGTATAGGTCTTCACAAATTACTAACCATTACAGTGCATTTACTCGAGTAGCGTTGGAGAATTTCTGATGGACTGATAATCGCTGCCCTCTGGTCCTTCGTTTGTGTCCTGCCTTGGACTAGCGAAGACTTATGTCCTACTGCACGGCCTTGAGCAGGCTTGCTACTAGTGTATGTACATGCAAGTTTGGGTCTAGCAGATGGCATATCAATCGAACTAAATGTTTGTTACGAATATAACTTTGGGACATTACAAAGCAATGTTAGCTGTATTACTCACATCTTTTACATGCGCACTTCTCACAAGGAGAATTGTGTGCAATGTATGCGTACGTCTGCGTTGGAAACGTGCATCTGTACTTGTACATTTGTATTTGTATGTTTCTTTGTAAAGGTAGGAGTGTGTGCGTGTGTGTGTGTGTGTGTGAGAGAGAGAGAGAGAGATAATGTATATCTGAGTCTTTTGTGGTCTCGCGTGTAGGCTAGGAGAGAGAGAGTGTGTGTGTGTGTGCGCGCGCGCGCTTTAGTGAGAAAGTAAAGGGCGTGGATGGCAATGCATGTGCGTGTCTGTATGTGTTTATATTTTCGTTTGTTTGTTTGGATTCCACTTAGAGATATGTACAAGATGAACCAAGCAAGTACACGCGTTAGAACCCACCCCAAGTACCCATGGGTCGGGTAGTTCACGACACCCGCCTTATGGTCATAAGATTGCCAGGAAAAATTTTATTTAAAAACTGTACGTTAAAGAACATGCGATCATTTTGAAGGTACAAGCAAAAAAGGAGTGGTGGTAGATAAAAGAATAATTGGGAGCTGAACTCTTCACGCCCTTATGCAGCTCAACACTTTCTACGTATCGCTCGGCTTGATTCCATAAACAACGCTACCGGTCCCTCCAAAAAAGCTGAAAGTTCTTTCTTTTTGTCTATTTTCTTTTTTATGTCTTCTTCTCCTGCGCGCGTCAGTGTGGGGGTCTCTCTGTGCCTTTTCTCTCTGTCGCTCGCTCGTTCTCTGTGCCAGCAAGCCCATGGTTTGTAAATACATTTTTGACCTTTGTGTGTTATTACCTCCCTTCACTTATGAATAGACCTAGGTTGGTTAGTTCTTTGTATAAAGGACGATTCACGCGTTGCAGTGGTTTTAAGGACTGCTCGTGCAACACTGCGCATGCAGCAAAGCAGTACAACAGCTTCTCCCCTTCACATAGCAAAGACCGCTCGCATCAAGTTGACATCATAAGAGTATCCGTGCAGAGGATTATGGGTGTAAACAATATGTCAGTGGCGTAGGAACCGGGGGGGGCAAGGGGGGCAACCACCCCCCCAAGAAAGATGCTGGGAAGGGAAGAATGTGAACGTTGTTCATTGTCAGCAAGGAGCTTGCCCCCCCCCCCAAAAGCCGAGCATCTTCCTACGCCACTGTGTGTAGACAACCTCGAGGTTACCGCTGCGGCTACTGAAGTTATTGTGACCTGCCACGACGAAATGAGTCTTAACTCGGAAATTTGAGATTTTGCAAAATTCATATTTTTAAAATGTACAGATTCTGACCTTTCTTTTGATACAGTCCTAAAATTGAGGGAGTTATAAAGGTTTGAAGTATGGAAGTACGTCGGCGGCTTTCTTTTAGAAAAGCGGGTTCAAATAGTTTTAGCAATTCCACTAGGTTTTTCCTTAGCAACGGATACTTCTAATTACTTAAACTGTACTAGCTTTTACATGGTGATAAAATACAGCATGCTACATCATTTCAAGTAACAAAATGTAAACAGCAATGACTATTTGTGTGCCTTTTAGTGCCTTACCCTGTTTGAAAAATAAACGTAAATAGAAGAAAACTGTTACTACATTCTAATTAGCATGCACATTTAGAGAAGTAGTGAAATACTTAAAAAATATCTACTAGTGTGCCAAAAATGAGTAGAAAATAAAACAAAATTTAAAACGCATTCCGAAAAACTTGCAGAACTGGCGGATCACACAAAAATAAAAAAAAATCTAGACGCACAACTTTCATGCGATATTGCATTTGTTCATGCACATATTCCGTTAATTCACTCGAATAAACACTTTCCCCTTTATTAAATAAAAAGCACAAAATGTTCCACTGGCTTCGTGGATTACAAGATACTTCGTCACTCAGATGCGCGTGCGTCAAGCTTTCGCTTTACACAGCACGTGTGAACAAAACCTGTAGTAAGGAACAAGTTTCGTCCCCTTCAGCCAATCGCTCAGTGCCTTTCGTTTCGTTACCAAGGAGAGTTCAGTATCCGAGTCTCCGATTGGATAGCGTCCTGATCAACGACTATTTACCTCGAAACGTTTGCATACAATTCGTCTGATTAATAAATATTTGAATCAGTCTCCAAAGAGACTGAAAATACAGACTTCGGGGTCTCTGGCAAGGTATAGCACGATGGGATTCTGACAGAGAATTAGTATTGAAACAGCGTTAGTATTTTGCCATTTTCCTGTGGAAGTCGGGACGGATCGTCGTGGGGTACCTCGATTAAAATGTATTTTAAGACAATTTCTATCTTTTATTTTAACATACCAGTGTATTTTCTTGCTAGTTTAATAACCAAGGAATCCATTTTTAAAGAAGAGTCAAACTGCACAAAATTGACCCCAATCACCTTTTGGAGTCTCTAGCACGAAACTGCTCTGCGCAAGTTAAGACTCGTTTCATTGTGGTGGGTCACAGTTTTACTAGAAGAAGCTGAAGAAAAAGAAAAAAAAAAGAAATAAGAAGGTTGAACCTGATCAACAATACATTGGTGATTTTCCCATACATCGATAATAGTTGAAAACATCTCTCCTCTGATCACGACGCCATTTTAGTGGTGTAAGTTGGGGATTGAAGGGAGCCTACCCTATTGCAGCATTCTGATTGGCTATAGACTGTACAGTCTAGGTCAGGGGGCCACCAACCTTTCTGACACTTACAGCTACTTCGAGGGTACTGCGTAATACGAGAAAGTACTTGTTTCATACAAACTTACTGCGTAACATGCACGATAGTCTACACAGGCCAGGTATCAACATGCACCGTGGGCGACCAGGTGATGGCTACCCCTGATCTCGGTCATAGAACAGCTTCCTATCCTTGAGAGCCTTGCACAATGCTTGTAAACATCGCAAAATGCGTTTATTGTCACGTGTCAATCGTCTCTTAGGCTTCGAAATGTAGCTGTTTGTACATTTCAGTTGTGTTCCTTCCTCCAGTAAAAAGCGAGAGCCTGCACTGAATTTTTTTTTGAAAGTCTCTCTCGTTTCTTGGTCTCTCTCTCTCTTTCTTTTCTTCCGTTTTTCCTTTGATAAAAAATAGTAACTTTTTTTCGGTAATGTGAACCCTATCCACTCCGAGAATTTTTGCAAACCTCCTGCCACCCCTGGGATGTTAGGATAATCTTCAACTGCCACCAACAGGGCAGAGCTCGCAGATACACGAAGTGTCTAACTACAGAGGCTCAACATGTTCTTCTGCTGCTGACGGTGCACCATGGTGCGGCTTTGATCCCCCACACAGAGATAGAGAGAGCCGAGAGGTCGAAGAGTGAAAAAATGGGAAGTAAATTTAGACATGGCCTAAGGCAGTTAGGCCGAAAACCCAAGTAAAATATAAAAAAAAATTAACAGACAAAACAAAAAAATCTTCCCCTTTCGTAGACCTGCAGTCTGGACTTTTCCCTAAAGACCAAAGAGATCTAGTGGATTATCTGCTCATCAAACAAGATCAGTGCAGCATCCATGTTTCTCTCGAGAAGTAATGACATCCGGGGCACTGCCGCTGACGGCAGTAAGCAGGTAAAAAGGGAAATTTAATCGGAGACAATTGTTTTTTACGCCTCCTCTCTCACTTGGAACCATAGTTCTAAGCGGACAAACCACCGTGAACAAAAGGGAAGAGATTTTTTTCTGGCTCATCGCTCAGTCTTTTTTTTCAACACCAGTTAACCCTGTTTCGAAAGGTCATCTCCTCATCTTCGCCTCAATGTTCTGTCCTTTATTCTACTTTTTTCTAAGACAAAGGTTGCCTGTCGATTTTTTCTTGATGTTTGTGGGACTAGGATTATTTGCGAGACCGTTACATTCCAAACCTCTGTATCCCTTTCTCAATGCAAAAATCATAGTTGAAAATCGTCTTTGGTGTTTGAGTAAAATCTCTTATGACCATGTAAACGCAATAAAAAAAAAAGGTCAAGCTAACTTTTGAGAAATACAGACTGGCACATAACAAAATATAAGCCTCTATGACCTACATGTAGTGGATAACGCGGACAACGCTGAAGTCAAGTTTCTAACCCTAAGTAAAAGGCGCTGTAAGTGATTCATCGTGTCTAGGGGACGGCATAGGGAAATAGGAGCTCAACCCACTTTTTCTACTTTTACCGTCTCTGATGAATCAAATTACCATATGCAGGGTGGGCAAGGGATGGTGGTACGTTTTCTAGTCACGGACCTATGAAAAGCCTCGAACCGGAGTCGAGACCACTAACCACGAGGTTACGGCGCATTCCTGCCCCTACCCCTCTCATTCGACTCCTCTCTTGAAACCCTCTCCCTCCACGAACCCTTCATTTACCTTTCCGTTAACAGAATTCATTGGAACATTACCAAACTAGTCTGTCATCTGCTGTTAACACAATCCTCTAGCTGGTCACTTCCTAGACGTCCAAGAGGGGTCCTAGGAGAAGAAAAGAGCAATCCAATCTGTCGTGATAATCGTCCCTAGATTGCACTAATTTGTTTTAACTACTACACAGGCAGCCTTGACTCCTACGTCATTCTACCTTTCTAATTAAGACACTCGTCAGTCTGGGAGACGGACAAGTTACAGGCCCGTCTAAGAACCAGCTCCAGGCTCACCTCAAACAATTTAAAATTTAGTAGCTGTAAAATTGTGTGTGTGTGTGTGTGTGTGTGTGTGTGTGTGTGTGTGTGTGTGTGCACGCGCGCGCGTGTGCGTGTGCGTGTTCGGCATACGTCGACGCCGACGAAGGTTCGTTCAGGGGCCTGACACCCGGCCACGTCGCTAATTTCATCAGCGCTGTTTCCAAATCAAGGACAGCTATGGCCAGTTGACAAAATTGTGTGGGCGCTATACTTCAGGCCCAACATCGTTAGTGCAGTTCTCTTCTTGCCACGCTGAACATGACGGTGACCCGGTGAAGGACGGGAGCTGTCGGCCCCTAGGTGTCCCAATCATGCCTCTCACCCAGGCTCGCGGGAGACATGGGTAAGATTTTTTTTTCTTTAATTCCACACAATCAAAGCCCTTCCACGTAACAACCAAGCATATGGTTAAATCCCTTTTTTCTATTATTCTCCGCCATTGCCTTTGCGACCCTTACTTGTCAGCAGTGACCAGACACGAAGACAGACCTGCAAGACAAGCTATGAAAAAAAAAGTTCGAGCAGGAATTCCGTTTCCCCATGGGTTTTTCTAACACAATGCCATCCAATTCGAAGAGAGATTTGAAACATTTTCGCTCGCATTACTGATTGGCCAGCCAGCAGAGCTGGCAGTCTCGCAATATGTTCATTCATATTTTTTCATAAAGAACGCTGGTGCTCTCAGAGGGAATGAGAAAAGCGTGCTGCAGTTGAGTCAATTCCGCTTCCGCACTCGCCCTGTTGTCCGGGATAACCACTCCAATGAGAAGTGAATCATTCACAAGCTTTGACGAAATCATCTATCATTGCTGAGGATTGGCCTGTCGATTGGAGTCACCTGCCCATGCAGAAGAGCCATTTCATCTGCCATCTGGTGCTGCCGATAAAGGGAATCATTTCTTTCTTTCTTTCTTTCTTTCTTTCTTTCTTTCTTTCTTTCTTTCTTTCTTTCTTTCTTTTGTTTCGTCTTTTTCAAAGAGTACAGTGGCTTATGTTAAAGGCTACGGTTAGCATGCTGGTTCCCTAAAGGGGAAATCTTGTTGAAAAACGAGCACAATTCACACCTGTCTTTGTGATTTGTTAGCCCTCACTCTAGATGAGGTTAGTGCTCTTTACAGGAAGATCTAGTCACGATGCACAACCAACTAAAGTCAGTCACAGTTCCTTATGTGACGATGTGCTGGATAAATATCCAACTGTTCCCAGGCAAGGAAAAGGGAGGAATTCAGTATGTCGATCAAGTGAAAATGAATAAAGATAGCGATCGATGTAGAGTAAATAACTACATGCAGAAGAAAGTTACCCGAAGCCCGTAAGCAAGGGGGAATCACTTTAATCTTTGATAACAGAGCGCAGTTCTAACTATAAGGTTGTTTTTGGTTTTTGTTTTTGTGGGCGGGGGGGGGGTGGCGGTTGAGACATCCAATACACATAGAAGCTAAAGCAGCATTTAACCATGCGTGAATCGTTGAAACAAGTAGTTCACAACATTTGTACAAAGAAACTGATGGCGTAAACAAACCAAGAACCGTAATGGGGTGGTAAAATGTGGTAGACCGTTAGTTAGTGAAAAATAGATATAATCTTTGCTTTAATCATTAAACGAAAAGAACTGGAAAGTCACAGATAATCCAGCATAACAGCGGAGCGCCTACGAATATGTAGAGCATGAAAACAGATCGGGGAACAAGACGGAAAATACACGCAAAGGAACATCACTCATTCCAAATAAAGCGCCCTCTTAGACCACTCATTAATCCAAGTGATTCTCTTCTCCTCCCACCCACACCAATCCCTGCCGAAATACCTGCCATCCCGTCTCCAGATCGAAAAAAAAACTATACATTGGTGTGGAGGGGAGGGGGAAAAGAGTTTGAGGAAAGGGAAACAACCCTGTAGGAGATCTTCAGGCTATGGAAATTGCTTAGACCAACTGGTTTGCTCAAATTTGCTATGTCAATCTCGGCAGACTAGTCCAGACCAGGCTAGCTAGACTCCACAAAACAAGCTCAGTGACACACCTCATGATGTGCCCAAAAGCATGTTTTGACATTGCTTCTTCAAAACATGTTTGGCCCAGCCTGCAGCGCTCGTCATAGCGAACTGGACAAATTGTGGGGGGAAACGAATAACACTGCACTCACGGGCTAATTTTTTTTTAAGGAAAAACGAGATCGCTAAAATATCATGCAGTAGCCTTAGGGTAGATAAAGTCATCTCATTAGTCCAGTCAACACACCTTCACTCGGAAGTCGTAGGTTTTCATCGAAATGTTATACAGCAAGTTAATAAAGCACAAGACGAAAGTATTCATGGCGGTCGAGCTACGAGGACGGATTGTTTGGCTGGTTGTTTTCGTGTAGTCTAAAAATATCTAGTAGTTTTCGCGTAAACAAAAACATGATATCTTGGCAAAACAATGAGTTTTCCTAAGATTTTCATCTTTGGCGTGATTGGAGTTTTTTCCTTGCACTTTCTCTGTCTGGTCTATCATTTCAGGAGATAACAGAACTTGCTATTATACAGCAGGAATAGTTGTAAGATATTGTATTAAAGACATGACACGAATACAGGTGAATAACGGTAATTGTTTACTCCAAATGTTCCGTTTTAAAGCTCAGTTTGTGTTTTGACCCAAGGTATGTGGTTCAATGTTAACTCTCCACGCGTTGGCAAGAAGTTCATCTTCCCACCTAGTAATAAATGGATACCTGAATGTTGCGGTAAGGCAAAAAAAAAAAAAGTTGCCTTTTTCTTGGCCGCTCTCTAACATGCTGAACCACTAGCACTCCCCCCTCCCACCCTTACAGACATTTAGTCATGGGACCTTTACCTTTTTATTTTTGGATACACTCTTTTTCGCCGGACAGTGAAAGCAAACATGCACGCGCGTGGTCCTCCTTCACGGGGAAAGTCTCTTCCGAACCGCACGTGCGAAGCCGAGCATCTTTGTGTCCAATAATTCTTTTGCATACAACTAAAAAAAGCCCGCACGCGCCACTCCTGCGACGGGGCACTTCTCGTTAAGAGCGGCAACGTCTGGTGAATGCAAGCAGACGTACCGTTGGCTGAGAGCGGGTCTGTGTAATGGAATTAATTTGGCAGAAGTTGCGCGGGGGTGTGACTTCATTGCCCGGCGTTGTCCTGCCGCCGACGATCAGAAGGAAGGGAGGGGGGAGGCGGCTGGGAAGGTGCTTTATCAGAATGTCGATTTTGCCGTCCTCTCGAGAGGTCGGTCACGTGACGTGCTATCGTCTGCGTCATGGCAGCTGGCAGCACACACTCTACGGACCTACCAACTTATTACTCATCGCGGCTGCTTGATTCAACGGAGGAGCATATGTCATCTTCCCTGCGGACTTTGTTAGAACTCCAAATGTCAACTTAAGTAGGGCCTAACTATCAACAAGATTTGCAGTTATTTTGAAATTTGTTAACTTAAGAACTGTTAACTTAATCAACTGTTTTAAGAAGGGACTTCTGAATTCAACAGTCGAATATATTATCTACAGATTTACATAACTTGCAATTTATTTCTTATATGGGAGTAGATCCTGAAGGTACTTAATCTTGAAGAACAGCTTTTGGAAACGTGTACTATGTAGTGCTTAAAGCATCATGCAGTAACAAATAATAAAACATTCGGAAATCTCTAGCCCTATCAAGACAACCAGCATGTCACCACATCTAATGTGAAATGCGATCAATGAATTTAAGTTACAATTTGTTTTATATTATAAGACCACTTTTGTAGATTTTGAAATAAGAACATGCAGCTACGGTTTCAGAAAAAATACTTGTCTTGCTAATTTTCTGTATTGACTCTTCACTGAGAGCCTGGACCATCTGACTACCTGTCTTGATATTGCCAAATTGCTCAGAAAGCAATTCAGCCATACATATACAAACTTCTAAAAGACAATACATGATCCTTAGTGCCCGCAACGCAAGACGTCTGTAAACACTATACATTTTCAGAATTTTTCAACTAATATTTTGTTTACAAAACAATTTGCCTTCAAGGAAACGATCTCTACAGGCCAGAATGTTTATGCAAAGCCAAGGTAAGGGTTTATTAATTTCAGAGAAGAAAGCCTTGGCCTTAAAGGCAAACCTCACTCAAAAAAAATTGAACTTTCTCAAAGCTGTGTCAGACCATGAAACTATCACTAGTTTATTGAATAAATGCTCAAAAACTTTAGAAAATCGTACGTGGACTGATTTAAATTCTAATTAAGGATCTCCCTCAAGGGCACAGATAACGCCAGAGATTCGAACGCAGGAAATGACGTCTTGACTGCAATGCTTAAAGGCTTTAATCTCATGAACGGAACAACGGGAATGAGTCAATTTGTTTAATGATATAATTCTATCATTTGAAACTAATTTTGCACTCGGGTTAGCCTTTAAAAGTACACGAAATGGAAACTGCATAATACAAAGTAACCGAAAAAATGAAAGTTTTGTTAAGAAGAACAATGCAGAAAAAGCTAAGTAATTATACACAAATGCATGACACAACCTGGCATCATCATCATCATCATCATCATCATCATCATCATCATCATCATCATCATCATCATTATCACTGTTATTATTATAATTAAATGCGTGACGTAACATGCTAACAGTAAACTGATAAAAAAACTGCTTGTTCCGAGAGAAATGATACTTTACAGACTGTTGTAATGTTATCAACCACGACAGACATACTTCACAGACTTCTGTAATGTTATCAACCACGGTTAAAAATAGCTGCAAGAATGGAAGGCGTCTTGGGTATCTTTAAGATGAAAATGTAATGGAAGATAGATCGCGCGCGAGCGTGTGTGCTTGTGTGTGTAATTTTTTTCTGGGCATGTAGCGATGTTTGTTCGTTCCTTCAAGCTATGTGCTTTGTGTATTGTGTGCCTTTGCAAATGGAATTAAGAGCTAACTTTTAAGAAATAACGGGCATAATTGTTTAGAGAGGACGAAGTACAATGTCTTAAGCTAAGCTCTCTAGTAACAAGGCGAAGAAAAAAAGACAATGTGAGAGAGAGCTTTCAACGTAAGTTGTGGACCAAAATTCAAAAGCCTCGATTTTAAAAAGGAGGGGGGAAAGAGAAAGCAAGAGAGAGAGAGAGAGAACCAGACAGACAGACTGATGGATAACGGTAGAAGAGACAAGTGTTGCTTCCGGCCGGAAGTTTGGCATCAAAATGGAAAAAGTAACCAGACGTTGTAGGAGTGGTCATCCCGTGCTATAGACAGTCTCCATGCTGTGGGCTATGGGAAGATGTCCGAGTAGACGAGACAGCGGTGTGTGTGTGCGAGTTTACAATTACTTCAGAAAATAACCAAGAGTCTTTCAATTTTGTGTAAATTTTCCGATTTTCTAGTCCCATTTTTCCTCTTCTCTCCCTCTCCCTCTCTCTCTTTTAACTTCCTCTTACAACACACACACACACACACACAAGCACTTTCTCTCTACACTGAAAAATGAGATAATTTCCGGAAATTGTTTCAAAATTATGGTAACAGAAAAAGATACATGACAATGGGGACCGCTGGATGTGGGATGGGGTAATATAATTGTGAAGTGAGAGGAAATGGGTGGTCGGACAGCGTCGGTGATATATCGTAGACAGCTAATGCTCTTGCCATAATTTTTCTACCTTCACAGACATGTTTGGAAATGTGTGCACACACGTGCGCACGCGCGCGTGTGTGTGTGTGTGTGTGTGTGTGTGTGTGTGTGTGTTACGACTAAAAGAAATTTCTATCCAGGCACATATTGCTAAATATATGAAAATGCTTGAGAATTTTAGAATATAAACATCTTCTAAGCATATCTACCACAGTCACTCACTTTTTTGACAATGCGTGACTGTTTTCGAAAGTTATTCTTCATCGGACAAATTTAAATGAAACGCTTTACAAAGTTCGGCAAAGATTTCCCATAACTGTCAAACCTTTGCTAGACTTGCTCAAACGTTCGTCCATATTTGTCCGGTTTAAGAAAGGCTTTAAGAGGTCATATGACATCGGGGTTCTGACATTGGAAGGCGAGGTTTCATGGGTGTTACTTTCGTCACTCTTTATTTGATCCCCCAAAATCTGTCTGATTTGCTGTTATCCTGTTTTTTAACCCTTTTGTTCTGCGACCGCAGAACGTCTGATCGTGTAACCCATAATATGTAAGAACACATAAGAACAGTATTAAACTGATTTGTGGTTTCGATCATTTCAAAGTTGGTTTGATGATCAGGCGAGATAACCCTTTCTTTCGTGTCCTTCGAAACATTCACATTTTAGCCTCCACATATTGTAACCTGCCTGGTACAAGGCTTCGCATCTTAGAGGTCTCAGGAAATCATCGTTTCGATGAAAAAAAGATCTCCCTGCCCACCCAGTTGCTGATCTTCAGGGGAGATAAAGAAGGCGAAACGAGGCTTCGTCTTCTACGTGTCGTGCCCTGCACAGGGGGAGCTAACTGCGTTTACTGCCCTTGCGGTCTCTAGGCTCTGAGATGTTTTTTAATGTAGCGACGCTTAGAGAGTTAAACTCCACATCACTCAGTCGTAAGCAAGTAAGCAGTCTTACCTGAAAGCATGTGTGTCAACGAAATCCAGATGAGGAGTGCAAAAAGGACGTGGTCGACGTGCAGAAGAGATTGGAACAACATCGGAAAAGCGTGGGTTCGTACCGAGAGAGAGCCGTTGCACCCAAGGGGACACCCAGACAGACGTAAGCAGGGTGGGTCAGCAAAACTCTCCGCTAAACACAGTAGCTCGCTACCAGAAAGATTCTGCGAAGGCTTTTTTTATTTGTTTATCATAAGACACGCTGCTGATCTCTCAGTCACTTTCAAGTCAGATGTCTCTTGGTTGCTTACACCCACAATGTTTTTTTTTAAATCCAGGTACCACTTGATGAACTCTTGAACCTGCAGGTCGTGCTCTGCTGTTGTACACGTTTCTTGTGAATATTAAGCGCAGAAAACTCGGTTTCTTGAAATGAAAATTTGCTTGATGACTTTACACAAGCTGGTGAAATTTTTTTGTAATGCAGACAAGAAGCACAACCGTTCTACCAACAATAAATCAGCCAGTGTCGAGCGTCCGCTGGTCACTTTTTCCTGCCTCGGTCACACATCCAGATAAAAAAGCAGCGATGGCATCATTAGTGCAAGATGATGAGAAATACCAGGATGGCAACTGAGAGGCGTGCAAGGGCGGATAAGCGCGGAAAACAAAGTCTTAGACCAGCCCCGGCGGATTGAAATTCAACAGATTAACTTTCCTGCGTCGTGGAAAAATCTTTTATAGCGACACACGGGTTGTCAGTCTAGTCTTCGGCTTGCCACGTAACCAGAATAAATCCTTTCTATTCCGCCTTGCTCTCTCTTTCTCTCGCTCGCTTCTTTTCTACTTCTCCCTTTCGTTCGTTCGCCCGCTCTCGCTCTCTCACTCTCTTTTCGTGTCGGTCGCTCTCTACCCACGAACATTATCTCCCACCCACGATCGTCACGTGCCATCCATCGCGTTTCCAGCCTCGCATGCCACACCTGCAGCTGTGTCGGCCCTTTGGCTTGCCCGTTCCGAAAGCAGACGACACGAGTTCTCCCGGAAGCGGGCGAGCGGGTGCGGCCGCGTGCAGTTCGTGCGGTCGCAACGATGAAGAGTGTGCAATCTTCTCTTCTGGCTGCGAAAGAGTTTGCCCAGCGTCTTCGCCATATCTTTGTGACGTGGTGAGAGAACATACAAACAACGGTAGATAATTTGATTGGAAGTGACAGATGCGAAACAGTTGTAGAATTTTTTTTCTGAAGTGGACGTTGAGTGGGGACGGGGGAAGCGGGGAATTGCGGGTGGGGGGAGGGAAGAACGGGAAGAAAGCATCTCTGGTGCTTAAGCTTTCTTTGTTTCAAGTTTGAAGCAAGTTAAGCAGTCCGTCTTGTGTGTTAATGTTTGTAACGTGTGCTTTAACACCACAATATTGTTTTTATTTTTATAATATTTTTGGTCTTGCCTTTTTGTTTATTTATTTATTTTTTCTTTGCGTTGGCATTGCGATGTTTGAGATCATCGCAGGAACCAAA
Organism: Marisa cornuarietis; assembly: GCA_004794655.1. Taxonomy (NCBI): domain Eukaryota; kingdom Metazoa; phylum Mollusca; class Gastropoda; order Architaenioglossa; family Ampullariidae; genus Marisa; species Marisa cornuarietis. The sequence goes on from SMMW01000616.1 coordinate 1,636,870, forward strand.
TTAAGCTCGGTTCGCACTTGTCTGTGCCCCTCATCGGGCAGCGAGGCACAGCATTTAATTGTCCCACCCCTTGGCGTACGTGTAGATGCTTTGATAAGGCGCAGAGGCTGGCGAACACGATCAGAAAATAGATTGGCCCAGACACCTCCATTAAACGAGTTTAGATTAGACTCCACGACAGACGCATGCGTGATGCAGAGAGAGAGAGCAGTGAGGTGGAGAGGAGTTGTGGGTAGGGGGGGGGATGAAGACAAAGCCTTCGCCGCAGCCTCTTTCCGATCGCAGTAAAATAAAACAATTCCTGCACAAGAAAGTTTAAAGAAAAGACAAGAAAAAGCGAGACGAATGAAGTGTGTATTTGATGATGTAGAACTTCAAAAAAAAATGGTTTTGGGATATACAGGGGCTTTTGGCCCTGACGTTGGGGTCACATACCGGCCAACATTAGTGTGTTCAAGCGTGTAAGCTTGCGTGCGCGTGCGCGTGTGCGTGCGGGTGTACGCGTGCATGCATACATTTCAACGTGCCTGAGTCTGCGCTTAAAATGGCTCTTGGGTTGTTGAGGTCTAAATAGTTTTGTTTGTTTTTTTTTGCAAGTGTTTTATTGCAAAAGTTTTTTAAGGTTGAAGGTTTTATTGCAAAAGTTTATTTTAAAGCTAGTTCCTTGTGACAGGTTTTTCCTGTACACGAAAAATAAAATGGTATCCTTGCATTCACACATATGCACGCGCACGCGCGCCCAACCACACACACACACATATATAATGCACGATACGTCTATAGGACAATTTTAGTCTCCACTGTTCATCTGTACATCCTCTTTTAGTCCATACTGTCCAGTTTTATTTGATTTCTGAAAAAAAATCCCCCGTTCACTTAAAGCAAAAGCTGATATCTATATTTCGCACATTTGGCACGTAGCTGTAGCTAACTTGTAATCCTTAAGTAGCTGTGTCGACACAGTGTCGTTCATGTACCCAAGTAGGGGGAAACCCCAAGCTTTTTAATTGAAAATCAAAGTCTGTCTGTCTCTGTCTCTCTATGCCAGATCCTCTGTATTACCACGATTTTCTCACGAACCAAAATCTCCACGTCACTTATCAGCATGAACAATTGGCCTGGAAAACAAAAAATAATGCATACATCTAAGCTTAGCCATGTCTACCGTGCTTATCCACTGAGGAAGGAACTGAATCTCATGGAACTGATGATCTCGAAACTTTTTTAAATTGAAAAAAAAAACTTTCAGACAAAATGGAGCCATCCAGTTACTCGGAAATCCTCGTTATAGAGGAAACACCATCTTACAACTCAGTGATGGAGTGTTTATACCTTTATCTCAAGGTTTTTCTCCCCATCCCCTGCTGGAAAAAAGTGTGTTTCGTCGTAAGGCAACGTCTATCCGGGCAGGTATATTCTTAACAGTGGGAGAGACTATTTAGGCAAGTGCACTGTAATTAAGCATGACGGGAAGAACTCCTTGTGTTGATTGCCACTTCCGTTCGTCTGTTGTCATCGCTGATCGCAAGGTGTCGTCGGAGGGAGAGAGCAAATTACGTGGCCTTGTGAAAAGTCTGAAAGTCCCGTCTGTTTAACTATTATCTCTCTGTTTATTTACTACCAAGGATATCTGGTGCTTTTAGGTGACGTCCTATCACCTGACAGATTGTCGGAAAATTAAAGGACAATGGAGTTGGGGGGGGGTCGGGGAGTGGAGAGGCCCCGTCACCTGGCCGCCACACTCGCCTTCTTTCTCGCTCTCTGCACCCCTCCTCTCTCTCTCTCTCTCTCATAGGACGCCCTTTGAAATTACTTCGTTGTTAAATTTTGCGTAGTAAATTATTTAATTTAGATCCAGAAGGAACGTCTTCTAAAATGGTAACAGAAAATTACAGCAAAGAGCAAAATATACAAGAACCAAACATCACAAACAGGTACACCAAAAGAGTATTGCTGCTTTTTTTATTTTTTTTAGTAGGGTTAGACGGTGTGGATTTGCTTAACGCTAAAGGTAACACACACACACACACACACACACACACACATCGCCAGAATGTTTTATTTATATGATTTGTGATAGTCACAGTCACTGAGTACTCTCATACTCACTCGCAAGGGGAAGTCTAAATGCTTCATGTCCTACTAATTTCATTAACACAATTTGTGCCAAAAACTGTTGGGAACTTGGTTTCCAGCGCGACTTTCAGTAAATCCCTGTTCTTCATCAACTCCTTTGTCTGCCCTCTCTCTCTCTCAGCTTGTTACCCTCCCTTTCCCCCCCCCCTCTCCATCCGGACGCGCACGCACACACAGCATCGCTGAGAATAGCGCGTGCAAAATCCTGTCAAGTTTCCGCGCGCCGCGGAATCATCGCCTGGCGGCAGACGGACGCGGCGTAGTTACCCCGACACCCAAATCGTGTGAGTCACTAGGCTTGGCGAAGTCTCGAGCTGATTTGCAATGAGAATCAGGCGAACTGGAGATAAACTCTCGAAGGCCACAGCACCTCGAACAATTTGCATGCCTGATTTTCTAATTGGAATCCTTTTTTCTTTGAGCCACAGCATGTTCTTGGAAGAAGGCGATCTGTGTAAGATTAAAGAGACTGACGCATTGACACAATAGGCGAAAGCAAGTTAAGATGACCAGATTTCAGCTATATGCATAATCTTATAGATTAATCATTTCCAGGGAAATCCTTTCGTGAGGGTCTGACGAGGTGTTTCGAAATGGGAAGGGAGGTGGGTGGCTGTGTGTGTGTGTGTGTTTGTTTGTAAAAGAAAAGGGAATGAATATAATGAGAGGCTGAAATGGTGTAGTTTTCTAACCTTAATAGTAATGCTTTCATTATTTAATAAATATTTGTCTTCGTTCCATACTGCTTGGATGAATTGGTGGTTCTGGTGTCTGCATCCCTATATGATATGGCGAGATACTTTCAATTTTTTTATGATTTGGGTTGCCTCATTATAAGCTTTGACGAGAATGTCTGTCGCAGTATTTTGTTGCCTGTTGATTGCTATTTTTATTTTTAGTTTTGATTTATTACCATTATCGTTATCATTACCTTTTGAGTTTTTCAAATCTCTAGCCACCTTAAGCAAGGCAGAATATAGATAAGGTTTTGATAGACTACTACTTCTCATTCATGGCGGCTTCCTGAGTATTTTTAACATAAATATTCTTGTACCGTATGTTTAATTTGGCAGACTGTTTATTCTATTAATGACCTTTAAGTCTGTCTACGGAAACATGTAAAATAGTTGTTTTTCAAAACGTGTATATTTTACATTGAGCAGATGACATTTCATTTGCTTTAAACTCTCTTTATTAGTCGGGAAAAGAAAGGTCATAAGAAGCTGTGTGCTACACAACTTACATTGAAAGGCTCTTAGAAACTTTTCTTGCTATACCTGGAGCTCAGTTATTTCACCTTACATAGCCTCCTTCTTTCATTGGGAGTAATCTTTCTCTATTTTTTACACTTCATTTCTTTTATTGTTTGAGATATATAATATATAAGATAATCTGCGTTTTGTGGGGTATTCTGTTTGATTAAGTCTGGAGGGGGGTGGGCCTGGCGTTTGGTTGTCTGGTTGTTGAACATACTTTGTTGGTGTCGTGCTTTTGGTTCAGGACTTGAGAGCAATGCTTATCTTACATTGATGAGGGGATGACAGGGAGGTATGCGCACACCGTACTGGATGACTTGTTTATGCCTGTGCGTGTGTGTATGGGGTGGGTTTTGTCATGCATGTTCGTATCTTTTTGGTGTATTTGTGTATTGTGGAATAAAAAAATCGTTTGAAAAAAAAGATAGGGATTAGTTCCCAAGTTTGATGGTACCAGCTATTTTAAAAGCAGTAGTCTGACAGTGAGAATATCAGTTCTCTGATTTCTATTAGAAGTAGTACTACTTTGAGAGGAGTGATATAACAACTGTCTATCGAGCAGCTGCTATCTTTATCTCTCTCTCTCTCCTTTTAAACTACTGCCATAAAGACAAATGTTGCCATTAAAGATGGGAAAAACAGTTTTCATCTCCCTCCCTTTAAACTGCTGCTCGATAGACAGTTGTTATCTCACTCCTCTCAAAGTCTTTATAGCAGTAGGTTAAAAGGAGAGAGAGATAAAGACAGCGGTTCCTGTCTTCGATGACACCAGCTGTCTTTATATTACTCGCTCACCCCGGGTGCACCAGACCCCCCTGCCCCCCCCCCTCTCGTCAGGCCTGTCATTCACTCTATGGATAGGCAAATATTTTCGCAAATTCGAAAACGGTACTCACATGTTCCCAGGGGGATTTATATTTTGAAAGGGAACTAACTTCGAGACAACCTGTGTGGACCACCGAAACAGACTGTTTGCAGGATGGATTAATGAATTTACTTGTAAATTTAAATACCAACCTGTGGGTGCCCAGTCCTCTCGGGGCGGAGAAGCGGGGAGGTGAGGACTAACAATCCAACGAAAATTGTAGGGAAATCATCTGCTGAGAACGAAGAAGGTGCTAAAAAGGTAGAACAAAAAACAGGCCAGTTCGGGGGAGATAAGGAGATGGGGGAGGCCGGGGGAGGTAGGGGGATGACAGTTGGGGACAGAGTGGGAGTGGGAAGTAGGCGACACGGATCAGAAGCCCGGGGCAAAATGTCTATAAATAGAATGCTGCACTCTCTCGCTTTCATTTAGATTCTGTGGTCATACAGTACAAACTCCATCTCATCTGCCCTTGTGTTCCTTTTGGCACTGTGGCTTACCAGCCAAGACCCTCGCTTATCAAAAATACATTTCCTCTGTTAATAATACTGTTTTCTACTTCCCTCCTACTTCTCCTCTGTCTGCATTCTTTCTACTTCTATCTTCTCGTCTTTATTTTTTTCTTCTTCTTTGCTTTATCACGTTTTTCCTGCATTTTTCTCTCAATCAGTCCCTAGACCGGTTTACCGTAAACTAAAGGTAATGAGTCCCATAGTGGTCCTCCTGTCTAGGGTACGGCATGAAATGGAAGGTGTAGCCCAACCCTCTTTCTTTCGCTACTAAAACCCGAACCTTCAGTGATAAATCGGGCGCCCATTTCTGCCGGACAGCTGCTGCGTGGGCAGAAGAAGTTACTCAGCCACAGGCCGGAGTTGGACATCGCTGTTTAGACAAAGTTAGGTGACACACGCGCATACTGCCTTCTGTTTTGTCTTGAAATATTGTGATCAGCCTCAAACCCTAACGCCAGTCCTAACCATAACCCTACCCCCAGCCCCCATACTAATTTATTTCTCGATCTAGCTAGGTGGAAAAGAAGCCATGTAAGATAACCAGACGAACAAACAAGCAAACCAAAGAAACAAAGTTTAGACATATTTTTGTGAAGTGTAGCTGTGATGAGAATCGATCCCATGTCTTCATCCCAAAGTAAAACACTTCTTTTGTCACCACGATACGCTAACTTCACAGGATCGAAGCAACAGTTTCACATGTAATTGCATAATACCAACAAGGCATCCCTGGTCACAGGTTACGGCTGAGTGATCTTTCGGTCCACAGGACTCCACAGTCCTAGGAATACTTCATGGGTTACCGGAGCCTTTTCATTTCCTCTTATTCACATGAAGTGCCCGTGGTGGTCAACGAACTCTCTTAAGATACATGGGCAGTTTATGTATAGGAAGAAGATGCCAATGCTCGTGATAAAGAGTTATGTTAAGAAGTTAAGTTGTTACAGGATTGACGACGACGACGATGATGATGATGATGATGATGATGATGATGATGATGATGATGATGATGATGATCCCATCATAAATGACATCCCCACAGCGCTTTACAAAAACTAAAAAATACTGACAATGAAAGCTGGTCTTATGCAAAAAGTTTATTGCGTGACCCGGTTATGAACTCATTTTGAGAAGAAGGTCAATGACAGCATAAGATTTGGTCTGTAGCCTTGCCATAGCTTCAAATCTTCGATAAGTCAATCATGTTCTGCTTTGAAAAATAGCTGAACGATTCTATGACGCTTGTACAGAAGCTCAAAATTCACCATCTTTGGCTCAGTGACATAACTTTCGCAAACAGAAATACCGCTTCATCGAGACAACTCCTGTTAAAGCATCTCGCTAACGGTCAGTGTAAGATTAGCTTCCCGGAGATGTACAATGTCAGTCGTATCAGATCTGCCTTTACTGCGCACCGAGCTTGCTGTGACAGTTCAGCATCAGAGCTTTCTGGAGCAGTTGCAGAAGAAGGAATCAGTCTGAAATCGACAGACTGCTGATGCACGGAACTAAAATCTAGACCCCGGAAGGGTCTCGTAAACTTTTCGGACTTCTGAGAACGTCGCTTCTCTTTGCTGGGTGGACGGACCCCAGTGGTTTGTCTCTCATATGCTTCTGTTTCCTCCCTCTTCCCTAACCCTTCTGCCATCCCTGACAGTGCGAACCCCCCCCCCTTTAGGTAGAAGCATATAATTGCACGTTACTGTGAAATATATCATCACTGGAAAAGAAAAGACCAACAAAAAAATTCGTCCTTCACCTTTGCTTGACTATAGCTCTATCGATCCACTCACAGAAAAACCCCATCAGCTTTTCTTATACAACTTTTCTTCATCCCGACCGTCGATGTATCGGCTGCGACCTTTTAGTCAATTCTCCCATCTACCCACCTACGCACCCACCCAGCCGCCTACGAGAGTTTGGTTGACATCAAGAACATTCTGTCGCGCGCGCCTGGCGTGTGCGTCGTAAGTGACCAGAAGTTCACGGCCTGGTATGGGTTCCTGGCACGAAAGCGAGGCTAAGGCAAAACAAAAAGGCGACCTCGTAAGCGAGAGACGCTGTGATTTTTCATGCATCCGTCGCAGAGCACTTACCGCGTCCTTTCTCTCCCACCCAGGTGCTCGTGACCTCGGATCGAGGTTACCACTCGCGGCCTAGAAACGCCGCGCGACAGTTTCCCCCGGAAGCGCACTTCATCTGCGCAGGAAGTGATAAGATGTAGGTCAGAGGACAGCGTGTAGGATGATGGGAATTGGAAATAGGGTGACGTTGCAGTCTTAAAGGGACGCGGGCATCCATTCCCTTGTGAAGACTTTTTTTTAACTTCAACTTGAAGCCCGCAATAAAAACATGCTTGTCTGTAAAAGCCATAATCAAAATGCATTTGGCTCACCTGCACCAAACGCGCCGAGAGTGAAATACGGTAAGTGGCGAGAGTAGGGTGTCTGTTCTCTATGGTTAAGCATGGCTCATCAAAGCATGCTACAGAAAATGGCTGATGTCAGAAGCAAACAGGTAATAGAGATAAAAAGGAATAAGGATAGCTTTTGCGTTTCATTCTTTCTCAACTTAGGGGTTACTGAGAAGAAAGTGTGTCTCGTTTGTCTGGGTATGTAAGAGCCTGCTCATAAACTCAGTAAGAATAACAATGCTGACAATAGACAGTGATCTATGGACATGTAACTCGTTTTTGTTTGTTTGCTGTTGTTTGTTTTGTTTTGTGTTTGGGTTACTTTTTGTTTTGTTTTGTTTTATGTTTTATGTTTTGTTTTTGTGTTTTTGTGTTTTTTTGTTTGTTTTTTTTTGGGGGGGGGGGTTTTTTTTTTTTTTTTGGTAAGCTACGGTTTTCACGCTTCTATACATTTTCGGCTTACTAGATTTTGGATCTGTGCATGAAAAACTGTAAACTACATTTGCATAAAAAAACTATAAGAGCCATCAAGCACCGTTTTATTGCCCAGTGCATCATCATCAATAACTCACAGTTGTTCTGCATCGTCGTCTGTTAGTGATTGTAATGTGCACGTTTGACTGGACTACCACACGTCAGCGATGTCGTGGCTGCTGTTGTAGATGCATCAACCAGTTTCACCGACAACTTCATTGTGTCAACTGCTACTCACAGTGCTTCGACTAGTACAGCAAATGATGTTGATGCAATTAGCAATACTGATGGAATTGACCTGACCTACTCATCAACAAAGAACGTCGACTCGGAAAAACATTTTGAGGGATATTTCCTCTCTGCAGTTGCCTGTGTTGATGTTTGTGAGCAGCCATGTGTATCTACAGCTGGGGTCACTAACCTGTGAACTTTGCTGTGTGTAAGTAGGGCAGAGTGAGTCAACAGAAAATAGAGCGACGCAAACCCACAACCACCTTTTAAACAGCTTCTCACAAGCAGGATCGCTCTGCCAGATGATCGGCCACGACTAGCAACTGTCTTAGTTGGACCAATAACAGAAGCGTGTTAGGAAAATGATGAAGTAGAACAACTGTCCAGGAGAGTTTGTAATAAGCAATTAAAGTCATGAGAATTTACTCACGCAATATATTCATTGTCACTAAGCTTTGACATCAGACCACTGGTCTGCCACGAAATAAATTTCAATGTTGTACCACTGATGGTCAGGACCACATATCTATTTCCTACTCGAAGCACTTCACTGTCGTGTAATGACAAGATTTACTTCTGGTCGTGACTGTCTGTAAGCTGTGTATGTGTACAATAACTAGTTTCTGTTTGACAATATTGTGATCGCGGAACTAACCAGTGCTTTGCTATATACAACGAGGTACATTTTCTGTTGGCTTATATCTTCCACCTGTGGATTGGCCTTATTAAAGTACATGCAATTTTGATAATCTCTTAGAACACTGTTTACTGCGAACCTGCTTGGCACGAACCCATATCTAGACCTCCATTTGTTGAACATCGCGAATCTTTCTTGTGCATCTAATTTTAGAGCTACAACGAAAATCTGGGTTTTAGTTATGTACATATTTAAAAAGTATTAAGTTTGAAAAAAAATGCGTGAAGGGATAGGGGAGTTGCTGGACCATGTGACCTGAACCAGTAGCCTGGTTGTAACACTATTGAGGAGACAAGCAGCTTCCATTTCAGAATGAAAGTATGTAATTTTATATTTCTGTTCTCCTCACAAACTATCTAAGGTGCAATGGCCGTGAATGAACTGATCAGTTAATAACTAAATCAACTACTTTCTCTCTTTGTTTATATAAATATATGTTTGAGACTTCCTCTCTCTCTCTCTCTCTCGGATGGTCTCCTTCCCGAATTTCCTTCTACCACGTCTGTCTGTCTCTGTCTCTGTCTCTCACAAACTCGTTGCCACCACTCCCCACTCACGCCCGCACACACACAACACAACACAATCGCTGCTAACACTTCTTCCATCCCACTGAGGTAGGTGAAAGTCAGATTCAAAGACAGCTTTATATAGTATCTATTTTCGTCATTTTGTCTAGTCTTTTGGTCTAATCATATCGGTCTATTTAGGTCTCACTGACCACAAGAGGCGAGTGAAATCCAGTCATATCTGTCATATACAAATATCCACAGTATAATGTCACGAGGGTCCGCCTCTGCTTTTACCGTCTTGAACTCGACTTTCTTTTTCTATCAATATGAGGAGGCTTACGACGATGATGATTGTGGGGTGTTGTTTTTTTTTTTTGTTCACCTCCGGCCTACTAAAGAATAAAAAACTCACTCACTCACTCACTCACTCACTCAGGAACACACACATACGCTTACTTACGTAAGCTGCGAAAATGCCCTCGGTCGCTTGGCGTGTGCTCGGTGAACCAGAAAAACGAGAAGAAAATCTTTGACTGGAGGCACCCTTCCTGCATTTCTCTCGCTTCAACGAGATTCAAGGCCTAACCTCTTTACCAACTCCTTTCATTCCTGAGATGACGCAGAACAAGGGGTGAATAGAGTGATCAAAACGTACTTGTGTTTTCAAGAATCTCTTTGAGCCATAACAGATAGTTGAGCACTCGCCACGTTGGTCTATTTGTTCCTTGAAGGTGATCAAGAGCGAATTTGAGCCACAAAGAAATCTTCATGCCCTCGAGGGACGTTCTCTAAGTGGTTTTATACTCTTCTCTCTGTACAGTCGTCTGTATGGAACACAGATGCTCCCCGACTTTCGATGTGATTATGTCCCTATAAATCCATGGTAAATTGAAAATATCTTACATCGAAAATGTACTTAATACATCTAGTCTACCGAACGTCATCCTCAGCCGAGTCTTAAACGTGCAGGGAACACTTACATTAGTCCACAGTTGAACACAGTCATCTAACACAAAGCATGTCATTACGAGAGAGTATTGCACCGTTCATTACTCGCCCGGGGAAAGATCAAAATTCAAAATTTCCAGTACAGTTTTTATCTCGTCGATTTTCTGTCGATGGTGTCAAGTGTGCACCATTGTGACGTTGACAAAAATCCTCAATCGGGGAATGTCCGTACACTGAACTTGTTAATTGTATTCAGGGTAGATTCCTATCTTTTTCAAACCTCAATTCCATAACCCAGTAGGTTGAAATGGGTAAGTAGGTAGCACTACTAACATCGGACATCAGATTCGCCTTGTGGTTCGTGTGCTTTTCAAGTGAATAAAATATTCTGACCACCATTCAATGAACTTACCAGTGTAAGCCAAGTACGTGCAGGGGAGATTCATACTATTATCTTCCTGTTGTGTTTCCAGAAATTGATATTATGATTTATTATCTTTGATCTGTGCACACACAAATATCCACAGTATAATGTATCACATCTCACATTTGAGGAAGAGACCACTGTATGTCTCTCTCTCTCTCTCTCACACACACACACACACACACACACACACACACACACAAGGTAATTATGTTATTGTCAGTTTGATACACCTAAAGTCGTATACCAGTGTCACTATCAAATGAACGTGTTTAACACTTTATGTTGTACAGTCTTATTGTTTCCTATGTCGTGTTAAACATGCATTCCTTATTTCGTAAATCATTTGCCAAACAGATACCGAATATATCTCCAAGTACTCCTCTTCTTTTAAATGTCACAAATGCACAAGAATAGAATATCGATATCACTGTATGTATTGTATACTTTTTGCGTAGGAGACTAGCTCAGCTGTTTTTTTTTTTTATCTAAATGTCTATTGCTGTGATGAGATTTTTTTGAATTAAATTTAGACAAGACAAAAAGAGAGGAGCATAGATTTAAATAAAAAATATGGCGCTGTTGTAATACACAATAAAGATGATGCTACTGCTGACACTATCGGAAACCAAGCAGTTTTTTTATTGCCAGGAAACACTGACTGAACACTGGGACGTAAGCACTGAACATATTGTTAAACGTGGTCAGTAGAGTGAGTACCTTCACAAGCTGAACAGTTTTTCAGTCAACAGAGCAATCTTGAGCCGTTGTGATATCATTCATTGAAAGTCTTATCTTGTTCCTTTCTGTGCTGGTGCCGCAGTCCATCTGTCCATAAGAACAGTAATGTCAATATATGTTCTAAGATAGAACGTTTGTGCCCTTTGTAGTCTAGCTGCTCAACTACAGATGAGTTCTGTGTGTGTGTGTGTGTGTGTGTGTGTGTGTGTGTGTGTGTGTGTGTGTGTGTGTGTGTGTGTGTGTACACGCGCGCGATGGGTATGTGATGACGTAGGTGTCTTCACAACGGTCTCGATGTAAGCGTGTTTTTTTATGTTTTTTGTGCACCACGTGCCTTATCTGTAATTAGTAATTAGCACTTGTTTTGTCTTTCTTTTGTAATCTTTGTAACTGGCCACACTTCCCAAGCTATAACTGCCTACTGGTATTAATAAAAATGGTCCTTCGCCATTTTTTTCCTTCTTCGTGTTAAAGTCTAACCGGAGGGAAAATTCTTTTTAATAATTAGGTTTTACTTATTAAAAGATACTAAATTTTAAAAGTTTAAATTTTAAACTAAAATAATTACTAAAACGTGAGCAAAAGTATAATCGAGAAGTTAAAGAGTGATGAGCCTGAGGGTACTCAGTATTGGAAAGAGGTCAATCACAGTGAAACTATCCCGAGATTAATCAATTATTTTTTAACACCAGAAGTGTTTGCATATAATTATATCTGATGTGTCATGCATATGATGGGAGATGTGTTTGTTGTGTTGTGTCGAAAGTGTAATGTGTATCTGACATGTCATGAGCTGTGGTGGTTTGTGTGCATGCGATGTGTGATTGGTGCTGTGCTCAGATGCTCGGATGCTCAGATGCTCAGATTCAGAACTCCTATAATCGAACGTTTGGGTCTGTGAAGTCACTGCTTTACTACTCTGGGTTGGTGAGAGTTTTTTGGGAAGGTGAACGCATTCAACGGCAACTTTCAACTTATGTGCAGGTCGGGAACCTTTGCCCGAGGACGAATAGGTCAAAGAGCTACCCTGTTCCATGAGCCTAGCTTGTCGCGAATGTAACGTTGCACCCGACAGCAACGGCCATGCGCGCTTGGCGCTGGTGTTGTGGGATGCCTTGGTGTTGCTCCCTCTCGCCGGCAGGCTTGAAACTTACTTGTGATTGTCGACGGTCACAGCCGCTACAGGTATTGTCCTAAGTGTCGCGCTTGTATGCCAGATTTATAGTTCCCTCGTAACACATGATGATGATGATGATGATGATGATGATGATGATGATGATGATGATGATGATGATGATGATGATGATGATGATGATGATGATGATGATGATGATGATGATGATGATGATTGATGATTGATGATTATTGATTGATGATGATGATTGATTGATGATGATTGATGATGATGATTGATGATGATGATTGATGATGATGATGATGATGATGGTAGCAGTGGTGGTGGTGGTGAAGCTTGTTCTACCGAACATTGAAGTGTTCATTATCGTAGCAAGATGTTTCTAGACGAACATGCACCAATCTGTGTGGCAAAAAAGAAAAAAAAAAAAGAAAGAAAGAAATTTCATGTCGTGTACATGTTTTCGTGCACCAAGAAAATACAAACAGGTAGACATTTGTGGTCTCTAATTTCAGGCTGGTCAGTTTTCCAAGGTACTAAGCACAGAATACAATAGTGCACAAAATTAATTTTCTTGCGCAGAATAAACGCCTGGATGCAGCTGAAGAAGATGTCATCGCTCGGATAATTGAGTGTTTCCTTTATTGACTACATTTCCTGTCTTTGCCTTGTTTGACTGAATACATTTCAGGATGTGCCACCTACTTATCTGTATAATTCTATCCATTTGCTAAGTGCACTGCGCTGTTAAAAAGCACATCTCTTTTGTTCCCATACAGTAACGAGTTTCTTCACATCCAAAGACCATTCATAAATATAGTTTTTAAAGAACGAAACTCCAGCTGAAATAGTTTTTTTAAAAGAAAACTTCAGTTCCTAAAGTCTGAGACACTTCCGTTTGCGAGACCTACAGTCCTTCAAAGACATTTTCCTCTTTGCACTGCAAGAAGTCAAAAGCATTGAGTCATCATAGGACAAGGGTGTATTTAAAGACCCACCCAAGTGCATTTTTTGAAAGTGAATATCCGTATATCATTATAGGATATTCCCCAAATCTTACCAAATAGTCCTGTCTAGTTTGCAAGATTCAAGCCCTCAAACAGAGATAAGCACAGAGAGAGGTGTTAGCAAGCTTGCAAGCATACATTCAAATAATAAGCTACAGACAATCAGGAATTTATGTTAATGAGGAATGTATGTTAATGAGGAACATCTCAACGCACACGCGACGTCAAGGAGCTGGCCTCCTTCATTTGCATGTAAGAATGTCATTGTGGGGGGGGGGTTGTAAGAGGGTAATTCGCTCAGATTTTAAAAAAATAAATTTTTGAATTAACTAAATCATTTTGAAAAGTATATACTCAATTGCTATTTAATTATCTAGATCATGTGTGCTAGTTACAACGGCGTCAGTGTATCCAAGCTTCATAATGATCAATCTTTGACTTGCCCTTATTGCATGTTGTCGTCATTGTCAGCTCTGGAGGGCTTAAAACCAGAATAAAAGATGACTGAAAAGTCACTTCCATTATCCTCCCCCCCTACCAACTCCAAACGCATACCCCCTCCCCCTTTCTCACAATCACCTTCCACAGTCTTCCTATTGTTGTGTAGGAGTATTACTTGCTGTTAGAAACGCTACATTTAATAGATCAAAATGAATGTAGTGTAGAGGCAGCGTTTCCTGTAATCCATGGGTGCCTTTTTCATCTTTTTGTTCAGCCCAGAGTGATATTGTTTCCGTTCATTTTAAGCCGCTGTTGAAAACCTAATATAAAATCTGTGTGAAGAAGCCGTAGAAGGGAGTTTAAATCTGCGTGTTGAGAAAGATACAGGGGATGGGGTGGAAACGCACGTGCTTGTGAACGTGCTTGCTTGCCTATGCTCTAGCTGATGCAAAAGTCGGGCAAGTGTGGAGAAAGATTTTTTAAAGTGCTTTGAGAAAGATTTGCACCTGTCCTCGGCATGATACTACATACTAATGACCCCAAAATGTGTACATTTATCCGACTGTTGCATCAACTTGAAGACCCATTTTTGCTGAATGCCCCGCTTTTATGCCGGATATATATATATATAGAGAGAGAGGGATGAGTCGAATCCACCTACATCCTACGAGGGTAAAACAAGGTATAAGTAGGTTAATTTCATGCCAATGGTTGAGTGGTCAAGGATTTTGCCCTGATTGTACAGATTCTCATTCAGTTTAACAGGTTACCAAAGCCCAGCGTTTAGTGGGGAGGTTTGAATCCACGCACGTCCCTTGAGTACAATCTGCCGAGAAAAAAGATTTTTGTTGGTTGTTAAGTATGTAACGTTTTGGGTGAAGAGTGCACTTATAAATGGATGCGAGCGTGGGTGTACATCTACATGTAGCTACGCTCGCGGCACTCTTCTTCCTTTTTCAGACAAAAAGGGCCGCCCAACGATTCCAACATTTAATGTTACAAAAATAAAAGTAGAAATGAGATGTTAAAAGAAATAGTGAACAGTCTTGGACTACTATAACTGTCTAACGCAGAAAGCTAGGTTCCCCTTTCCCAGGCAAATGTCACCTGTCACGTTGTCGATCACTGGTCAGGAATATCCAAGGTAGGTGGACAACTTGCAGACAGGTTACATCTGGGTTGCTGACCGGCAAACTGTATCCCAGACAAGTGTAAATTTGCGCAGGTAAGCTTATCCAAGTTCAGGAATCACAATTTGAACGTAAGAGTAGATCCTGGCGGAGTGAAGTGGACAACTGTCGACTCCGCGTTACCCGGTTCTTGCTGGAGGGATGTCCGCTGAATCTGGAACAGCTTGGTAGGGAGACCTCTGCGTCTGTTATGAATCGTCTGGTGGCAGTGTGCAGGACGGCTAACAAGATGAGCGTGGCAATCACGAGTCACAATATAAACTCCCCCAGAACTCAAGAGTATATCGTGGCCTGAAGATTAGTCTTGTTGGAGACGTCTCAGGCGGTTCGCAGTCAACCAGTTCCGTGTCTGTGTCATACAGTTCCTGCGGGAAGGATGTCGGCTGTATCCGACGCTCAGTTTAACAACGCTTACACCCAAGTGTAAGCAGGCTTCAAAATTCTACCCTTCGGTAGATAGAGATATCAACGCCCGTTATAGTCGTCTGCTAATGGAGTGCAGGTCAGTCTACACTGACAGATTGCCGCTGAACCTGGAGTACGGCTATAGTAGTGGTTACACCCTCGGTGTAAGCAAGTTTCCAAGTTCTACCCTTCAGTAGAGAGATCTCCGCGTCCGTTATGCACGTCTGCTATTCGTGCACAGGTCATTCTACACTGACAGATTGCCGCTGAATGCCAGGGAGACGTTATACCCGCTAACTTAATTACCCGACCACCGGTCTTGACCAATCGTATGCTAATCAGCTGGGTCAGCCAGGTGATCGCCTAGCGACACTAGCTATGGCTACGTGGAATCCACACCGATCAAATACACTAATTTACTTAGCAGAGTAGTCGGCGTGGATTCTCACCTGATTTAGACCGTGTCGGGTACATCTACACCACACCATGACGACTTACTCCGAAAATTAATCCTTCGTACTTAAGAAGTCTTTCATTCGTAGTTGCGTCATGGTGTGATGTAATACGCAGGTCTGCGTCACACGCTCACGAAACTATTCAAGAACGTGCCGTTGTTCCACCAAGGCTTTTGAATACTTAATAAAATAAATAACAATAATAATAGTAAATGGGTTTGAGCCGCGAAACGTTACAAAGTACAAGACTCTACAAATCTGGGTGAATAGGCCCTCCCCCATTTTCTATTCTCGAGATACTTGCCTACAAACATTACCATGCATAGGTCCAGGTCAACAACTCAGAGGTCAGGTGAGTGCAATGGTATGTTTCCGTTGTGAAGGGCTCAACCAATGGGAGTGCTGGGAACAAGTGAACAAGCGTGACGTCGCCAGTTTGACATCTTTCTGTGCATGATGATTGTTAGAGGACTGTGTCTTCAGAACAGGATATTCGTCACGCGCAGAGCAGACGGCTGGAAGAGAACTTGTCATAAAACGTCAGCTTTTTTTTTAATCGGATGGAAAAGAAACGTGAAACGGAAATGGTGGGCGGATGACAAGTGATTTGCGTGGGAGGGAATGCAGTAACGGTTGCATTTCAAGTGACAGCATCGTTAAAAAGCACCACTAATATAAATTGTGAAGATTAGGACTGAGGCCAAGAGTTATTTTTGCGACTGTTTTGTGTTTCCTTCTTAATTAAACTCCAATAATAATAATAATAATAATAAAGCTTTCTTATAAATTCAGCTCCCTAACAACTCACAGCGTGTTAAAAAAACAAAACACTAAGACATGCTAAGATCCAACAGGCACATGTATCATTCATTATCTTTACATGAGTGCACGCAGAGAGAGGGTTACACGCAGCGTGGAACAGATGCTTCTTTTAGTCGCTGTTTAAATTCTAAAAATGATAATACTTGTCTCCGCTTCGAAGGAACTGAGTTCCACACAGCTGAGGGAGCGAAGGAAAACGTGCACTCACCAAAAAAATGTTCAGTTCATCCAGGGAGCAGTCAGCAGTTTTACTCTAGAGCAGGGGGGGTGAGGAATGCAGGCAAGACTTCACGTTCAGTAAATTTATGAGCTATATTTATAGCAACATAAATTTATATTTAGTGACTCTTTGTAATGGAAATTTTGAGGGACAAGCAAGGGAAAGACAGGACACATACGAGTACTTGACGGGGACAGCCACGTGTGCTTCTCGTCGCCGGCCCTCGGTCTTGTATGGACGATTTCAGAGAATTATGCATCCATGTGACCTTCATCCCTACCCCATGGTACACCACTTCCGGTTTGAGATGAGCTGTTGTACGTGTAGTGGTTTTGGAACACATTGGCTCTAAAAATTATCGTCGACTTTGCTTGTACCTCAGTGTTCAGTACAGGCCTACAAACGTCCAACATTATCCTTTCATGGGTTTCCAAACTATGAGCAGATGAAAGAGCTTTGGCTTGTGAAAAAAAATTCGTTTGGGTTTATTAATTTGTGCATGTGCAGGCATGTCTCTGTGTGTGTGTGTGTGTGTGTGTGTGTGTGTGTGTGTGTGTGTGTGTGTGTGTGTGTGTGTGTGTGTGTGAGCGCGCGCGCGAGTGTGCAGCATGTTTGTAGAGGTTTTGTAAATGCCATGAACTCTTCCATCAGGAGGAGGTAAGTGTGTACTAAATAGTCATTATTATTAATAATGTACTTTCACTGCATAACCACAAAAAACAAAAAAAAAATGTCATTAAGAAAAAAAGTTTTGCTACCATATGTGTCTTCTACGAACTTTCTCATTATATTTTACAGACTCCAAACAGTTGTTTCTCTATGCTTTTCATAGGAGCAGAGCATATTTTTCGCGCAGCTAATTACGAAATGGCGGACTGTGATGACTCAAAGGACAACAGTGCCTGGCAGGCTGTGGTTGTTCGCGTTGCAATGACCAAATAGAGAATTTAAGTAGATAGTCTTGTATGGCCCATGAATGATGTTATAATTATCAAAATGATCCTTGGATGAGAAAAAGGTTATCCACTCCTGCTGTAGAGGACTGGAGCGACCGAGAAAGGACGTCGGTGGATAGAGCTGCGGAGAGATATTCGGGAAGAGTGTGAAAAAGTTAGAGTTTTCATTTTGTACTGTATAAGAAGCTTCACTGGCAGCCAATGAAAGTGTAATGTGTCCATTTTGGGGGGGTTCACGGGAAAACTATTACGAACTTTTTGCAAGCGCATGATCCGGTCCTCAGGTTAAGTACTGCAGAACAGAGTTGCAAGTCGCAAAGTAACCAGATGCAGACACAAGTCTAGCAGTTTTACTTTCCGACATTTCTGAGAAAGCTGCTCGGCCGATAGAGCTAACATTCTGGAAAACACTTGATCTAGAATTCTTGATGCACACCAAGGTATTTCACAGAACTCGCTGTCCACAAGACTGAGAGGTTCATGAGCCAACAACCATCCATGACTTCAGTTTTGTCAGCATTTAATTTAAAGCTCGTTGCTAGTCATCATGATCAGAATATCAGTGATACAGTTCTAAACACTGGTCAGAGCGTAGATGAAATGTGTAAAGTGAGTACTTTTTGATAAGTTGATGTCATCGGCTTTACTTCTGCACGTGCACAGCCGCAGACACGAGGTCGTCGCCTTATGGCTTCGTTATGGCCAAGAACACTGTCGAATGAAAAAGTAGTTTACGCCTGCGCAAAGAACTCTATCAAGAATCTGATCCCCGTCTGTGCGTGGGAAATATCACGATTTAGGTAAGATCGTGATCATGCGAGATAGTTTACATCAATCTCTATTGACAAGGGCTTCCATGTCACTGGCTGAATTACATAACCGTAACAGTAGCTCCGGAAAACCTTTCAGGAACATATGAACCTCAACCCTAACCATAACCTCATTCATCTGCTTCCTCTAACACTGCAAAATCTTTTTATTACAAAAAAATAATTAAAAGACTTAAACAAACGGGTAGAAAAAAGCATTATATTTGCTGATTCTGAATGAAGTGAAATAAAAACTCTGGCTCATAGTGTCGGGTCACACAAGAACTAATTAATTACTAACTAATTACAAGCATGTGTCTAATACACTGCTGCACGTGAGCTCTCGGAGGCCGCTATGTTTGTCTGTCTTTGTGATAAACAAGGTGACCTAATTAGTGACGCAGTAGCAGCCATATATTTGATAAAATACGTCCTTCTTCTCCACTTTGCTCATTTCTTTCTCACTGTAGTCGGGTTCGAAACGATTTGCCTATTCAAGGTGGCAGCATTTCAACGATTTCTCTTCAGGAGCCTGAAATGAACTCGGACGCCATTGTAACACCCATGACAAATTTGCACATTTGTCATGTGTATTCACTTTTTTTTTTTTTTTTTGTTTAGTAATTTTTTATTATTTTATTTCATGTATTGAATTTTATGTAGTCTCGCATCTGCATCTGCGAGACTACACCGAGAGTACGTAAGGGGAAATAACTCTCTCGACTCCTCACATCCTGTCTTTTTTACGTTAGACATCGATCGGGTGGGACGAGTATAAGGCCCATATTTAGCACCCGTTACACCATCACTGGACAACAAAGCAAGTCAGCCTCCTTGTACCACCGGAGAGCTGTGTTCCAGGTGCGATGTAAGTAAACAACCCGAAAGTTTGAGCGGACGCGATTCAGAACGTCGGTGTCTGTCATTGAAACCCAACTCGCCACTTCACTTGCCTTTTCCTATGTAAGGACGCGCGCGTCTATAAATTAATATAAAAAAGCATCAATCTGCTTACAATTCAAACAAACAAATCACCGTTGTTTTATGATAGCAGGCAAAGACCAGAGGAGTCAAAACTGGAGCTGACGTGCTGGCTTTAGGAAGAAAAAATAGTCCCACATAAAAGTTTTTTTTTAATGGTGGCGGGGGAGGGTATGCACTGAGGCATCTAAAGAGATGTAGTATTTGAAGATTGCAGAGGGAGGGGAGAAGAAGATCATTCGTAATTTGATATTAGTGTCTTTTCTTTTCTCTCTCTCTCTCTCTCTCACGAACCCGTTTGCACTTAAAATGAACTATCGCTGTGGGTGCTCGTTGGGGTGTAATATTAACATCGGCACAATGCTGGTGTTCCCTAGACGCGCCAAGCGAACACCAAGACTGCGGTGAATTTCCAGTGCGGTATGTTGGAAGATGTTAATTTTGTGAAGTGCGTTCTCGTCTTGGCCATTCCGCGGTTAAAGGTCCACGGTTGGTCTGATCGCACAAACGAGCTCCTCACTAATCGTTTTGCTTGGCGGTCACAAGCCTCTTGGTGTCAGGATTTTGCTCCGAACGTATTGTGTGATGCGGATGGGGTGGGAGGGCCGAATGGTGAGGAGTTGGCTGAAGGAGGAGGAAGGATAGTTTGGTAGGGGGTGGGGTGAGGACGGGAATAACGGATATCACCGATTTTCCGTCAGAACGAGCGTTAGACTCGGTCCTGTCTGTCGCTACACTGTCTCTTTATGTGGCCACACGCCTCGGGAGACGTCGCTGCATGCGACTGTTCAATATGGCATTTCTAGTTTGGTTTTTTTTTTTCGTTTTTTTTTTGTGCAAGCGACGTCCAGAGTGTTCATCCTGATCCACACCTAATAATCGTCGACGTCATTGTTCTCGTCATCATTATCCTCCTCCTCCTCCTCCTGGTCGTCATCGACATTATCATATTCGTCATCATCGTCGTCGTCTTCTTCGTCGTCAGCACCATCCTCATCATCGCCGAAGTCATTATTACCATCGTCGTCGACACCAGCCTCATGTCCGTGTTCTTTATTTTCCGCCTCTTCTAAGGTTAAAAGACAAGCGTTTCTGCTGAAACTACCCACAGCTGCTAGGTAAGCCAGCACTACTAAGCTTGAAATGCGCCCACTGTTTTCCTTTTCCCCTCCTTGATCTCACTACCGCCACCTCCACCACATCCCAGCCCACGAACTTACGTTCCTTCTGCGTTGCTGATGCAGGTAGGTCACGTGTTATAATGTTCCAGTGCTGGCGCGAGATGTCAATCACGGACCCGTTTGTCGCATAGGTGTGCACTGTATGAGCGACCCTTGCCAACGCTGGTCAAATTTCAACAGCAAAAAAATAACAATAATAAAACGAGAAAATTTAAAAAGTACATCTCCCTCCAACCTACGTTTTCTGCTGTAGATTTCTGCTGAAAATAAAAATGTGTGCTTAACTTTAAAACCCGATGTGTAGTAGATTTATTACTACGCACAAGTGGACGTGCATTGCTGACCTCCTTTGGAGTTCTGAATCGTTATTGTTATTTATGAATATTTTAATATTAAGTATTATCAATAACGATGTTGTTGGTAAGAGAAGGTAAGATAACATGACAGATTTTGGGTGGTAAAATGCCAAGACTCCCATAGCCTACACTCTGGCTTAACCTTCCCTGATTTAATCGTGTACCAATTTCTGCTCTGGAGCTGGTGAGCAGGAGGAGATTTTCCACCCACAGGTCCGAGCAGGTCTCAAACCAGGAACCTTTTGCTCCCAAATCAAGAGTGATAACCAACAGGCACTGGACGCACAGTCGTGCTCGCTGGACGTTAACTTCTAGCAGTCAGCTAAACCGTTAATATTTTCTAAGCATTATAGTGACCCTGTACCCGGTCTTTCCTTCTTTTAGTACCTATTTAAATCTCAAGTATAGTATAGTATATATTTATAGTATAGTCTGACCTAACTGGAGATGTAGAAGGATTCATGCTTACACCATCGAGTTTATCTATCGCCACGGTTTGCTACAAACTGTTCTTCACTAACTCTTTTTTGACCATCACCTTCTCCAAACTCTATTCGGGTATCTGCCTAAAATAGACGCAATTTGCCTTGCTGGCAATGCGGAACAAGAAACTATCCAGAGTCCGCTTGACCTATGTTATCTTGTTTTCTGATAATGAGGCTATCGTCGAAACGGAACCACTCTTTTGACAAGCGTGGGTTGCGTTGCGCTTTAATGAGGGGTATAGTCAAATGATTCGGTATCTTCTTCCACCATGCCTTTGAGCGTCTGCAGCTTAATTTCATCGGCGTCTGTGCAGTCATCTGCCGTCTGATATAAAGGTAGCCTACTTTCAGCTTCCATTACCTTTGTGTTCAGCTGATCAACAACCGGCGCCTTGTCGACCGCAGTCGAGTGGGAGGAGAGAAGAAGTTGCTATTGTTAGCAGGCATCCGTCGAAGATACTGTCTAGCTGCTGCTTTTCATCGTGTATCGTATCTGTTTGTTCTAATTGAGGTACCTTCTCTTTTACTTCTCCCTTTTCTTCCGCTTTCAAACGTATTATTGTAATTATCTGCATCAATAACCACAAGCTTAATCTTTGCTTGTGTAATGTGAATGATTAACCTGTTTATTTGTAACCTTTAGTTTTCACCGCCCTCTAGCAATTTTGTTTGAAGTGACTATTTAAAATTGCCTTTTTAGATTCTTTTTATTTTTTCCAGTGGAGATTTCTAGATAACACTTTGCACTACCAATTGTGTTAAGGCTTCCGTCATCCATGATCTCGAACTCGGAAACACTCAATTACACTCTAGAAACGCGCGCGCGCGCGCACACACACACACACACACACACACACATATATATATATATATATAACATTACATAAAACGTCAACACATGCTAAAAATAGCGTAATAACATCGACATCCAATTTTAGTTTTCCATTTAGACTTCTAGACACTCTCAGCAGTAATAACATTATTACATATTCATATTTTCAGTCAAAGTAGGAAAACATTTCTTCACCTTAAACTTATATTATTATTCACACACAAAATTATTAACTCATTGTTATTCAATTGTATACAGTAGCACGGGATAGTTGCAGTCATTGCCTTATGTAATACCTTTGTGTGTGAGTGTTAATGTCTTTTCATTTGCGTTTATATGCTTTTTATAAAGAAAAATATATGTTTGGGGAGGTTGGTCTGTGCTTGGGGGAGGGTGGTTGTTGCGTATATGCATATATGAGCGTGGATGCGTGTTAAACCAACCTTCTATTATGATAATGACTGTAATGGTCCTATGTCATTACAAATTTCAAGTTCAAGTTCGTCAAAGAGATCGGGTGGTCCGGTGGTGCAACGGTTAGCGCCTGTCACCAACACAGTGAAGGTTGGCTGTCCTGCGTTCATCTCTCGTCTCGGGCACGCTGTTCTTTCTCTGCGTGTGGCATCTGTTTACAGTGCTGGTTGCCTTGCCGTGATATAGCCTTAGTTGCTGGCTCGGCGTAAAACACCTATCCCACCTCCCCCTTTAAAGAAATCATTTCAGTCTTCAAACATCGCCAGGAGAGATATCTCAATATAAACCGAGATCCAGCTGACGAAAACAGACGGCTTCATGAACCTAATTTTTCAGACATATGGCTAAAGGTCCATGGCTGGCCAGTATTCTGGCTGCTCATTTATTTTCAAATGTCTCCTCTGAGCCACATCATGATATTTCAAGGCCTATAATTACAGTTCACTGAAAGGTCGGGACTGATTAAATACCTTTTTATATGTTAAAAAACCATTGTTGTCCATAACTACCCACTCCACTTCTTAAGACACTGGCACAAAAAGATTAAGAAACATGTCAAGAGACTTTGCAATTTCACTTGAGATATAGCCTAATCGATGCGAACTTTTGACCTAGGCAGCTCGTGATAGCTCTGCCCTCGACCTGGCTTTGTCGGGAAGGCTCTGGTGATTAGTGCCTTCGACTGTGAAAAAAGAGGTAACGAGTTCGAAGCCCGGTTCGGGTCTGTGGCTGGCATACTCTCCCCCTACCCACACGGCAGCTTTATCAGCAGAAATGGGCGCCTGATTTATCTGGTAAGGGAATGACAATCGGAAAAATAAGGTAAGGTTTCATTTTCTAAACCCCGGTGAACTATTTACTAGCTTGTTTTAGAGGTCATCCCTTACTTTTGGAGAGGCGGATACCCGAGTGGTTAGGGCGCTGGCATCCATACCTGGAGGTGTATCGATTCGATACCTGTGTGGCGCAGCGAACTTCTTTGCCGACCCAGCTGTCAGCAATGAGAAGTGCTTGAGGGAGCGGCTGTCACTGTTGCACCGCCTGACCTGTGTTTTGGATCGTGTCTGCCGCTGGATGGGGTACCACCAGCACCTCGGTGGATTGAGTTTGACCGGGAGACATCGGTGTCGACACGGTTCTGCAAGCTTCCTTTTGACCTTTGTTGATGTGTGTGTGTGTTGACGGGGTGGGATTGAGAAGAATAGACCTTCTTCATCCTGCCAGGTAAATCCTACTGAATCTGTCGGATGTACTGTTTGGAATCGGCATTGTCCACGAGTGTGGTGGCTGCTTGTCTGGCTTAAGTATGGGAGTAGAAATTGTACTTTATATAAACACTTTTCTTCGTTGGGTTTGAAGTACTTAGTCCGCTGAATGCAAACTTAAATTTGACATGTCGTCACCTGTTCACATCACTGTTTTTATAAAGTTCTGAACCATTTACATCTGACCTCTTGAACTGTGAAAAAGCAGCATAAGGTTTATGGCATCCGTTGTGCTTTTATTACTCTGCGCACAACTATAACATCCTACACCTCCCATGCAATGTCTTTGGTGTTCTCTTTTGTGGAGCTACCATTTAAGGTAATGTGGTTTATAAGAGCTGTATATTATTTATTGTTACCTTAATAGAAGACTGTGAACGTGAAGGGAGGGAGATAAAAAAAAAAAAGAGATGTGAGCAGGCCTTCAAAAAGCTGGCCTCGAGGAAAGTAGTCTTTAACACCTCACTCCCCAAACGACCGAAAAGGGTTGATTACCTTGACCTGGCCTTGCAGGGGGCAGCGACACCTTGACAGAAGACGATGGTCAAGAGCTCTGCGACACGGACAAGACATGCTGGACCACATATAAACAGTGGGTTTACAGGCAAAGACTGGAATACTTCTGTTGCAGGGATGCCTTAAGAGTTTAAATATTTCATTCTGATAGCTGATGTATCTCTATCAACACACACACACGCACGCACGCACGCACGGAGCATCAGTGACAGTGAAAAAGTGAGGTCGATATCAGTGAGGTCAAAATCTTGACAAAAATTTTCAGTGATGCCTTTTATATGTAATTAAGTTAATAATAATAATGATTTTTTTATAGCGCATATTCACACTCATAGCGAGCATGCTCTTAGCGCTTAACACGGGGAAGAGACATGGACTAAATGGTTAGAAGACGACAATACTGACAACAGACAGAAAACAAAGGAAGCACAAAAGGCATCAAGTAACAGGAACAGAGAATATAGTGATTCTGCAGAGAAAGTTGAGGAGAAAAGTACCAAGAGCGGAAGGGGGGAGGGTAGGAAGGACTAGCAGATTTGAAAGATTCAGTTGTAGGAAGATGGCGGATATGGAAAGGAAGAGAGTTCCATTGTTTTGCTGCACAGTAACCAAAAGTCCTGTGACCATATGTTGTTGTTCTGGTGACAGGAACAGTTAGGATACGGTCATCAGAGGAAAAGCGTACTTGTCTGGCCGGAACGTAAGGGAAGAGAAGTTCAGAGATATAGGGCAGGTGCCTGCAAAGAATTAAAATTAAAACACAGCACAGACAGTTTGTAGTGGATGCGAGAACAGACGGGTAGTCAGTGTAGAAAACGAAGGAGAGGAGTGACATGGTCTCGTTTCGTGGCTCTAGACGTGCAGCGGAGTTCTGTACTCTCTGGAGTCTCTCAATGAGGTATGAGGGGCAGCCTGCCAGCAGAGTTTTCATATCGTTTTAGTCTGGTGCTCTATGAATTGTCGAAACATTGCTAAAATCTTCTGCAGAAAATGATATCATGGAAGAAAGATTTCAACTGCTTTCATGCAAGAGCACAAAGTCAAATTCAACTGATCACAATGCTTTTATGTAGCCTATTTCTGGTTGTGGTTGCATCCAACAATGCCTTCAAACGGAATCGCTTGACGACCATTTTTGCATGCGTGTATGTTTGGCACGCATGGTGCTTTTAATAATGGAGTTTCAGATTTCTATTCCCACATCCTCTGAAGCTGGTTTGTGAGACCAAACCTGCCTTGCCTAGTCTGAGATGTGGCTCATATAAATAAATGCCACTGCAACATTCTACCGACTTCATCCTAAAATGTTCATTTCTGACCCAGAGGATTATCTGCAGTCTTTGGAATCGTCATGTCTGCCAGTAGTGTTTACTCCAAGACTTTAATCACACCCACTTTCTTCTTCAATCTGTCACACAATCACATAAATCCGACATTTACCACAAAAGAAAATATTTACTTTAAAAAAAACAATATTCATGAAACAATGACACAGAGGGCCTCCACTGTCATCTTCATCAACAATATTGTAATAGCAATGGTAGTTTCTCTAAAAATGCTGCTACCAAAATTCTGCTTGAACGTTTTTTTTCCAACAATGGAACATTATAAATACATGTATCATTGGCGCTTACAAGAAGGTAAAATAAAAACTGAAACTGCTTATGATTAGTAAACAAGTACGCGATTCAAACATTTCATCTTGCTTGCTATGACATCAAAAACACACTCTTATAAAACAGGAATGATTATGGCTACTCCGGCATGATCCCTTGGCCACACATTCACCTAGCCATTTTCCACCAGCCTCATTCAACATTTACAATGAACTATGCACTCCTCACATTATATGCATGCACACCCATATCTATAGGCACATGTACATAACAAAAGAATAACTTGATCACGAGTGGCCTTTTTGTGGGTTTATTTTCTTTAAAGCTGTGGAACACTTTTTTTATGAGCAAATCTTCCACAGCTCTTCAACTTTTTCTCATCTTCGTTATTTTGCATGGTCTATGGCAGTATTAAATCTAAGGTAAACTGTACAGCTTCATTCATTTTTGTTACTTTATAGGCAAATTTGCACAGATGTTTTGTGCAGAATATACATTTCTGGAAAGATTAACCAAATTTTGTTCCCTACCTTCTCTATTTCTACAGACTTTATGCAAGTTGTGTGTAGAATATGGCAAAACTTAGTTTGTGAACTACACCTTTTTCCTCCACCCCCAATTAAAAAAAAAGGAACAAATAATAGGCACTACTTCTCAAGGCCATTTACCTCTGCTGTCACTTTTCTGGAGATGACACTAGACTGGCAAGCAGCTGGTGGTTAATTGGTAAAACAAAGCATTGGCGATTCTAAAGCAATAGGATCCTCAACTTGGTTCACACTCATTCCTCCCCAATCCTACAAAAAAAAGTTTTTAGATGTATGTAACAGAATATCCAAGACACTTGCAGATTCTTAATCTCCTCATTCCCCACCCCCCGCCCCATTAGCAGCTAGCTTCTGTGACATTAACGTAACAATAACTCCTTTCAACAGCAAAATAGTTATGCCGCAATAATGTGCAATATTGTTACTTTATATAGGTTTACACTGCTTATGCCAAAATTTCTAAATTTAGAGTGGTGTAAGATATGTTTAAAATTATTCTTCACAAGATCATTCAGTCTCTTGACTTGAGAACGGGGAATCGAACAAAAGAAAATACATAACCATTCCTTTATCAAATTCATGGTGCCTGTAAACACTAAATAGTACATCAAAACTAAAATCAATAGAGCTCAGATGATTAAAATACAAGCAGTAGAACTGTTCGATTTGTTTTACATGTGGTCTTTGTGCTGAGAAATTTTAACCTTGCTTGCATTGTTCCACAGTCAAGAATGACATCAAAATTACTACTTTAATTCATCATAGACATTATTTTCTAATTGCTTCAAAATGTCATGTAGTAAAACAGAAATAGGCAGAAGAAGAATCTGCTGGTCAATAGAATGATGTATCACAAGAACCAAAGAAAAACCAACCACCATGAACAAATTCAGAAACAACTGTAAAACATCTGTAACCAGATCAACTTCTGCAAACTGGAGTATATTAATTTGTTCGTGAAGATCTCACTCCAGGAAGAAGTTCTGATGTATCAAAGTCGACTAGTGATACCTATATCTGTGAACACACACACACACACACACAAAAATGCTGCATTATGTGGATGAGGGACATGAAGGCATCACTAAATGTGCAGTCTTAGCAGCACTGTGGCCAGGAGTTTCAAAACAGATTGAAAGGCTCATTGAAACTTTTCCTAGTTGAGAAAAAAATGACTTTGTTGTCCTGAAACCAACTCCAACCTACCCATGGGGACTGGGATTGGGTTTTTTTATGCCAAGCCAGCAACTAAAGCTATAGCACGCAAGGCAGATGCCAGGTGCAGAGAAAGAACAGCATGCCCGAGATGAGAGCTGAACCCAGGACAGCCAACCTTCACTGTACTGGTAATGGACGCTAACCATTGTGCCACTGGACCACCCTGCCTACCCATGGGAAGCATCTGGAATGGACTAGGATGAAAGGACAACAATATCATGTCTACTGGTAGAAGACTATTTTTCATGCTGAATTGCAGTAGCACACTTGAAAAAGATGATCATTGCAAGATCTTGCAAGAAAATGTTCTCACAGACAAGTTTGGCCTAAGTTTGCCTTAAAAGAACTTCTGAAGTTCAAAACAGTTTCTGATTCGCTCATCTCACCAGCAGCCCTCATCACCAACAAGGGAGTGGAGGAAAGAAAATGCAGACTGTTAAGAATTTGTTCAAGAACACTGCACTGAATTTTAGAGCAACACTTCTATGCCATGGATGGAGTCCAGCAGATGTTGAAGGAAGGAAGGAAGCTGAGAATGAAAACCCCAGTTCCACCAACACAGCATGTTCGAGAAAAGGGAGATCTGGATCAGTTTCAAAAAACAAACACCTGAAGGATCAGTGAAGGAAATGCAAGGATGTAAAACCTTAGCTGAGAAAGAACTACTGCAGGTCAAGATCACAAAAGACAAAGCAGAACTTGTGAGCTCTCCATCCACACCAGCAACAAGATTTTACGCAGTACACACAAAAGATGGCCTGATTGGCTTCATGCTTCTTTGACAAAGACAATTTCAACTCCAAGTGTCCCAGAGCAGAGGAGAAAGCCAGCATTGAATGAGATGCAGGATGATGACACAGGTGCATTTCACATGAAATGCAAAAAAATCAGAACCAGCTGCAGCTCGCAGCCAGGCACAGTCCACAACAGATATGGCCAACATGTTAAGCTGCCAGACAAACGTATTGAGAAACGAACCATTAAATTGTTGCATGTTTAGAATGTATTCCAACACTATTTTCCAAAGCAATCTCAATGAAAGCATGTCTACAGTTGAAATCTGTATCATCTGCAGACAACATAAACTAAACAGTCTCTCTGTTATCTTTCCCTGAACCCCCAATCAGTGAACGTTGAAAAAACGAAAACAG
This sequence comes from Marisa cornuarietis, assembly GCA_004794655.1. Taxonomy (NCBI): domain Eukaryota; kingdom Metazoa; phylum Mollusca; class Gastropoda; order Architaenioglossa; family Ampullariidae; genus Marisa; species Marisa cornuarietis. Next base: position 1,666,139 of record SMMW01000616.1, read on the forward strand.
TACCTATGGCACATCCTATAATGTCCTTAACCTCTTGTTAGACCCTTAAACAGGCAACATGCACTGACCATAACATTAAACGGCTTTGATTAAAACAGGCAAAAGTACAAAACCTGCTCCATAAAAGATAATAAGCCAGGTATCTGCCACATAAAATGCATAGCCACTAGACCTGTATTTGAAGTGCACTGCACATACCAGTCCAGGACTGATTAATGCCCCTTTTACAGTTTGTCACACTCCAAAACCTTTTCAATGGTCTGGTGGGACAGCAGTTTGTGCCTGTCACCAATACAGTGGGACTGGCTGTCCTGGGTTCAGATCTTGTCTCAGGCATGCTGTTCTGTACACGTGGTGCCTGTTTACAGGGCGAGCTTCCTTGCCATGATATAGCCTTAAGAGCTGGCTCGGGATTAAACACCAATTCGTTCCCTCCCTCCATACCCTTAGTAAGATATAATTTGGATTTTTTGACATTCTTGAAAAAAAAAAAAAAAAAAAAGAGAAAGTGATTTATTGATACTCTTGGTAACTTTGACTGCAAACTACACTAAGACCAAAATATATTCTGGATGGCCTTTTTACCACAGCTGCACTGACACTAACATTAGTTTTCTGGTCTTTCTTTTGTCATGTTACAAACCATTACATTTGACCAACCATTCTAATCATATTCTTTACAGGATACAAAAGAAGGGCCACAACAGATCCCAAAAGTCAATCTTAGGCTGTATCACGCACACCCTAACATGGATCATTGATGGGAAAGGGAGTAGAAATAACTGATCTGTAACACGTACAACCACAGGCACCAAAAACAAACCCTACGTTCAAAATTCTATTCTTGCACATTAATAAGCCATATATTAATCCCATTTAACTTTGATGCACTACTCTAGGAAACTGCTTCATATTTATAATGACTTGTCCAAGGTCACACAAAACAGATTCGTGATAGAGATGAGAGAATCAGTACTACAAAGATTATTCCCCCTGTCTACTAAGAAAGAAAATCATAAAATGTTGCTTGGTTTCATGAACTTTAACCAAATGTTTCTTCTGTAAAAAGCATGTCTTTCCAAAAATCAAAATGATTACTAATGCAAATTCATAAATCTATTTAGGCAAAAATCAAATATGGTATGCCATAAAAAAGACAAAAAAGAAAATTAGCTTTATCCATGGCATCACACATAAAGTTATACAAATGCTAAAACAACACGTGGCAATTTTCAATTATTGCTAAAGCTACTTCCTGCTAAACTGGTAAAATGCCTTATGCACAGCAATGAAAGTGAAAGGGCCAAAATAGTGCATTTAAGCCTCACTTCTGACTCGGATTACAGTTGATCCTTCTGTCAACATATTTCAAGTCGCAGAACTAGGCATAAATGACAATTTGTGTGTATTAAGAAAATCAATTGTTCTCCGAGTATTTTGTAAAATGAAGTGCTGAATCAACACAAAAACATGACCCAAACAAGGAAGGATATTCTAGGGGTGGGAGAGAAGAAAACTGAAATAAAAACAGCAGCAGGGGAAATTAACCTAAAATGGACCAATGCATACATGAATAATGGAAACTCTCCGATCAAAAGCTACAGTCAATGCTGCTTGCTTCAGTCAATTCATTCCTACATAAAACTTTAAAACTGATGCAAAGCTGAGATTGTGCAGGCACCAAACTATGCTGCAACAATGTAAAAATGTTAAAACTCTATCTTTAGTATAGTCTATGAACAATTATTTGCATAAAAAATTATCTGTAAGCATTTTGCTCTTTCCACGTGCTATCGTTAAAGAATAATTCTAGAAGTTTTCTGGTAAATATGCTGATTAGCTGTTTATGCAAACGTAGATTCATCCTTTCTGCTTGAAAATATCCGTAACACCACACACCTATGAAAAAAAAATAATAAAGCCAAAAAGAAGTTTGATCTCATTTCTCTCTCTCTCCCTCACCCTGTCCTTTAATTATACTTTTTCTACCAATTTTAACACACACACACACACTGATTCATTTGCAAAGAACAATACATATACACCGAGGATCAGCAGAACTCCAGTTTTACAACTTAAAATTCATCTAAGCAGCTATCCAAAAACGTCTTTTTTTACACTCTTCATTCTCATTTAAGGAAAACACTGAAAAGGATAAATATAAAAAGAGGCAGTTATATTCAGAGCCTGTTCTGCAGGGTTTAGTGGTATTATTATACAATATAAATACATCCATATCAAGAGATGACAAGAACCCTCTGTACAGTTTTGAACATGGAGGCATATGTTTTTGTGCCCTCCTCCCCACCCAACCAAAAAAAAAAGCAAAAACAAAAAATACATCAAAGTTTCTGAGAGAAGAAGTGTTGAGCAGGGAAGATACCTAAATCATTCCTGCTGAGCTTTGGACATGGTCATGCATGTAGGCACTACCTGCACACCTCTGGGTAGAAAAAAAAAGGATGCATCACGACATTTTGAAGTGGTCATCAATTTCCTTCACTGATGACAGTAGCTGCTCTCCGAAAGTTTCTCGTCATGGAGACCAGCAAAGCATGTTTGCCTGGCATACCCTCAGCAACCCAGCAAGCTTGCCTAACATGCTCTTAGCAATGCACAACAAGCAGTTCACATGACTGCACACCTACACAGAAAATCTACAAGATGTCCAAAAGGGATTCCGAGGTGTATGTTTGCACTTTGACAAGCCGACTCTGCAACAAGAGATAATGGTCTGCTTTTGCTGTGACCCATGCTACATTAGTCACAACTGTCTTTGGTCCCAAGTCAAAGCAACATCAAGTTTTTTTAACTTTTTTTATTTATTTTTTTTTTAACTTGCTTGGTCATGAAGTCAGCAGCAAGATGATATTTGGGATCACAGGAAGAATCAAGAGGGATGGGATATGCACTGAACTGACTGGCAGATCTAGGTGTCATGAAGAATCTCCCACAGACAGTTGGCCAGGGCTGTGGATGACTCCACTGCACTCATGGTCACATAGCTCAGGTGCCTCTCCCAGCGTTTTATCAAGCTGCATATGCACAAAATAGCATGGTTAACGCAGAGTGATTATCAAAAAAAAAGAAACTTAGGAATAAACAAGGAGATAAGACATCTTCACCCTATATGCCCTGACTGCTGACAGACCCTATGTGCAACAAATGCAAATTAACCAACCACATTACCGGAGTGTTACGCTTCTACCTGTATCTAAATACGTAAATAATATAGGCAAATTTTTAAAATCCTATTCTTACTAAGATTAAGGTGATAATAAGAATAAAAATGAATATAAACTGCTTCACCCCAGACATGAAAAATAACTCAGATAATTCTATAAGCTTTTTGGTCATGCAGTTTCCACTAACTGCATAAACTTCACAAATAAGTTTGAATTATGTTTAAGTTCTGTCCAAACTATACATCTTGGGATTAAAAGACTCATCATTTTAGTAAATAAATGCAAAAAAGAACAGGAAATTCCAAGGCACTAATTTCAACCAAAATATCTTAAAATTTTCAACAAGCAATATTAAACTTTATAAAGATACAATTGCACTTTTAATAAACATGGAAAATAATCTTTTCATGTACTTTAAGTAAAGTTATGTAAAACAAGGCAAGTGATGTCTCCAATAGGGTGAAAAAGAGTCTCATTTTTAACTCCCTGTTAAGCAAAGATACAATGCTGCAATGTGATAAAAGGGAGCAAATTCATGCTCCATTCAGAGAAACTTGCTCTCTGAATTCTCTCCTTCTGACCCCTCATTTAGCATCCAATGTTGCACTTTTCCCATTTGAAAGCAGTGGAAACACAGCTGACTGCATGTTACTCACTGACCATCTTTCATTTAGATTTATCATAAGAAACATTCAAAAGGGGCTTAACTCACTGGAGTCGTGCCCCTTCGGTACAGGCAGTTCTCTCTGGATGCATTTATAATTTTTATCATTTTCAAAAATTTGTAAAAATATAACCATGTAGGATACAGCTTTGGATTTTGATTTGTTAGATAAATATTAGTAGAATTCACATTGTTTTACCTGAATTCGCATGAAGCTCGACTATTTTTACAGTTAGATATCCGGGACAGTAAGTAAACGGTATACCATAAAAAGTTGTTTTGGAGTAGACTACCACATAAAACTAGGTCCTATGACCACAAATATGGCCCCCAACCTAGTTTATATGTCAGAAACACATGTGGAATGATCCTATGCAACAAGCACGTCAGTTTAGTCGTCAGACAGCATCTTGAAATAAAGTTTGACTAATTTTTGCACTGAAAAATGTTCTTTGAAGGTAGTGAGTAGGTCTGGAAAAGTCTAAATTTCTTCGAAGAAACAACCGATTAAATAATGCCAAGGAAGGTAACTCTAGATAAACGATTCCTTAATAAGCTATATCCGCAGTTATCTCCCTTGTTTACCTATAGAAATAGAAGAAAAAATATTTAACACCCTCCGTAACACTGTCTTACGGAGCAACTTCAGCGCTCATGCGGGCCTCCGTACCAACGCTCTATGGAGTGACTCCTATGAGTTAAATGGAATAAAACATTTTACTAGTTACTATGGGTTTGTCCTCATTATTCCTCATTTTTTTGTTATTTTGACCTATTTTTTTGTGTCAAATGCTGAAAGCACTCTTATCAGCATGATACTATGCCATACAAATTGCATTATTATTATAAAATTATTGCAGATATAATTAATGAATTTCTCACTATTTTTAGGAGAACATTATTCCAGGTCTTATTTACATTTCAGACTTTGTTTTTGTTTAAATAGTACAGTTTAATAATGTACTCACACAAACACACATTAAAATGTATATATTGCTTATATTGGGCTTTCGGAAAAGTATTAGTTTCTACATTTATTTATATAAAGAAAAAAGATGATCAATATATTGCCCAAATTATTCAATAACCTTTTGCCATCTTTCAGCTTCATAATTCCTCGCTCATAGGACCTGTCTTTATCAGTAAAAACTGAACAAGGTGCTCATTTACAGCCTCATCTCAACCAAACGTCATACCACACAAGGGGTTTTGAACAGAGCGAAACAAGTCGAAGTCTGACGGCACATGGTCAGGCGAGTATGGTGGGTGGGGCAACACATGCCATCCAAGCTCCAATAACTTTTGAGGGGTGATCAAACTTGTATCTGGTCTCATATTGTCATGACAGAACATGACCCCTTTATGATTAACCAGTGCTGGACGCATCATGACTTTTCAGACAACCCAATAATATAACGTCAAAATTAGGCTTTATTATGCTTTACTACCGAGCTTTTCAAGACAGCACTAACCTTCTCCCATGAGAGGAGTAGCGTGCAAGGTTCCTTAAAATGAGGGCTGAAGTAAAGCGAATATGTTTGGTGACTGGACCTTCACCAGGTTCCTGTACCAAGAGAATAGGAAGTCAAATTTTTGCTTCATACGAGTGAAATCTTCAATTTTTCAACATTTTTCTGGAGATCAAAATTATTTTGCAGACATCTAATGCTGTAAACCATTAGAGAATTGTACTTTGTAATCTTCAAGAACAGTTACAAATCTACAGTTTCTTTTCAAGAGCATAAAATAGAGAAAGAATAAATGTTTTGTCATGAGACTTAAAGCATACCACGATAACTTACAGAGAACTCAGCAAATGGTGGTCGGATGTGGAAGCGTTTTATTGCCTGGATGGCAGCGTCTGGTGGGTACACCAGAGCTGGGGCAGGAGTCGGATTTGCTGGACTCTGGGGGCTTACTCCTGCCTGGGCTGCCTGGAATCTTCTCTGGCTGGCAGCTCGTAAGGCCATTTCAGCACAATGGTGATCCTGTCAAATTTATGACATATCAGTGCACATTCCACAAAACAGATTACAATAATACAAATCATAATGATTTTATAAAATATATTGATTCATGAGACAGGCAAAATGTTACAGTTTCATATAAAGATAAATTATCATCAAAACTGTGCAAGGTAAACCACCTGTACATGTGTGACCATTGACCATTTCTTTCTTTGAAGAGGTTCACAACTTTCCCATCGGCAAACACCATCCCCAGCAAAAGGGATGTGAATTTTCATGACATGGATGAAGACTTGGCGAGCGTTGTCAAAACACCTGCACAGCCATAGGACTTGCATAAATACTATGTCCCCAGAATGAAAATGCATACATTTACATCTAATTCTTTGTCTAACATTACTTTACAATTCTAAATTTATTTTATTAAGAACCACATTAATACACAAAGTGTTTCTCTATTTTTCCAGTTAAATTTATTACAAGATGTTTTCCAAAATCTGTATTTCAATATTTTGCAACAAGTGTTACCTTAACATGTTGAACAATCTCTGTAGTAGCATTATATATTTGTCTTGGTGAATAATGCTACTTAAAGATGTAATATTTACTGCCTGGTTTAGACAATCAACGAAGAATATAACTTCTGTGAAATAGAGACTAAGAACAGCAAGCCAATACAAAAAAGTAATTTTACAATAAACAGCAGAAAACTGCCATGTTCTGTAAAATCAAAATAATAAACCAGGAAATAATGTAGTGCAACAAAATGATTATTTCGTCTAAGATGTGTCCAGTGGTCTGGCATAAAAGTTTTCAACTATTCATTTTCATATTCATTTATTTTCATATATGATCAGCTATTTATTCAGGGATTTAAAATATGAATCATGGTAAAACGGAACTCTCAACTACCAAACACATTCTTTCAATGGGAAAGACCAAGCTGGGCCTAACAAAAATGTTTTGACACACATTAAGGCCAAACACCATTACTACCAAATCATTATTTCAAGGCTACCAGTAACTCATGCACAGTCATCTTCAAATTACTGGGTTTAGTCTCCACAAGATACTATGCTCCAATACCCCCAATGATTAACCCTGCTCCGTTTGCAAGCTACAACCCATTTAGCCCTTTAGTTACAGGCTGTTTTAGTGAATACATTAAGCTACTTTGAAAGTAAGGCTTACTGTTGCAACAACACCTTATTTACATGTGGTTCAAAGCTCAGTCTCCATGCTTTGTAGGCATCATCAACTTTGCTAGGTTAACTGAAGACTCCACAAGTGCTTTTCAAAAATGTACTTTTGAGAAAGGCAAATGACAGTGATTCATTCTGTTATCAGCTATTTTGAGTTTAACTGAATGTTTAACTCAAAAAAAAAAAATCTGAGAAAGAACTGTCTTATTCAAATAAAAAAATTTATTCATAAGAAAAAATGTACTGATTTTAATTTACCTCCTGCAGCTGGCCCACTCACACATGTAATCAGGTACAAAATGTGTGGCAGGGGAAGAAGGCATGGCTTCTGTATTGCTGCTGCTGCTTTTCTTCTTCTTAGACTTGGAAGGTGGCTTGTTCTTCACTCCCACAGCCTTCTCACACTTGGATGGTACATTCTTGTCTGAGCCCTTCTTGTTACTTTTCTTTGTTCTTTTGGCAGTCACACTCTCAGATGTGGGCCCAATGCCACAAGAGACAGTGGGCACTTCAGACAGCAAGGGAGCTGATGAGGAAGCCATGGCAGGCAATGGATGGGAAAAGCTGCTAGTGGTGCTGCTGCCACTGTGCTGGCCAGTAGTGGAATGTTTATCACTGCCAACTGAGTCGGCAATGGAGGAGGAGAAGCTGTCAGAGCTAAAGTCACTATCTTTGGAGCTATCTGGTGAGAAAAGCAGTCTTCCAACGTCACAGGTTTTACTGCCATTGATCAGCATTCTGCTACCTAGGACAGTTTCTGGGAGGTCTGCGGAGTCCATGCTGACTTCCTCCATGCTCATCTGCTTGACCAGCACATGCTCACGGTCTCTATGGGTGAGGGGAGAATCTACTCCATGTTCATCTTTCACCATCCTTGCATCGATGGTTCCATTCTGCTGACTACTGGTATTCAACCTGCCATGGAAATCCATCTGCACTTCCTTTGCATCAGTTTGCGTGACAGCCTTCTCTCCAAGCCTCGGCACCCGCCACTCACCCGGCACAATGTCACCGCACTCTTCTGTCAGACTTCCATTCTCTAGGTGACGCACAACACCGTTCAGTTTAGCTGCCTTTCCAATAAAGTTGTTTACTTGCTCTTTGGACCATGCACATTCTTTCATGCTGCTTAAGCTGTCATTGCTTACTCCGTTTAGCAAGTGCTCCTCATTCTGAATGCCAGCTCTGGGAAAGCCCATGGGAGAAGGAGGAAGGTCACTGGACACTGAATCAGGTGATCCCAGAATCCCATTGGCTTCCAAGGTACTCAAAGAATTCAAGCTCAGTTTGCTGTCACCTAGTCCATTGCATTCCTTAACCTTGGAGACAGAAACAGTCCGGCTGCAGTTGTAAAGGCTGCTATCCCTGCCTACTGGATCAACCCTGTGGATGGAGGGATCCCCAGCCTGTGTGGCACAGGACACAGTTGTGGTGGACACAGAGGCAGTCAGACCAGACTGTGAGGCTGCTGGCAGTGGCAGCTGGCCAAGCAGGTGAGATTCCACAGTCTGAGAGGAAACTGTGTGAGGATGTATGCTGCCTGCCTTTGTGCTACCACCATAGGGGTTACCAGATAAGATGGCCTGAGTGATGGACATGGGCGAAGATTGGATGAGAGGTACAGCGGCAGATGTAAATGATATAGATGGCAATGATGACTGTGATGATGATGTGAACGACAACCGATTTGTTGCTGTCTGATGCAATGAAAGAGAGTTCGCTGGAGATATAATAGCTGCTGGTGCCACTCTTGATGCCCCCTGTAAAGAAACAATTGCTGAAAATGAGAGTGGATTTTGAAAATTTGCCGTTGACAAGATAGGTGAATCTGTGCCCGTAGACGAGTCTCTACATGATTGTGCTGAACTTCTGGAGGCATCTAGCACAGACGTCTCAGAAATATTGGACGGAGTAGTTAAGGCACAGTTAGAGGATAAGAAACCACTAGTGCCTTCTTGTATGTCTATGTTATCCATGCCCTGCGCAGCACACTCCAAGCCTGGCTGAGAGGATCCTTTAGAAATGTCTAATTCAATACCTCCCTGCAACTCAGGTCTTGAATTGTTCAAAATGATACTTGAGGAGGAAACTGAATCAACCTGTGATTGTGAGGCTAGTTTTGGCTTGATTGGGATCTGAGGTGAAGATGGACGTGAGCTGCCAGACATTTTGCTTTTCTGCAAAGGCTGTATGCCCACAGGATGAGGGGCTAAAGGCCTTTGACTAGAGGAACTGGATGTGGATGACAAAGGATTTGGGATGATGGTGCGGTATGCACCTGGCTGGGCACTCGACTGGTGAGATTCCACAGAGGTCTGAACCACAGAGGTGGGCACTAAAGTGCTGGTGCTGAAGGTAGTGTGCCCTCCAGCTACCTGTGTTGCTGTGATCTGGGGCAAGCTGTAGATAGGCAACTGGATCTGGAAGGTCTGCACCACACCCTGGGGCTGTTGCTGCTGCTGCTGAAAGTGCAACTGCTGTGGTGTATGAACCTGAAGTGGCTTTTGGGCCTGAAACTGCAGCTGCTGCACAGGCTGGTGCAAAATCTGTTGCAAGGTGGGCTGTGGCTGGATCACAAGTTGTTGCTGACCAGCCAGTTGCTGCTGCAGGATAAGGGGTTGCCGCAGCTGTGGAGACCTTAGTTGCAGGTGCTGCTGCTGGTGCGTTTGCAGCAACAGTTGCTGTTGCTGGGGCTGAATGACCAGTTGTTGTGGTTGCAGCTGCAGGGTCTGGGCCTGCTGTGCTTGGACTTTCTGATGTAGGTGAAGCTGCTGGGCACCCACTTGCTGAATCTGCAATACCTGCTGCACCTGTACCTGAGGTTGTTGCTGTTGTTGCTGTTGTTGCTGCTGCTGCTGCTGCTGCAGCTGAGACGGCTGCAGCAGGGTCTGACACTGAGGCTGCAGCTGTGGCTGAAGCTGGGTGTGTAGACGATGCTGAAGCTGCAGTTGAGAATGTGGCTGTTGCTGAAGCTGCAGCTGTGTCTGAAGCTGAAGCTGTGAAGGTGGCTGAGGTTGAAGCTGCAGCTGAAGATGCGGCTGCAGCTGTGCCTGTGGCTGGATCTGCTGCTGTCCTTGAAGATGCAGCTGTGCCTGTAGCTGTGGTTGCTGGGATTGTTGCAGAGCTTCCTGGACCATCTGCACCATTTCTGTACCAAGCTGGAGGGTGGTTTCTGCATCAAAAGGAGGGGGACTTTCACTGGGTGTGACATTGCCCCGCACCATATTCTGGCAAAGCTTCTTTGCCAACAGGCTCTTGATAAGATTGGTGTCATTGTTCTGGTCCATGCATACCACAGGTGCTTTACCTGCACTTACGGGTGCAGCGTCCCCCTGGAGGGCTTGGTGGATAAGAGGAAACTGCTGACCAGGACCAGGAGTAGGCAAAGAGGTTGAAGGGATGCCCATGGTAACTGATGCAGAAGGCATGCAGATGGAAAATGGGACCTGAGTGGATGCACACGTCACAGTAACTGAGGCAGAAGCCATAGTTGTTGTTATGTTTGTGGTGGCAGCAAGGGAAGAAGGCTGCACAAACATCTGGTCACCACCTGGATGCACCGATGCTGTAGGAATCTGAGGAGCAGGTGCTACCAAATGCTGCTGCAGCACCGACACTGGCCGAGGTCCTGGCAGGCTAGGTTGTAGCGTGGGGCGTGGTGGGTTCATACTGACTGGCTTTGGGCTGACACAGCCTGGCCCTGGCCCCGACGGAGGCATGGGAGCTATCAACCGCTTTTTGGCCCCTGTCTTGCCACCCCCATCTGCTTGCTTGGGTGTTGCAGCCTGCATCTTGTTACTGCTGCTACCTGTGGTGGACTTTGCTGTTGGTGGAATGCTGGAAGTACCTGTGTGAAGAAGTTGATGTTGTAATGATAGTCGGGGTGGTTCCATAAGGCGTTGGCGCAGAGTGGGTGTGTGCGTAAGAGGTGAGGCTGCCGATGAGGCAGAGGGGTTGGAGGTTAGGGCTATCTGAGACCAGTTAGCTGTACCCACAGGCAGAGGGCCCCGAGGTGAGTTCACACTATATGGTTTAGAAACTGAAAACAAAAGAACAGAAGAAAAACCACAAGGCTGCAACAACAATGCCACAACAGTCTAGCCAACTACATCTGTACAACATGGACATTTTTATCTCTCTCTTGGTAACTGAACGCAAGGGACGCTGGTGTAAGAGATGCATTTTCAGCAAAAGACAATTAAAGGTAGTAAGCACTTAAAGACATAAACAGAAACACATGCAGCATGCAGTATTATTAAAAGTTGCAAAATAAATGTCAAAACATGCTTGGCATATCTAACACATAAAAAACAGGTGCATTAAAGGCCTTCTGCTAACGCAAAAAAATTGCGTACAGTTAGAGGACCCCTTCAATTTTCGTCAATAGGGTCCCAGGGGACCCCTTCAAATTTGGGCGAAAAACAGATACAAAATTGGGTAAGTGTAGTGTCTGACATCGTAGCCCAGTCTATTGTTATCTGCTTCAAGGTGAGAGTAACTTCCCCTGCACCGAGTTTTTTTCCCTTACCGGAAAGAGTTCCATTAACCTATTTCCAAGATGTCGTTGACAGTGTGGTTAAAATCATCACTGATTTGTTGATCTTTTTTCACATTGTAAAGGGACCCCCTTAGAGTTAGCCTGGGACCCCTTAGAAATCTGAAAGAATTTAGCCTTAGCAGAAGCCCTGGCATTATAACCTCTTCAAACACAAATCAAAATTAAAAGGTATTAAAAAGACACCATTAATCAGGTAAATTAAAGGTTAGAATGCATAACATGCACTGAGCGTTTCAAGATATACACAAGATAACTTGTAGTCATCATATTTTTGGAGAAATGCACAAGGAAATTTGTTTGCAATTGCCCTTAAAAAAAACTGGCAATCAACAATCATTCACCATGCAAAAATTCCACCTTGGAAAGCAAATATAGGCAAAAGCATTATTTTTTTATGCATCTGTAGGAGATGGTCTCATACAGCACAGAAATGGCAAGCATATTTACCATCGCAATAATAAATGACATGCAGTATTTCCTTTGGCAAACTGTGTAAATTACTGAACACCTCTTTAATAGGCAAAAATAACTTTCTGTTTTACCACAATAACAAATCAGACTATGACCAAGATTATGAATAGTGGTCATCCAAGATCGACAACTAAAACTAAATAAGTGCCACAACATGCAACTTAAAAACCACCATTCAACCACAGCAGCTTCAGTTTTAAGTTGCAAACACTCCATTCACGTAGCTTTCAGTGTTAATATAGGCTGACTAGTTCAGTAAAGTGAACTCAACATCCATTAGATCAAGATAAGGGTTGTTTTTTTAATCTTTGCTGTCATGATGCGAGGATAAAATTAAGATCACCAACATTATCTACCATCAATAATCTTTGCTGTGAATAATGGAGGGAAGTTAAAGGTCATCACTTAATTTTTAATTTTTTTTTAAAGTGGTTAGAGACCACTCTTTTCTCAAAGCCAGCTTTTTGTGAGGAAGTTTTCATAATCTCTCCCTGCCTTACTTTCCCCATACCTATATGGAATCAGGTACCCATTCCCAACCGCTAGGTTGACTATGAGAAGTTCATTGCATCACAGAGGTATCAAACCTATGCACCTCCAAGATCAGACACCACTGCTATAGCCATCCGCTTTCCCAAGTAAGGAAGATGCTTTGCATAACCATTCCCTTTCCTTCCCAAATCTAATATGCCGTTCCTCATATTGTTTGGCTGCACTTCATCTCCCACACCCTCACTATTAGTAAAAGGGACAACTTCAGCATGTTGCATTAACTATGTTATTAGATATTAGTAGCTATAGACTATTATTCTGTTTTCTCCCTTTGATATTTACTGCTTTAAGCACTCTTTTGACAAATATTTTTTTTGGTATGCTTCCCATTCAAGATTATCATTAACACAATTTTTTTTTAATGAAAAGAATGATCTATTAAAATGCTTTTTTGTTTTAAAATATTTAATTTTTAATCATGTTTATAGGCTGTTGGTGTGAGAAATTTTGTTCTTTAATTTTATACTTTTTCAATCAACTCATTTTACAACACAGTAAATGCTTCACTGCTCTGAGAAATGCTTTATATTTGAAAAGACCGATCGATCTTCCTAAATTAGAGTTATCATGTTTTTCTGTTTTTTATTTCTTTAAATGTAGAAGTATGTAGAATACACACAGCTGTGTAAAAAAGCACAGAATTTATCTGGCTTTGCAGGATGTTAAAGAGGAAAACAAGCAATTGCTCCCATCAGGTGAAAATGTTAAAATAACTTATTAGGTAAAGAACATGCTTATTACCATCTGATCTCTTTCAAGGCCACAAACAAACAAGATGCAACATTTTATCCAAAATGTAGAAATCTGCTCCTATTCTACTGGAATTCTTAATTCAGGCAATGAAAAAAACAATGTTATGAAACCTCTTGCAAGATGTATAAAGAAAGCAAGCCACTAAGAGAAAACAAATGGTACAGCAAGCACCAGTAAGCTACATGCCTGCAGCTACTTTGGAATGAATGCGAACATAGTTTCTTCTTAAAGCCACCATACCCATGACCTAAAATTTTGGGCACATTAAAAATACTTTGTCTGAGTTGATTCAGTTACACTTGATATATTCCACTTAATCTGCGAGACCTTGTTATCTCTGCATTTATTGACTCAAATGCTAGTTTGTTCTAAACTTTGTCATTAATGTTAATTCACAATGAAGCAAGAGAAACAAAGCATCAAGATCAAAATATCACTAAATGCAATAAAAAAAAATGCATGCTGACAAAAATAAATCCAAATTTTTCAGGCAAGGGACAAAACAACATGCTGTTTTTGTTTTTATCAACCCCACTATTTATCTGAACAACATGCTCTTATCAAAAGCAGAATTTAGTCAGTGTCATAATGTCCACCATTAGCTGCAACTTTGATAATAATATGTAGTTAGGATACATTGTAAGCACTCAAAAATAACAGCCATTTAAAGTTAGGAAACAGCACAAGGTGTAACATGGATCATTTCAACTAGACAGAAGGCAGCCTGTGAGCCATAAATTAAACAATGCAATAATTTGCCAGGACATCATTAGTTGGAATGAAAGATACAGAGATCTGACTAAAAACTTACCTTTTTCAGTCCCTGACAGTATGGCAAATGGCCGTGGGATGGCTCGTTTAGACAGACCCTTCACAACCTTTTCTTTCTCAAGGTTTAAAACTTCAGCTTGTGAGAATGAGTTCCTGAAATAAGCATCACATGAGACATGGTATAATATGACCTTCAGATTCTTTAATCAGTTTATTTGGCTATCCTAACAAGGTTATCCTGCAGTTATATATTAGTGTATGCTAATCTTTGGGTGATTGATGCTGCATCTGTAGCTAAAGTCCTTGAAGATCCGATCGTCTATTTTTAACTATAAGCTTGAGTGATGCAGCAAAGAGGAAGAGACACAGTCAGTGAAGCAAAATGAGACTAAGAGAGAGCACAGTGAAAGAAAACTGTAGCAGACAGGAAAGAAACAAATATAAAAAAAAAGTAAATAAATAAAAACTGTCAAAAATACAGGCCACACTTTTCCCAAATACTGAAGTAAACATCGAACTCACTTGACGATGCTGAAGAAATCGCCAGATGAAAGAATGTCAGACACAGCAAACTTGCGACAGAACTGCTGGTAGTCAAGATACAAATCAGCCTGGGTCACACAGGCACCTTTTCTGTACTCAAATGTAGCTTGCAGCCTGCAAGTCAAAATGAGAAAATGGGATGTGGTGGCACTGTAAAGCTCTAGCCAATTATAACTACAGCATTTCAAGTATCTACACCACCAACCCTCCACTTTTCTTGCAGTACTAGACTAGGGTGAAACACTTCGGGTACATTTAAGATGAAAGGCAGAATCAGCCTGTTCATAGGTAAGTCAATAACAGGGAAACGTGTTTTTTAAAATATTAGCAAATGGGGTTGGCCAGAATAAAGGATAAGACACTTACTTCAGAAATATGCCAAAACTGCTCTAAAGCTCAAAGGGAATGAATTTCCGTTTTTGCATGATAGATTATTCATGCTGTAAAACATACCAGTTAGTAGTGGTGGCTTCAAGGTCTGCTTGAGCCTGTTCTGCAATAGACTGCTGTGACTGAGGACAAGGGGAATGCTGCATAGATGAGTCTATGAAGGGGGGAAAGAAAATCAATCAAAACATCTTTTAACAGCTGAAATGAGTCATACCCTACACTGCAGCTTAAAAAAGTCATAGACCAAACCATGCAACAGAGAATGTACAAACTGTAAATCAGCTGCTAATGGGAAATATTTTCCTTTTACAGTTATAACTTGATTTTCCTCGAAAAAAAGAAGCTGCTTGAACACATCAACCATTACTTTAAAATAACATCCATGAAAGTGGTAGTTTTTAATTTTCACAAGTTGAAAAATTGCATTTTGTGAAATTCATGCCATGCACAAAAATCCTTAAAAATCAAATTCTTTAAAATTAGTCCTTTTTATTCTACCTGGCCACTCCTGATCAGCTTGGTACCACTTATCTTGTAGCTTCAAGATCTGACTTTGTCATAAATCTTTGACAGCATATAATAGGGAAAGGTTACTACTCTTTCAAATGACACAACAGTATCTTACTATGTGACTGTGAGGGTGCCACAGACTGGATAACATGGGAGTGAGCAGGCAGGGATGAAGGCGTCTCCTCCCCTGTGGCATCTGTCAATGGCACATATTCTACCACCTTGATACCAACCAGAGAGTTAGGCCCATAGGATTGTGCTTCCACTGTGATGAGGTTTACAAGCAGGTCTGTCAAACAGTAGAAATAGCCATCACTCTAATGTTCTGTGGCAGCTAGTGAAATCACCATTTGCATTTTGCAATCTAAACAAATTAAAATGTTGTATAAGGTACAAACCATTCTCTTCTTTCCATCAGTAATGACAAAATAGGACAATGTCCGATCAATAGGTTAAATGTTAAAGAAAAGTGCACAAAAAATTCTTCAAGCAGTACATTACTGACCAACTGCATGCTTCACTTGGGCAATCATATCAGTAGTTGCCTGGCCCAGTTCTGACAGCTGATACAGGGCCTCTAGTGTGTGCACAATCAGCTGGATATCATGGACTGTCAACAGCTGCACCATTCGCTCATATATCTCGTCTCCCAATTCCTCACTCATAATGCTTTCATTCTTTTCCAACTGGCATAATTTGCTCACTATCTCCAGGGCTGAAAGTAACAGTATAATAAAAACGTTTTAAAAAAATAGACTTATTACACTGCTCATAGTTTAAGGGAAGAAGGTATGTTATGTGATAATTGTGACTGCTATTAACCTTGCATCAGAATGCAGAAGCATACTGAATACACATAAAAGTTTTGAAGATTTCTAAAAGTAAATTACTCTTACATGCCCTACAATGTGAAAAGCACAATGCTGTAAATGACAACACAACAACAGGTGTCAATAATTCTGAAAAAGTTTCTGAAAAACTTTATGCATGTCTTTTCATTTGTGCAATACTTACATCTCACAACTGCAAACTTGTCTTCAGCATTTAAGGATTTTTTGATTAGATCAATCATCATCTGTGAGGTGGTATTTACAACAGGACTGAGTATCAGCTGAGATGCCACATTTCCAAGTGTATCCAGTGCAAGCTGTCGTAAACTTCCATATGTGCTATGCACACACAACATCAGGAATCTGAAAAAATGTGTTCAGTTCGGTAAAGGTTAACACCACATATACTGGAAAGAGGTTCTGTTTTACAAGTAACATGCAGTATCTCTTGTGACAGGAAAACAGCTTTTGATTTTTGCATCCTTTATTACTGGTTTTAAAACAATTACAGGAAGAAATCTTACAATTTAACATTCATTACCTGATTGCTTTTAAATTACAGAATTCTGAAAGAGCCCACTTAAGAAATAAAACTACAAATACCTGGTAGGAGAGTCACTGAATACATTACAAACCTGATCACAACAGAACTAGATGCAAGAGGCAGCTGGTTGACCTCCTCAAAAGACAGATTTCTGATTAAAACTGCAAGCTGCAGAAAAAAATGCATTTGAGAACAAGCAACTTCTAGAAACAATATGCATGAATGCACATCTGTGTATAAAATGGAATGGGAGGGCTGGCTGATGGCTTTTTGTCACTGAAATTTTTGTAAGATTTAGGAGCTAACAACACTTTTTTGTTTTATCTGCTATGAGTTTATTTAAAAGAGGGAAGAGTAAATTAGTTACACAGCTAAGGAAAATGTTTTTTTTTAAATCACAAACCTGTTGAACACGTTGCCCTTCAACATCCAACACACCCAGATTTCGGTCTAGACTTAGCACCTCGTGTCCAAGTAAGTCTTCTGTTTACACACAAGCACGTGTGCACACATACACACACACACATTCCACAAAATAGTACTTACAAAATCTAAAAAGCAAAATACAGATACCAAAAAAAATCTTTCTTGTTAAAACACATAAGATGTTATATCAATAACATATAGCCCCCAAATAATTATTATATTTGGCTATGGCTGTGAAGAACAAACCATGCAGAACAAACCACTACAAAAATAATACATAAAAAATCTACAACAATTTATAAGCCATGAAGATTACTGAAAACAGAAAAAAGTTGTTAAACACTCTTTCCATAATGTTTGGAGATATACATGCCTCTGCCCCTCTTTTAAATTGGTGTATTTTATTTCACTCATCTAAGAGTAACCATATTTAACCTCAACAAATTTATTTGGATACTTTGCTGTTCACAGTATGGCTTCTGAGTGCCTATTCGTACAGGAGAAAAAATGCTTACTTTGTCTGTAGATGCCATCTTTGGTTTTGATTAGCCTTCTTATCTCTTCATCATTAACAGTTTCATACCAAAACTGAAAAAGAAGAATGTTTATACAACAGCAGATAAACATTTTGAAAAAAAATGTTTTAAAATACACGCAATCCAGCTTGAATGACATGTATGGGAAACTAAGCATCATTATAACCATTTAAAGCAGAATTTCACTCATTTTCTATTTATTTGGCTTTGTTCTATCAAGCACAAACCGCACAGGATAATGGAGACCGTGTAGTGGTGGTTTCCGACACTATATAGCCATTTACTTCATCAGCAAGTACAACTCCATCACCACAGACTAGTCTAGCCCTAGTAACATGGCACCACACCCAGAGAGAATTATAACATTCTTTTGATGACAATGCTTTACCCAGTATTGCCTCCAAAATGTTTTATCAAAACTATGGAAACTGTTTTTACCGTGGCCTGCAAAAGAAAGTAACAATTCTTGCTGCTGCCATAAGGCTTAATTACTCCTGTCATTTTAAGCCAAGAACTAGCTCTGTTGTTACACTGTGCTTGCTATGACTTACCCGCAAGAAATCTCTCTTTGCATTGTTTTTCCAGCTGAGCAGCATCACATCCTCCATACTTGCAGGTCCTAGAAAAGAGAATACATATTTTATTAAACTACTGCCAGATCATCTTAGAAATAAGCTGACACATGATATTTAATTATTTAAATGTACTAATTTATTCTATTCACAGATGATCATTTATACTTTCTTGTAACAGATTATCTGCACATTTATGCTTTTATTTGTGTCTTGCTCTCATTACGTAAACTGAATCACTAGTACACTCCTCTGAACATAAATGATGACGTCCACTATTGTTGCACACGAATCCACTGGACTGTAAATTCTTGGTCCAAAGGCAAGCATGACATAATGACAATGCACTAAGGACTAGCATATTAATTTGCCTACCACGCACAAATTTTGCCTATTTTTAAAAGAATGCAAAACAGGCACTTACCTTCTTCAAAAACACCGACATTGGACATGAGGAGGGGCAAGAGATGTAGAGATTTGGATAACTTGAGCACGTATCGCCCTTCGTTTGACAGTAGCAAGCACACATTTATAGCAAAATCTACTTCATTTGGAAGTCCCGACCTCAGTGCCATCTCCAGCTTCTCATAATCACTAAAACGAGCCAGGTCAGTGTCCATTCGATGAATAGTCCTCATGGAATCTAACAGTCAAACAGATCCTCTATGAGTAACAAATACATCATTTATGGTCTTCAATTAATATCACATTATTAATAAATTTATAAACAAAACCCTTATGGCTCACCACATACCATACAATTTAGAACAAAACAATGTTTTTCTGATATCTCGGTATCAAATGTTCTGTAAGGCTTTACTTACTTAAGGTGATAAACAAAGATGACTGACCTGGAACTTTGTGCTGAGCATAATTGTATGCCAGAGGGACAGACTCCACAGGAAGGCACACTTTCTTTCGGGCAGGACCTTCCTCACTATCATCTCCTGACTGATCAGGATCCACACCCAAAAAGTGCACTTTCTCATATGCATTCAGGTACCTAATGATATATTTCAAGCATGAAATACACCTGCTTTTATACATACAAGTGAAAGTGATTTGATATGTTTATTTGACAAGACTGGAGACTCTTTTTTATGCCTAAAATAAGGATGGAGAGTGAGAAACGTTTTCTTGAGCATTTTGCAACTGACACGAGCAAATGAACAGAAATGACAAAAACTGTACTGGAATTAAATGCTCATAACAACAACAAAAACCAGCCTCTCTCCAGTTACTAAAGCACTTTTTTAAAATTATGTAACACAACCCTTAATCTGTACAGCAGCATAATGGTGACTTGGCCAAACTGCAAGTACAAATCTTCCTGATCCAGCTATAAAGCATTTTATTTCAAATTCTTCTATTCATCGTATATAACTAGGAGAATTCATTAGATATCATCTGCGGAGTAAGATGAATAATGCTAAGTAGCATAAAGCTGAAAACAACACTAGTATCTATGGAGTAAGATGAATAATGCTAAGCACCATAAAGCTGAAAACACTAGCGGCCAAACATCTTTCCTTTTGCTCTAGGCCAGATTAAAATTTCCCAAATTCTTTCGAAAGTGTGTGTGTAAGAGAAAGAGAGGGAGGGAGAGTGAGAAGAAAGAGGGTCCATATGTGAGAGAGAGAGAGAAAAAAAAAGTCTTAAAATGCTCATATATGTATGCATATGTGTGTGACAGAGAAAGAGAGAACTAAGTGCCCAAATGTGTATGCATGTATGGTGTCAGTACTGAGTTAGCATGCGAGAAAATCAAAGCAGTCTGGGCTCTTCGTGCCTTGGAAAAGTAACAACCCCCCCCCCTTATCTTTGAATGAAAAGATGATACAATGTCACTAATTCTTACTTGTTGACATGTTTCGTTAAAGAAAACGATGTTTCTGATTCTGTAATGATGTCATCAATTGCCCTTTTGGATAGTCTTCACTGCCATGCTTAAATATCAGAATGCTTGCAATGGACGGAGAGATTGCTCACAGTTTTATTACTAAAACAGGTGACTAACATAAAGGCACATCAATATTTACTAACCGAAAATAGATGTACTTCAATGCTTGAGTGCCATTTGTGCAAGCCAAAGGAATCTGGAACTCTTCAACAATATCTTCCCACAACTGGTCATTGTTTAACTGCAAAGACATTTTCCAATAAATGTTAAAGCCTTCCCTAATAATGCTGTCAAAGAAAAATGAAATGAAAAAATATGATTTATTACTTTCAAACATGTTAAATAATCTTCCTTTTGTGTCTGTATATCGTGGAGGAAAACAACTACATGTCTATATGAATTTTACCCCACATTCTGTATTAAAATATCTCCGCAAACACAGCCAAGCACATGGACCTTCATCAAAACACTGGCATGATGCTATGACTCATCTGCAACTAATCCAACCCAAGGTTACCAGAAACAAATCATTAAGGTACAGTTGGATAAGAAGAATAACAATAATGTGGTGGTGGTGGTGATGATGAATCCTCTTTAAATCCCTGATGCACATGTTAACACTAAACAAAAAA
Organism: Marisa cornuarietis; assembly: GCA_004794655.1. Classification (NCBI taxonomy): domain Eukaryota; kingdom Metazoa; phylum Mollusca; class Gastropoda; order Architaenioglossa; family Ampullariidae; genus Marisa; species Marisa cornuarietis. Next base: position 1,687,145 of record SMMW01000616.1, read on the forward strand.
GAGTCTACTTGATAAAACTATTGCTCATTACTTGAAGCACTGTTTCTCAGCACAGCAAAAGATAAAAAACAGATTGGATACAAAAATGAGAAAAATTCATGAAAAAGTACTCTCTGCTACCACAAAACAGTGTAACATTCAAGACATCACAGAAAGATGGGGAACACAAAGGAATATAAATGCTATGGACTAGGAGAATGTAAAGAGAATAAGCTGCTTTAAAGCTTAAAACTGTGTGCACCATACAATGCAACTAAATTACTACCAGCACAATAAGATTAAAATTGTATGGTATTCAAAATTTGTCATACAGAAACAAAAATATATTCTTAACTAGGTATTTTAATGTTTCTACATAAAAGTGCATATGCAAAGTGTATGAAAGAAGAAAAGGTATGAAAAAATATGAAAAAGGAAAATATTGCCTGTAAAATCAAATATCATTTAATCTGACCACAACCATTCTCCAGTAACAGTGCAATCTACCATCGCCTTTGGTGAAACTTGTTCTTTAATTTTTGGTCGCACAATACTTTAACCGAAAGCAGTAGAGTCTACCTATATCTCGCAAATCTAACTTATGGATGTTACTTCTGGCTGGCATTTCAGCCTACATATTTGTCATTTCAAGTAGAATAGTTCCTGAAATGCTTTATTCACAAAACTGACACTCATAGAAATATTAATAATAAATATTGTAACATTTGTACATTGCCTGTAATGCTTTAGCTAGAGTCTGTTTCATGTTCTATTTTAACAACATCAAAATAATATCGTGGACAGCAGAATTATTGCAATTCTCAGAATAATAAAGTGCAGCAGCTTTCAAAATATGCATGCTACTCTGCAGCATAGCAGGAGATGGAGTTGGGAAGCAGGAAATTTTTTTTAATGTTTCTCAGTTGCTGTTTAATGCATAAAATAATTTTGAAATATGTGTGCCTTTCCTGTGCAAAACCAAGATTCTGGAATTGCCTTTGTGGATAAATGAAGTTGCATTGTAAAATTCTACACTCATCAAGCTTTAGGTAATAGCTGCAACTAAACCTGACTTTTTTTAAGCTGTCTTACTGTTGAGAATCTAATCTCCATGACAGACAAATTTTGTTTTAACTTAACAAAAAAAAAGGGTGAAGCAGGGGCCATCTAAACTACTTCCTTTCCCAGTACATCTTCCACTAAATTATCGTAAAGACAGACTGGTCTTCAAAGGTCACTTTGGTGCTGCCAATGCACTATATACGAGTAAGCAACAAAAGACTCTGGTTCTTAAGTTATATTAGGGTTTTATGTGCCTGTAAAAAATTTTCCCTCATCAACTCATGGATGAATAAAACTAGCTTGAATCAAGTCTTCATCTGTTATCTTGCAGTTCATCTAAAATTTATCTTTTTTTCAGTTACTTGTGAAATGTGTTCATATTATCAACTTTTCGCTTACTCACAGGACCAAAAATAGCATATATATTTGTCAAACAAAAAAAATTGCATGCAGCCTTTAATTATTAAAAGTCACATTTAATCTACCTTTGGAATTTTGTTAATCACTCAGAATTTGAAATCTGAATACCTGAAATGGATAGGTCACGAAATTCTGTATGGGCTGACAACTTTTAACAACAAATTACATCAATCTGTTACCCAGAGGGTGACCAATTTCCCCCAAGTACTTTTACAAATGCTGATGTTATCCACAAGTCTGCCTGGTGTTCCTTAAAAGCATGCTCATCCACTTAACACAGCAAATGCAACACTGAGCTAGCTGCTGCCTTGATCTTTATGTCGACAATAAAACAAGGAAAATCCATATGACACAGACACAGTGCCTAGCTCTTCAAATAGTGCCATGTTTTTAGGCCAGTTGCCCTTCTGGTTATTTCATCTTCTACCATAAAAAAGAGCATGACAGCATTTTTAAGAGATCTTTTTAACGGCTTCAATATTCACCAAAGCTGCATGGTGAATGGTTGCTTCTGAACACTCTCACCAGCCTTCAGCAGACAGCTCATCCTGTATTAATTCTCTTTATGGCAAAATCAATGAAGCTGTGAGAAACGGTTTTTAATATCTGCATTGCCTTCTGAAAATTTCTGCTACATTTTGTTTCTATTTATCAAGATGTAACCCAAAGGGGACACAACATTAATGAAATATGAAGTGAGAAATGTATTCTGCAAAGAGAAAATGAAGCATTTACCACTTTTCTCTTATTAGATCGGACTAGAAAATTGTACAGTCTAGCAAAACACTAGCTTCACATGTAGTCAGAACAATCTATTACTTCTATTTATTTTCCTCGCCTTGTGTGTGTGTTGGAGGGGGGAAGGTGTTTACTGCTAATTGTAACAGAGCACGTAATCTCTTGTAAGCTACTTGGATTTGTTTACTATTAATCAGATGCTGTTGATGTATTATTTACAACAGGGTTTTTTCTAAAAAAAAGAAAACTTCTTCGGCATTTAATAAATGGTTGGCACTGCCATACTGTCTGTCTGGTGGCCTCTAAATAATTCACTGTTCATCTTAAGTCATCAACAGCCCCCCAAATTTTAGTGTTAAGGCTAACAAAAACCTTAAATCCTAGATATAAAATCTTCGCTAGAGAACAATTTAGAAAAGCTGCCTAAAAGTTACTTATCCTTTTAAAATGCTAGGGGGTTTTCAGAATCCCAGTTTAAATTACTGGGGATTTTCAGACCCTCAATTGCAATTGTTGGTGGGATTTTAGACACACACCCTCTGCTGTAAAGACAGAGAGTTTCTCTGACTAGTTAAAGAAAAACAAACTCAAGTTTTAATACTGATTCCTAATGTCAAGAAACTGTTTAGTAAAGTTTTTATGCATGAAAATCTGTGTCACTAGCATAATAACAAAATAAAATATTGTTAAAGTGTCCACTCCTGTAAAGGTAATTTATGGCATGCATATTATAAGTACTCATGCACACATGCTCAACACACACATACACACAAAATGACCAAATAATGAAACATCAGCTTTTGAGTCTGGTTTCATTCAAATGTCTTACACCATGAGGCATCTGACCTAAACTCTTCTATTTTTTTACAGATCCCGATGCTAAATCACTTACTATTCAGAACCCAGTTGGCAGATGGGGAAACTCTGCTTATGTTTCACATATTACAGAGTGGCTGCTCCTAGTTCTGTCCCTTCAGATATAGGTCTGGAAATCTACATGCGAGCAGCCATGAGCTTTTCTCTTTCTATACAACAACTGTACAAGATACATATTTACACACAACCCTAGACCTAGCCACCAGCATCAAAACAAACATGACAAACTCCATGGACACTAAGCGGCATGAAACTAGTAATGTTTTTATGAGGGAAAAAAAGGCTACATTTTGCTCTCACTGTGCATATTATTATTTTATATATGTTGTATACATGTTTTATTTTATTTGAACAGAGAGTTATATCCCTTTGCCTCACCACCTTGAAGCTACTAGCACTACATTTTTGTTTCTCTGTGTTCATTTTAGTGCCCACTGTTTGACCCTCGTTGCTGGTATCCTCTTCCTTGTGCTAGATAGATTCCTTGCATGTGGTCTTTTGCTTCTTATCTACTCCCAACATCTCATCAACTGAAAATCTTCTCTAATGTCGTAATAGTCAAGTTTCTTTACCATGAAAAAGGGCATCAGATGATGCTGCATCACTGCATATAATCTGCTCATATGGCTAACTGTTCACTATTGCTGTGCCACAGTTCCTTTTCTGCCTCAGTCTGCATTATTACACAGGACTTCTGCACTGTCTTTGAAAGCAGCTGGCAGTCTGACATTACACTAGTTACATATCATGCAAGTGTGTGAGCCACTGCATGGTCAGAACAGATGCAAGAGGGCTGCATCATCATGACGTTTGTTATTCTTCCACAGACATGTACAATGTCATCATATTTCTACAAAAGTTTACAAAGGAATATGAGTGGGTGCAAGCATGTTTGAATTTGGGCCAACATATAGATCACATGCATGGGTATGCATAATTTTGTAAGCTAGTGTGTATGTGAGAGAGGCAGAGAAATCAATCTTTGGTCCTATCTATGTTGATCTGATCTGTGTCTGTCAGCATGTGTTGACATTGCGCTTATCTGTAAGTCTGCATTTGAGAGTATTTTTCTTTTTGTAAAAGTATTTTTATTAATTATTAATTGGTTTTTATAGAGTGTGGCAAGCCAGGCTTTGGCTGTGGTACTGAGTTAAATAAGCTCACTGATTATCATCATCCTAAAGTGAATGGACAAGAAACATCACATTCACCCACTGATTCATATTTTACAAAAATGAAATCTGTAGCAAAAACAAATTACTTATAGACTGATACAGACCTGTTGGCATGATAAATACCACTAAGGATGACTTTTTCAACATGTCACCTTCCCAGTATGATTACTATTACTATATATTATCCTTCTCCTGAAATATTTCACCAAAAATTGTTGATTTTACATTCACTTCACACACAAATACACAAAGCTTTTATGTCTTAGTAAAACACAAAAGTTTCTCGAAAGTCGAAATGAATAAAAGCTCAGCTTGCCCCTATTATCACCCAACATCATTAATGACCTCACAAAACACTTCCCAACAACTTTCTGGAACAATACTTCCTCAGAATTTCTCAAATATGTAAATATTTCTGCACAACACATCAATGGCAAGTAAAGATGGAATCCAGCCATGAACTCTGATTTTTTTCCGGATATCCATTAATAGCATTTTCCAAGATGTGCTCCATGATGCATTATTTAAAAACAAGTTTTTTTATAACATGTAACTTTTCAATGTAACTAAATGGCTCTGTTTTGTACAAGGCAATGTATAAAGAACAAGACAAACTTTAAAAAAATCATTTAGCAAATTCCATAATATAACCTATGAAATAAGAAGGTAAAACTAAAGTCACCAATCAGATATGAAAAATCTTAAAAGCCAGGAGGATGTGGCTGTTGGTATGCTTTGCATCTAGATTAGAAAAGACTTTTGCAACAGACTTAACGAGCATCCCTTATGCCTTATAATAGTATCATACATCTTGCATTGCAGATAAAACACAAAAAGTAGATGGCAAACTTAAAATAAAAAATATGTAATGGTAATGTTATAAAGAGATTTTAAAAAATTAATAAAGTAGCAAATTATATGTATTCCACAACACAACAACCACAAAAATAAATTGTAAAAAAAAGTCCCTTGCTAGAAATGGTGGCAATAAAGAGCATTACATTCATGTGTATATACAAACTGCACATAAACATGTACATGCCTGGCTACCATCAGCACAGCTCACTCATTTCAACTAACGACACTACAGCCTTTAACTTGTTACCTGCTTCACTTGTTGTCAAAGTATTCAACTCAAAATTTCACTCTTTACATGTTTTCACCACTCAAAAATTGACAATGATAACCGATAAAAATTGACATGCCTGAACTACACAAACTGCAACTGTCAACAAACACAATATATTTATTCTCATATAATCTCTTAACACTAAGAAAAAAAACACTGCTACCTACTTATCATTTTCTTTTTAAAGACCAACCTGAATGGTTTTCGAAGTTTTCATATATTGGTAGATACAGGCAATATAAACCTAACCTGTAAATTTTAGCCTCCAAAACCTATTCGTTAATTATCCGCTACAATTTGTACTGATGATCAACAAGCATTGCTAACAGTGTACTACGTCACAGTAGTGCACCATTCACAACACTGGCAGCAGTCAATACCAAACAAAGAGAGAGAATGAGTGACAGCTCGGGTTATTCGGACGCTGAAAGTCTCTATTTCTCATGGTTTTGAAAAACTGCTTCTTTAGCACGAGAAAAGCAGACTTTAACGTCCAAAAAATACCAACTATCGCTCACTCTCTCTCTCTCTGTTTGGTGTTGACGGCTGCCAATGTTGTGAATGGTGCACTACTGTGACGTAGTACACTGTTAATGGCGCTCGTTGATCACAGGTGCAAATCGCGTACTTTGCTAAGGGATAATTAATTAACAGATGGGTTTTGGAGGCTAAAATTTACCGGTTAGGTTTATATCGCCTGTATCTATCGATAGCTGCATAAAAACGCAAACCATTCAGGTTGGTCTTTAACGCCTGCCTCCAAAGAAGGAATAAACATCTCATTTAGTTTTAGTAGCACTTTATCTGTGTTGTGGTCTCCATTCACATCAAAATTAATGAAAATTTCTGCTACATCAAAAGGTGCTGTAAAATGCTGGCTTGGAGTTTACACTGTGTGGGACAGGCTTGGCAAAATTAGCTATTACCATTATGATAGCAAAAATATATTTTAGAGTATAAGTTATTTCTGCCTAACCAACCTCTTCAAATGCGCTTTGCATGTCTGAATTTCTGTTTTGAAGTTGGATTGAATGGTTATGCTAACATGAGCAGCGACTGTTGATGAATATCATGCCCAAATATGGTTAGTTGGCTAAGTAACGACGAATTGTTTTATGCTGTGAAAAGTATGTCAAGCAAACATTGTCATTTCGATGTGTTTGCTCCTTAGCTTGATAAAAAGCACGTGTCGAGGAGAACGAGTCTACCTGCTGAACGTAAACACCGGCTAAGGCCAACTTCATGCACAGTTCGGCTAAGCATGTCTTACCCTTCGCTACCAACGCTTTAGTTTCCTTCGCATGTGTTCCAAATACACTTTGTGAAATGATATATACAAGTGAGTGCGCATGCAATTTCAAATGCCAGAATGTGCGCAAGTCGACCAAAGAATCTGAAAATACAAGGAAAATTAGCTTACTTTTTGCCAACCTCCCAGGTCGATCACACGTCGGTACAAACGGTACAGATCAACCTCTTTACCTCCTATTTTTGGTATCCGATCGAATGGAGTGCTGAAAATAATGAAAATATAGCATTACTTCATTGAAATACTATATCATTTGAGTAAATATGTACTATAAATAACGACTGCGTTAACATTTAATGATAACTCACCCCCGCGAAGCGTGAAAACGATGCAAGTCCTGGAGAAAACTCCGACGGTCCTCCTCGTATGTGAAGGGGTCTTTGTTCAAAACGTTAGCCATTTTGAACCAGAAATTTCAAGAAAACGCACAATGCCAGTCACCCTATTGGCAATTACAGCACGCGTAACTTCACTCTGACCTACGCGACATCAATATCTGCAGCAAGGGCGCACGGAGAGCGGGGTAAATCCTCAGTGTTTGGGGGATTCCACATCAAGCAGGCTGCAGCAAAAGACTGACCGCTCTCCGTGCATAAAATGAGCTCAAAATATCTGCTGGCTCAACTGATCGTGGCCTGGCAAGGGCTCAGCATCCACTATGGAAGTCCAATATAACTCACAAGGTCTGTCACAACTTATCTAAACGGCCACATTGTTGTCCATACGCGAGGAATTTCAGGAAAAATCGTAACAAAAAGCATAATGAACATGCCTGCAATTGGTTACTAGAGGGGTACTCGCGATGGATTCATTTCCTCGAGTGTGCTACGCAAGATGGCGAATGCCGCACTGTTTCTTTGAACTATCTGCGTCATCAATTCGCCAAACAATTTTGTTATTAAGGCAATAATTAGGTACGAGTGCTTAAAATGCATACATTTTGATGTCCACTATCATGCAAGTGTTACATATGGCACTAACTTAAGTAAATAAGGATTAACTTTATCAAAAGACCTTGCATTCTTTTGTTGGCGTGATAGTAAGAAAGATAACTCTGTCGACGAACCCCACCCACAGCCGCCAAGCTTCAAACTGCGGTAACCTTGTGAATCATGAGGAGAACATCAAGTTATGTTCAGGCGTTCAGGACTTATATTTTTGCACCGTCTCATTATCACAATATGCTAGCATCACAAACGCCACACTTTAATTCCTATGGTAATTATGAAACTGGACCGTTAAACCGGGTAATCGATATAACTATCTGCATAATGCGGGACGTGGTCAACAATAATTTGACCATCAATTAGCGTTAAAAATCAGAGGTTTAGGCACAGACAACGACACATTGACTACTATTATAAATGCTTCTCCAAAACAGTATAGCTTACACAGCAGCTATTTAGTATTTGTCTGTGGTGGCGTCGCCTATCGTCGAATTTTGCTGGAATGCTGTCGAGAAGGTTGCAAGACAGGGAAAGCCCTTCCTCGAATCTGGACGGATAATCAAGCGCGCGGAACGGCGGCGTTGCCGATACGATTGCCCCGTGACGTCATAGACGGTGATTCCTGTCCAGTAGGGAGACGACACTGCACCGCCTAAAATAGAACAGACGGCAGTCAATGAGTGCCGTAGTGAATGAGAATTGGAACGTGTGTGTGCGTGGCCTACTTGTGCCAACGCAATCGAAACCCCAACGCACGCAGCCCACACTCACTGTATGCATCTTCCGTAGTAGTCTACAACAGTTTGGCTGTGATCTCTCTTGTCTCTCGATCTCACACACACACACATGTCATAATGACAAAGTCAATGTCACTAAAGCTATCAAAATTCAATCTCTCTTTTTCTGTCTCCCTTGTTATCTCGATATCTCCATCTATAGATGTGCACGTCTGTATGCAGGGCAGATGTCATAACATTATGATCCTTGGACGTGGATCTAGTGTCAACCATCACCACCTTCCGCCCTTTAGAAATTGACCTAAAAATGGGAAGGTACTGGTTGTTACTGAGAAACTTTGTGCTCTCTGCATACACATGGGTGTATATAATATATTTTGAAATAATCTATTTCCTCGTAAACTTTGCGTGAAACTGTAAATTTTGTTTTGGACGGCAGGTTTATATAAGTATTATACAAATGTTGTAGCTTATATGAGCATTTTCTATTAATTAACGATTCTGAGGTCATCTTAGCGCAGTTCATGTATACATCCGCAGGTTTGACAACCGAAATTCTTTAGGCAGCAATAACTGAAAAATAAAATGTAAATGAATCATGTTTTATATATCTGCGGTTTTTCTCAAACTAGAAAAATGAGTGCATTATCCTGTAAGTAGCCTTGACCTCCACAAAAATACTCGATCGGCCTGTTTTTGTTTCCTCACTTACCCAACCCCGGAGGCATGACGATGGGGCTTTTTTTTTCGTTCACGTTGCCGAATGGTTTTATTCTGGTTTCTTTTATGATAAGTAGGTTTACAACTACACGAGTCTTTCCTTTTTCCAGTAGAACCTGCCACTTCTGTTTAATGAGCTGTTGTTGGCTGTTGGAGATGCAGTGTAAGAAGTACAATGTTTACGATGGCATGAAAGCGCATAAGCCATACGCCCTAAGGAGGAGAGAGAGAGAGAAACTGCGTCGTGCAAAAGAATGACGATCCCCTCGAGTCGCGTTATTTACGTCGATGGCTCCGCAGGCACAGCAAACCCTTGATACCAAAAATACTTCGCAGCCAAGGCTACTTGGGGAATCCCCGTCTGTACAGCAGCCGGCACTCTATGAGTGGAGAGATGCGAAACATCTGGGTTGCAGATCGACTGAACAGCTGACTGTGTAAAACTGGGAAAAATCGATGACGCTTGCAGCCTGATGGTCGATGCACTCACACTCACACTACTGTTGCTGCCGCTGTTGCTGTAGTCGATTTGTCTTCGATTCTGCTTCTTCACACGTGATCCTAGCAGCGGATCTGTGGTTCCTTTCATTCCATCTGCACGCACCTGCTCAGCGCTATAAACTTTGCCAGCGATTTTAGTCTTCTGACCTCAGTATGTAGCATTCAAACGTTATCATTACCTTTTGAAACTTCTTTTTCTGCTAGCTTGATACATAAACTGTTTGTCTCCAGCCACATGTGGTCGCAAACAAGAGAATTAAACGGTCGTATCTTATCAGACAACTGTATAGTGGAGTAATTTGGAGGGCATCGTGTTCACACAGGATGCTGTGTGTGTGTGTGTGTGTTTACATTTTTTAGTCAATTCTTGGTTTTCGGTGCTTGAAAGTTGTACTACGTGATCGTCGTGCAGTGAATTACATGGTGGTTTTTTTGTTTTGTGCCCCCCCCCTCCTCCCGCATGATCAAGACAGTTTTTAAGTTTTGTTTTCACTTCACTTGACTTCAGATATGCTCACTCAGCCCCCACTGTTACGGCAGCATCGATCGCTCTATTCTGTACCTACAATCGCACGTCCACCTGACCTTTGTGTCGCTTCTGATGCGTCTAAGGACACTTGCACCTAGCGTTCTCCAGTTTGTTTGCACTGTTACTACTCTATGCGTCATTCGCTACTCTCGGGGTGAACTACTATACAGTGCCATTCGGGAGCCACTGGATCTTATGTTGACCTGAAACCTTCAGCGGCTGGGTTTTGGATTGCATGTCTCCAAGAGATTCCGGGCCATGGTGGTGGTAATGCTTTCATTTATAGACAACAGTCTCCCCCGGCATCTCAGCTTTATTCTCGTTTTTCCTTTAATCACAGTGCTTTTAAGCTTTTAGAATTCACCCATAAAGTGCTTCACTTCATATGTGTATATCGTCCCTGGTCGAGATCAAAGAACGAGTTGACTGAGGCAATGTTCTTTGTTCAATGTCCTGAACTGCTAGACATGTATCACGGGACGCCCGACCCGTCACACGTGTATAATGCTCTTAATGGACATCAACTTTCATGTTGACTTTTCAAATAATACTAGAGCAGCGTTATTCTTAGATCTCATTCATGCGTGTAATCTCCGCCAGACTGTGACTGATCGTGAAAAAAATAACCATGGCCACACTCTGGACATTGTGATTTATAGGCCTGGTGAGGGAGTTCACTAGCTGACCGAGGCGGCCCGTTCTCTTGAGTCAGATCATTACTGTATCCTTGCACAGACACTATGAAGCTACCTATTATTGCGTTTATCTCTTCATCTTTGCTGTCAACTGCCTTGTTGACGGTTATATAAGCAAGATCGAGAGATCCCAGGAAGGATCTGGAATTGCAGGTATCTGGCTAACTGTTCACTGGCAAGCTATTTACAGCGTTTCCCCAATTTCTGAAGAGAAGGTACGAGACAAGCCCTGAGACTTGTATTCTTGACCTCATTCCAACCTCTGTTTGAATGTTTGGTTGTAGTCCTTTTGACTTTGATAAAAATCATTAACAGTTCGCTTGCCTATGGATCTTTTCCAGACGCTCATAAGTTTGCACCCGTTTAAAAAGCTCAGTTTGGATCACAGTGATAGAAAGTAATTTCATTCAGTATGTGATCCTTCGGTTCTTTCAAACTCGTTTGAGAAGATTTTCCTATCAAAGCTGTTGGCTCATCTTACAGTCAATGATCTTTTCAATATATTGCAGGCCAGGCCCCCAGCACGGAGACCACCTTTGTGAAAATCGTCAATGACCTGCGGTAGGCCCATGATTAAGGAAAACTATCAATATTAATCATTTAGGATTTATAAGCAGCCTCTGATATAGCAGATAATTGTGTGCAGCATGTTGTGGACATTCATGGCACAACACTAAGTTGGTTTTCATCATACCACAGAGACAAAACTCATAGCATCACCTCAGACCTGATCACTATTCGTTGTGGCATAATTCATGGCTCAGTTTTAGGTTCTGTATTGTTTGACTTGTACTGTTGTACACTTGACCTTTACCAGAGACAATAGCTGCTCTCTCAGTAATTTATCTTCGCTGATGAGACGCAACTCCATAAGTCTGCAGAACTGAAACCCCGTTAACCATGTGTTCAGGATGTCGTCTTGGCTTAAGTTCGATGATAAATATACTGGTTCGTTCGGCACGTGCTTCTGTACACATTTCAGAAAATAATTATGGCTATTTTCTGCTCTACTGTTGTGTTTCTGAGACTGTTCAGAATCTTGGTGTTACGCTGGACTGTCAGACAACAATGCATGCAGCCTGCTCGTATGCTTGGTATCATCCGTGCTATTTACATTAAACTACGTCGCATCAGCGACGAAACAGACCACCCTGATATTTGTTTCAGCCTTCATTCTGCCCAGGCTTAGTTATCGTAATGCCTTTCTTTACCGTTATCCCAAAAAATTTGTTGCGTCGTCTTCAGAAATTAGCAAAGAATGCTGCACGTTTCTAATTCTAAACTCTACACTCATTACGCCTCATCTTTATTACCGGCACTGGCTTACAGTTAAATCCAGAATAAAGTACAATATTGCATGCTTGTCGTTTACCGAACTGGTCCTTCACATATGTCTGACTTGGCTCATTTTATATCACAGCAAGAACACTCGTATTTTCTTCAGATAACGCTTGCTGTTCCACGCATCAATGCGAAATCCTTTTGAGGAGCGTTCATTTTCTTCTGCCTACCGACCATTCCGGAATGCACTACCAATAAGCCTCAGGAATATTTCGACAATTGAGCTCGTTCAACCGTGCAAACTCATCTTTTCCGGAAGACCTTTGATCCGGATTAATGGTCCCTGATCAGTTTAGCTGACTGCTAGCGTTAGTATCCAGCTAGCGCTTTTTTGACCACCCAGGTCAAGGTCATGCGGTTTTCTAGATAACATAGTTGAAAAATAAAAGTTAATATCAGACTGTAAAACCGTGCGTGTTGCCTTTTGAGGTAACTCTTCCCCCACCCCTACATACATCCCCAAAAGCACACTGTTTTCTTAAAAGAAACGTGGAAAAATAAACCTAATGACACTCCATGATTAGACAAGTTGCAGTGAATTTGCAGGCAGTCAGTGCTGGTCTTTTATTTAATTGTTAGTTCAGCACGTTGGCTGAACTTTTTCTTAACCTCTGCTAAACAAATCTTCATTTATTATTATTATTATTATACAATTATCTCTGGAGTACGTCAAAAGTGAAACGTGAAAGTAAGTACATTTGTGTGCAACAACAATGCCTTCTGATGCACTCAACTTTCGGTGAGTCTGCGGTGGTTATGTGCTGGTTTTTATCGCTTTATGACAAAGCAGGCGAATAAGAAACTAGCCATGTGTTCCGCCACTGCTACACTTAGACCCGGTGTCATGTGCTCAGGAATCCCCCTAGATTTTAACTTCCACAATATCGAAAGTGAAATGCTGCTTATATTTGAAATCGTGCATGTGCACAATATTAACGTCTTTCGGATCCGTTTTGTTGGGGGAAGTCAAAGTCTAGATCTAAATAAGCGTAATTTTTAGATGTGCAAGGTAAATTTCAAGGTTGTTGTTGTTGTTGTTGTTGTCTTTGAAAGGGAAAGTGCTTCCACCGAAAGGCGATTTCGCACTGTGGAGGGGGGGCAAGGGGGGAGCAGAGGGGGAAGCTGGAGGTGGTGGTGGTAAGGAAGGGAAGGGACCGGGAGAAATTTCAAGGTACACGACTCCACCCTATTTAAATGTATTTAACTAAGACGCATGCGCAATATAGAGGTGTATTTCTAAAGCAAGGGGGATTTCTGAGCACATGACACCGGCTGTCGTTCTGACGGTGTTGTGGTTGGTCTGCTTTCTTTCTCTCATATACGAAGGCATCCTTCCTACAAAGTAGGGATTGGAACTGAACCCTGGACTTAATGGAAAATTTGACACTAAGACTATGAGACACACTCGCCTCGGATCTGTTCACAAAGTAGTACCAAGAGAGCGGACGGGACGCAGGGCGACGTGAGAGGTGACTAAGCACCAACATTGTGCGACGTTACGTCAGTTCTGCAGGGCATGAACTTTAAATTTAACGAAATTAAACATAGTATCATATGTCTGGATGATGTCCACTCGAATCTGCAGACACACATGCTAGAAATTAGTAAACAAAACCCCACTATGCATAGTGAAAGTGATTAATTGAGAGACAAGAGTGACCTACAAAAAAAGATGACAGGAGGCGGAGAGAAGAATTGACGATTTTGAAGACAGATTGAGGAGGAATGATTTTCATTAACTTGACAGAAAGGATAACGAGACAGCAAAATCATCATCATCATTCCTTATTACTCCTCGAGAAGCATATAGGGCCACAACAACACCTCGCCAGTGGACCCGGTTTTGGGCAGCAGCCCCCCTCAATTGGGTCCATGTGGTTCTGGCATCTTTTGCCTCGCTCTCTACTGATCTTCTCCAAGTCTGTTTTGGCCTCCCAACTCTCCTCTTCCCCTGAGGGTTCCAGTCAAAAACCGCGGAATAATGGGAACTTACTGTACAGCAAGTTGTGAGGAAAAAGCTTAGAAGAACTATCCCATTATTGCACAGTGTTCTACTAGGACAAAACGTACATTTCTTTATTGAGGAGGACTATTCACATCGTGTAAAGAACTTGAGAAAATTCTTACTCCCACACATGAAGAAGTTCAAGAATGAGGGCTAGTAATCTGTTCATTCAAGGCACATCTCTGCTCAATGCAACATGTTTTCTTTGGATGATAATGAAATACTCGTTGTTGTGGTGCTTTCCGCCTATCGTGAGAAGTAGTAGCTGACAGCCTCAAGCTACTATCTGCATTATCAAAGGAACTCACCGCCACACCTTTAGCGTCTTCTGCTGGAAGCTGTGTTCAGGCCAGAATCGCTGATCTGGACGCCCTTAACGACATGCCTGCGTCAGTCTCCGGTGCCCCTGCCTTTGCCAGCCTTCATGACCACACTTCGAACACAAACTTAATTGCTGCTGCCGTCACTGCTGGTAATCTGACACCGATAGGTGACAACGGCGTCATCAGCGCTGAAAGCGAGGGGAGGGAGGGGGGACCTAGGGGAAAATCAGCTGGCGAGTTACTATGGTACACACAGGGTACATGAAAACGGAGTACTTTTCGTGACAATAATTATGACGATAACTCCGACAGTGCAAGAAATCCCAGTCTGCCAAGAAATAGGATAAATCTGACCATCAGGCAAGATGTTTGACTTTTCTTAATTATAATGGGGAAGATTTGTTTATTTGTTTGGTAAGCTTTGTGATATTTCATTTGTAAATGTATTAAATCGTTCGATTTTGTGTGCCTGTTAGAGACATTTGTTAAAGCAAACGCTTTAAGTTCAGGGGCCATTTGCACAACACATTTCTAATTTTAAACACTTTTAAGCCTGAAATCTATTTAGATAATTAGTTTAAAGTGCACACCACTATTTTAGAATTTTTAAAACTAAAACTGCTTTAAGTAAGATAAAGTTGGTTAAGTCCGACTTTCCGTCCTGTAAGCACAATTTTGTGTATGTTCTTGCGCAATGCATTTAAATGGCAAAGAAGAGATTTTGCCTCTTTATAACAGTTTTATGGTTTAGAAACATGTTGTGCAACTGGCCCACCGCCTCCCCCCAAGCATAAAATTGATATAGGCAGGGCCGTTGTTCGTGTGGTGGTTCTTCTTCTGGCGAGAGCATGTTTTACCCAGTTTGTCACTGAAATGAGGTCTGACGACAGCAATTGATGAATTGTTACAAAGATATTATGTTGATAGCAATCTATTTTGCGCAAAAGGAAGCTTTTGTATAACTTGACAGACCTTTCGGTAGATGACACCATATAACACAAAATGAAATGTTCATAATTTTCTGTGGAGACTGTACAGAACAGAAATATTTAGATGACATGACAAGCTACTCCCCTTGCAATAATGAGAAAGAAGTTGAGACGCTTTCAAGAGACTCATTTCTTAACAACTTTGGCTGTCACTTTTAGAACTCTGCTATACATTTGACCTTAGTATAGTTAATGGGGCCTGATACTGAAGAAGATGAGCCAATAACAATACAGTTCAGTTAGTCCCAAAACTGGCGCTTAGGCATATTTTTGTGTACCAGTCGTAGGGGAGCTCTGATAGAACGCAGCAGAGGTGAACTCATGCCAGCAGGGCCGGTCTTCCGTCCGCCTGAAAAGGTTCCCCAGTAAACACCTGTCCACTCCTTCACGTTAGTCACCCAGCCTTTCTTCTGTTTGGCACGGGGTCAAAATAATAATACAGAAAGTGATAAGTAGCATTATGTACCAAAAAAGACCCCAAAGTGCTAGTGCAGAAAATATTATAAGCGAATGATTAAAAAATGCTATAACGAGTGTCTTTAAATTTTCTGTTAAACGTATTCAATCTTGTTTGGGAATGGACTGGTACATTTACAAGTGAATGGTCAAAGTCAATAATATTATAAATCCACCAAAGGTGACATCCGTCAACAAGCCAATTATATAGGTGTTCATTTACTGTTATATATATGTTGTTATATAGGTGTTGCACTTAAAATGTTTTCTAAGTGAAATCTATACAGATGAGACTAACAATTAAGGTAGGCTAAAAAAAAGAAGAAAAAGTAATGGAAGAACAGGTTGGCTTTGAAAAGGGTTGTAGCACAAGAGAACAAAGCTACATAGTATTAAACAGAAAAATCTCTTAGTACATAAGAAAATACGTGTGCCTTCAAGTGAGGTATTCCAAACTAAGCGAGCTTCTGTGGTTGTGCCGCAATTTTGTACAAATTTCCTCACTTATTTCCAACACACTGCACATTTTTGTTATTGCGTTTTGAACATCATTATATGAACGAAAACTGATATTTGTTTGTTTTTGTTTTTTTGTTTTTTGTTTTTTTTTTGTTTTTGTCAAATGGTGTGGTTTATTGTATGGCTGCATACAACCTAAACAGAAAAAACACGGCTTATAGAACAGACACGCGTTTTCGTCTGCGGCGCGGGAAGTTGGTTATGGAGGCAGTCAGACGCGTCATCTAGTTTTCAAACTGTGGTACGCGTACCACTACTGGTACGACGGGTGGTACGCGAGTACCATGCACCAAAATAACAGAATGTACAGTGGTACCTTGAGATACGAGCTCCTCGGCATACGAGTTTCTTAAGATACGAGCTGCGACTCGGGCCAATTTCCTGTTTGAGATCCGAGCTGAATTTCGAGATACGAGCTGGTGGTCATTCGGGAAGCTGCTGCGTCGAGCGCTCGGGTCGCAGCATCACGGGATCGTCACGGCGTCGTCTCGTTCTTTCTCGTGTGTTACCCACAGAGTTAAGTCGTATCTCGTGCGTTGTGCTCGTTTTTGCATTATGTTTGCAGTTTAGTGTGCTGTGATGGGACCGAAGAAAGTAAATGAAAAGGACAGTGGTGAGAAGAAGAAGAGAATGATGGCGATAGAAATAAAGCAAGAAATAATAGAAAAACATGAGCGTGGTGTACGAGTGGTGGATCCTGCAAAAATGTACGACCGCGCAGTACATCCACAATTTGCACCATCCTTAAACAAAAGGATTCCATCAAATGTGCAAATCCAGCGAAAAGAACTAAAATTCTGTCCCAATTAAGTACAAATATTCGTGAAGAAATGGAGAAGCTGCTGCTGTTGTGAGTGAAAGACAAAGAGCTGACAGGAGATATGGTGACGGAGACGGTAATATGCGAAAAGGCACGCAGCATTTACGCGACCTGAAGAAGAAAGAACCAAATAATAATTATATTTCTATTTCATATATTTTTTATTAGTCGTGTATATATCTGTGTGTTTCTGTATTAAAAACATGTACTTTTCCCCAAATTTACGATACTTTGGGATATTTTTTCTTGAGGCTAGAACGGATTAATTCTGTCAGTTATTTTAAATGGGGATAATTCGTTTGAGATACGAGCTGCTTGAGTTACGAGCTCGGTCACGGAACGAATTAAACTCGTATCTCAAGGTACTTCTGTATATGTATATTTTACGGGGGCTTGGGTTGGGAAGTGGTTCTTGGTCAATTCGAATTTTCAAAAGTTGTGCTCGTCTGGAAAAGTTTGAAAACCACTGATCTAGGGCAGGTGATCGTTGTAGTGGTACTGAAGGTTGAGTAGCCGTATAACTAACTGAATTTTTTTGCGATCATATTTTCACGTTTTACGCGACAAGTTTTTAACAAGAAAAGATTGAACTACGTGACCACAAGTTTGAAGTCTGCTGAAGTCGATTATGAGAAAATGTGTAATATGTGTGATCACGTACGTGACTTCAATTATCTTAATGGTCTAGGAAACAAGAGCTGTGGGTGTGTGGATATGTAAAATAAGATAAATTTGGTGTAATTTTCTTCAAAAAAACAAAGACGTACAAGGTTAACTTGTTTGCTTCCTTCGTTGTTTTTTTTCAGTTGGTGACCAGTTGACGTGTTCATGCATGCTGGATATTCACGCCCAGCTGTCTGATTTCTTGCAAAGTGGAAAGTAAGAGCATCAACAGAGATTATTATGCAGTATGCCGAAGCACTGCCCTTTCACCACTAAGCTAGGAGAAATGATCTTTGGGCAGATGTACTTCAGTATGAGTAAATCACGTTTTTTTTTCAGTCGTCCCTTCTTATGCTGTGGCACAACTACAAAGCTGAGAAAAGTTATGAACAACCAGAGCTCCTGTATGCAGCAACAGGAAAAGTAGTAGTGTGATGTTACTTAATACCGTGTCAACAGCAAAGACCATATATATCACAGCGAGAAAGTTAAAAAGCAGTCAGCCAGGGAAATGTGAGAAATTTGTGCAGATAAAGTTGTGAGACAAGCTGTTGAAAATTAGTGCAAGGAAAGACTTGCTGTTAAATGCGCTGAAGCAATTAGGAAAGGGGAAGCACATGGCAAGCCTTATCAGAGTGCAAAGGTCACAAAGACGATTCAGAAGATGCATTCTGACCGAATTTTATGCACCACCATTAAGTCAGGTCTGTTTGATCAGATCAGTTATCACAAACGTTTCTTGAGCATGAAAGGAGCCTTGAGGTTGTCTGCGATTGTAGATGAATCCATCTGAAGTTCAACAACATGTTCTTTAGACTGAGAGGAAGAAAGCTGATGATGTATCACTATCAGCCATGCTGTTCATCTTTAGTAGGCAGAGCCAATAGCTGCCTGTCTGCTACAACTAACAGTAAATGAAGTACATTGGGAAAGTTTTCATTGCCAAATTCTGGAGTTGTTCAGTTCTTGGCACAAGAAAAGATTTTTCTGGTGGCCAAGCAAGAAGGATGTTGCAAAAGTAGAGTCATGCCTCATGTTCTGGCAGGACTTTGACATTCTGCTAATTACCAGTGATGTCAGGTTATTTCAGGTTTCAGATGTTACAGCCATTGCTGATAAATGTAAAAGATTTTGCTTCAAGCTGTGATATGTGAGTATGCATAATTCTGCCTGATATTGTACTGATGCTGTCATTTTATGAAAGCTTACATCGAAAGATTGCACAAGTTATTTTTCATATCTGTCTGAAGTGTTGTGGAATAAAATACATTTGCAGAAAAGCGCTTAAAAAACTGAATCCATTGATACAAAAACCAGTTCTATAGCTTATTTAGAACTAGAGTTACATTTTTTTTCAGTTTGAATTATTTTTCAGTACCTGGGTTTCCTGAAAAAAAAATAGAGCGGTTCACAGGTGTATGAGATACTTCTATAACAGTATGAGTCTGGAAAACACAATTAAACAACATTTTCAGAGAACAGTTATGGTATTGTCTGGCTTCATCAAGAAATAGAGGATGATAAAATGTTTGTATCCGAATTTGAAGATTGTCTGACTTGCTGTTTTTACCAAGTCAGACATTCAGAAATGGAGAATAGTAA
This sequence comes from Marisa cornuarietis, assembly GCA_004794655.1. Classification (NCBI taxonomy): domain Eukaryota; kingdom Metazoa; phylum Mollusca; class Gastropoda; order Architaenioglossa; family Ampullariidae; genus Marisa; species Marisa cornuarietis. The sequence goes on from SMMW01000616.1 coordinate 1,706,680, forward strand.
AAATATTAATACTTTTCCTTTAGTGATAATGTGCAGCCATATAAATATTTATTAATTGTAACATCCCGATGGCACAGACGTGAACTGGTTAGACTGAAAACGAGAACCTAATTGAGTCTTGATGTCAATAAGAGGTGGTAATTGACCCTAATGCAACAATACAAGGAGGCTGTCCAGCATGTAATAAAACAGATGTCCCTGAAGATGTTCACTTTCTTTACTTTGTGAAGCATACAAAACTATTTGCGGAAGATGTAGTTTCCAACGTACATCTAGCACAAAGAGAATAGAGGAGGTACTGACACTAAGGAGAGAAATCATAATATTTTTGTAGTAAACTACATAGCTGATACAAGTAAATTAGGGCAAAAACAATTCCAGTAGACATACTTTGAAACAAATGTGCAGCTTGTACATTAATCTAGGGTATTGTGGATGCAAGAATATGTATTAAAAATAAACAATGATAGCATTACACAGAATGTGTGCATCTGAATTCTTCAGAGATGGAACAAAGTACCTCCAGTTATAAATACATGATGATCATATAAATTTTGGGTACCTGGTGGTCACATATATGCTCCTGATTTGAATGGAATGAAAGTGTTCATTCTTGTATGTTGGTTTTTATATTCTACTTTGTTAATAATAATGCTTGAATCTGCCCCATGTTATAATGACAAAGTCAATGACAATTAGACCTGTCAAGTCTCTCACTTTTTTCTCTCTCTCTCCCTCACTTCTATTGTTGCTAATTAAATTGCCGCCAATGTACATCGTCGTCTCGTCTGTGCTGCAGCGACCTTGACCACTGACGCCCGGAAGAGAGACCGACCTTGTTACAAGAGTCTACTCGTCACTGCACAGCAATGTATGCCAAAAGGCGGGAATTCCCCGTAAGAGCGGGAGGCAAGCTGTATGTGTTGGCGATTGTTTTTCTGGTAGCACGTGACGCAACGCGCTGGTGACGAAGTGAGAGAAGGAAACCCTATAAACACTGGCTTCGATCACTTATTTGCGGTGTTTATTTATAGGTTGGGCCGAGGGATTGTGGACACATGATCTCCTTTGCGATGTGTAGAGGTCGATGTTCTCATTTTTACGTTACTTTAAATAAAAAGGTAAGGGTCGTCCCCTCATTTAATTCTTATTTACATTTTTTTTAAGGTCGTTGGGAGGTGAGCTATTTAGAGACTTCACTGAGTTGTTGGTTGCGATATGCGGGAAAGTGCTTCCACCTATAGAGGTGATTTTGCACTATATGAGGGGGATGGGGAAACCGGATAAAACCCCCATAAGCCGGCCTTGTGAACAGGCGTCTTGTACAAATCTGAACCTAGGGTTCCTCTCACTGCGATGGATACAAGCGAGACCTTTAACCGGTGGCCTTCTCCTCCCCGTCGCTTCGTTACCAGCCCTCAACCCTCTATGAAGTCAGCTACTCATTCCCGGCAGCTGGTTCAAACGTGGAAAGCTTGCTGCGCCATATGGGTATCGAACCGGCATGCCTCTCGGTTTGGACGCCAGTGCTCTATTCATTCCCTTGGCGACGAGCGGAAGGGAAAGCGGCGAGAGTAAGAGAATTTCACCTCCGTCAGGCATCACAGTTACAGGATTGGATCAGAGCCTATTCTGGTTCAATGGAACTGCACAAACATCTTATGCTACCCCAAATTTTGTTGAGGGCCACGTTTTCTTGGCGTCATCTAGAGATATTGGGTATCAGTGGGGAAGGCGGTTGAGCAAATTAAGTGGGGCTACAAAGAACCTTCACCACCCACAAAAGGTATAAAGACTTCAGAAAGTTAAGAAGAAACAGTATCCGTTGCGTGCCACAACCTTCGTTGTTTTCATTCCGGCACACCCCAAGCGATACAGGCGCAAACTGGCGTTTACTAGACAAAAGTCTTGCGCAGAACACCTCACTCACAAATATGGCCGCTACAGTCCGCCATGTGGCCTAAAGTGAGGGAAAAACTGTGAAAGGAACAGAAATAAACCTGAAAGAACCGAAAAATTAATAAAGGCCATATGAATTCCAACCCATCACCACATGGAAGTTTGAAAGCACAAAAGAAGCAGGAAAAGACGAAATTTTCGGTTTCGCGTACTTCAACACTTCAGTCTTCTAACATTCATCGTCCATTACTACCCATCAGTATCAGCTACAATTATGTTACTATCGTTTTTTATGCTTATGATCGATGCTGAGTTTTCAGATTTTTGTTTCATATACGTTTTAGTATATCATCGCCGTATATATGTATAAGCCGGCATCTTAGCAAAAGCTCTCTTCGATACCATTCCCCATGTTATTGATTTGCAGTGTACGAGCATGATCAACGTTCATGGTACGAGTAAATGACCACACTCAAGCAGCAGTAACCGTAACTCTCACAGCATTTCAAGGGCAGATAAGTGAATCGTTCCGGAGATAAAGCAAAACACGTGTGTATACATTGACAATCTTTTGCAATCAGATATTGTTTTTAATGGTTTTTATCAGATACGCTTGAAGATGAGTCGACCACCGAGCATTGTACCTTGCATCACATGGGTGAAACGAGGAATTGCTAAAAAAAATCCAGACAAGGTTTGACTTTCTCTTACTCCTGTGTATGTGTGTGTCTTCGCTCAGCTGTTTTCAAATTTATGTTTTACTTTTTGAAGTATTATTTAATAAGGACTGAATTCAGAGATGTACACTCCCACTCAAGTGCGCACACTGCAAAAAAATTGAATTTATCTCAGCATCCTTATCATTAGATGTTTACTGATCAACTGATAATTCGATTGTGTAATACTATTATCAATACATTCCGCTGTAAATTATCGGATGTTTTAAATATTCCATATTGATTACATTATGTCTATGATCTTTTTTACTTTGCACATTTTCCTGGATTTTGGTATCCCTTCTCAGAAGTAGGTAGGTACGTTTGGGACTTTAAACCAGCGGCTTATGTACCATTCCATCATTGTTTCATATTATTGCTACTGGTAGGGTCTAGACTTAAGTTAAAGACATTAACATTCAACAGTTGATAAAATCTTTGGAGTCGTGGAGGAGGTTTTTAATTATGTTAGTAGGCCCTATTTGAAGCAACCTTTATGGAAGGCCACTGAAGATGTGCTACCCTGTTAGTAAAAACATTTCTGCAAATGTTAGTGCGGCTATGTTTCATATAAAGAGTACAAAGTTTGACTATTTCATTACACTGACACTGCACATGAATAAACATAACTCAAAATGATAGATCAAAAGTTGTCATCTCAGCTGGTGATCAAGCTGGTGAAACTGGATAGCCCAACGAGATATACTTGAGTGAGATCATCTAATGATGCATCTCACCTGTAGGGAAGGTAACTGTAATGGTGCAAGTCTTTTGCTCATCTCTGCATTTTTTTTGTTAGCAAGTGACAATGATGTACTTGTTTTCTGGGTTCTGTCTATATATGTCAAGTATGGCATTTGTCTATGTTACAATTTTGTTGCTATTGTTTGTGACCTCTTATTGCTATTAAAAAATATCCTGCTCTGGTTGCTCTATGACAGTTTGGTGTTTTATGGTGGAATTTGTAGATTTTATTTTTGGTGTTGCAAAATTTTATAAGTACCACTCTGACTACTTCAGGTAGATCATTCATAAACATAATAAATATGATTGGGCACAGCATGCTGAGGAATACCACTCATGTACAGAGCTGAACTAATTGAATTTAACAAAAACTATGGCCAATTACTGATCCTTACAAGTTTTTTTTTAATGATGCTTGTTTTGTTTTTTTGTACAGATTCAGCTAGAAAAAGATGAATTGAAAAGACTCATATCAGAAACTCAAGAGTAAGAATTTAATTCATAATGCACAATTCATTATATTTGTCAGAAAGCAGAGTTCAACTTTTCATAAATTATTTTATTCTTCATAAAGTGTGTGGTCATATGTATATGCGCGATAACTGCTAATTATTAAACCTTATCAATGAATATAGACAAAAAAATCAGCTTCTATGCAACTATCATCTCTTAATTTGACTATTATATGATCTGATTTAGGGCCCTCAGTGATAATTCATCTTCAGAAGATGATAATGGAGAGGAAAACATAGAAAAACAAGAGGAAAATGACTCTTTAAAGACTTCAAAAGAGAAGAGAAAGAAAACAAAGGATGAGAAGAAAAGGGAAAGTCCTTCTGATGATGATGATGACTTCATCAAGAAGTATGGGTTGGATGACTATGACGATGAAGAGGAAGGTAATCAAGTACACCAGTTTCTTTGTTGCGTGATTTCTAAGACATTTTTCTGAACTAAGGTCCTTCTGTTAATTGACAATTAGGCAATAATTGTAAGTTCTTTTAAATGTTTTCACCTGTCCACACTTCTGGTTGCCTTGCAATATTACTGCACACAAACAATTAGCTTAAATAGGGAAACATATGGGGGCATTTACAATACAAATACAGTAAAACCTCTTTATTTAGACCTTCCTGATTATGACCCCCTCTAAATTACAACCCAAAAATGTTTCAAGGACGTATTTTGCTACATAAACATCAGCTCTGTTATGATTACCTCCCCAACCTGACTTATGACCAACAGTTTAATGCTCTATTATGACTTTATTTTTGCTAAAAGTTGCTTCTGCATTTAAAAATAGACTACAAATTTTGACACTTGTACATAAAGTGATTTTCTAAATGGTATGGTTGTTTTTTTTTAAAAAGCCTTTGTTATCATTATTCTTCAATTTTGTATCTGAAATATATCTGCAGACATTCGGTTAAACTCTCACAATGATGGATAAATATGATTATCTCATATCAAATTTAAGTAAATGAGCTTGAATTTATAGGTGCTTGAATTCATGGTTCTTGGAATGAAAGCAGGCTGATTGCTCTCCCGACTATGACCCCTCTAAGTCAAAACCCGAATTTTGTGGATTTTACTGAGTATTAACAGTGAGGCTTTACTGTAGTAGTTAAACACAAGTTTAACTCCACCATGTGTTTCAAAATTAAAAGCTGCTGTCTTTACCTACTGAATTCATCAAACATGCATTAATATATAATTTATGACCTTGTAACAAAGTGTTTTATAGGTTTTGATATTCCCAGCCCATTCTACATCCAAAAGGCAAAGATTATTAGAAATATAAAAGGGACTTTGCAGATACTTTGTTAATTACTTATTCAACAAATATACCCAGATATGAGCCATTCTGCTAACCACTGTTTTTGCATCAAGAAGTCATTCTGTTTTTATCAGAAAGAAATCCACTGACTGGTATAGGTGGGATTTGCGAGTTTGTGACAAGTGAAGAAGATCCTTATATAACTTTGAAAAATGACGTGAGTTTTTTTTAATTTGGATATATTTTGTGTTTTTTAATGTTATTTGTGGCAGGTACATTAAGAGCAATGACTCTCTTGTTTATGCTGTTTTGATGGGTCAAAAATTAGTTCTTATATATAATTTGTACATTTAAAAAAATACATCAAGTAAAATGTTCAACCTACCCAACATTCAACAAAAGAACTGAATTAAAAAGAGCAGCGGGTGTAAACCATTTGTGAACATGCACTGTAGCTTGCGATTATTATTTTTTTATGTTATGCTTACCAAACATTAAATTCTCATGTAGCATGCTTAGACAGGACTTAAGTAGTGGTGCGTAGTATAGTAGCATATCATTTTGTTATGAATTTATAAATTAATCTCATAAATATCGGGAAGGAATTTTCCTGCAGTTTTGGAAGTACTGGGCAGTTTTTCTTGTATAAAATCTGCAGTTAAAAGATGATGCGACAAAATGTTTCAGGAAGACAGTGACAGTGAGGACAATGTAATCAAGCCTACAGACAATCTCATCATCAATGGCCGATACCATGATGAGTCGTGTGTGCTTGAAGTTCATGGTAAAAACTTGCAGAAACAACTTTATATTATTTTTGATAAACACATTCTTATTTCTTTTGTTTCTTTTTAAGCAGGAGCTGATTCATTCTTTCCTTTAAACTTTTTTGAACTCGATCAAATGGTGCCACTACAAAAAATACTGATTCAGATGCAAGATTCTTGTTAAAATATGTAGCAAAATGGGTTTAAAACTCTATTTTGAAACCAAATATTTAAAGGCATTTCTGTGTATTTACAGTGTACAATGAAGAGCTTGGAAACTTGTACATTCATCATGACTACTTGTTGGCTTCATTCCCGTTGGCAGTGGAGTGGCTGAACTATGATGTGGCTGATGGAAGCATGGGTATGGTTATAGCTCAGTTTAAAACATTAAAAGTTTAATAATAATGCAAAGTAGCTATTTGATTTTCTTGGGGGTGGGGGAAAATAATTTCCCTCCACTTTAATGGAAGCGATTGATGCATTGCATTCATGTCATATTCTTTTACCAAATGTGGTACCCTCAATTTGTAATAAAATTCAAGGTAATGGGATTTGCAACAGGTAATTTTGTTGCTTTGGGCACCATGGAGCCAGTTATTGAGATCTGGGATCTTGATGTCTTGGAGTCTCTTGAACCTGTTGCCAGACTGGGTGAAGTGGTTAAAAAGAAGAAAAAGGCAAAGAAGGTAGATATTAGACCACACAGTAAGAATTTATTGGTTAACTGCACGGTTGAAAAACCACACATGTAAATGTACTTAGTGTGAAACTCTTAACTGAGAATTAAGAAAGGAAGGTAATCATACATAATCAGGTATTTACCAAGTGATGTATAGACTTTTTGTGTCACTTGTGCATCCACATACAAACCCATCATTTCACTTAACAATCATAAGACTATATGATACTTACTTATCATTGTCTTTTCAGCAGGACAGTGAGGGCTAGGGAAGGGATAAAATGCCTTTTGGTTGCTGGTGTTGCAGTTAATGTATTCTGCTTAAAACATTTATACACGTGGTGCCAATATAAACTGCAAATATTTGTTACACAGAGAGCTTCAGTTGGAGGTCATACTGATGCAGTGCTAGATCTGTCCTGGAATCACACTGTAAGGTACAGATTTTAAATGTACCTGTTTCGATCTTTAACTGGCAGAGATAATAGATGTATGGAATGTGTATAAAAGATGTTGCCTTAGCTTTACGTTCTGGTATGTCAAATGACTTGCAATAAGTTATTTTCACTTCTTTAGGGTGAGAATGACCATAATTTGAGATTACTCGTTATGAAAGAAGTTATATCTGATGTTTTATTGGGATTTTAGTGTGATGTTTTCAATTTCAACATTGAAAGTAAACAAATTTTTTTTATAGAAATGTACTGGCCAGTGCTTCAGCTGACTTCACAGTTGGTGTGTGGGATCTCTCTGAAGGAAAGATAGTTACCTCACTAACACAGCATAAAGAAAAGGTGAGCTCTGAGAAGAACATATATTTTAACTCCCATCATGACACGGTGACACATCTGAAGATGGAACAGGGTGTTGTTCAGTAATCTTAGTCCTGTTTAAATAGGTAAATAAAGGAAAGATAGTGTTATCAAGCTTTTAGGGAACAATATTCTACATTAATTTCATTTAAGCATACAGAGGGTTGCTTACGCTGTTTACCACATGGGGGCTGGGCAGGAATGATTTTAAGAACTATCAATCCTCACCGCAAAAATACTTGGAAAATATCTTGCTTGTCACCTCTCTCATTTTCAATCAATCTTTGAATCCACTATCAATCTGCATGCTGTGCTGGTCAGAATACTAAGACTGTCCTTCGACTTCTCAATGAGATTTTGTCATCTTAAGATGTTGATGAACTCAGTTCTTCTTCTCTTGGACAATGCAGCTGCATTTGACATGGTCTATCATGTGCCTTCTTGTCTTGGGACTGTATTTGGTATTCATTTCACAGCACTTTGATTTAATGTATGCAGTATTTAGTGGATGTATAATATTTAATAATCATGCATTTATTGTTTGTTATATAAAAAGATTTTGTATTTTTTTAAACTTTTCTCTTAAAACTCAGTTTTACTTGCATTATTTTTGTATTTTTCATATGTATTTTCAATGAAGAAATGAAGAAAAGACTTTCTATTGATAAAAATCTTCCACAATTCAGAAATTGTCTTTTTGATTAAGTGTGTATTCAGTGTTTCAGTTATTATGTAGAAACCACATACAGTTGCATTGATCATGAGGCATGCATTTATTTTTAGGAAAAGTCGGGGTACAAAATGTTTTCTCTGAAGTTTAAAAAAGAATTAGCATGCCAGTCAAGGCAGAGTGTTATCATGCTTGTGTTTATAGTTTTATGGCTATTAAAACTGATTATGTTTCAAGCAATTTATTGGGATGAATAATGTCAAGCTCTCACAACCTTCATTGAGAATTTGGTAAAATCAGCTTATCACATTAGTATCATAAAGTCATGGTCTTTCTCAACAGGTACAGTGTGTGAAATGGCATCCACAGGAATCCCAGACGTTACTTAGTGGTTCATTTGATCAGTAAGTAATACTACAATTATACATCTAATAAAAGATTTGTGGGGTATGTGCATGACATGGATAAATTTAGGTTTTATTTGCATTTATCATTCTATGCCTGTTCCTGTTTTTGTTGTTAAAGCACACTTATTTGTCACCACTAGAGGTTATGGTGCCAGTTAAAAAAAAAAGAGGGTTACAAAGACTGACCCCTGCAATCTGTTCCAAGACAGCAGAGCAACCTTAAAATGCAATGTATTTCTTTTTCTCTTAGTATCTTATGGTGGCTTAAACTGAATTTTCTTCTGGTTCTTGTATTCTAGAACTGTAGTGCACATAGTGAAGATTGATTGTATTTACAGAACAGTTAAAGTGTTTGACTGTCGAAGTCCAAGTGACACCCACAAGAGCTGGAGTGTGCAAGGAGAGGTTGAGCGAGCAATTTGGAATTTGCACAATCCTATTCAGTGTCTGGTTGGTATAATAAAAGATTCTAATTATGTTTACTTCAACAAAATAAAAGCAGCACACAGCTAGCCATGACACCAGTATGCACTTTAGGACAACAACACACATACATGCCTGTACACAAAATACATGGTATAAAAGCTGTTGAGGATTTTGTTTGTTTTTAATTTGTGAGCTTATCTGTTTCTCATACCTTTAACTCAAAACACCACTGTGAAAACAAACACTAACAATGTGCACAACCTGATGGCCTGAATGAGTTTATAATTTTTAAAACTGCATTTTCTTATCAGGCAAGCACCGATCAGGGAATGATATACTGCATGGACATCAGGAATGAGAAGCCTGTCTTCACTTTGTCTGCTCATGACAAAACCATCACAGGTAGACTATTCAAACATTTGAACATGCATTGTTTACACAATCTGCTTGAAATGTTTTGCAAATTGAACTAAAACCATGAAATAATGTTTGGCAGCATTGTATGTGCTTGGACAATTGTTTCACCTTTTACAACATGTTTATTTCAGGAGTGTGCTTCAGCTCCCAAATCCCAGGCTTGCTTGTCACAACTTCCGAGGACAAAACCATGAAGGTGTGGGATGTCCAAGACAGCAAACCATCGTGCATTCTATCTCGCAACATGAGAATGGTATGTTTCCTAACACTCCACAGTTGAGGAGGATTTTTTAATATCCCTTCGTGCAGCAGTTGTAATAGCAATGTTTTTAGTATTTTTCTAGGATTGGTTTCCTTTATAAGAAGTAATTTTTCCTTACTTCTGTATGGGTGTGTTTTGTGCATAGGCATGTTTGTGTTTGCAAAGGTGTGCTTGTGCACCTTCATGTACGTTTAACTTTTGTATGCTAGCCAGTGCTGGGGTAAGGTGCTATATAAATGCACTATATTAAGTAAACTTTATATTCCTATCTTTAAATTCCTGCTAACATTTCAGGGTCAGATCCATTGCGTGGGTTGTTGTCCAGATGCTCCATTTGTCTTTGGCTTTGGTGGAGAAGGCGAGGTGAAAGTGTGGGATATTCGAGAGAGTGCTGCAGGTATTTTTGTTTTTACTTTTAATTAACTCATTCTTGACGGACCTGATTACCTGGTCAGGTCAGCCGGCTATAGAGAATCAGCGACCCTGCCGATATCAGCAGGTCCATTTTTGTTAATTTTTTACACGCACAAAATGCGTTGTTTCGGAAAAAAAAGTTAGTGCAGACGACAGTTCATTCATTTTTCTATCGAGTGATCTTCTTTTTGTGTCGTAGTTTTTACGTTTGACAGTAATTTTCTGCGTTTTCCCATGGTAACCCAACCCTATTTTTTTCGAAAATGGCTACCCGGGGTAGAAAGTTCGACCGGCAGCTTTGAAAATTTATATTTATTAACCTACAGTAAATGCAACCATCGGTAATACGCCGTTTTAAAGAGCATTTTTTAAACATTTCTTTGGTGTAAATTTTAAGATACAGAGGTTTAGTCTTCGAGTACTAAAATCAAATGAAAGATTACGACTGTACGCATTTTAGAAATTTTTTCGGAAATTAACAAAAAATTATTTACACAATATATACAGACATAAAGTACCAAACAAATATATGTTTCATTAGAATATACATTATAATTTTAAAATTACTTACTATTTTCGTCTCCTTTGCGGTTGTTGAAGTATAAATCCATGTCAAAGTGAGACACAACAACGTGCTTCAAGATGGCGCTTAGCCATTTTTTTTTTTTCACCAAAATACACGTGATCACGCGTGATTCACTGCCAATTCAAGGAAGAGAATCATTGTGGACTATTTCCTTACTGTTTCAGTAGTTACCTCCCTTATGTTATTTTCAATTTTGCTTTTAGAAACATGTACTGTCACCACGAAAATGTTTTGAGACGCACTCATTATCATGGCATTTTCGGTTGGGAATACTATAAAAGTATGTTTTTAAGCAAACACAAGGTAAAGCTGTTTCTTTTCTACATATTTCGATCTATCATTATCAATTTAAATTGTTCATCTACCCCTTTTAGTTATTTTTTTATGATTTTTTGAGAAAGGGCTAAAAACTTGCGTCCCAGGGGGTAGAACGCCTCCTCAGCCTTCCGTCAAGAATGAGTTAACATTATCATCAGACCAGAGAAAGAAACCAATATTTTGAAGATGACAAATGGTCATTTCAGAAGATGCATCACAATTGTACACAAAGTGAATGCCAACCTGGTGCTAAGTTAATCCAGAAATTTAAAAGCTTATTTTTAATCAGAAATTTCTGCAGCTGTTCCCTTTCGAACGACATCGGTTAGTTTTGTTAATTAATGCCTAGTTCAGGTTCAGTGCCTAGTTTCACTTACAAAGATTTTTTTTTTAAGCCCATATTCTGCCTTTTTCCAGTACGCAAACACTTCGTTAATCGCATGCCAGCAAAACTGGCTCAGGAATGTGAAGGAGATGAAGGTGATGTTAAAGACAATAAGGATGATGACCCAGTTGAAGCCATGGAAAGGCTTAATGTTGATGAGGAAGAAGAAACTGGTGCACCTGCGCCTTCACCACCCAAAAAGAAGAAAAAGAGGAAGCAAAAGAAGCCAAAGAAAACAGACCTTGTCTTGTGATTGTAAAATAAGTTTATAGAATATTGTACATTGTGGTGAACAGAGACATCTTAAGCCAGCTATGTGTTACCTGCTTTATGTTTTTATGTGGCCAGATAAAATTGCTAAAAGAATGTCGTGTTCAGAAGTGTCTCTCTTTAGACTCATGAATCCCCCAATAAAAGAAATTAAGGGGTGGAGGGAAGGTTTGAAGCCACCAATAAGGTGGTGAATGAGCCAAAATCATCATCACGGTCATTTTGCAGTGTGGTAGTGCTATATAGAAAGCCATCAGTGCCCATGAAAGGACTAGTGGGGTGCAAAATTAGTTTTTAGTGAATGGGTAAAGCTCAATAAAAAGCATTACCGCAAATTGGGTCAATAACCCAGCCTCCCCTTTTTTTTCCATTCTGTAGGTAAATGTCTACAAATGAGTTGTAGGAGGTAAAACAGAATTGTCAGGATAGTTTATGTATACATTTTATGTTTACGTTGTAAATATTTTATTTTTACATTGTAAAGGCCTCGGCGGTGGGGTGGAAACTGATATAAAACCTCATGATTCTGACCCTCTCAGTGATCCAGAGAAAGAGGGGTATTCACCTAGAATTGCACTGAGCTAAAGTCTTTCATCAATCCAATTTTTGGCCTTTTCAGAAAACAGAATTATTGGCAGGGACCATGTCTGGATTCTGCTAGAAAAAGAAACGGACATAAAACACAAAAGATTTTTCCTTTTACTTCAAGACCACTGCTTTGGGCTCGTTTTCAAATAACATGAAATAGGCACAATGGTGTAATTTTATTTTTTTTTACATTTAAAATGATTTGCACATTCAATTATTCCTTTAATTACTGCACTTCCATTCTAAGGCAACTTATCTGCGCATGTTTAAACAATGCACCAACTTAAATTTGGCAAGTCTTTATTAAGCAACATATGAAACATTTATGTCAACAAATTAACTTTACAAAAAAAATTCATCAGGCTACTGAAAATGTTATATTTGTTAGCTACAATACCTGTCTCACTTAAGTTTATGAACCATAAAAAGTTTTTAGCCCAGTGAGGATCTGTTGGAGACAGTATTAAAGCACTTAACTGACAATTGAACATGGGTCTGTTGTGCCAGCAAAATGTCATCAGTTCCCTACTAAAGAATAAAATCCAAAATTAAGCATATTTCTTAATCTGCAATGACAATTCAAAATCATGGGTTATGCTCCATGGTGATATAATTACACTGGAGTACTTCCAGATCTTCCAAACCTCTCAAACCTTCACTCTCTTTAACTGTGCTTGCAGCATCTTTTTTTTTTTTTAATTTCAGGTTACATATAAGTTTGCCAACATTGATATATATTATTGGGTTCTCCACCCATACCACTGCTAAGAAATGATAGCAACAGTCACTGTTGGAAAATGCAGCCATCACTTACAAGTGCATGCATCATCAGCTCACATTTATACGCAGATATCCATCATTTGAGGAAAAGCAGTATGAAGACACATCGTAAATTAATAATATTAATATTTATGGATATTAATCAGATCATGAAAGTCTCCAGGTAAAAGACAGCTGTTACTATTTCCAATAATGAATATGAACTGGCTGTTAGCTCGAGAGATGTTTCCATAAATCAAGGCAACTGACAAGTGCAGGAAGAGAAACCAGTCATGTGGTCTAATCTTGAGCAGGCAGCTAATCACCTTTAGGTAAACATGCAGCCATGATCAGCAAAATGCTTGCTACCTTAGCTTAAGTAAATCAGCACTTCCAGGGATCATATTCATGAAGCAAATGCAAATCATCCCCTTAGATAAATCTAAGGCAAGTTTAATTTCAATAGTTATAAAGTGGTATTCAGACTGGATGTTGCTTTACCTCTAGGACCACAGTTATTAACCAGTGATGTCTTGGGGTAAAGTAACAAAGCAAAATATGGGGTCTGGACAGTGCATTGTGACTACAGAGACATTTTTTGATGATTTCCCTTTTTTTGCCATTGGGTTAAAACTTGCTCTCGCTTCAAGAATATGATCCCAGGACTGTGGATTAACCAGATAAAGAAGATGCAGAAATGAATTTTGATGCATTTAACCCTAATAATGCTTGCTAAAAGAAATCGGAAACTGAGGCTGCCAATAGAAAGTACCGTAAATTTCGGGCTATAAGCCGGGAAAAAATACACCATGGGGCTTAAACAGCAATGCGGCTTGTTTGCGGATATTTCAGATTCCGAATAATTTTTCAGTGAGCTAGTGTTACAGTGTTAACTGTTAACATTGGTACAGTGTTTACTGTTCACATTTTTAAATCAAAGCTGAATACGACTGAAACATTTTGATCAGTTGCTGAAGCACACCCTCATCATACCGAAAATGAGACACAATGCCTATGATGCAGCTTTCTTGTTGCAAGTATCTGCAGCTTATAAACTAGTGCGACTTATTTGTGAAAAAAGTAAAGATTTTTATTAAAAGTTAGTGGGTACGGCTTATATACAGGTGCGCTTATTAGACTGAAATTTACGGTACTCTTTTATGATGCCGTGTTAAAAATCAAACACAGCCATCTTGCCATCTTCTTTCCTCTTGCATGATGCTGTGCCCAGTTTGACTTATACTAGTGCACCTGCAACCACTTCCATATTTCTCAGTCTTGATGGTCTCACCCTTCAGATGACTTCTTCATATGTTTCATCGTTCTCATCACCTGCACTGTCACCCTTGGTTGCTCCAGCCTTGCCACCAACCTCTTCATCTGCCTTTTCTGCATCAGCAGCATTAGGGACCCAAAGACCCGAGTCAATGCAGCGCTTGATGTGGTATTCTGCCTCTTCTTTAGGCATCTTCATGACCACATCTTGAAGCATCCCAATATCCCGCGTCTCAAAACACTTCTGCATTTCCTGTATTAGAAAAAAAGGTGGGGGGGATGTTTACAGGTATGAACATTTTAAGCACTGAAAGTAAGCTACTGGTTGCTAGGATGTTTTCAGTAATGCTTGTCTAGCTCCTACTTCATGGGGTTTTTTTTTTTCATTTATAAGCATTTACATTATATCGGTATAAACTTTTACATTTCATGTAAAATACACAAGGTACATGACAATTACAATGTAAAGCAAAAAACACTATTATTAAACAGCTTATCTTTCACAGATTTACCCCCCCCCATCCCCCACAAAAAAGAATCCTTTTTTATGTTCTTACCAGAGGCAGGGATTCCATCACCTCCACTGGATCAAGACCACCAGGACCTAACCTCTTCTGTCGTTCTTCCTGCACACCCGATGCAATTTAAGAAAAAAAATACTGACACCCTTTTTTTGTTTTTTTTTTTAAAAAAGGAAAAAAGCAAGACTTACATTTATTCTAAACCATATTGTTGATTAAAATTGCATGGTATGGTATTGGTTGCTTAGTTAAAGAATGAGAACTCAACATGAAAACTAACAATTCTGCTTCTGATACATTTGAAAACCCAGAATCTACATCGTCAAAATCCGCTTTCACCCATGCCAATGAGTACAAGTCTAAATCCTTTTTTTTAAAATTGAGTACTTAATTCATTTCATTATTTAACCATGCCAATTTTAAGAATAAAGTCTAGTACCCTGTCACCAGTGAAATGCTAAAGCACATCTACAGTAATAGCACTGGCTATTGCCTTCCCTCCTCTAAAGCTGGAAAGAAGATATCTAAAACTGGTGTGTACCTCTTCATACTCCTTGACTGCTTCTTCGATTCTAGCTTTTGCTCTGCCCCTTACTCTCTCACGAAAACTGTTGAGCTCGTCATTGAAGGCCATCATGTACTGCTCCTCTCCAAGCTTGATTCTACATGAGTATTAAAGATAACAACAAAGATCTAGTTGAATGATCAAAAAACAAAACAAAACAAATATGCTACTGTCAGTAACAAAATTACAAAGTACACCTGTGCAACTATAATAAATACGAGGAAAACCTTCATACAGAAATGAATTTCTCAATGCAGTGTACTTACAAAGTCTCTAGTAGCTTTCTCTCTATAAAATGATAGATATCTACCTGTTCAATCTGAGATACATGCTTAGATTAAACAAAAATATATAATCCGCTTTCTAGTAGTCTTCAGACTACAAAATGATGGGCAAAATGGTACCTTGAGAAGAAAGCTCTAACACAGCTGCGTGGGTCTTGCTCCAAACTCTTTGCTAACTCCAAAATAAACTGCATGACAATACACTGATGCGATACATGTTTCATCAGATCATGTTTCTGAAACACACAGGTATTTAAAAAATGATTATAAATAAATGTTTGTAAGTTTTGTTATTGCCATAATGGTGTGAATGGTTAAATAATAAAAGTGAGATACAAAAAGAGACATAATAGCATCACCCTATATATGTGGGAACCAAGATCTAATAAGCATCATAAATAAAAAGCATTTAAAAAATGGAAGTGGCACTATTTCTTTATGGACATAAAGGTTAAAAATCATATGATTAAAATGGCCAAGTCTGAAGGACAAAATACTAGCTGTACATCTTCTATCATCTGTCCTTGATGTCATGAGATAACTCTAGTGGGTAGGTAACAATCGCCACACTTAGTGTCTAGGGCGGCGTGTTGACAAGCCTGAGGCCCTTTGGCAAGAAAGAGGGGGCGCATGTCCAGCGCAGAGGTATTGTTTTGAGAGGTGGCGCGTGGAGCAGACGGCTCTAAGTGATTTCGGCGGCCATGCGCGACTGGCCGGCTGGGCCAAACATCCACAAAGTCTAGGGAGAGAGACACCTTGGGGCAGCGCGCACCTGTCTGCGACCACGTAATTAGACATGGGGAGGGCCAATGGTCAGTACACAGATCCCTCTTCTCGTTGTTGGTTGTACTTGTTGCTGAGTGGATGATGAGTGACCAATGGCATCCCTCGATTGTATGTATCTGTAAGAATGTAGAGATAAAAGTAGAGAGACAAGAACACACTTCGCTTACTTTCGGCAAGATATCAGAGTGGACAGAGCAACTGGTCACTAGCCGAAGCAACTTCAGCTTCCTAACGCCTGTTACACTTCTGCCTCGCGACCGAGTCTTTAGCCATGAGGGCAGAACTCGGGGAGGAAAGAAGTTGAGTAAGAGAACCTTGAGAGAAGGAGGCTAGTCAGTGACGACGGACTGTCAGGACTGCCTGCTGTCGCCATGGGAAGCAAAGGGCTATGTGACTGTGGGCTCGCACTACCTGTGTGAGAGGTAGACGTTCAACGTTAAGGCCGCTAGAAGTCGTCGGTTCTCAAGGAGTGAGACCGTCTGTTGGTGGTGTTCGTTTGGCAGCTGTACGAGGTGTTACAGTTGTCGAAGAAACCACGTGTGTGCCCAGGAGTGGGGCAAAGCTCGAATAAGTGTCGCCGGGAGAGCAGTCGTCGCTCTCTGACATGGTTGGCAGTTCGAGGGAGGAAGACGACGGACCATCAGACAATACTTCGAGGGAAATCGTCAGTGTGTCGTGACAGTCAGCAGAAGAATTGGACTCACAGCAAACCAGTTGCAACACAGCTAAGTTGGTGCGCTTGAGAGTGTGAATGGTAGTTATAGAGAGAGGTAACAATACTGTAACATCAGAAGTACGCTTTAGCACGGATAATATTGGGACCCCCCTAGACGAGTTCATTTGATTGTATTCATTGTTTGGAATGCTTTTGTAGTGAATAAATCTTTTCTTTATTGTTACACGTTAAAATCACAGGTTGTTGAGTATTGTGTTCGGGGAAGAGCAGGGGTGGGAGCTTGTGAGCCAAGTAGTGAAACTGAATGATCGATGTGTGATTATCGTGTGTGTTTTCCCCTCCAAGCTTATGTTGACGTGGGCGGCTAGAGTTGACGTAACTAGTGCCCACTTGCCCGTTCCCCGGGGCCAGTATTCACGTTCTGGTTGAGAGACCAGGGATACTGTCACACTTGATATAAAAGATGTATATTACACCAGGCATGTCCAATTGAGGGTGCTCCGAGGGCCACATGGGTCACATTTGTGTTGTCATGAGGGCCACACACGCGTACAATGTCCTTTGTGCAGGCCGCAGGTGTGCTTGCAAAGGGCCCTTTGCAGCCTGCGGGCCACATGTTAGACATGCCTGTATTACACTATATAAACTACTTAAATCTCAACAAAAATCAATTATTGGCAAAACCAACCTCTTCCACTTCCAGATCAATGCACCAGATGACCAGATAGTTGGCTGTCTCTTCACAAACAAGATATGGGTGTTCCTGGAGATATTGTAGGCTGTCATCGTACCTTTGCATCATCCCAAACTTACGGATTTCGTCTCTATACTTTTTGCTAAACTCTTGCTGCAGACAGAAAAAATTAGTACAATTTTTTCTCTCACTGGCATTACCACTTGCCTTCTAGCAAGAAAAGCAAAAACTACCTTGACAAATAGAAAGAGACCCGATTGGCAAGGAATGGGCTCCTCAACATTCAAATCACTCAGAACACAGTATCACATTAACCATACAAACAGCAAAAATCAATTGTAAAAGAAGTTAATGAAAAAATAATTTTGAACATTTGCAGAGACTGTGGAGCTGACCCATTCAAGTACAACAATAATAAAAATACCTGTTTGTCTGCCTTCTCTTCTTCTGACAGTTCTTTAGGTGGTGGTACCGGCTTGTTGATCACCTGTGACAAATGGCTTGTTATTTCTAATCACAATCATTAACAATGAAGTAAGCAACACTTGGGAAAATAAATATTCAAAACAAAAATACTAGAAGAATTAAAAAGGCTATATAATTGCTCTTTTAACATACACATAAAAAACAAATGGTTAAAATCTAAAAAAATACTCTCCCCCAACACACACAGACACACATGCGAACAGATTGTTTTTTTTTTTAAATCTGCACTTTTGGACTAAACTTTCACCTCAACCCTGTCAGCTTCTGTTACATATTTTTAGCAGCAACATTTGCAAAACTCAAGGAAAATAATAGGATACTTACTGTTTTAGTTTTTCCTTCATGGCAGATGGTGTCAATGTTCCATGGAGTTAGCTATAAAAATATCACGAGCACAACAATTGCATAAATGACCATACTAATGGAGGAAACATTTTGACCTAACTGCTTCCTTAAAATCTACAAATCTTAATCAATTACTATGAAAGATGTTGTTCTGATCACCTTGCACTTACCAGTCACAGAGGTTTTCTCTTAAAAAGAAAGTGTGTGTGACAAAATGGGCTACAGTTTTTTTTTAATTTTCTTTAACATTCACACATGCTATTTAAATGTTTTCTTGAATGAGCAAAGAAGGAAGATAAATGGATATAAGAAAAAACCTGTACCCGCTCTTCTTTTTTCAGATCTTCTTCTTTTCTTCTAAATTCTTCCTCTTGTTTTTCCAATTCTGACATTTCGAGCCTCAGTTTTTCAAACTCAGCAACCGATGACTGTAATAGGAATGTTTGATTAACTCATTCAATAAAGTGGTGCAATTGAACATTTAGAATGGTAGTGGTAGCAAGAAGTACAATGTGTTTTAACATTTACACCTATTAACCTACAATAACATCATTAATACACTGTTTTCAAGACATTTAAGTGGTGTGACCTGAAGGAAATATTGTTTTTGTTTTCTTGTACTAAATTCACATGAAAAATGGTAACTGTATGGAACAGTAAGCTCCTGTCATGAAGTAGGTTAAGAGGCAGAAATTAAAAAAAAAATTTTCAATGGATACAAACAAGAAATGCCAAACAATATTTCACTAGAATATACATTTAAATATTACTCCCTATTATACTGTCATTTTCTGCTATTGGGGTATAAATGTAAAATTGAGTAACCAGCAACCATCTTAAAAATGTGGCCCCTGATCAACTGACTCATTGCGTACTTTCAAATACATGTATAATACCTGATTAGTTGACTATTTAAGCTCTTTAAGGGAAATAATTCAAAGAAAAACAATCCCTGATGAAACCACAAATTTCTCCCCTTATATTTATTTATTTACACACATTTTCTGACGCTACCCAGTTTGCATCTCCCTTACTGTAGATGTTAAGACATTCATTTTTGGGAGTGAAGCATATAGAAAGTGTCAGCATCTTTGCGGACTTGAGCTTAATCAAAGCACTAAAATGAACACAGACAGTACTACATATGATTTGGCAGACATCATTCAAGCCAGTTCACTTTTTCTGAAAAGAAGCATCTGACATCTTTCATATTTTCAAGCTGTTTTCTTTATGGAAACAATGTTGATCATCTCATCTTTAGCCGTGCAAACAGGAAAAAAAAGCCAGCATTCTGATCACTTCAGACTTAAAGGACAACCTACGTGCAACATTTTGTTTCTTTATGATCAGGTTAAATTCATTTTAAAATAATAATTCCCAAAATATGAGTACATAATTATGCTTAATTTTTAAGACATAAGCCTTCAAACAGCCACTAGGAAAGCAGAAGAAAATTCCTCTCCTATACTGGAGAGTTCTGTTACCCGCAAGTAGTATTTGTAACAACAAGTGTGGTTCAGTTCAGCAAATCTATGCACGTCTCCGAGTCAAATGAAGAAACATCGCTCAGGGTGTCATGTTCAAGAAGCGATTTTTTGCCCAGAAAATGAAACGGCTGATTTTAAAATACAGCCCGACAGATCTGAACTCTATTCAGAAGCTCTGACTGAAGTTAAAAAAAAAAAATGTCCAAACCGAATTCACTCGATTGCTAAGTAAATCTCCAGAATTTAACGGGCAACAATCATGGTCATTGTTGTCTACATTGTATTATTAATTCTCTGTTACTAAGTGGACCCACTTGAGTTAATGCTTCCATGTGTATTATTATTAATAAAATACAAACACATTTCAAATATGGGTTTGTCTAAGATTTACTCCTGTAATTTTTTTATTTGATAGATGGCTAACTTCCAACATCGCACTTTTATTTTCTAGCACAACTGCTGATAATGGCTTTTTTACCATTAAAAATATAACATAAAATTTGATACACATTTATTGATGTACAAACCTGTTTCTTCCTCATTTAGCTGTATGCAAAATTTACTATTTACTTGCACGTTTGTCACCCTTAATTCTTTTTTTTTTGTAGCTATTTTCAGCATGCACATCAATGGTGCCCTCACACTATCACCGCGGTTCTCAACCTGGGGGGCGCAAGCTGCTGAAAAGGGGGCCGCAAAGGCGGTCATTTTCTCATATCTCATATAGGTATTAGTGGCTAAGGGGGGCGCGTGGACGTACCTTTATTCGTCTGGGGGGGGCGTCACAAGTAAAAGGTTGAGAAACGCTGCACTATCAGTTGTTTTTAACACTGTGCTGATGATGTATATGTGACTGAGTCACGTTACTTGTAGACCAGAATGGTGTAGAAAGTGTTGATGTTGCATATCTGGTGCTTGATCTTTAAGCTGTTTAACAGCAATTGTAGTTGGTTTCAACAGCTTGTGCTTTTGTATAGTTTGGGCTGCTGTAGGAAGAACATCTCTTCATTTTACTTAAAGTCCGAGACTTGCTTTTACTGTATAAGTGACTGGATACCAATCGCTGTTGAAATGTTTTGAGCAAATTCTTGAGTATGGTGTGGGGATGAAGTTCGCATGGCATATTTGAACTAAGCAGAGATCTGTATACAGATCTCTGAACAAAGTTAATCCACTGCCATTTGCTGTCATTACCTTTAGGAAATGACAATGAGTACAAACTCCATTCAAATGTCAAAGAGAACATTCAGCAAATGCACTCTGTGTCCTGGTCTGTTTTCTTTTACTGAGGATTGTATCTTTTGTCTTCTAATTCAGCTCATGCAGATGATGTTTTTTTTTAGAAATGCTACCCTCTCGATACTTTCTGTTTTCTCAACAAATCCAGGTGTGCTTAAGAGACAAAAATTAATACAATATTTTTTGTGCCTTTTCATCATAAAATACCATCGGATTATGCATGATTTTATAATACTTCATGCTTTATTTCCAGCAATTTTTGCAACAATTTTATCCATACAAACCTCTTCTGCTTCTTTTAGCTTCTGCTTCATCGCTGCCATTTTCTGTTGATATCTGGAACAAAAAATATACTGAGAAAACTTTTGATTACAAACACATCATGATGCTGATTGTATACATACATAAACATAAATAAATGTATAAAATTCTTATTTGCTGTTCATAGAGGAAAATCTTGCAATGTGAAAGGATGTCATCAAGACTAGATCCCTGAATTTGGTGAGACCAAGAGATGCTTGTTTAAAGAATGGGGTTAAGCCTTCAAAAATGTACCAGAGATGGACTTAAACACTATTATGGAAAAATTAGTCTCAGAAAAATGGTAGCTACATAATTCTAAGCATCATTATAGTCACTCTTTAAGACAAGAGAAGATTTCAAGACAATAATTAACTCACGATTGCTTCTCTTTTTCATAAGATTCCTTCTTTTTCTGGGCTTCTGCCATTCTTTCCAGGCGGGCCTGATGCCTCCAGCGAAACAGGCTAGCAGTGTCAATGTTTGGATGGGTATCATCTTCATCATCAGAAATCTGGAAAAATCCTCAAAATTAGACATATTTTTTGCAACATTTTTGCTCAACTGTTCTGTCTTTTAAACAGATGCAGTTACAGTCATACTCCTTTAACGAATCAATGGTTGATAAACATATTGTGACCCAAAATTCTATCACACTCAAAAGGACAGCTACTAGCAATCAACATGCAACATGCTGAAGACTAATCCCTAATCTTGTATATACATTGACTTCTGTGGTTTGTTAATAATAATAATAATGTACCAAGTACATTTTCCTGCATGGATGGAACCTCAGTGTGCTGTACTCCTAGAAATATGAATTTAACACACCATGAAACACACAATACTCCAGCAAACAAAATACAGACAGAAGAACATGACAGCACAAGGACAGACAGGGAAATAAGTAGAAAATGGAAGAGTTACCTAAGATATTTCTGAAAATGGAAGATTCTAAGTCTGGACTTAAGAAGCTTTATACACTGATAATTTAAATGAAGATTTGTAACAATCACAATATTGTCACAAAATATATAACAAATATATAAAGAGAATATGTATAAACAACCAAATCAACAGATGAGGATATGGTGGAAAAAGGATGGACGGTGGTGCTGACAGTTGACTGTAGGTCATGACAATTTGTTTTCAGCCACTTGCAGAAGACTGCTGCTAACTCTGCATGCTTCAAGCTGAAGTTCAACATGAGAAGCATAACGTTTCACAACACAGGAGCTGAACTCTGGAATATCCTGCCTTCAAACATTTTCAGTTGGTGCAAGCCGAGTGGAGACAGAAAACTATCTCATACAAGGGTACTACATTCCATGAGTACTCTGAAGCTGGTTTTTTTTTTCATGCATATGTTATGTACATGCATGGATGTAAACTTGTTGCTTACTCTTTAAACAACACAAAATTTGAATAGTTCATAAGATGCAAGTGATGCAAGCAAAGCATGCTTTTCTGCACATGTATCACTATTTGTAATATTATTACACTTGTAAATACCAGCACCTTAAAACTCCGGAACAAATGCACTGAGTGGCACATGATGCCATGAGCCTTACCTGCCTGGCCTAATTTAAACCGTTGTCAAAACAAAACTTTAAAAATATCCATATCACCTAGACCATTAAAGGCACACACTCCACACTGTTCCATCTGATCAGCTCCACTTCTTTCTCATATATCTCTGTTTAACAACCTCAACATATCATCGCATGTACAACACAAGTAGGCCTAATTCATAAATTTGTACCAGCTACGTAAACCGTTACTATGACTATAGGCACCAGTTGGATGGTTAACGCAAAGAAATCCGCTAGTGTACGCCAGTGCAAACAAGATCCCTTACAACTTGAAGTGATACACCACAAATGCATAATAACCAATGCTACAACTACTAATTTTAAATGGTACCAGCTGTGCAGGCTAACACTAACAAGATGAAAGAGCGTGTTCTATCACCAATCTTGTGAAAAATGATTGTTAGTAGATTTCAAGTTTTGGCGGCCAGGATACACTTGTCCAACATAAGGTGTCACGAAAAAATGAACTTTGCACTTTTGCTGCTTAACTAGCAAAGAACAAATGGTATTAAATGCGCATGAAACTAATAGAGCGTCATTCGCTTCTCGAAGTTTCGTTAGTGTTTCTCTGCAGTTTCTTTTACATTATTTTTTTTTAAACTGACCGAATAATCATGATAACAAACAAGAAATGTTTTTATGCCCACTCTACCTCAATATGATCCCATTTGCTGTAGTTAATTCCGGACATTTCTTCGTCGTCTTTCTCTCCCCTTTCCTCGCCTCCGTCGTTTATGAGAACAAAACGCAAACTGATTTTACAGATACTAGCGACAAAAGTTATGCTCTTTAATATATTTGCTTCTATTGCCAGAAAGAATAAAACCACTCTTTTTACAAAGTACTTGTTTTAAAAATAATCAAATAGTTAAAACAGATACATTCTTTACTTAGATTTTGTTCTTCGATTGTCGTAATATCATGAGACTGCTTTACGAAACTATGGCGGATGTTTCGGTATTGATTTATGCGGGCTGTTCAATTCCGTGAATAGTTCCTGTCATTATTTTTCATGACATTATTTTCCAATAGGAGAAGAATTTTATTCTTAACTCAGTTTTATTTAAAGACTTTTATCGGTAATGGTATCAGGTGACTCTATGACTTGAGTGCTGTGAATAAGACGGCAAACTTCATTTGAAATTTATCAGCGGTAATCTTGTTGAGTAGAAATCATGAGCAAAATGTCCCAAGGCGATGCAAGTGGTAACAGCGGAGGATTAGTGAATGCGGGACAGGGTGCATCCAGTGTCCGAGTGTCGGGGCTTCCCTCACATAGCGGTGCAGGAGCTTCTTCAGCAAGTGTCTTGGATAAACGAAGGCTGCACGAGCTTGTTAAGGAAATAGACCCTCTAGAACAGATGGATGACGACGTGGAGGAGGTATATTAAATCGTTTGAATGATTTTACCTTTAGTTGAGTAGATGTTAAAAACCAAAACATTGTTTTACTTGTTTAACTCACAAAGTATCGTTAGGCCAGAAGTAAGTGATGATAATGAGGCTGATCAAGTCGACTCGACCGTTAACAAAAGTAGGCCTAAAGCCTGACAAAATCACATAAACGATCATCTTAACAAGCAAGAGAACTACGTATGCGAGCATTATGTTTGCTTCATAGCATACTTTTCGTCCTCATTATGTTAGGCGTGGCGCGTGCGTAGTTCTTGTGTCGTGCTCATGCCAGACTGTTTTGCTGCTAGCGGAGCACAGTCCTGACTTCAAAAAACCTATGATGTGTCATGATCCGATAATCCTTAGTACCTAACTTGCACCACTGTCCCTCGTCATCTTTTGCGGGCTTTTGCAAGTTTTGATTTTTATCTTTTTTCAGGGTGGGAGGTTGAGGAAAGATTTTTTTTTCTAATATAATGTGTACAAACTTTCTGGGGAAAATGGCAGGGTGGTGGTGATGGTCAGCGTCATCTTTTTTTTTTTTGCGAGGTTGTACTTCTGTATGTACTCTAGCTATGTTACTGACAGTATTACATGCATACATATGTGATAGTGGGAGGGGGGTTACAGTAGTGGTATTAATTTTCCTAAGTCTGGTGAATTATTAATCATAGAATAAGTAATCATAGTAATGCATTATTGTTTTCATTCCATTTAAAATGTGTGGGGTTTTTGAAAACCCCTGGATCTACAGGTTTTGCTTCAGATAGCAGATGACTTCATTGAAAATGTGGTGACATCAGCATGTCAACTTGCAAAACACAGAAAATCTAGCACTTTGGAGGTCAAGGATGTCCAGCTGTATCTAGGTATGTGCATTACTCCTATGTTTAATAAATGTTCCTAATTAAATGATTGCCAAGACAATGCGAGCTTGCTTTTTCATTAAATTATTTCACAGGATCCTATAACTTCCCTCAAAGACTCATTTCATAAGAATATCTGCCTTTTTAATGTGAGATTCAACACCAAAGACACTCCATTCAATTTTTTTCCTCCTGCTCCCTTATTTCAGGAAAAGGAGGCTACCCATACTTTTGATTAATGAATGGCAGGTTTTATTTAATTATAAATAATATTTCACTTCTAGAAAGGAACTGGAATATGTGGGTGCCTGGCTTTGGTTCTGAGGAGCTTCGACCTTACAGAAAGGCAGCAGTTACAGAAGCACATAAACAGGTCTGTAATAAAATCTTTTTTATGGAACATGACACACTTTTAGTTTATGATGTAAGCTTTTGTCATTTTTTTCAAGGTGTTGTGAGTGTGTACATTAGGATGCTAATCAAGACAGTCATGAAATATGACAGCATATTTAATAATGTAGTATTGATTGTTGAATTACATTAGGTATTTTCATTACATTATCACTGCTATTTTACTTTATTTTATTTTATGTTTCCAGAGGATGGCACTTATTCGAAAGACTTTAAAGAAATGTTGATGAGGCTGCAGCTTTAATTTAGAGCTAATCTGTGTATGGCAGAACTGGTCTCACATCTGAAGGGGAGAGAAAAATATCACCGTTGAAGAGATTCAAATTAGAAAGCTGAAGCTAGGTTTGAGTTTGTAACATCACGACTTTTTACATCAGGATTCAAGCTGGATTTTTTGTTAAATTTTGTTTTGTTTTTGTTTTCATCTTGTATATCTCTTACAACGAACACGATGTAATGAACTGCAGCCAAAAGCTAAATGGACATCTCAGAACCTCACCACTTAGAATAGGAAATAGGAACTCTGCTGGTTCCCTACACCTTTGGTTGGGAATTACAGAAAGTGGAGAAAAGAGAGTAGGTAGTCCTGGTCACCATTTTCAACAGTTCTTGCGCTGCAGGCATGGTCTATCATGTGTTGGTGTTTTTTATTTACTTCAGAATTTCCTTACACTGAATGAGTAAAACCTGTGATAACAGTGCCCAAGTAATGATAAACTTACATTTATTGTCATAGTGTTAGACTCAGATTTCAAACTTCAGCTGTCTCACTCACTCTGTCCATCAAAGCCACACTTGCTGGCTTTGAATTAACAAGCAAGTGTATATATATATATATACACATTTGCAGTATGTGAGCAGGGAACGTTGAGCTTTTCAGTGGATTTTACATCATTACCACCGAGTTTAGGTGAGTAGGTCCCAAGTGAATGTAAAACAGATTCCTGTGAATAAAATGTTTAATTTACAAGAGATTTTAGAGATATGGAACTGAAAAATATGCATTTTAATTGCTAAACAAATTTCATTTGGGTAAAAGCTATGTGTTGCACTTTTATTAAATAATGATTTTCTTGAGATTTTCCACCCTTATGGTATGCGTGATATGGGACATAACAGTTTTGATAAGAGATAAGAGAAGACTCAATAAACTCTGTAAAATGTGTTTTGGAAGGGCAGCAGTATAAAGAGTTTTGGTTGAGAACTAATTTGTAAGATTGTTAGTTATGTGTTAACTAAAAGATAATGTTACACCAATGGTGCCTGATATATGTAGGTGGTGGACTGTTTTAAAACATTGTAATTAGTTTGTCACAATCTTTCATGGTTTGTCATTCCTTTCTCTGTTTTTGATCTATATGCTTTATATGTAATGTGTGCAGGCGAAGTGGATAGTCAGGATAATTACTCAGTTGTAATTTGAATTAAGTGATACATGTGCACTAGAGAGAAAAAGAGAGTGTATGTGTGTGTGGATATTAAAAAATAGCATGTTACAAAGAATGATGCAATCAATGGCAAGTTTAAGAGAAGTGACTTTATTCAGAGTTGTTTGTAGAAGCAATAAATGTCTACAGCATAATGACTGATATGTTTAATTTTTTGTGATAAAATAGTGGTATATAAAGATGCACATTGTCTTTTAGTCTAACAAGACTTAGTTTAAAAATAAAACACATTTTAATTGCTTGCAGTTACCCACTCCCTAAAAAAGTGTACACACATTTAACAAATTGCTTTAAAGCAGAAAATAATATTCATGGTGACATACTATTACACCTCATTAATATAAATTTACAGTGCTGGGAAAGGCACAAGTGAAGACATGAGGGTATTCCCATCAGTTCTGAGGGAAAGGTGAAACGCCACAAGCTTTGTCACTCAGTAATTCTGAAATGTGTGTGCTAGGAAGTTTAATTCTCACACACATTAAATCCATTTGCATCAACTCTCTTGAGTTAAATACAGATTGTCCTTGGATCTGAAACATTTTACAACTGCCAAAAGCAAATTTAATGTTCTCATACTTGAGAAAAACATGAAAAGTTCTTAATAAAAGGTGCTCCAACTTTAAAAATAAAATTGCTTAATGTTTGTAAGTATGATGCTTGAAGTTAAACCCTGAGCAAATTGCTACACATTAGAATAATTTTTTTAGTAACATTGTGTCAGAATGACTGTAAAAGATAAGTCTACATTTTAAATTTGTTACTCTGTGATTTTATCATTTTAAGCACACAATGTGACCAGATATAATTATAAGTCAGTTTTTAGAATGAAATGAAATGCTTGATAAAGTTGTTATAAGCAATCTGGCCATCAGCTTTCAGATCATATTTACATACAAGTTGCTCAAACTCGTCTTCTGAAAGGTTAATGCTATACTGCCTCAGTATTCTGCGGAATTCAAGTTCAGGGATGACTCCTAAAACACTTGGGTCAGATATTTTAAATTCACGTCGCATCTCTTTCCAATTTTGTGAAACACATTCTTGCACTCTAGTCATAAGGTCTGTTTCTTCTATTTGTTCTTCTTTTATCTGTCTCTGAAAAAGAAAAAAAAATGTGAACACCACAATGTGTCAATTATGAAAATCTTACAAGACGTGGAGACTACAGTCTAGTGCAACAAATCAGCTTGAACATATCAGTAATTTTAACATTTCCTGAATTTGTATGATATGCAATGTTAAAGACATTATACTAACTGGAATTTTCAAGGGCATCAGCTTCCTTTTGGTAGCAATACTCCCTTCCTTCAGCCTCATGTGCAGCATAAAATGCCGGATGAATTCACCATAACAGAATCGGCCATTTTCTCTCAAGTCATACTTGGTCACAATGGAGTCAAAGTCCTCTGGTTTCAGCTGCAAGCCATATCGCTCAAGAAGATCTGCGAAAGAAAGTTTCTTTTTGAGAACTGTAATCTGTTGATGACCTGCTTTTGTATTCAATGGCAACAGGTTTTTGGTTGTTCATTTACTTCCAGTTCCAAGAGGATGGGGATTTGATTGCATTAAAATAATGAGCATAAATAAAGACACCATGTGGGTAAAGGTTATGGACAGTTTAGCGTAAAAATTGTGTACAAGTGACAAGTTCAGTAGCTCAATATGTGAAAAGTGACAACTGCAAAAAGCACTGTCACTGATGAAACCATAAAGGGGGTGCCATTACAGTTTATTCTCTGACTTCACCAACAGGGAAACCTACAGATTGCCTGCTTTTCCTTTTCCAGTTGATGACCTCTTTTTGTCTAATCAGAAACTTACACCTCCTTTTCACATACTTTTGGTTCCAGGTTTTGTTGTTGTTGTTTTTTATGCTTGTTTTAAGATTACAAACTAAGTTGAATAATCCAGGAACTCCTTTGAAGAAAAGTGAATTATTCTTTGAGAAGTAATTTATTTCAAACAGTCTTTTATCCTCTTCTAATAATCTAATGGTTAATTTATTCATATGAAAGACCAGAAAAATGTCAAAAGGGTGCGTTCTTCACCTACATAATTTGTGGGAGAAATTAATTTTCCTGCTCACCACTAAAGTCTGAAACACTGATGGTGCCAGTGTTATCTGTGTCTAGGTTTCGACATTGGTGTTGCATGTCCTTCCAATGGCGAAATATTACATCTTTTAGCAGTCTTTCTGCTGGCTCAGCATTCACCATTGGTGTTGAGCAGCGTGATATGCTGCGAGACGCTGGCCTTGACATTTGTGAAGTTGGTCGTGGCATACTCATCTAGAAAGTGTCACAAAATGAAGCTTTCAGATAAACCCACCATGAAGGCATTTGTTTCAATAATGGGTTTTAAGAGGAAGACTGCTGCTTGGTAAAATTCATGTTAAAGGAGTCTTTCCTGATGCATCTGCATTTCTAACTTCGAAACAGCTATGTTTCATACTATTTCAAATTGATCTTGTCTGTAAATAATAAAATCCTAATCACTCATAATTTATAAAATGTTCTGCTGCACTTCTGTACATGTTAAAAAAGTAATACCTAAAGTTTATAACACTCTTATTTTTTTATTATTATTTTATTTATTTTTTTTTAATCAGGATCAGTCTTGGACACTACAGTACAAGTACTTAATAATTATTTACTCTGGACTCAGGACGCTGTGATAAAGAAGAGTAGGGTCGGATCAGGTTTGAGTTGACAGTTGTAGCTTTCAACGTGGCTGCCTGATCATCACTGGCATATTTTGCAAGGAAATCATGATATTGCAGATTGCCAAATTCATTCACAGGAGCTGCTTCCCATACCTTGTCAAACTGATAATCATTTTTTTGCATGATTATTGATTGTTTTACAGATTCTGAATACAACTTAAGAAAAACTAAGAATGTGAAAGTTATGTTCTGTTTTAAAAAAAAATCTATTTAAAAAAATATCTAGAATAAACTGACCCTCTTGTCCACCAAACTAAAATAAACCCAAAGTGTTGAGTAGTTTCGTGACTAATATGTACCACTTAACAACATCCTTACAATTTTGAAAAAGTATTCTTTTCTTTCTGTCTTGGTTTACCTGTTCATCATTAACCCGCATGACATGTTTGTTGAGCACTTCGCGAAAGTCTTCCCGTGTGACTGAGCCAATGCTGGCAAAGTCTGCCTCTTTGAAATCATGATAGATGTTGTGGAAGTGAGCTCGCACTGCTTCATTAATCTTCTCCGTCACTTCATCTGTTGCCTGGATCACTGGTGGAGGTGATAAGTCCTGCAGTGCTAGTAATGTCCTTTCATACCGAGCATTCTGGTGGCAAGGACACAACACGATAAATGATAGATGACAACAATATTTAGCTGTCACTCTAAATGCAAAGTCTTTATTTCTAATGTGAAATAGTCAATCAAAATTAGATGAAAGGTGATATATATCAAACATCAAACTGTAGTCTCATTTATCAAACAGTCTGCAAAAATGCACCACTCTGTAAACCAGAATAGGGCCTGATTCAAGTCATTCAGTTTTATCACACAACTGTCCTGAGGATTAAATGTCAAAAATATTTCTGAGCAGAAGCTAACAGTCTACCTCTGAAGCTGCCAAATTGCCAAGGAAGATAGAGTAATCCACATAATTTTCTGGATTAATGTGCAACCCAGCCTTGATGTGACGCCATTGCTCACTTGTTAATGTGAAGCAAAAGATATTAATCACTCTTTGAAGCTCTTCCATCTTGACTTTGCCAGACTGGTTCTTGTCTATTGCTGCCAAAGTCTGAAACAAACACAAAAAATAATTAACAAAACTTTTCTGTTTAAAAAAAGATCCATAATCTGCCTCTAAGGACTTACATGGCATTGATGTGAAGTTAATAACAACTGAAGTGGGAAAAAAAAGGATCCTGAAATTCAAATGTCTATGTTTATCTTTCAAGCCCAATTGTCTACTGTTCTAATATTCAGCTATTCTGGTATTTGTGCACCAATGGCACTGCATACTATGAGTTGGCAACTTAAAATGAAGAATAATACTTAAAATAAAATTTGTTTACAATGTGACATAGCAGTAAAAACTGAATATAATTCACAAAAACTGTACTAAAAGTTTGCAGGGCTTATTTACCCGTATGATGTCATCAATGTTTTTTTCAATTTTCACCCGAAGCTTTCTCTCAGCTTCCTCTGGTGACAGTTCTGGATACTGCTCAGTTTGAGCCACCTGTGGCCTTTGCCCATAGCTCGATTTGCGGCCTTCCTCAAATGCATGCAAAAACTGTTTGTAGTTCAGACGGGTCTTTTCTGTGCGCATACCAATCCTGCCCGAAAAAGCACACTAACAAGATCTTGTATCATGGTACTCTTTATTTTATTTCTTACTTCTAAACACATTTTCACAAGTATACATTTTTATGAACAGCTTAACTATATTATAAGCTTTAGTACAAGGAAAAGACTTGTCAGGTATTAAAAGTCACATGCAGTAACCCCACAATTAATGTGATCAGATCACATAATTTTGGAATGTTGCTTCCTAAGACGGAGTAATTTTAGCAATGAGTATAATGTAAAATCAGGGTGGCTAAGGTCAAGTGTATCTAGTTAGTACAAAGAGGTTTGTTTTTTTTACATGATATGGTCATCATAGGCTTAAATTAATTCAGGCAAGTCAACAGGATGAATTAAATCAAGCAATTGCTGTGTCGAGCACATCTTGAATGAAGTACATGTAACCTGTGAGCCTCTATCCCTCAAGACCTCTTATTGGAGAAATTAAGCATAGATGAAAATGTTTTTCATCAACTTACTTATCAAGCAGTGAGAAGAATTCTTCATCAGTAAGATAGAAATTCTGCTCCAAAAGAACTTTTTGAATATCTGCCACAGACAAGGACCCACGGTTCTCTGTGTCATACTTGCAGAATGCCTTATACAAGCTGGAATAACTGTCACGCACTTTGTCCCTGCACAGAAGTCAAATCAATCTGTGAAAGCTCTTTACTTTTGAAAGAAAAACATATTTAGTTAACCTCTCAAATGATTTTTTGTTAGAAAAAAAAAAGTTAAGATTATGGTACCAAGAACAATGATTAGTTTTCATAATAAGGAAAGTTCTTCAGTCAGACAGAAATTTACATGCAGAATCATATAACCATTTAAGATGCACTTGAAATAACAACTGCACATTAATATGCCCACCTCAGCTTTCCAAGGACTTCAACAGCAGACATGTCTGAGGTGAGGTTGGCTTGGTTCTGGGTGATATCTTCATGATGCATCTGCTGCAGATCAGTGTGCAGCTGCAAAAAGTTGCGACTGCCATCAATAATGCGTTGGCTTGGGCCATGCTCATCACCAGGAGCATGTTCCTGAGCTCCAAGGTTCCACAAGAAATCCTCATGCGAGATGAAGCCCTTACTCTCTGGGTCATATCTATAGAAACATCTCATTTTGAGTTTGAGGACTGAAGCTTTGAGAAAAGGACTATGTAAATGACTGCACAAAAACAATTAATTAGAGTTTCAGGCTTACATGGGTTTTCACATTTTTTTCAAAGAAAGCTTACCTGTGACAATGAACAGAAAGTAAAGAAAAAAATTCATTCTTACCATGTAAAATCTTTATTTTTGGCAATTCACTGAACTGATGTTTGTGGGGAAAGGGGGCAGAAATCACATATGCTTGGTGTTTTACCTGGACCATAGACGTTTGAATTCATCATCATTCATGGGCATAATGAATTTGTACAGCAAATCTCGTAGTCCCTTCTTGGATATTACGCCCTTGCCATGACTGTCAATCTTGCAGAAAGCCTGGATTAAATTATTTTAAAAGATGAAACTTCAGATGATCAGACAAGTAATCTGATTTGTCAATATGGCACTATGCCTTTAGCTTCAGTGAATGCTGTTAGTCACAGAACGCTACAACTGTGCTAATTATATTTACTAGTTTAGAGAAATATCATATAAAGCAGAAAGATAGACAGCGTAACATACTGTCTTCTTTTTTGTCTTAAGAAAAAAATCTGCAGTACTGTAAAGCTAAGATGAGCACTGAAGTTTAGAGTTTTTCATTAAGGTTTTGTATTCTTTGTTATTTAGAGACAGGAAAGAAGCATGAATTATTTTTTAAATAACTATAGCATAAAAGCAGAAAATGCAACACAATATAGGAAAATATAAATGGAATCATAGTAAAAATATACCTTTGCTAAATCACTCCATTGACGGTAAGCTTTTTCTCTTAAAACTGTATGTGCTTCCTCTGCAGTCAGTGGTTTTGGTGGAAATGTGTCATTGAACCTAAGAGAGACAAAAATTATCAAATATTTTTGTTTGTTTGTGTTTTTAAAGGAAAGTTTATCTTTCAGCCTTTTCAAATCACCATATTTCTATGAATATTTCTATATTTTTAACACAGAGACCTTTTTGGCTTTTCCCATTCTACAAACTCTATCTTTAGTTTGGGAAGAAAATTTGTCTAATCACCACCAGCTGCAGTGACACAGTGCATATTTCTTTCTGAAAAGCTGATGGTGAAGTTACTGGTACTCAAATGTATATACAGTTTAATAGAGTGCCACAAGAAATTAAGGTTTTGTGGATGCTGATTTCATGTATGTTTTTGATTTTCTGTTTGAAATTATGATTTTACTCTTAGTAATCATCTAAGCAATGAATGTATGCTGTATAAATAAGACTTTCTTTCTATGATATATTTTAGAAAAAAAAATACAGATTCCACCCTTGTTCACCTAACTGCACTCATGGCCACAAAAATATACTGAATAAAGTAGTCTATATCTCTCTCCTTTTCTCTTGTAATTATAGTCATAAGCCAGTTCAAACTCATGTGCTGGAGTGAGAAAAAGCCTTCAAACCTGTGCACTGAGTTGAGCCACTTGTGGCCATCAGCAGTGTCCCTCACTTCAAAGCAGTCAAGAAAATCTAGGTAGGATATGCGTGTGTCTTTTGTAATGACCATACGACTGCAAAGTTTGTCATACTCCTCATCAGACATGAAGAACATGAAGGAATCCAGCATTCTCCTGAAGTTCCTCTTTGTGAGAGATCCAGCATGATTGTCATCAAACTTGTAAAAAGCTCCGCGCAATGTCTAGTGATATGAAATTTTCATGCAGGGAATTAATGAAAATAGTCTCAATAAAAGCAAAGAGAAGATAATTTTTTTTACAACATTAAAAAAAAATTTTCTGAGTTCTCATTTAAATATATATTGAAAAGTAAGAAAATAAATAAATTTTGTTTAAATGCTGTTGAGTTATGTTTGATACATTGAAAGTTTAATGACTTCAGGCAGTTCCTTTAAGCACAATAATATCTTGTCCAGCAATTAAAATGAATAATTTATTAATTTCCCAAATTCTTTTTCTGCTTTTAAAATGGCATAAATTAGAGGGAAATATTGTAGGGATTTCTGACCTGTAACATTAAGCATTTATCTATACCACAACACAGCACTTTAGTAAACTCACAGCAAAGTTTTCCCGCAGTTTTGCCCTCAGCTTCCCTTCAACTTCTTCTGCAGTCATGCCAAACTGGTCACCACGAATAGGGTTGACCCTGTGATTGCCCTTACGAATAAGCTGACCTTCACCTGGAAATCGTGGGTCCTCAAAGTTGAGAACAAAGTCCATATAATGCATGTGTCCATTGTGCAGATGCAGACGTGACATCAGTTCTTCAAACTGCTCATCTGTCATCATTATCCCCAAACCAGCCAAAATCTGAAAAAAAAGTTTTCTTAAACATCTTGCATGCATGTGTTGTAATATTCACTTATAAACATAAATGATGATGTCTAACCATATCCTTTGCTAATTAATTAGCATTTCTTGTGTCTGTGCCACCTATGAAAAATCGTCATTCTTTTTATTGAAACTGCTAGTGCTTAATGTACAAACCCTCCTAAGTGTTTGCCACCTAATAATCTCCCTTTCTCCCCAAAAGTACTTATTCTTGATAGTCTCCCCCCCACAACCACCCTCTCTCTCTCTAAACTTAGTAGGAATAGGAATAAGCTATTTATT
Source organism: Marisa cornuarietis (assembly GCA_004794655.1). NCBI lineage: Eukaryota > Metazoa > Mollusca > Gastropoda > Architaenioglossa > Ampullariidae > Marisa > Marisa cornuarietis. The sequence goes on from SMMW01000616.1 coordinate 1,742,002, forward strand.
GACTCCTATAAAATGGTCTGTGCAACGATGGCTTGTCTGTAGATCAGTTTCATTTGTACCATCAGCAGGTTTTGATATATATGAGGTCTACTTCTGGAACCTACTATAATTTTTATTATTTATATTACATGGCTGGCTGCTTTACAAATATCGGTTTGTATAGGAAGATGACTGTTCGGTATATTTTTTAGGTGTAGTTTGATCAAGGGAACAGCATGCTGTTCTATTCACAATAAGGCTTGCCTGACATGAGACAGGCTCTGACTATGCCAGTCATTATGTAAGACTGTATGTTAAACATTTAAAGTGGTGCATTTTTTTTCTTCCCAAATATCAAGACAGCAACAGTTCATGCACAAGATGGGTTTTCTTCATGCTTGAAAGGTTCAACATGAGAAAGGGTGCACCTGATCTTGTGGTAGGTATGGATGTATCATGGGCATAATCTTGTCTATTCATCTGCTTTGCTAAGCAGACTGAATTTGAGATGCACAACATTACCAAAATGGATCTAAAGTGAGACAATTTCATGCCCAACTATATGCTTATTCTCGAATTCTTGTCCCTCTCTTTTAGAAAATAAATATGTTAAAATAACAAGCTGTATCAATAAAATCTTTCAATAAAGGTTTATAAATTTTAAACATTCACCTCCCTAAACTGGCGTTTGGTTATCCTTCCTTTACCACTTTTGTCCATGCTCAAAAATGCTTTGCGAATCCCTGATGTCAGCTGGGAAACTTTGTCCTTGAACCGAATGATCACTTCATCTGCTGACATCATACCAGCTCGAAGGGCAGTGCTTTGATCCATCAGACTTTGTCTATTTTAAAAAAAATCTCACCATTTAACATGAGCTCTAAATATTTGTAAATAATACTTGTAATTTGCAAATTAAGTTTAACGAATTTGACTAAGCATTCCCATTACAAGACTTTTTTAAGATAAAAAACATTGTTTACCATTCAAAACTAATTAGTTCCAAATGTTTAATGCTAAATTGCAAACTGCAGTGTTTGAGAAAGCACAAGAGGACTTTGACTAAGCATGACTAAATGTGTGTGCACGCAGTTGCTTCTCTTGTGTAACAGTCTTTCTTTTCAAGATTTGACAATGTTTCCAAAACCTGCCACAGGAAGTTGAATTTGCTGCATTAAGAGAATGTAAGACCCATCATAGTCACCATCATCATTACAACCACCACCATCACTTAAGAGAAAGCGTGGGGATAGAATACGTCATGTAAACACCAGATCAGACATCTATAGAGCAGAATACAAAACAACCTTGATGAACCCCCACAGATAAAGAAAGAAGAAGTAGCAGCTGTAGTCCATTCAACGGACACTGAGAGTTACTGCTATGACAAGAACACACATTACTTGAAGGTCAATATCAGTACTGTTCAACAAAATACTTGAGTTAAATAGTCAGTAGTCGAATTGGCACCCATTCTGCTCCATTCTGGGTGTAAGGTGTACAAATCCTTAACAATGCTCCAAAGTAGACAAGAAGAAGTAGCCATTACAGTACATTCACCAGACACTGTGAGTTGAGATGGAAGCAAGCTTAATCGTGCTCCACCACACAGAGGAATTCGACTATTGACCTGTGCTATGGCAGTGTTCCCGGCGTGTACAAAGCTCGACGCTTACCATCGCTTGGAGCGTCGTATCACAAAAGCATTTTCCTGGCGCCGGGGTATAAAACAGTCTGTCGACAATTTACCCCTGTGGTGAAGACAGTAAAGTGCTGGACAGTAGAGAGCATCACCCACCTTCAGGGCTGCTTCGACTGCACAGACTGGCAAGTTTTCTACAATTCCAGTGACAATCTAGATAACTTGGCTGATGTTGTGTCTTCCTACATCACTTTCTGTGTTGACACAGCCATACCATCTAAGGAAAATGTAATCTATCCTAATAATAAACCCTGGGTGACAAAGGAACTCAAATCTGTACTAAATAACAAGAAGCGTGTATTTTATACGGGAACTGTATATGATGAAAAAAGTAGCAAACAGGGAGGTGCGGGATGTCATTAGGGAGGCTAAGATAAGGTACAAGGATAAAGTTGAGCTGATGTTCAGTAGTGGTGACCTAAGGGCAGCATGGCATGGCATTAAGAATATGTGAATCGCAAGGAAAACGCTCTTAAAAAACCAGTGGCACTTGCAGACGTTGATGAGTGTGATCTTCCCAACATGCTTAATTCTTTTCATGCCTGCTTTGAGAAACATGACTTCTCTCTCAATGTTTCCACACTAAAACCGTCTCTGGTTCCTGAACATGGGTTGGTGATTGCCCAGTCCTCTGTCAAAGATCTCTTGAGGTGAACAAATGTTGACAAGGCTCCGGGTCCAAATGGGATCGGCGGACGCACCCTCCATCACTGCGCCGAACAACTTAGCGGAGTTTTACAGCATCTATTCCAGCTGTCTGTTGATGCTGGTCATATTCCTGATATTTGGAAACTTTCGCACAATGTACCTGTCCCAAAAATCACTAGGCCCAGTCAACCAAATGACTTCAGACCAGTGGCTCTTACCTCAATCATCATGAAATCACTTGAGAAAATCGTAAGAAGTGAGATTACGACTGCTGTCAATAAATATCTTGACCCGCTGCAGTTTTCTTACAGAGCTGGAAGAGGTATTGATGATGCTAAGTTGTTTATATTAAATACGCTGTACAAATATCTGGAGAAACCTAAAGGTCATGCCAGGCTTCTCTTTGCTGATTTTTCTTCTGCTTTTAACACTGTGTAACCTAACTTGTTAGCGGAGAGTCTGGTCTCAGATTTCCACCTATCCCACCAACTAATTCTCTGGATCCTGGACTTTTTAACAGACAGCAGAGAGTTTCTGTTAACGGTCTTCTCTCAGATCCTGTTGTCACCTGTACAGGTTCCCCTCAAGGCTGCTGCTTGTCTCCATTACTGTTCATAGTCTATACTAACAGTTGTAGAAGCACTACTGATAGGAGCTTTCTGATAAAATTTGCTGATGACTCTGCCCTCCTGTCACTTTTGTATGATGATGAACATATTCACAGTGGCGCTTCACAGTGGCGCTCTTCCTGACTTTGTCCGCTGGTGTGACGAACACTTCCTTGTCTTGAATGCCTCAAAGACTAAGGAAATGATCTTCAACTTTTGGGTGAACAAGCCTGAGACAGTCATCAGTACCATCCATGATGATGCCATTGAGGTATATTTAGGTACCATCTTCGACAACAAGCTTAAATAGGACATCAACACTGACATGATCCTCCGTAAGAGTCAACAACGCCTGTACCTCCTATGAAAACTCAAATCTTTCTCTGTCAGCTCTGTCATCCTCACTCGGTTCTATCAGTCCTTCATTGAAAGCCTAATCACTTTTTCTTTCATCTCCTGGTTCCACAACCTCTCCCCAGGGAAGAGGAACAGTCTTTCCTCCCTTGTTAATATCTGTTCCAAGATCACTGGAATCAGGCAAAGGGACTTGGCAGCTTTATGTCATCAGCAAATCCTTAGGAAGGCATCTTGTATCCTCTCTATTTCTGATCATGTGTTGACATGTGAGTTTTCACTCTTGCGGTCCGGCTGTAGGTACGCGAAACCTTTATGCAAAACCAATCGCCACCGCAACTCGTTCATTCCATGTGCCATTCACCTGATCAATTCTACTGGCTGTGAACTTGTACTAGCCTGAGGTGACCTAAGGTCACCACTATATCCACTATATCTACTGTTGCTGGGAATATGTGTGTATGTGCGCGAGAGAGAGAGAGAGAAAAAATTATTTCAACATGTAGACTATCTCATTCACATCATATATATTTTTTATCTTTTTTATATCATCTATATGTATGTATTATCTCTTTATATCATGTATGTATTACTGCTAGTATGAGCACTATTTGGAATTGCCCTTGGGGATAAATAAAGTGGTATCGTATTGTATTGAATTCTGTGAGAGAGCTTTAGTGACTAGATCATGTTCGGTGGCATACCTAGGTAGCAAGCCAGGATGGAATATCACATTACACAGAAGCAAAATCCTTATCATTCTGTGGCTTCAGATAATTGTCCACTTTCGCACTGCTGGGGTTCCAATGGACCTACTTTCAACTGCACTGGTCAACTAAACTGTCCAACGGCATCATTTCTTTTTAATGACATCTTTGTTCTTTGGTTAAAATAATGTGGCCTGAATTATGCAACTTACAGATGTAAGACTCAAAAGACACCATTTGCACACGAAACAGTACAAATCATACCCTAATGTATCAAGGATAGCTATTCGGCTTATATATCCCTTGATGCATTTGTTTTCTGAACATATTTAGACTGACCTGACTGCTTGGTCATTCTGCCGACACAATGCTGCATGGCTACTACCATCCATGATCTGAGAACTGATGCCAATCAAATCACCAGGGCGGACATCCACATTCAATCTGGCCAGAAATTCCATATAGTTCACTTTTCCATCTTTTTGGTCTTCACAGCTCTCAAGAAGTCTGCAAGCCAGGAGGCATTATATACTAACAATTTAGATTTTTTTTCTGAGACATGGCTTTTGCATTCCACTTAAATATAAGCAATATAGCTAGCTAGGGATCCGGTTATAAAACTATTTCACAAGATCACCTACACCAATGACTTCTACCATCTGTATATGATGTGCATATATTTTGTAGTTGCACTTTATAAATTTTCTGAAAAATGCTTGAGATAAAATAATCATATGGATTTAATCTAACAGCTAATTTTGTACAGATTAAATTTTACTAGTTTTTGCTGACAATAAGACAGTTATCTTATTTTTAAGGAATTGTTTTTTTACATTTCATGAATGTTTGTGAGCACAGGAAATGCACACTCACTTTGCCAAATGGTCATCTGAAATGGGAAACACATGTCGATCAATAATGCATTTGAGTTGTGGGATGGAGACATAGCCTGTGCTTGCATAGTCATAGTATGCAAGATGATCAGCAAATGGTTTCCAGTATTGTGTGATCTTCTCCTGCAGAAGATCCTCAATCTGCAAAGTTGTTAGATCTGACAGTAACTTTAAAAAAAACAAACCAAATAAATAGATGCATATCTATGCACACACACACACACACCTTGTTTCATTCATTCATTTAGTTTGCTCATTAATTCAAATACTTGGAGTCATAAAAATATAGATGGCATGTCTATGTCTCCTATATGTTATCTCTGAACCACTTATCTAGACAAAAAAAAGTATCAGAGCACATGCAATTTAATATGTTTGACCAATGAATAATGTCAAATGATTAATTTTCTTTGTGTGATCAACACTAGGTAAAAAATTAATAAAAGCATACTGTTTCATGAGACATTATGGCAGGTTTGGGCTTGTCATTAAACTTGTGCACAGACTTTAACCACTTGTGTCCTTCCTGTAGGAGAGAGATAAAGTATGAAGTTGTAAGTTGTTACCTCACTTACATACTCATTTTGCACATACACACATACATGCGCAAGCATATGTGTACATAGATGCATATGTCAGTCTATGCATACATTCAAGTGCAGTATATATGTAAAATAATTTACTGTCTTACTAAGATTAACATATACACTACTAATAAAAGAGCAACAAAAAAAGAAAACATTTATACTTTGTACATATAATTTGTTGCTATTGACAAAAAATTGCCTCAAGGCCTTTTCATAGTGCTACAGCCCCAAACAGTGTAAAAATGACCTTGAGGGATTCTTTCTGTTCAAAGAGGTTAAGGAAGGCATGGTAAGACACCCGACTGCTGTTCTGTACTCCTAGCCTGTTCATCAGCTCCTTGAATTGCCCATCCTCCAAACGAAATGTGAATCGCTCCACGATCTGCCTGAAATCCTTACGAGTCACCTTTCCATCTCGATTCTGCAGATTATTCAGAATGAGGCTGCATAATCATTTATAATGTCTCAGTAGGAATGGGCCTTAGATAAAGATACAGATGCTACTGCAACCCTATCCAAAGGTCATTCTTAGTTAAAAATGAAATAAATTAAGTACATGCATCTTGTAATTTTACTGTTTTGGAACGTTTTGTGGTGCAAACTTTGCCTTGTAAGACAAAAACACTATATTTGCAGCAGAAAAAATTTACATTGGGATTAGTAGAATTTAATAATAATAATAATAATAGTGAAGATTTTTATAGCGCATATTCACACCCATAGAGAGCATGCTCTTAGCGCTTAAAACGAGGAAGAGACGTGGACCAAGTAGATACAAAACAAAGGGGATGAAAGAAAACGACAGTACTGACGACGAAACAGAAAACAAAAGGCATCAAGTAACAGGAACAGAGAAATATAGTGATTCTGCCGAGAAAGATGGGTAAAGTAGCAAAAGGGAAGGGGGGGGGGTTAAGAAGGACTAGCATTGTGGACTGTGTTAGGAATAATGCTCAAGGAAGAGGTGCGTTTTCAGTGCAGATTTGAAAGATTCAATTGTAGAAAGGTGGCGGATATTTATTTCCATAAATGCAGAGGACTTAATAGCAATCATCAAACTGTTGAGAGACCTTTCAACTTGTATCTGAACATAGCTGAATCAAGTGAAAACTTATTCAGTAAATGCGTACGTTAACACAAATAAACATACTTTGTCTAAGAGATCTATTTCTGGTGTACATAATCTTGTGTTTGTAAATATCTGAGTGGGAATGGGCCTTACGGTTACTTCTAAATGTATGATGTATGTACAGTCATGTAAAAATTTTAATGACTTTGCCAGGAAAAATTACTTTGTCAAATTGCAAAAATGCATTCTTGAGGGAGGAATACCCATTTTGCACATGCTGATTGAGGTGCTTCCACACAGCTTCCCAGTTGACTGCTTGCTGTGTCTCCATGATTGGATTAAACCTACAAATCAAAAAATGGGCATCATAAAAAAACGATATCTCTAAAAATGTCTTTAATTTAAAGCTTTCTGCCTTTAATAACTAAGTAAAACTAATATTAACAACTATCATTTGCATATACAGAATACATATATATATATATATAAAACTTTATAATCACTACTTATAGATAAGGAAGCTACACAAAAATGGATATCCAATTTTTCAAGGAAGGTAAAGGTGAGGGAAGGAGAGGGTTAGACTTTACTTCCAAACACACAGTATGTTAGAAATAGTGACCCACTTACACCACTGCTCCTAAGACCACTATGACTTGTGACATTCTTTACTTTTACCATTTAATAATATTTATATATAACTGTACATGAAACATACAAAATCACAGTTTTATAGTAAGGACGTGTAAAGATTCGAGATACCTGAAGACTAAAGCACTTAACTTTCTGAGTCTAATGTCTACCTCACAAGCTTTCTGACACTTCAGAGCATCACCAAAATAACACATGCCAAAAGTTTGAAAGCCTGTGTGCTGTGTGCTTCCAAAGATATCAAAGGAGATGCAAGTGTGTGTATGTGTGTGTGCATGTGGGTGCACACGCACGTGCACATGTGCATGACCAAGTGATGGGGAGAGTGAGTTGAGGAAGAAAAGTCAGTCAACCTACTTGTGGTTAGGTTGAATTGGCAATGTCTGGCCATTGCCTGTAGACACAGGATTTTGAAATTTTTCCAGAAATAGTTCCCATGCCACTCGCCCAGAGCCTCGCACACCACATCTGCCATCAAACATGGCAATGACGAGACTTAATTTTGTTGCTTGAATCAAATCTTGTATAGGGAATGTTAGGAAAGAAAACTAACTCAACATATATAAGTGATGTTTAAATTCCCTTATCATCATCATAGGGAATAAGAAAATTCTAGAATCAGCCATAAAAATTTGATGTGAGTGAATTTTTAAAGATTTTACAATGTTTAGTTATACCACACCATGTTCTTCCCTCAGCAAGCTCTCCATTTTGCTGCCACCATAAAATCCATCAGAAACTCTTTTACAATAGCCCTGACTCTCTTGCACAATGAAACTCTGGGTCAACAAGTATGCCTACAGTAATATGTGAATGATATATGTAGCCCAACCTTCAATGTCACTGCGCACTAATGGTAAAATTGTTTCAATAAGTTTCAGCAACCATGCATATATGGAATTTAACAAACAGTCAAGGCAAAGAATATAGTTTTGAAAATATTAGTAATAAGAGATCAAGAGAATTAACAAACTGTCATAAAATAATGAAGTTTAATAAAAGTTTTAATCATATTATGACATCCTTAACCAGTTTGTTAGTTTGCCTAGAGGGAGGGGAAGGTAAGCTTGCAGAAATCTTGTACAATGATTAGCAGTCAACAGTTACAACTCTACTACTGTAAAACACTAACCTGGCCATTAGCTGACCAAAAAGCTGGTCTGACATGGGTATGGTGAAGTTGGAAAGGATGGCCTTCAGGTCTTCAATGGACACAAAGCCATCTAATCGCTTGTCAAATGCCATAAAAGCCCGTTTCAGTTTTGTGTAGTTGTCTCGCATCTGTTGACATAGATGTGTGATGATGCCATGCAGTGAAAGATATTATGTGGTTTTCCAGATTGCACTGCATACTGCAGAAAGTGACAAGACTTCCCTCACTTATCAGAATGAGATATGACAGAAAGTCTGGAGATTCCTGAAGCACTGTTCATTTGTTTATTTACGTGTATGTAATACTGTCTCACAACACAACTCAGTCTTTGTATATGTATGCTTTATTCACACACTCTCATAGTCAACTGCTCCCAAACCCATCTGGTCTCTAACTGACTAGTTCTTTTGTCCGCCCCTTGTTTCTAGCCACAACGCATCCCCCAACAAAATTATAGGTTGTTATCCTTTACACACTGAGTCACTGGTGTCTAGACTACAATAGGGTAAAATACCTAACACCAAAACACTGTCTTTCTAAGAATGTCACTCTCTGATACAACAGCATATTACAAGTGGTCACTGCAAATTTAGATCATTTCCTTTTCAAAAATAATTTGCCATTATTTCATTTAATCATTTCTTGTCAACTTCCTAACAAAACTCCTAGCATTTCTTATGTAAAAGTGAATGATATTTTGTTTTGTCAAGTATATTATATACACACAAATATGTATATAGTATGTTTAGATGTCAATGGCTGAATCACAGGTGAATATAGAAGATTACTATACAGACCACAGAGTAATATGGGGCCTAGAGATGGGGGTGATGATGATTATGTGAGGAGGAGGAAGAAGACAACAATGATAATGGTGATGAGGATGCCACAAACTTATAGGATGACAAAATCAATTTGTCCTTACCCTTTTGCGGAACTCTATTTCAATTTGGTCAAAATTTAAGACCTGCAACATAGCTTCATCCTGCCTTTGTTGCTCTTTGATGCATGTGCTAGCAAAACGATTAGTTGGACTTTGCTGCTGTTGCTGTATCACTATTCTTGGCCATTTCAGCGCTGACATTATCAAAGAGACAAAAGGATAAAACTTATTAAAATTGTGGATTCTACTATTGGCAAGACTTTGAAACTCCATTTATTTTGTTGTCAGATTGCTACTATTGGTTAATAGAATGATTTATAAATGGTATGGATTAAATTAACTGCTGGAATTAAAGACCATAAACTAATCATGAGGAGATTAAAAAAAAATTATCAATAAGCAAATAATCCATTCAATTCAACCAGTAACCTAGCTAGTGACTATTCACTGAAAGTTTGCAAAGCACTTCCATGTTAATTTTGTTAATAACTTGCCTCCTGGAACATCATTTGAAGGTGGTTTTCCTTGAAGTTTGACATTAATACCAAGTCGTTGCAAGAAGTCCCGATAGTTCACTAAACCAGTATGATGGAAGTCATGTCGTAGCCACAACCTGCAAACAAAAATAGTAACTCAGATTCTAAAATTAATCATTATAATAAGTTAGATGATAACTTCATTACAATTTAAGCTGATAATTTTTGTTCTTTAAAGAGATCTTGAGCAAGTGAAATAAACGTGCAGTATTTTCCTTCCTGGATGAAGAATTGTGAAGGAAATGAAGCTAACGTAATATATAGTGACTGGATCAAAGTGAGGAATGAAATGAAGTACTAAACAGATTAATTTTACTGTAAGCATGAATTAATGCTCCTTATTATGCAAATATGATAACAAAATAGATATATGATGTGACCTCTATGCAAGTAGAACTATTTCTAAAAGCTGCATTTGAAGTAATAAAGAAATACCAATTACTTATCAAACTGTGTATCTGTGAACTTGAAGCAGTAGTTCTCCAGGACACGGCGAAGTTCATGGCGCTGAATTTTACCATCCATATTGTAGTCAAACAACTGCATGCCACGCACAACTGACTTTAAGTTCTGACTTATCTGTAAGCAGTATCATCACAGAAGGTTACATGTGGAAAGAGTTGTGTGTACACTAATAAGCAGTGTTACACAAAAAGGGCATTGTCAGAAAAGCTTCATCTTAAACTCAGCTGGCATCTACAACATGTCACAGATACATGACTTTATTACTTTGGGGCTAACGATGATGATGATGATGATGATGATGATGATGTCCATTTATAATGCGCAGGTATCCATTCAGAAGAATGCTCATTGCGCAGCAAAAACAGAAGAGAAGAAAAAAAATAAAACAACAGGAAAGTAAAAAAATAATAAAAATGAGAAAGGAAAGCTTAGTTTTATCTCCTTGTGAAGTTTAAAACTGGGAAGACTATATATATATATACTGTACAAAATGTTTTTACATGTTACCTAGACAGTGTTCGTCTGTGCACACCTCTCTGACTCTCTGAACTATTCATCTAAGTAATATTTATAGAATCCAGTCTCTGTATATATGTACACATAGCCTGAAGGTTAATGCTCTTGATTTTGGAGCAAAAGGTCGGTAGTTTGAGACTAACCCCGTCATGTAGCTAGGAAATGTCCCTAACCATCCAGCAGATGCTTACATGTTTTATTTGGAAGGTAAATGGTAGTGGAAAAAATCGAGATGATTGGACTCTGCCTTCAATATGCCATGCCCTGGACTTGGTAAATGACTTGCAGTTCACTGCCCCTATGGCTGCTAGGGTATCAGCTTTACTTATAGACTTTTAAATAATAATAAAACATTCAACTTATATAGCACCATATCCCAGTCCTATGGGCAGGCTCATGGAGCTATAAAAAAACAACAAAAACACACACACAGATGCACGCAGCAAACATAGAATGCCATATGAAATGAAAGAGATGTAGCTAGAAACTTTCTTGATAGATTGATTGATTGATTGAGTTAGGTCACTGCAAATCTTCCCTTTAATTGTCTCAAACTGCTTTGAGACATAGTATTCAAGGGGATATTATAACAACCTTTACCTTGTCTCGAAGCAATTTTTCAATCATGTCAGTGTTTCCTTCTTTGGGGGCAGCTGGCGAAGACCTGAGTGGAGAGATTTTCACAGTAAAAAACATAGTGAAAACACAGTAAAGACAAGGCACTCATGTGGGACATCCACCTTTAAATGCAGGAATCACTATAAAAATTCCCACAATCCACAATACTTCCACCAGCAGGCGCTTTCAAAGCTGGTATTTCAAAGAGCTTAATTTTGCTAAAGCAACAGTTTTATTTCTTCTTTATATTGGCACCATAAAACTATATGCACACTCTGTAATATTTGTTTTGGAAAATATGCTCTTTAGATAGATAAATATTCTCTTACATGACTGGTCTAAGATGGTTTGAGTTTCCAGAGCTGTAGAACTTGTGCAGAAAGTCCATGTATTTCACTGAACCAGACTTAGTTTTCTCTACCTGTACACAAACAGTAATATGGTTAAACACAGTCAAACAGTCCTTACCCTGACATCACAGCTACTTAGACAAGCTCCTGGACATGTTTACGTTTAAAGTTGCAGATACATGAATATATTTATAGGGTACACAAGCCTTCATCTATCTACATAGAGGCACACATGCACACACACACACACACACACACACACACACACACACACACACACACACACACACACACACACAAAACTAGTTCAGCTACCTTGTTAGCAATAGTAGAAAACTGGTCTGTAGTCATTGGAAAGCAGAATGTTTCCAGGACTCGCCTGAACTCTCCTTTGGTGACAGTTTCATTGTGATCCACATCATATGTTTGAAATGCCTGCAAAACACAAAGCAGTAAGTTTGATAAAAACAGATTCTTTTACTTTAATTGACCACATACACATAACTTGAGGAGTGTACACTAATGAAGTGGATTAGCAGTTATCATTTCAATAGTCTACTTCCTTCCAATTTTCTCACATTTGCGTGGTTGTCTATAAGATGAATTTTAATTTTCTTGGGTTATATTGCATTTTGATTATGAAGAGAAAACAAGCATCACAATAACAACATGTCATTCTGATTTTATGGACATTTGTGAAACATTACCTACAGGAACAATGAATGTAAAAGTTAAGATCTCACCTCTGGCCCATACAATTTTTCTCTTAATGTGGCTCCTACTTACAGGGCTGGACCAGCTTGCCATGTACTAACCTTATAGCTGGCAACAGCATAAAACTTTTAAAAAATCCCTAAAATTTCACTCACAAGAGGTCATCTTAAGGTTTGAAGTTCATGAACTATTTTATGTATTTTTAGGTTGTGGAAGTAAAGCACCTAATGTCTATTTAGAATGACAATGCTAAAATTAAAAAAAAAAGTTATAAAAAGACGACCTGCTTCAAACTGTCATATTTTCCATAGACTTTCTCTTTCATTAGAGCCTCAATTTCAATTGTTGACAGATTTGGTCGTGGCACATACTCTCCTCGACCTGGTAGCAAACAAAAAAATGTTAAATGCTTTAAGTGTTCCATTATATACTAAACAAACGTTAGCTACACCTCAAGGAAACAAGCATGCAACCAGAAAGGAAAATAAAACTAAAATTTACTATTTTTCTCCACAGGTAACCAAACAAATAGCAGACAGTGCAAAAGATGCCCAATGGTAAAAGAGTATTATAGCAATGGAGATGTAGGGAACATAATAACAAACTATAGAAAAACATAAAAAGCTTACAATTAAGAGGAAAATGAACCATTAATGGTGCATACATAGCACAATGGTGAAATTGTAAAGCTATATGTTGTCAACGTACACCAGCATCCACTCACCAAAAGAAGATAAACGGCTTGGAACAGATGCTGGTGTGGTAGTTCGATGAACAATACTCTCTCTCGTTCGTAAGGCAGGTCGGGCTGTGAACCGCACGCCATGCGATTCTGGCTGGGGTCCAACACCAATGCCAGCCATAACTGATGCCATTATTTTGCAGTTTCTTTACCTACGACAAATAGATGAACAATTCACCTGTAACTGGTCTACCTAGTAAAAATAAGAATTCAGCTCATGGAATTGAGTACCTAAATTTTTTTCTTGTATATAAATTTCAGAATAAGCGAACTGAGGAAAAAAAACGAAATGAGAGGGTGGGTGGTATATAGATCGACGTCCCCTCCGAAGCTTTGAAATAATCAAAAATTGATAGAGAGTAAACGAAACCGCTTACCGCTAATGAAGAAAAATCCACAGAAGACGATCCGCTTGAAAACAATCGAAAGTATTTTCTAATTCATTAACGTGCGCCCATCCTTCTCTGATTGCCATTTAACAGGCTCGGGAGCTTGAAAGGCCTGTTGCCATGTGCCGCGACTCCGTTGTTAGGATGGGCCCCGCGACAGGGGAAAGAACTCTTTGAGCTAGCTTGTGGAAAATGTGTGCGTGCGTGTATGCACGGATGTGTACCAAAAAAAAGAATATTTCTATATAAAAGTTTTGGTGTGTGTCTGTATGAATGGAATGGCGAGTGAGTTGAGAGTTATGAGTGTTTTTTTTCTAAATTCAAGTGATTTTAACTGATAAGTATTCTAAATACTTCTACTAAATTGCTAATTGTATACTAGGTCCACGATTTTACACCCCTCGTCCATCTCTCCAATTGAGACATTTGTCTTGGAACACTAGAAGACTTATTAGTTCATCGAAGTCACGAAAGCACACATACATTTTCAGTTGCAAACGACGAAAAAAGTAATTGTCGATGATTTTAACTTCAGTTTTGTTTATTGTTGTCACAGTACTGATCGACGTATGTTTTACTACGTCTTCTCGAGTATTGTATATATGACGACGTTTGAATATTATAGTCAAAGAGAATTTAACTTTTATCTGTAAACTTTTAAGGCGGACCGAAAGGGGAAGCCATATTTATCCCATAAAGTACATGTATATAGGTTCATGGGTTGGCCAAATGCTTTACCAAACCTTAAACAAGTCGTCAAAAGCGTTAGCTCAACGAACGCAGAGCTGCTGGATGACCAAAATACGTTTGCACGACGTCAATGATGCCCCTCCCCTAACGCCTGTATGTGGTGCTCAAAATCTTCTTGGCGAACAGCATGCGTGAAACCCTCCACAGCCATCAGACCTTCATTTCCATTGGTGTAAGTCCGATTTGCAACCTATACGCTTTGCAGACCGAATCGATCTTATAGTAGGCACTATAACAATTAACTGCAAGATCATTACAAACTGCTAGACTGACAGACACTTCGAACCTATATGGAATGGAGACCAGCACTGATAAGAGTAAATTCATGGTCATTGGCAACAGAAAGTTCTACATGAATGGGGTACGCCTCAAAGAGGTAAACATGAAGTTTTTAGTACTTGCATGCGAGTCACCCTTTCCAAAGACGTCAGCTCCACGACAGATATCCCCATCTGGATCGCAAGAGCAATAGCGGCAATGGCTAGGCTAGATCGGACTGTCTAAAATAGCCATGACATCAGGTTTACTACAAAGTACAATCTGTAAAAGTAGGTCTGTCGTAGTACCAATCCCGCTTTACGAATGTGAAACGTGGCTTCTGCTTGCCGACATGGAGAGGAGAATCCAGGCATTTGAGAACATGTGCCTGAGAAGGCTGCTCTGGACCTCGTACAGAGAATGTAAAACTAATGACAGTGTGCAAAGCCCATGCAGGAACTGCTACTTGCCCACCAAATAACTTCAAGCTGCATCATTTTAAAAGAAAATGGCTTACGTTTTGTTTATGTGCACTGCACAAGCATATAACAGCTGTGTTGGCAAACTTCTTTTGGACTGACTCTTTATAGTGGTTAGTCTTAGTGTTAGTTGATTTGATTCATAGCAGTGGTCAGTCACTGTGTAGACTGTTTGGTAAAAGATCAAAATGGCTGGCTCCTTGAACAGTGTTAGTATGGAATGATAAAAAGTGTTAAGATTTGTGTCAATTCCAATCGTGATACAAAAACTGAACATCACATAACGTACCCTTATTTATCTTTATTTGCCAAGTAATATACAATGGTGGAAGAGACATTAAATATCTCCGTGATAACAACCACCAACCCATTTTAGCTAGAGTTCGCAGTGTCTGCATAATTTAAGCTGCAAACAGACTTCTACATAAAAAGCATGGATGCAATAGTGACTTTCCTAAACTAAAAAAAGATATTATAGATATCATCTTTATCACAATTTCACAACAATGATGCCCTGATTGTCCATGTCCTGATTGTCCATAAAATTAGATCAATCACACAATCAGTCATACTACACATATTAGTTTTTCATTATTCATGGTAGAAAATATATTTAAAACATTGTTTTATTTAATTAGGAATGCTGCAACAGAAATATTACAGATATCACAAGTATCTGAGGGCAGAAGCACAAAATCAACTGACTCAAGGATTTCAGGTCAACAATAACAGTGAAATAGCATGGATAGGGTTGCTAGCCCTATGCCCAACCCTCCTCCTTTTTCATGGGGGCTTGGGACTGACAAAAACCTTTATGCTACGGAAACGACAGCTAGAGAAGTAACTTCATTTGGTAGAAGGAGTGAAGCAGACCAGGCAACTGGCCCTATGACAGCAAGGGATCAAAGCCAAAAGGAAGTCTCTGGCCCGACAGCAGAGCTCCTAACACCAAAACAAAAGTGCTTTAAAGACCACAGCCTCCATCGAGAAAAAGCTAGAAGTGTTTCAAACCAAGTGTCTGCGGCGCATACAAAAGATCTTCTGGCCCAACACCATCTCAAATGAAGAACTGCGCGAAAGGGTGGGGATGTGCACCTTGGCAGAAGCGATCCAACTACGGCGCTGGCGATGGTTAGGTCACGTGTGCCGCATGCTTCCATACTCAATCCCCAGAACAGCCCTGCGATGGACACCACAAGGAAAGAGGAATAGAGGGAGGCCCAAAGAGACGTGGAGGCGATCCATCAAAAAGGACCTCAAGAACAGAGGCCTATCACTCGAGACAGCCCCAAGAACAGCAGCAGACAGAACCAGATGGAGGTCCCTAGCTATCACTTCACATGCCAGACAGCACAATGGTGATTGATGATGATGATAACAGTGAAAGAATAAATGACATCAGAACAAATAACTCTGTTAATAAGCTAAGTTAAGAATAAGTTAATAAGTTAAGAAATGTGAGACCTTCAAAATTATTCTTTAAAATGTGAGCCATCAAAGAAAATTCTAAACCCTTCTGCTAAAATAATTTAAGATATTTAGACCAAAAAAAAAAATCCTGCAATAAACTCCACAACAAATTCATACAAAAAGAGATATTACTGCTGAGCCTCTGAAAATTGGTTCACCAACGTTTTCAGTAAATTAAGATAGAAGTCAGGTTGGTTAGGTTGATAGTCCTCATACTTAAACTTTTCAGTTTCCTTGGGTATGGCTGGTTCCACTTGCGTTCCTTCATGCCATTCATTAAATGATGTAATAGAGATATATTTGGCTTTTGCATCAATGGCAGCTTGAAACGCTCTCCTGAAGTAATTCCCATGGTCTCTCTTTCTTTCTGTCTTAGCATTCCAAGGTCTGATGCGAGTGTCCACATAGCCTGGCCCAATGCTGGGCACAAACAGCAAATTGTTATTCTTGGCAAACTCTGCCATCATCTTCCAGTTAGTCCATGAGCTGCCTCTGGTGAACTCATTTGCTGCAAAGTAGGTATAAAATCCATCAAAGCCAGCATCTAAAATTTTCACTTCATCATCTGGGCTTAGATATAAACCCAGGAAAATTCCATCATATTTAGTATCTCGCAGAGCCAGTGCTGCTCCTGGCTTAAGCACTGCTGCCCATTCTGAAGAGTGCACCTGGTATGAGTCATAGATGTAAAATACTGGCAGATTTTGTCCCTTTAATTCTGTCCTGTAAAATCCTGGATGATGTCCGTATGTATCAATAATGTATCTGACGTGTGTTTTTAGGGTTTCTCCACCTCTGTTTTTGAATGGCTCCAAGTGAAAACAAACCTGTAAAAGAAAGCATGTAATTTTTTTTGGCTACATTTTCAGTGATTTGGACACATGAGATAAATGTAGTTTAGGTTAGAGAAAAGTAATGGAAGGTTCTGGAGGTGGCGGGGAGATGGATCCCACTTTTTTCCAGTGTGGTCCTGACTGAAGAGAGCTTTTTGAAAAATGAAATTCAAATAGTATCTCAAAATACTCTTTACCATTAGGTCCCCTATTTTGAGTGCGGGAGAAGCACCACTGCATCGTGCAAGTGTTACGGTCCGCTGACAAATGGCTCATGTACCTCAAAATACCACCTCTTTGTTTCCCCTTATTTCAAGTGTGGGAGAAAGTACCAATGCACCGTGTAGGTGGTCTGGTCTGCTGACAACTGGCTCACATACCTCGAAATACCACCTTTTCAGTTTACACTATTTTAAGAGTGGGAGAAAGTACCACTGCACTATTTGTTTTGGTCCAGGTCAAGTGGCTCACATACCTCAAAATTACTCTCCTTCCCCTTCATTTTTGTTCCCTTATAAGATAATACTTTATTTGTCTCAGAGGGCAATTTGGTGGCAGCTCGATAAAATTTAAAAACACGCACGCACACACACACACACACAAACAAAAAAAAAACACACACACACACACAAAACCCAAGCACACACACAAAACACACTCACACACACAAAAAAACACATGCACATAAAACACACACAAAAAAAACACCCACACAAAACACACCCACACACAAAACACACAAACCATACAACACACACATGCACACACACAAAACACACACAAAATACATGCGCACACACAAAACACACCCACACACAAAACACATGCACACAAACACCAAAAAACCACACACACACAAAACACACACACAACACATACACACAACACATGCAGACAAAACACACACAGACAAAATACACACACACAAAACACACACAACACACGCAAGGTGTTCTAGTCTGCTGTCAAGTGGCTCACATACATCGAAATTCTTTTTTCCCTCCCCTTAGTTATTAGTAACTTAGTAGTGTAAGTAGAATTAGGCATTAGAAGAAGCAGGCGAAAGGTATTAGTAGTGTAGGAGTTAGGTATTGTACACTAGGATGGAATTGGTTTGCATGTGTAAATAAATCCATTTTAAATTTACATACCTCTATGTGTGTGACTCAGCATGTAAGTTTTGTCCTTGTTGTATAAAGGAACTAACTATATATTCCTTGGGCAAATGAAATGTGTCGTCTCATACACAGTAAAACAGTGAACAAAAGTAGTTGTGGAACACAGAACACACATGACGAGAGGGAGAAGCCATCCAATATGGAGCTGAATGGCACAACAAAAAGAACACTTTCGAAAAAGCAGAGTCTTTTGTGGAGTCTAAGAATGATTAAGTGCAGAGGTGTGCTAGATGGAAGGAAAAAAAAAAGAACACAACGCAAGATATATTACACTAGATAGCACATCTGATGAGTAAAAGTTAGAACTGCAGTGGAAAATTCTCCTTGGGAACTTTCATCCTCTTCCCTGGAACAACAAAGAGGGACAGACTGATTGGCATTTACAACAATGAGGAATGGACTGATTGGCATTTGGGCTTTTTAGGAGCTGTGACTAATTGATGATTCGGCCGCAGTGTTTTGTAAACTTTGTAATAAAATAGTGGACCAGTCCAGCCACAGAAATTTATGGTGCTGTGACCCGGATCTGCTTGTGGCTTGGAAAAAAACTGATCAGTCCGGCTACAATATAGATTTTATTTAAGTTACTAATTCCGTTCACCTATTTTCTATTTCTCCATCTGTCAAAGACATCACAGTCTCAAACGTATGAATCCATCAAAATGAACAAACACACAAAATCATATTAGAACAGATAGCAAGAGAAACATATTCTTGAAACATTTTCACCTACCAGTTTACTCATACTTTTTCCTAACAAAATAAATGCAAATTTTTAAAATCATTATCTATTTTTTGTAAATTCATCTATTAAAATTCCAAAAAAGGTAATTTAACATCTTAAGATACACTTTGTTCTGTACACTTTCCTAATCACATCTACTTGCCTTGATTCCATTATTATGTGCTGAATCTAGAATGAGTGGCATCAAGCTGTCGAAAGGAATGCCATTATCATCACCTTCACCTGGGGGGTACCATGATACTGCCAATACTCCTATGAGTAAAGATAAATAAGCAAAATAACTTGCTGAATGTCTGAAAATTGAAAACATATTAAACTTGCACTTAGAGATACTGATACTTTGCTAAGGAACCCATAGTTTATTCAGCATCACATGCAGAAGATAAAATCGAACCCTGTGTATTATTTCTTTGATCCCTAATGCATAACAGACGTGTATCTGATTCATTATTAGATTCATTATTTGTGCATTTGATTCACTATCAACGATCACACAACCTTATCTATGTTGCTTTTCACTATGTATGATGGCATCAGGTTGTAGAAACCAGTTCCTACTGGAAGTTACATGTCTAACATTTTCCATGATATACCATGTTAAATAAACACGTTTATGGGCTGTGTTCCTGTCTTGTGACCATTGGTCACTGCTTGTTAAAGCAAAAGTGGTCAGAATTATGTAGCGAATACTCTGCTGTTGCCCTAAGCTCTTCTGTGTGCATGGTTATGTCTTCATTATTGTGCACGTACTTTATACAAATATATACATATTCATATGTATATTAGTTAGCTATTGCAGCTTTATGTTAAGTTTGTTTAATCTGCACTGTTATTTTAAGGTCAAGATGGCAAACTCACCTACTCCTGCTGAACGGATCTGTTTCATGTGTGTATTCACAACAGAAGCATCTGAAGAGCTGTAGGGACCAAGTTCTGGATAGAAATTGGCACCAATGTCACCAGGGGGCAAATGCTTACCCAAGGGCCATTTTTTTGCCTCATCTTTATTCCAGTGAGGAAGCATATGATGATTCCAGTGTATATAGCGTCCATCAGTTTGTGGGTTACCATACCATGGGTAATAAAAAATATGTACTTTGAAGTTCAATACAGTTCCAGAATTTGAAAATAAAGCTGCCTTCTCGAAGTCATTTTTTTCTTCATGTAACATTTCAGTTCTTCTTTCCACATTAACAGAAGCTTTTCTATCCAGAACCCAGAGAGTTTTAGATAGTAATGGATATCTGGTTGTGTTTACTGATTCTAGTTTGCTTTGAGGGTTATTATTTTTGGCTGCAATGCCCAGTTTCTGGAAAAACAAAGAGTCTTGAGGACTATTGAATTCAGGATTATTTTCAGACAAAGATCTTTTTATCCTCTGAACTCTTCTCTCTGACAAAATGTAGATGGAAATACTGATCATGCTAGTTGTTAAAGAAAATGCAAGAAAAAAGACATAGTAACGTACACTACGAGGACCTCGACCCATTGATGCTGGTTATTCAAACAAAAAGTGTAATTTTCTTTCCTATTTGCAGTAGCTTCATTTTGCTCCTCTTCAGCTCACTGTGGATTCACAAGAAGAAAAAAATAATTTTACAAAAGATGATCTGATCTATAATTTAGGAAGAAATATAATTTAAAAAAATATATATATAGGATCAATTAAGCCGGAAGATCATTGTTAATAAATCTGCAAGTTACTTTTCTATGTTGGTAATTATACTACCTGATATTTTATGCCTGTTGTCTTCAAATGTAATGCAATATCTGTCTGTGTTCACATATGCTACTGTATGCTTATTTTAATGTTTTCATCATTTCCCTTCCAAGTTGTGTGTATGAATGTATGATGTCATCTTTATATTACTGCTGTGCATGATTGCCTTCTTTGCCTCCAGATTCTTTGCTTCCATATACTGAATGATAGACATGTTTGAAATGAATTAACCTTAATAATAATAATAAATGAAGATTTTTATAGCGCATATTCACACTCATAGAGAGAATGCTCTTAGCGCCTAAAACGGGGAAGAGACATGTAATAAATGGATAGAACACGAGGGTCGGAAGAATTAACGACAATACTGACGACAAACAGAAAACAAAGATAGAAAGCACAAAAAGGCACCAAGTAACAGCAACAGAGAAAATAGTGATTCTGCAAAGAAAGATGGGGAGAAAAGTAGCAACAGCGGAAGGGGGGATTGTAGGAAGGACTAGCATTGTGTGGACTGTGTTAGGAGTAATGCTCAAGGAAGAGGTGCGTTTTCAGTGCAGATTTGAAGGATTCAATTGTAGGAAGGTGGCGGATATGGAAAGGGAGAGAGTTCCATTGTTTTGCTGCACAGTAGCCACAAATCCTGTGACCATGTTGTTGTTCTGGTGACAGGAACAGTTAGGATACGGTCATCAGACGAAGAGCATAGTTGTCTGGCCGGAACGTAAGGAAAGAGAAACTCAGAGAAACAGTAAGGACAGGAGCCTGTAAAGAAATTAAAACACAGCACAGACAGTTTGTACTGGATGCGAGAATGGATGGGTAGGCAGTGCAGAAAACGAAGGAGAGGCGTGACATGGTCCCGTTTCGTGGCTCTAAGCACCAGATGTGCAGCGGAGTTCTGTACTTTCTGGAGTGTGAATGAGGTATGAGGCGCAGCCTGCGAGCAAGGAGTTGCGGTAGTCGAGAAAGAACAAACGCACAGACAAGAGTGTTGGTAGCGTGTGTAGAGAGAAAGTGACAGATGGAGCTCATAATAGGCAGACTGACAGACAGCTGTAACTTATTTATCAAGGGTCATGTCTGCATTGACAATAAACCCCAGATTCCTAACAGATGACGCGAAGGTGATGTTGGTTTTGCCCACCTTGATGTGATTGGGCAGACTGACAAGCGAAGATTGATGTTTTGTTCTATAGCACAAGAGGGCTTCCGCTTTATCATCATTTAGTTTAAGCTTGTTTTTTACCATCCGGCCCTTGACGTCGCTAATACAAGCTTCTAGAGTGCTAATAGCAGAGTGAGAAAGCTGGGAAGTTATTTGTATTTGTGAAAGAAAGTTTTTGTTTTAAAGGGAAATTTGTTGACCTCAAATATTTTGTTAGAAGATGTTATAACTATGTAATATGCAAAGCCCTTGCTTAAAACTTGATTAAAAAACATTAGTCTGATTTTTTTCAGCCAAAATTATCTTCCGCCCTCAGAAAATAATAACTTTGCTGTCAAACATTTCTCATCCAAATGGATGCTGCATCATCATCTTTAATAATGTGGCCTGAGGATAACTGAAGTTAAAATGGATCGACACACCTTTCTGGGCCAGCCATAAGCATAAATTTTAAAATGTTCTCAGCACTCAGCTTTTAAAAATGCTCTATATTTCTTCATCTGTGGCTTGGTCAGCAAGGAACTAAGTAAATCTACATGATCAAAATCATCTGCTTTAATTTACTTTGGGGCCTGATTCAGAAAGAGCCGTTGTTCCTGCCGAGATTCTGTTCTCACTTCTGTCCTAGTCCCGAATTAAGCAAGATCTGTGCGCGCATGGACATTCATAGAATCTACTCTCGTCTTTTTTAAATAAACCATATTGGTTTTAGGCACCTCAGGGGCTTTGGTATGTAAAGTGAAATAAAAAAGGGAAATAATGCCTCATCACTTGAATAATTTGTAGATTTCATTAACATATCGTGACATTCTATATATTGTTTCCTCTTTTAGTATTTCAAATGTCGTGCATGAAGATCACGGCGGTTTGTCTAGTCACTTTGAGCGCAGTATGAGTAGAATATGCTATCTTAAAAGCGGACCATGCTACAAAACAACAACAAACAAACAAAAAAACTCCACGAGGTTCACCGGCTGCCAGTCCGAGCTTATGTTGATTACAAAATCACCACACTGTGCTACGTATGTTGTCTTCGCAGCCTTGTCATTTCATGCCTATCAAAGCTACTGATGCGTTAACACCCGAGTCTGTCTCTTCGGTCCGCTTGTTACCTCCTCTCTCTGCCACGCATCAGACGGCAGAAATTCTGCAGACGCTTTTTCCCATTGTAATGCCTGACTAGTTAGAATTCGATCTATTTTTCTCTTCGGTTTGTGTCTACATTTGAAGCCTTCAAATTAGGGCTCAAAACTTGTCTCTTTAAGAAAAATAATGCATAATCAAACGAACTGTTTCTCCCACTCTATTCTTCATCCGTGCACTTCAGTTCTTCCCAATGTTTGGTTGACTGTCGGTTCGCTTGTACCCTTGCAACGCATTGAGTTCATATCCACATGGGAAAATGCATGTTACAAATCCAATTATCATTAATATTAAAAGGAAATATAACTTGATTACATTGCATAAAGGTAAGCACACTGAATCCACACATCATGGTGTGCTTGGATTCTCCATACAGCATACACGATCTCGTCAGGGCTTTGTTGAAATGTCAAGGGTCAAGGCTTGCGAAGCTTATCATAGAAATGTTTAAGTGGGAATTAGACGAAATCGCTTTATGAATCGGTTTAAAAAAACAATAGTTTCATCAGAAACACATACGTAAAATCCACATTTTAAATCTTAAATGTGCTCATATAAAATTTATATATGAAGATTTTATCCGAAGATCTTTTTATATGAAGCCGAAGGTTTATATTTGAGACAATATATGTGATTGGTTCCTGTGGAGAATTGCATCCAATAAAATCTGACTTTGGTTAGCGTCTTATGGCATTATGGGACAAATTCCTACCGCCATTTTGATCACCACGCTATGCTTATGTGAGAAAACCAGTGATTTTATAAAATTGTAGGCGTTTCCTGTGAACGCTTGCACTGTCTGCAAGTATGGAAGCTGTCAGGGCTTTTAACAATGAGGTATGACACCATCCGAACTCTGTCTTGATGCCGAAGTCAACTCGAATCCGTTGGACTTGCTAGGCTGTTTCGACAGTTTTCTCGCGGTTTTCTTTCTGAAAACCTAGGTTCTAATGTTTCTTGTTAGATACACGACTCGTGAGCTAGAAGGATTCTGCTATTATCAAAGCTGATAATCATTTGCTTATTTTGGCTAGTTTGTTGTTTTCTACTTATCCGAAATTGGTTAGCTGTATACTGTTTCCGATTCAAGTCACCTACAAGTCAACTTAGGGACTTTGATATAAGATCGCGGACATAAAATAGATTAGCTGTTACTGGTGGAGATATATTGTTTTCACTTGCCCCTTGCATAGTTTTGTGTAATCACAGATAGGATTAGGAGCATTTTGAAAGATTCGACAATGTGTCATGTAAAATTACTAGCACTGCGAGGCACGTTCACAATTACAGAAACATTTTAATTTGATTAAGATTTAGTGATATCTAGAATTCCAAATCTCTAAATCAAGACAGTTCGTTGGCCGTAATGTAGTTTCAGCTGTTTCCTAGCTCATCAAGGAACATAAAATGGATAATGATTTCATTAGGCATTTGTTTCTTTTCACTTTCCCTTCTTTTTTTTTCTTAAAGTGGACGTTTATACTTAGCATTATGATCAACTACTCGCTGAAAGCGCCAATCAAATAATACACATTTGTGGTCGTTGCTGAGGCATTACAGTAATTTACTATTATCTTTCAGTTTTATTATTTTAGACAGTGTAGCTATATGAAATGTGTTAAAACCACCCATATTCTAAAGTTCTTGCCTCTATGGTTTAAGAACATTCATTTCAGTGTAACCGAATTTTTACAGTTCAATGAAATCTTTAATTTGCTTTGAGCATGTTTTTCTACAATGCAGCACATTTGTAGTTACTGTCAGCTAAAACACATACACATCACAGTTGTGTTTTGAGTGCATAGGTACTATGTGTATGCTAGATAACAATAGCTCTGGATTTGAATCAAACTTCACTCTTTTGGAAGCTGACAGTTCAGAAATAACTGGAGATTTCATATCATAGTTACATGAATTTTGAGAAGGCATGATGTAGGTAGGAAAGATAGGCTTGAATGTCATGCACTATAAAGAAAAAGCTGAATATTGTAATGTAGTAGTATTGTTGTGGCACATTAAAAAAGTGTTAACAGATCCCACATTTCTTGTTTTCTTACAGTTATCGTCTCTGTATGAGACGCGACCACCTGTGTCAAGAGCCAAAATGGCCAGTGTAACAAAACATGCCATAAAAGCCATCAAATTCTACAAGCATGTGGTGCAGAGCGTCGAAAAATTTGTACAGAAGGTACGCAAATAAAGTGGAAATTTTGCTTAGTTCGTGCTATTCTTATTATATTAACAGTAGGATAAAAGGCTTGTTAATATTTTTTTCCAGTGCAAACCAGAGTACAAAGTACCAGGCCTTTATGTAATTGACTCCATTGTGAGACAGTCAAGACACCAGTTTGGTCCAGAAAAGGATGTGTTTGCACCACGGTTTACCAAAAACATAGTATCTACTTTCCAGAACCTTTTTAAATGTCCACCGGAAGAGAAGGTAACTGGTTCTCATCTTTCAGTACTGTACAAGTTGTATAATTGAATTGTAAATTTGCAGTGGATTATTGTTCAGCTTATTAAATTTAATTTTTCAGAAATATGCAAGAGCATTATATCTACTTAGAACTGTTTTAAGATTTGTGCCTTCATGTCTTTCTTGTTTTCTTAATTACAGAAGAGTGTATTAAAACAAATGCTTATAATAATAAGAGGCTGTGGTATTCTTATTTAAATACAAGTTAAGTAAAGGATATGAGAATACGCATTTATTTATGTATTCTTTTGTTGTATTTTTCTTAACAGTGTCGGGTGGTCCGTGTCCTTAACTTGTGGCAGAAAAATGCAGTGTTTCCTGTAGAAGTTATACAGCCTTTGCTAGATTTGGCAGCGGAACCAAACAATGTGGATTTAGTTCTTGCAGGTGAGTATGTAAAGATCATTTAGTTTTGCCATATTGCAGTGAAAAGTACTTAGGGGGTAAATAGGCATAAAAAAGTTTTTTAAATGTTTTCTTTTTTAGAATAAGAATAAGAACTTGTTTATTGGTCAGGTGACATTGCACTCAGAATATCGTTTCATGCTGAAAGAGACAAAACAAAAGAAAGAATAATGTGGGCTATCAGATACATATGCACAAACACACACTACCTCTCTTCCTCGCTTGCCCTCTTCCACACTCTCTTTATATCACAGACACAGACACTGCCCACATAATGAGATATGACCCACGCATTGCAGAGTCAACCAAAACACACATGAGCAGGCAGGCTAACACAAGCTATGGCGGAGTTCAGGAAGGCTATCGCTTCAGCAAAGAAACTATCACATAACTGGGAAGTTCTGGCCCAGACAAATCTATTAATGACTCCAGAGGGCATGAGACAGAACAGGCCATTGGCCAGATGGGAAGCATCCGCCACAATCTTGTGCACCCTGTACAGACTGCGCTGGGGGTAGTTTGTACCCACAAGGGGTAGGTCACAGCCAGCGCATGGGCTAGCTGCACACACCACTCAATTGAGTAGGACTTTCTGTTTTTGGGTGGTACTGCCATACCAGACAGAATGTCAGTACACTCTCAATCACTGCCCGGTAAAACTGGACCAGAATGCCCCGTCTTATGCCCAGTTTCTTCAGCTCTAGCGAACGGCTAACGCGAATCTTATTTTTTGTAATTATGGAAGTCTGAAAATGTGCACAATTATGTTGATAGCCCAACGTGCAGTAGAGAAGGTGGTGTCAGCACACCAGAGGAATTCTGCAATGGCTGCAAGAACGAGCAACGGTGGAGGAGAAGCAAGTTTAATTGCTCAGCAAAGTGAAATAGTCAACACTGTCACAAAATTGCTGGAACAAACAGGAGAGGTAAGCTTTTTATTAGTATTTAGACAACTGATGGTGATACAGACTTACTAAGTTAAACATTAATTGTTACTTTCTTTGTTCATAACCTTTAAATTGCTGTCAAAATATCTGTGTGTTAGGGTAATCTGCTGGCAACAGCTCAGGAAGGCCAACTGCAGCAACTACAGTTGCTTCAGCAGCAGCTGATGATGCACACTGAAATGATGTCAAGCAAACCTCAGACAACTCCCCCAGTTTTGGACAGCAACCTGTTGGCCCAAATCAAACTGCTTACAGACCAGCTTCTTTCGAAAACGTCGGACTCCCCTACTCCTGTCTCACACAACAATCTCCCCACTTCTGCTGCCGGTGTTGCTGCTATGGAAAGTGGAAGTGGAGGTAACTATGGGGGATACGGGGACAGTGGTGGCAGCCATGGTAGTGGCATCGGTGGGACGAACAGTGGAGCTTTGAAACAGATGCCTGAACCAGGTTTTAACAGAGTAAGTTTTGTGTAAAGATTCTATTTTTATGATGCACAATATTAACTTATTTGGAAGAGAATGTTGCTACTGGTGCCTTGATCCAGTCACGAGAAGAGAATAATATTTAAGGTAAGGAGGATGCTTCAGAAATAAACATCGATACATTGAATATCTTTAAGTTTTTTTTTTTTAAATTATAGAGTAACAAAATAACATATAAATAGCACTTTAAAGAGTACCTAGAGTGAAAACTGTGAATTTAATCAATGTTTTGTTTAAAAACATGCAAGTATTTTAAAAACAAAGTTACCCAATACCATAAATCATAAATCAAATCTTTTGGTTTTTTTTTTGTAAACTAGATATAAAGGATGATGGTCTAACATTTTGATATCTCGAGATTTCTAGGAGGTACAAGCAATGTAACATTGTACATCCCCCCACCTTCCCATGTGAATTCAGCAAATAGAGATTTTTTGTTTTAAGTGTTAATTTCATCAAAAGCAATGTTTATATTAGCATCTTCATCCATCATCCTACAGTTTATGCATTTCTAAATAAAACTGCAAAATGTTAATGCTGTAGCACAAGCCTATCTTGAGTTTTTTTTTTTTTTTGTAATTAGGCACTTTTTGTCAAAAACAGCAATTGTATGCCAGGGGCCAGTTGCACAACACCTTTCTAATTTTAAACACTTTTAGGCCTTAACTCTATTTAGATAATTGGTTTAACGTGCACACCACAATTTTAGAATTTTTAAAACTAAAACAGCTTTAAGTAAGATAAAGTTGTTTAAGTTCGACTTTTCATCCTGTCAGTACAATTTTTTGTATGTTTTTCTACAATGCATCAAAGTGGCTAAGAAGAGATTTTGGTTCTTTAGAACAGTTTTAAGGTATAGAAACTTGTTGTGCAACTGGCCCCAGGACTATAAATTTCACCAACAGCTTTCTTGCTTGTAAACCGTTAGCTTTTTTGTGTTTTTTTATTCCTCAGTGTCTGGGCTTCAGGTATAGCCTTATAATCTGCTTGCGTGCATTAGATTAAGCACTGTTTTACTTAAATTCCATGCAGATCCATTTATATCACTGTTTAGAACTAAATATGCTTTGTAGTTTCACTCTGATTCTAATGCCAGATATGAATCATACTTAAATGACATTGCTTAAATGATTAAAAAAAATGTGCTCATGTGGGGTTAATAAAACACCAGTAGATAGCAGTGCTGTGTCGTTTGTTTATCTGTGCAGAATATAAGGAAGTGTGAAGTTGTAAACTACCCTTATTTGCATGCTTCGACCAAACAGATCTATGCCCATCAAAAATTTCTGTATACCAGAGTTTCTGTTTTTCGGATATTATTACTTAGTGAAGATGTATGCATATACAATTCTCTGAGGACTGTTGTGTTGGTAGGATGCTTTAGTTATGAAAAAATGTTTATTTTCAAGGCAGTTTGTTTCTTTTCAGAAACTGTTGGACTTTGACTATGGTGACAGTGATGAGGAGGAGGAAAGGAAAGAAGAGGGAGCAAATGTACCACAGTCCTTATCAGGGTAGGTTGGTACCCTGAAGCAGCAGCTATCTAAAAAATATCCACACAGAGTACACACAATAACAATAGTTTTCTAGTAAGCATTTCCGTGCTTTGACATGAAAATAGAACCCATCCTTGTGTGTGATTTTATTTACATTTGATAAGTGCCAGATCTCACTGTTAAAAAATATGCTTAGTCCTGATGTCTCATTTTCCCCGCTGTTGCCTTTCTGACCATTTTCCTCTTTGTTACCCCATCCCGTGGGAGCAGGAGGCCGACTATGAGTAGAACACATATCTATGCACACTTCCCTTTAAGGGGTTTGTGCTTGATACCAGGCCAAGTGTACAGTCAAGCACCTCATAGTTACATGTCCTATGCGCCAATAAGTCCATCACCAGTTTTTTCTTATAGTTGTATTTGCTCCTCACTGCTGACACAGTATTAAACTGTGGTGCACGTAGCAGTAGTGGTATGCGAAGGTATGACGGGTGGTGCGCGAGCACCATGCGCCAGCATAAAAGAATGCGTATATATATTTTACGGGGGCTGAATGTTTGCTGTCATTGCTGCTAGTGGATCCTTGAATATGGCCATATGTCGCAACCCATAAGCAGAAATGTCTTAGAATCAGGATATTAAGCTATTAAACGGGCACCAAGAATATTGGGAACCAGACCCTTGTAATCCTAATTGACAGCATTCTGCATATTTACTCCGTTTACCTGCGGGTAGGTGCGTGGGTGTTGTGACTGCCGGGTCACCAACAGTTAAAGGTTTGTCAGACGCGGAGACAAGTCTACATATTTATACACATAAGATGCATAATATACATGTTTAATGAAAGATATTAATATCATGATATATTAACAATTAACTAACTACTGACTAAATCATATACTAAATACCGGCGAACCTAAGACTAAGTCCTAGACTAGTATATATATATATGCAGGACGTAGGGTTTGGAGGTGGTACTCGGTCAATTCGAATTTTTGAAAGTGGTACTCGTCTGGAAAAGTTTGAAATCCTCTGAGCTAGCCATCCCCTCTGTTGTGTTCCATTTGATCATTTAAAGAATTTCTGTGTCTTTTTTTTATACTTTAATGACTGTAGTATTCAGTTAATAAATAATTTTCTTAGTCTTCAACAACTAAGATTACATCACTCTAATGATGGTGTGTACATAGTAAAATATAGAAATAATAGAAAATGGTTAGCAGAGTGTATATCGAATGGGAAAATAAAGGCAGCTGGAGATATTTTTGTAAGTTCTTTTTATAACAGTTGACTCATTTATTCCAACCGCATTCATACAAACATTATAAAAACAATTTTAACATTTTTTTAAATTTTTTGGTTAATTCTAGGCTACAAATTAATAGTATTGCTTTATTTTTTTGTGCTAGAGAGGTGCAGAATATCCTAAATGACCCTAGCATCATGCAGAGAATCCAGCAGATGTCTGCAAGTCTACAGAACCCAGAACAGCAGCATCACCTTGGAGGAGTTTCTCAAGATATGTTGCGTAAACAGCATCTTGAGCAACAACAACAACAGTTTGACAAGGAGATAAGTCAGGTAAGTATCTTCTGCCTGATGCTTAGTCTTTTGTATTTATTTTCTGACCAGTATGCATTAACACAGCTAGGTTCTACATAGTATTTTATTAGTTTTACATATATTTAGCTTTTACTCTAATTAACTTTCATTACCTGTGAACTCTAATATTTGTGTGCTCATTAACTGTTTATTTTGGTCTCCTTTATGTTATCTTGGGCCAGAACCCGTATCACAACTTTGATCAGCATGGAGAGCAGTCAGATGTGATTGTTGTTGAGGATGATGGTGATGAACGTGACCAAGACAGAGATTACGATCGAGACCATCGTAGGTCACGGCGGTCTCGTGACAGATCCAGGTTTGTTTTTGATCCATTTTGAGCTCTACTCCCTTCCCCAGGAATATTAAGCTTTTGGAAAAAGATCAAAGTAACATTACTTTTTTGTTTTGTTTTGTTTTGTTTGGTTACCAAAAATAAGGGAAATAAGTGCCCTTCTTTCCTTCAATGTTGTTGCACATAAACATTCATAGATAATGTGACAGGCTGGAAAAAAGTGCAAATGCTGTGTTTAAAGAGTTAAACATGATAAAACTTGGTTGGTTTATTAAGTAGGAAAGTGCTTCCACCTGGAGGTGATTTTGCACTTTGGGGGTAGAGGGCCAGGAGAGGAAACCAGAGTACACAGAGAAAACCCCTGACCCCTAGCCCTGCAGACAAATGTCACATACAGAGAGATCTGACCCTGAGTTTCTCACTGCAGTGGTGACAAGCGAGTGTTTTAACCACTATCGGGTGCCCCCTGATAAAACTTCCTTGTTAAGGCACAATAAAATCCACCAAAATCAGATTGTAACTGAAAGGGGTCTTAATAGGAAAATCTATCTCTTTAAATAAAGCTCTTAAAAATCATATTACAGTACTTTGTTTTTGTTTTCACTTGGTCATGCTTTTTCCACCATCGTTAAGCTTGAAGATTTGTAGGGGAACCAACTCTCCAGGTAAGAGCAATCAAGATATGTGAACCATGGCAGACAAAGAAGCCCTCTTAAACTGCACTGTTTGCATTTTTTTAAAAGTGATTTCTGCCAAAAAGTCACAATAGAGCACAGTGTGAATCACCCAGGGCAGGGTACATGAATACCCAAGCAGCAATACCTGTTTGATGTAAACCAAATGTATGCACATTAAAATTTGAATCTCCAAATGTAATAAATGATGACAAAGGCTCTTAAAGAAATAGATTTAGGAAAAAATCACATTTATGCACCATTGCAAGATTTGTTCTATGAATGTTTATTGCTAAACAGCTATTTTTGTTTTTGTTGAACTTGTTTGAACAACACATGGCTCTGTTGGTAATATTTCTTTTTTTTTATATTTCATATCACAATTATTACAGCAATACAACAGCACTAAGAACGCTCCCACATAGAAACAGAAAAAGCAGAAAAAAGCACATAAAAAGAAACAAAGCACACACACACACACATGCACATTAATATAGCATCCTTTTGCATCATCTTCCCTCATTTCTTCTACCTTTGCTTGCATACAATGCACAAATAAAATTACATTACATGAAGTAAACTGTCACCATCACTCTTCTATAAACAGGTTCTTATACAAATTCACATTAAGTCCAAAGCAATAAGGTCTATATTTTTAAACCTACCCCATTATATTTAATCTTTTGGATTAATCTTAAGCAATATACACTTTAAAAATTAATGTTCTAAATACTTCATAATAAATCTAACAGTGTCATCAATAATATAACAAACGAGCTGCCATGATCCTATATAAGGGGAAAAAGGCATTTACAAAGAACTTATTAACCAACGAGAGCAGCAACATCCTTGTAGAGATTAACAGTGTATTTGACCAACTGAAATCAACTTTGTTGCACAATTGACCCTCGTATTGCTGAGAAGAGAAAATGACTGCCTTTAAAAGAGGCATGTATAGCATATAGGAGACCAAAATTTACCCCATGTGCTGTTTTAGTCTGAGCGCTTTGAAACCAAATTCAGTTATCACTTGTAAAGTTCTTTAAAACAATAAGTTTAAGAAAGAGTCAGTTGTCTTGTTGGTAATATTTCATATTAATATTTAATGATTTGTCTTTGAGGCCTGGGTCAGTTTGACTTTTGTTGGGACAATAAGGTCATGGGGAGGTTGATTTGACTGAGGTGACTGGTAGATATAACTAGAGCAGTGCTGAATAAAGCAGCTGAGTAGCAATAATAAAAGCAACAACAATTGTTTTTTCAAGCTTGTCTTTTGTCAGAGGTCTTTTCAAATCAAATGTGGGACAAATATTTGACCCAAGCTTGGCAAAGCTCTTTTGCATACATGACTTCTACCCCCCCCCCCCCAAAAAAAAAAGTGAAAGAGCACAAACTGCTGATTGCAAGTCATGATAGGGAGTTAGCATTATTGGAGATAATGTTTATATAGTGTAATACATGAAAATGTTTTGGGTCTATTATCTAAGAGAGAGGGTTGCAGTATAAAATGTCTTAATGTGAAGGTTTTTACTGTATTATAGAAAGCTGCAGAGGGTGGTTTGGACTTCATTATTTTTGTTATAGACAGTTTGTAAGAAAATATGACCGTTAAATAGCTGGTAGTGTTTGTGTTTCTGTGTGCTTGTAGGAGATATTATAATCATACAAGTAATTTATTCTTGCTTGTGTGTCCTGTAAGTTTTATATAATGGTTGCACTCAGTAACAGTTCACATCTAGTGTGTTGCATCCTTTAGATCACCAAGACGAAGAAAGCATTCAAGATCGCGCTCTAGGGAGAGGCGTCGATCTCGAGACAGGCACAGGAGATCAAGGTGATTACATTTTAACATTTGTTGTAAAAAGCTGATGCTTTCTTATGACTGATGTATGTTAATTATTATTCATCCTGCTCACATGGATCTGGAAATGAAGACAAGGTATAGCTGTACCAAGAAAAAGTTGTTCATTACCCATTTCACTTTGACATAATGTTAAGTATTCTTTAAAGTTTGTTTTTTTCAGTTGTACTGTTAGTTTTAGCCAGTCATTTAGTCCAGTAATTAGCATGCTGTACATATCTTCATTGTTGAAAAATGCACATTCTGTAATTTACCTTTGTTAGATTTTTCAGATTTTAAACTGATCTATTACAATGCTACTTTCTTCAGGTCAAGAGATCATGACAGAGAACAACAAAGAGAGAAAGAACGGGAAAGGAAGAAGAGAGGGCTTCCTCCACTGAAAGACAAGCATGTTGGAGGTGAGAGGCGGTTTTATTTTTTTAAATCTTCTTAGTTTAGACACATTTTGTACAAACTTTTATTCCATAGTTCCAAATATATTTTGATGGGTTATTCTGGCAATTACAGAGTAGTGATTAATGTTGACCTTACAATAAAAAAAGTTATAAATTATAAAATAATATATTATTATTATTAAAGTAGATTTATATAGCGCAATTTTCAACCCCAGAGTCGACTCAATGCGCTTTCAAAAAAAAAAAATATATAATACATATATAATATATAATAAATATATAATACATTTATATATTAAATTATAAAATAAATTTATAAATATTTTGATTTAGATGAACTTTAAATCAAACTGGGACGTGCCTGGCGAATTCGACAAGCAGCGCAGACACTAGGGTAGTGTCAAACAACAGATCGCATACTGCATAAATGAATGAATGTATAAGGGAGGGAACTACTGATACCTTCAGGAGTTATTCTAGTATGGATTACTTCCCTTCAGAAGCTAAACCAGTCAAACAATCGGCGAATTTATGTTCAAAACAAACATGGTTTTTAGCTGATGCCTCACCGTTTTTTTTTAGTGTTTTACCGGTTTCTCAATTCTACATGGATTTGTACTCCAACAACCGAAAATGACAAGAAAATAGTAAGAAGGACAGCAATTTCATAAGTGAATTGCTTGCAGAATGAATTGAAGCTTTCTTTAACTGGAAGCCCATTTATAAGTTATTTCTAAAGTACAGTGTTGCACGAAAAGTATGAGTTACCTCAAGGCAAAGCATCTTTTGAACTTCGAACAGAGTTGGCTGAGTGTGATTAGAAGCATTTTGATTGATGATTAGCAAGAAGTGTAAAAGGCAACAATTGTTGGCAGCTGCTTACAGAACGGTGTTTCTTTCAGTTTGCACAAGAACTTTATGGTTTGGTCATCTTGCTAAACATACCACAGAAGACGAATTAAGAGCAGCAATTGAACAGTATGGAAGCATCGATGCCATCAACGTGAGTAGAATAGTTTGTAATGATTGCCCTCCTTCCTGCCCCCTCCCTCCACCAGTAGAAATATTTTGTCCTATTGAAGTTTTTACAATATCTAGGTAAAGTGGTAAGCACATTTGAAAATTTAGATGTTTGTTGTTTTTATCTCAGATGATCCCACCAAGGGGATGTGCTTTTGTCTGCATGGCTCGGAGAAAGGAGGCTGCCAAGGCTTTAGATAGGTTAAAGGGTTATAAACTGAACTCAAGTTCTCTCCGGGTAAGTTCTTGTGGAGATGTTGGTCTAGCTGCACAAGCAGTTTCTGAGGGCAGCTTAGATTGTGGGTAGCATAATGTAATGTGTTCTTTGGAATAAGCTGGGGATGCTTCATATTTCACTTGAAACTTTTTGTAACGTTTTTCTTTGCAGAAGAATGAATAGTTCTTACATTATGGATTTTGTTCGGGGGGACTTGTGGGGTGTAAAATTTTCTATTCATGCCTGGAAAGTTAACTATCCAAGCATCAGCTTTAAATGTGTTGCGGAATGTAGAGAATCAATGCCCTTGCATAAATTCTTGTAACTTAAAATTTTTAGCCCTATTGTCTTGAAAGTATGACCAGCTTTACTTGTGCAGGTGGCCTGGGCACCTGGTATAGGAGTTAAGGAATCTTCATTCAAAGACCTCTGGGATGTAGAACTAGGTGTGACATATATCCCATGGAGCAAACTACCAGCAGACTTAAGTCTTCTTGTTGAAGGTGCTACTGTTGATGAGGAGTCTCTTCCAGAGCATCTGAAAGGTGATGAAAAAAGATTAGCTTTTCCAAGCATTGCACTTAAAGAAAATCTGGTTACAATTTTGTTGTCACTGTTTCCCTGTAATTCAGTACTTTTAGAACGTAACGATATGCTAGAAGGAGTGCTCCTTTGACTCTTGTTTCATCCTTCAAACACATACTTTAGCATGAATAGTTGAAAACCTGTAAACAGTTTTCCCTTTTTAAAGTCTTTACAAACACACTGCCAAATAAAATATTTGCATTTTAAACAGAATGTCTTTAAAAAATAGTGGGTGATGATTGTTGGAATCAAATCAGATATGTCACGCTGCTTTGGTTTGTGAAGAGCTAGAGATTTTTCTTTTCTATTAAAAATTGTAGGCATTCACATTGGACAACGAGACATAGATGAGGATGGAGACAGTCGCTCAGCGCCTCATTCAGAAAGCCAGACTCCTCAGATGGCAACACCATTAGCTAATTTTCCTGCATCAATGCCAGGTTTGAGTTGTGAACACTGCATGTTTTGGGGGCAGTTATATTTTCACAATTGAGCAGCATCCTTCTGTTTACATCAAGCATTGTATGCACCCCTGTGTAGTGCTTTGTGTCCAGCTGGTGCAAGGGAAGGGCACTCAATAAATACCCTTGATTATTATGTTTAACATTTTGAAGTATGGTTGAAAATTCTTGTTAAGTACTGAAAACTGAGTTTGCCAGAAATAATGAAGGCTTTAAAAATTTTAGTTAGAATTAGATTGTATTATTCTGTCCTTTTCACTAAAAGATTATTGGTTGAAAGACAAAGTTTGTCATTTTGATGTATGACATTTAGCATATACAGTTCAGAGATGTTTTTTTAAAAAAAATACTCGATGTTAACTTTCACACTGAATCTGAAAATGCTTCATGCGAGCTCTGATTACTTGGAGAAGATCAGTCCAGAGCGAGGCAAAGGATGCCGGAACCACATGGGCCCAACTGAGGGGGGCTGCCAAAATCTGGGTCCACTGGCGAGGTGTTGTTGCGGCCCTAAGCTCCTTGAGGAGTAACAAGGAATGATGATGATGAGCTCTGATCATGCATGTCAGCTTCACCAGCCCAACATGTCCTGAAACTATAGGAAACGCTACTTGCATTCTCTGTGTATATGGACCAAACACACCCTTTCCCTTTTTTGTTGGTTCTGCCTAGTTTTAATGAGGGTATTTTTCAGTTAATCAGCATATGGACAGTATTTTCTTATTGGTATTTAAAACAGAAGCATGGGTTAGTTTATTAGCCACTCAGCTTCCTTTACAGAGACATACGAAGGTAAAGAGATGGAAAAGATCACTGTTGCGCAATAAACTGTAGCAATGATTATTTTAAAAAGGCAGGAGAAAAGTTTTCCTGATGGTAAATACCTAAAAACTGGTACTGTTTGTGTTTCTGTGTGCTTGTAGGAGATATTATAATCACGAAAATTATAGCTGCAAGCGAAATGAAGAGAATACTTCATGCTGACAGCAAACTCACCAGTATACATTTTGTATCAGAATTTCATATAAGTGACCTGTGTTCAATCAGCTAGATCCTAAAGTTACATCTCTCTCTTTCATCGTGCAGTTAAAGGTGAAAGAGCCAGATGCAGAAAGATCATGCTGGACTCAACACATTAAACAGGCTGTCACACATCACTTTCATTGTTTGATTTTGTTTCTGCAACCCACAGTCTAAAAATATTTCTTTGGCAAGAGCAGGCAGCAGGCAACTTGAAAGCAACTTTCTCAGGCTCATAACTTCTTTTTGATTCAAATTGCTTTTTATCAGTGTAAATGAAACTGAAATCGTGTAGCTTGTGGAAGATGGTCACATTGAAAAAATGCTGTAAGCCTAAGCTAGGCACGTATGCTTGACCCCTGTTTTTCAATGTGCCCATGGTACTAAGAGAACTGCTAAATGTCAGTCAGATGCTGCTATGGGACTTCAATATAAATACAAGATCCTTATTACTCTGTCACGTCTTTAAAAAAACAAACGTGGGAGATGTTGTGCAGCATTGCATTGTGTTTTGGTTTTCTGTCACAACTTGTATCCATGGGTCTGCCAGTGGCTTGCTATCATCATCATTGTTGTGCGCCCAGGAGGGACAACAGAGCTGATTTAGAGTGGCAAAGAAGCTATATCTCGAACAATCAGAGTCTGAATCTACCTTTGTAGATATCAAGAAGGTCTGCCTGGTGATCTATATACCCTGGAAGATTTTGATGCTATGTGAATTTTTGTGAATTTTGTTGGCAGATTTGCTTGTAGACTACACCGTTTAGCGTGACATGGACATTTTCTTCATCACTGAAACTTGGCTTTGTGGCAGTTGGTGATGCTAAGTGGCAGGCTACCAAATCGTGTCCTTTCTTTACCGATTACAGATGCGTGACGCATCTGTCCTCTTAAGTACCTTTTCTTTCTGTTGCTGTCATTCACTCCTTGCAAATATGTACAGTGTGGGAGGGCTTAATATATATTAACTGCATTGTGTAAAAGTGATTTGAAGTGACTGGTTCAGTGGAAACAGCACTGTGGTGGTCAGCTTCCCAAACTGTCCTTAAACAGATCTAATGGAAAATACATGAAGAATGCACATCTCATTTCTAAAACATGCTGGCTTGCCTGGGAAGTAAAGGGTAAATGACAAAGTTCTAAAATTAGTAAATCATTTCCTAATATATTGAATATTGTAGATGCCTGTAACTGCAGTTTAATTTTATGTCTGCCATTTTAAATTTGAAAAGCAAATGGCACTTGTCTGTATTCAAGTGACACATGGGGTTAACTGTATTTTGCTTGTAGGCATTCCAACATCCCAGCAGATGCACATGCTAGCAACACACATGATGGTGCCTTTGCCAAGCCAGCCTCCTCCAAGAACCATCCCTCCCTCCAGTCAGATCCCACCACATTCCATTGGGCAGATGCCTCATCTAGGGCAAAATCATCCTGGCCAGGGCACAGGACCTCCCCAAGGATTGGCTGCAAATCTTCAGACACCAGCAGGAACTCCAGTTCTTTCTGCCACAGTGCCCATATCATTAGCTAGTGGTGTTTCACATGCACAGGTAACTATAACTTTCTTTGTGGTTATAACTAACAGCACCTTTTCTCTTATTACAATCTTCTGCCTTGACCTATATTATTTAAAGGGCGTATTATCTTTGTGGTTTTTCAGGCGGTCTCCGTTGCAGCATCTATTCTTGGAGCAGCTCAGAATCTTTCCCTGAACATTGGAGCATTGGATCGCCCAGGTGGACAGCTTGTGGGCAATCCAGGGATGTCTGGCATCAACAGCACTAGTGCTCTTCTGGCCCAGAGTCAGCAGCAGCCAGGCTTACTTGCTCGTCCCACCTTTCCTCCTCCTGGACATCTTGGTGCGGCAGCATTTGGCCTTCCACCCAATGTACCACCACGTCAAGGATTTTCCTTGCCGGGTCAGGCTATGCGCCCACCTTTCCCATCCATTGTAGAGAATGAGATGGAAGAGCCAAAGGAGTGGCCTGCAGATGACAGTATCCTAGAAGAAGAGGCTTTGGAAGAGATGGAGCAGGACACTGATCATCGAGTGGGCATCCCACCTGGGATGGGTGCCGCACCTCAGGTTGATGGAAGGGGACCTGCACCGCTGATGTCTTTGCCCATGCTGGGCATGCGCATGCGTTTGCCAGGACCAGGAGGACCTCCTCGCATGGGGATGCCAATGCCTGGATTAGGTGGCAGTGGGGCTCCCCAAGCTGGCATGTTGGTGGAGGTCAGCCAGCCTGGTGCAGCTGCAAGTATGGCTGGACTTCCTGTAGGTGCTCTTGCAGCAGGACTGGCAGGACCAGGTGGCATGCTGGGTCCCAGGTTAATGCGGCCTGGAGGGCCCCAGGCCATGGTAGGACCAGAAGCAGCTGAAGGCATGATTCGAAGTCCAATGCCTGGTGGATTGATGGGGCCACAGGGAGGGGCGGCGGCTATGGGCTTACGACTAGGAATGGTGAACCAAGGTCCACGTGGAATTGGCCCTGCCAACATGACACTAGGGCAGAGGATGCCTGGTCTTCCAGGCAGTCCAGGGCTCAGAGGAATGGGTCCAGGCGGTGGACCAATCAGAATTGTGTTAGGAAATCAAAATCCGAGAGGGCCTGGACCTGGAAGTTTAGGGGTTCGACCTGTGGGGATGGGAATGGAAGGCTTGAGGCCTGGAGGCATGCAGGGTCCAAGGAATGCCCTGGAAGAAATGCAGGGGCCTGGTGCTGTTCGTAGTGGTGGTAGTCAAGGGCCTACTGAAGGAAATGGTCTGTTGAATCAGGGGCCTAGTGGGCTGCTACAAGGACTGATGATGGGAGCTGCTCTGAGGGGTGGTCGACCTGGACTTCTGGGTCTTCGTCCTAACATGCCCATAAATAGTGGCTTTCGCTTTGGCCCTCAGCAGCCAATGGGGATTGCTTTCCGCGGTTTGCGGCCAGACTTTCTGAGACCTCCAGGCCTGGACAAACCATTGATGGATGGAGGTCATGGTGCAGACAGACTGGGGCCATCATTCAGTGGTACCTTGGCAGTCAGGTCTCTGGAAAACGAAGAAAAGAGTCCAGAATACGGGGAGGGGTTTGAAGATGACGATGATAACAGAGAAAACGTAGTCCCCAAAGACTCTGATTTTAGAGGTGCAGACAAAGATATTATGATAAACTCAGATTTACGAAACAGCAAGGCAGCAGCAGCAAGTATAGGTTCAGACCTGGCAGAAATAGCCAAGCCTAGAGACAGAGCAGGTCGACAGAGTCGATGGAGTGATATTGGTTCTAGTGACGGTAGCAAGCTGTGTGAACCCCATGCAGAGACCAATGGCCCTGTCTTAGAGAGTGAGTTGCAAAGTGCCACTCAGGTTCAGTCTGGATCAGAGGTTATGACTGTAAATCCCACAGGGATGGAGGGCATGGCAGAGGGATGAATTGTGCTTAATATTGTCATTTGTTACCAGCTTGTGTGGGTATGTGTTGGCTTCGTGTGTGTGCTGTTCATTTTGAGCAGCTTGCTCAGACTGAGTGCATATGTGTGGGTGTGGGTGCAGTGTAAAATGATTTGAAAGACATGAATTCTTGGGTATTTATTGTGCAACTGACCATATTGTTTCACTTGCGGTCAGTTGGTTTCCACCAGTTCTTCCTTCCTGATATTTACAAGAAGGGAGAAAATCTAGAAAATTAAAAGGGAATGGACCAGAGCATTGTGACTGCCCTTGTTTTTTTTTTTTTCAATACACAGACTTGAGTACTGCAGCTAGCTCATAAGACATGCATGGTGTGCTGCAGCCACACAATTTTTTTCAGGGATTTTGCAGTCATTTTGGGGAAAACTAATTCATATTCTCATCAATTCCAAACTGGCAGCATACTTGTCATGCACATGGCTTCCAGCATAAACCAGTGGCTTTTCTATGCTGGTGTTCTCAGCAGTGTAGGTTACTAGTGTCATGCACCCTGCAACACATCTCCAACAGACGTGACCATTGCTATGTCTTAGGCAGAGAATATGGAGGTTGTTGCTCATTTGATTGTTTTTTTTTTAATTATTATTTTAAGAGAAACATCCAAGACATGACCTAATGTGCAAACTATATAACTGCACCATTTAAAACTGGTGCCTGCTTTCCAACAAATGTTTTATACTTAATATCTTTCTTGCTCTTGGTTAAACTTGGGGTAGGTTATGGGTGAAAATATGTTAAGAAGTGCAACAAACATTTGAAGAGGTTTATATTTTTATTTTCTTTTGAGTTTGTAGGTCTGTTATCCTGCATGTCTTAAAAGTAATTTGCTAGAAAAATTCATGCAGTGTTCGTTTTTTTTCTGTCCAGGCTTAAGCTTCTTTTCCTTGGTTTTGCCCAGTGTTTTTTTTTTTTTAACCTTGCAAGATGTTCCTAAAGAGGTTTTTGACTTGGTTATAGTGGCTTGCTTTTCCCAGCTGATGAGTTAACTGGTGGTACAAATATGTACCGAGTTAAATTGATCTGTAGAAAGCATTCCGCTGACAAAATTTTAACGTATTTGGTGCAGCTACGTGGATACAAATGGAAAAATTTTTCATGCTCTACAACAAAAGCAGAAACTGTCATCTTCACATGGCAGAAAGGAGAACTTGTAATACTTTCACTTGTATAACAACCTATATATTTTCTTTTTTCAGGAAAAAAAATGGACCTGCAGGTGTGGTATGCTTGGAATGTTTGCATGTTGTATGTAAGAGGCCTTTTTTTAAAAAAAAAAACTGTTGTAAGGGAGGTGATTTCAGGTATCCAATGTGTGCACTTGAGTTTCTTGCTTTGCACCCTTTTGCTTTCTGATCATTGCGTTTTTCAATCAGACATGCTAGCACCTGAAAGAAACTGTAGAATGCTGCAGAAATTTTTTGAAGGTAGAAAACTCTTGATGCAAACCAAAAGAGCCTCATCATTAAGTATCGATTGCACATACCTGCAAAACTAGTAAAAGTGCTGCTAATGATTAAAACATCAGCAAAGGAATATATGCTGGGAGTGTACATGTAAACAAGGTGTGCCATAGTTATAATCTGTTTATGTGGTGCAAACGGACTCTTTTAATATCCCAATTATTTGCATTTTGAGGCACTGAAAGTGAAGGCTTTTTGCACAGCAGAAGTGTGAGAAAGCACAGATCTTTTACTGATAAATCAAATTTTTCATGGCCCAGAAGTCAGCCTACATTCAACACTAACTGATGCAGTTAATGTATGGTCACAGCAAATCATTCAAAGAAGTTTATGTATGGCTGGATACATCAAAAGTGTAGGGCATGTTAATAATTTAAACCCTGTTTAAACTATTTACTGTTTTCATCCTAAAACTACTACACTAGCAGGACTAGAAGAAGTCACGCCAACCAACCAACACAGAACATTAACGCTGAAGCATTAAAAAAGAGGATATTTGG
This sequence comes from Marisa cornuarietis, assembly GCA_004794655.1. Lineage (NCBI taxonomy): Eukaryota > Metazoa > Mollusca > Gastropoda > Architaenioglossa > Ampullariidae > Marisa > Marisa cornuarietis. The sequence goes on from SMMW01000616.1 coordinate 1,784,678, forward strand.
GAGCAGTATGCTATCAACATAGTGAAAGAATATAATAAACACATTGTGTATGAATTAGAAGTAAGTTGAGGTAGAACAAGAAATCACTTGTTCAAATAAAGTTATTTAAATGCCGAATTCTTATGGGCAGCATTGGTTTTACTTCAGATGATTATGGTTCTATACAATAATCATCACCCTGAACAGTGAATGATCTTTAAAATAGTTTTTGGCTGATTGTGCTGAAAACTAAGCTGACAAAGCATTTTTAAATCTGCTCAACTATTAAATTCCTTGTCTTGCTGGGGCAGTTTGTTGTACAGTGCTTTAAAGAGCCATAATATAACTAAGAGAATATAGTTCATATTTGCTTGAATGAAAAGTAACTGAGGCCAGCTGTTACAAAATTTTAAGAGGAATTTAGATGTTTAATAGGCAGTGCTGCTAATCAGTGCTTAATGCCAGAATATGTAACATGAGATCAGTGACAGGTTACAGATAAATATGTTACTAGGCTGACAAGGGCTGTAAATAGCCCTATGTAAAGTATATGAAAATCAAGGTCTAAACTGTAAACTGGAGGGCTGTCAGATGGTGGTGAAAAAGCATTTCTCTGAGTGACGTCAAATTCTCTACACTAGGCTTATGTCATTCAGCATTTAAAAGAAAAATGGTGGCATGAATTTTATTGATAAACTTAAGATTATTTTATAGACTTGTATCTGAAGCACTATATAGGAACACCATTTCACAGCTTGACCAAACTTGGAAAACACTCCTACCCACAGCAGCATGGAACTGACATTGTTGTGGATTCTTCTGTCTCCTTTTAAAACCTGTAAGCCTCAGATCAGTTGAAGACTCAAGACTGGATCTGGATTGATCTTTGGACTTGTAAGTATTCCATGAAATGCCAGGGCTCAACTATTCAGTCAAGGTCCTTAAAGTACAGTTGGTGTATCCTTCGTCAAGATGTTAAAATCCTGTTTGTTTACTTGGATTAAGTTTTGGGCTAAATTATTGCATCTTCAGATGCAACCTTGTGGTAAGACGACCAGAAAATCAGTAATTGTCAGTTTGTACTGGTTTCACGAGGGACTGGTATTGAAAAAGGACAACTTTATGCAGGTTATAATCAACCCCAGAAAGTTAATATCCTGTAGTGTTTAGCAAATGTTGAATCCAAAGAACAAATTTGTCCAACTACCCTTTGGACCAAGACTGGTTAAAACGAGGCTGGCATAAAGCAGGATGGAAAGCTGCTTTACCTGACAAAATTACACGAAATCCTTGTGTTAGAGCTGTAATGTGAAGTATTCAAACACTAGGATGGCTTTAGTATAAAATAACTTGTGGGATTGTAATCTGGTGCTGCATATTTATTGGTGACACTTCTATGGTATTTGATAGCTTACATATGAAGATGGCACAAATGGCAAAAAATATAAGTAGACCTAACAGCCCCCTTTTTTCTGATGGTAGAGTGTAGACTTGCCATCAGTTCTCCACCCACCCCTACGAGGATAGTCTTTTCCTGTCAACGAAGGAACACTTGGATGCACGTTGAATGTGAACAGCTTCCCACTCCACCCAAATTTTTTTATCTTTATCAAAATGTTTTTTTGAATGTTAAAAATGCATGTTGTATAATATTGTTTTTCACAAATTTAGACTTACCAAAACAAAAATAAGATTGGTTTGTTTCAAGAGATGAATGGCAAAATGTGTTCTGAATGAAAAAGATTGGATCTTGGAAATAAAAAAATTGGATTTTGGCAACTGTGTTCTGTCGTATACAGTCAACAGTATGGTAGTATCCAAGTCAACTGTGTGCATTGCAAATCCAAATGTTGGAACATACATTATCTGGAGCCATCATGCCAAGCATCTATGCTTTGAATGATTCTGGTGGAAATTTTGCCCAGGACATGAAACAGCTAAGATTTTCCAGTTTCAGTTAAATTTTACTGGGATCTCGAAAGAAATGTATGCATTCAGCTTGGCTGGGTTTCATGATGTAAGAAGGGATGGATGATGGAGTCGAAATTGCAAAGAAGTTAATTGATATAATTAATCCGTGAAAGGTAATTTGCTTCTACTGATGTATTTTTATTTTTTCCCCCAGATTATTTCCCTTTATCAATTGGCATCATCCTATAGTCAAGTACAGTGGCTTTTTATTTTACCAGAACATTCTTACCTGAAGAATGTCACAGATTGTTTCTCTTGAGCATAAGGAGGATAATGTTTAATGACTTGTGTACATAAAACAGCCAAGACATTGTAAAGTATTTCCTGAAATTTATTTGATAACAGAATTTTTTATTTAACAATTATTTGCAGGCACCCTCTCACAAGCTAGCATTGGGTGTGAAGTTCCTGCAACATATAAGTACCCTAAATAAAAACAAATTACATTAGATAAAACCTCTGAGAGATTATACCATCTTGATATGGCAGCAAAGTTGCGCCGCACTCAAGAAAATAGAAATGTTGATATACGTATCAAAATATACTAGCCAACTGGGCGCCAATTAAAAAAAAAACAAACCTAAAAAGTAGAAGCTGACCCACTGATCCAACAAAAGGATCCTTAACCTGATAATAGAATTTTGTATGATTCATGATAGATATAGCAATGTACAACCACATCAAGTTCTTGAGAATAAGAAAATCCAGTATCATGGTCAGGGATGTGTTTGAGAAGTATATTAGTTACAAAGATTCCCTTAAAAAATAGCCCAAAATGGATCTGGCAGTTATACTGTTTTGAGGGAAAGACAATCACTTTGTGATGCCAATGACACCACAGGCAAGGCGAGCACCGGCATGACCAGTCGTCTTGCTGTCAGTTTGACCTCCTAGTCCCAGGTCATCAGGATCAGCATGTACCTAGAATAGGAATTTACTCCATCCTCTTAGTTGCAACATCCAACAAATAATGGTAGAACAAAGATCTGCATTCAAAGTACTATCCAGAAAGGTGTACATCAAAACAAAGCAAAAATCAACCCCCACCACCCAAAAATAAAATTCCCTAAGAATCTGAGTCAGATTTAACACTGGCTCTGGCTAACAACTCTTGTCATCATGTGACCCTTAATCACTGCCAGTTAATTAAAAAAAAAAGTGGCCAGCATAAGGCAGTAAATGCCTTGCCTGTAGCGAGTTAAAACAACTAGGCATGCAGCATCAAAATAAACTGATATACAAGCAAATGATTAGCAGTGGGCTAAGGATAATGCATATTCAACAGTCTTGCAGCTGCAAGAAGTTTTCCTGTGCATTTGCAGGGAAGTTTAACAGATTTCGCTATAAAGCTGAGAAACTAATTTTTAGTACAGTGATGCCACTTCTGAACATTTCACAATTTACCGATTGTGGGCCTAGGCATGGACCTTATCCATGACATTTATATTTTTCTAAATTAAAGAAAATGTAGCCTGTTTTTGCTTAACTAGTTAATTGTAAAGTTAAAGGTTCACAGGGTTAGTTTGCCAAGATTAGTACTATCAACCATAAATGTGTGTCGAAGACCTATATAAAAAGTCAGATAAAATTTTGTGTTCCTCATTTTAAAATCATCAGAAAAACAGCAGATAGTAATTTTCCATCCAAAAACTGTCTAAGGAACCTAAGAAAATGTGTCAAAGGCCTTATAAAAGTCAGATGAAATTTGAACTTGTGCTGCTCATTTTAAAATCATCAGAAAAGCAGCAGACAGTAATTTTCCATCCCAAAACTGTCTAAGGAACCTAGTTGGTACTAAAATTACTTATCATGTCTCAGCACTGCAGAAAGCAATTATCAGCCATAAAATCACATATTGTTATAAAATTTTATTATGTCCACAACCCAGGAAAATAAACATGCAGCTCAAATATATTTAAAAAGATCAAAAGATGCCATCAGGTTATTTTTATATCTAACAAATGAAAAATATTACCAGGCTGTTCTCGTATTTCCTAGAGTAAAGAGAAAGCTACCACCAGTGAATTCTGATATAAAATAGAATAATACTTGCCACCAAACTCCTCCCAATAATGGAGTTGACACCTGTTAGAGGGATTTGCTTGTCTATTATTTCCACTTTTGCGACACCATCTTCACCTGCTTCAATATTTCCAAGGTCCCCAGCATGCCTTGATTTAAAAAAAAGGCATAAATAACCAATAAAAATAACCAATAAGGTCAAATGTGGCATGACAACCTGAAAAACAATGCAGGAGTTCATCCCTGGCCCAAAAAGAATGAAGAACTAGTATTATGTGCAATCAAACATAACAATAAAAGTTTTTCTGAATGTGTCTCCTCTACCAGAAATGCTAACAAGCCATTAAGATGTAAAAGATAAAACTATCATCATAGTCTCACCATGTAACAGCTCAACTGAATATATACATTTTAGTTAAATTACTTGTCTCCATACCTTCTATTATGCCTATAAGGCTGCCACTTTTCTACAATTTGCAAATGTTCAAGAGGGATTCAAGCATAGTGGGAGGGTTAACCCTGCAAAGACCTAAACTTGACCATACATCAATTTCACAGAAAATCCCAGCAGGTATCAGGGACATTTCAATTCAGAATATCCCAAAACTATTGTAAGATTTCTAATAAGTTCCAATTTTTTTAACACTATTGCTTTAATGTAGTTTGCAACTAGTCTGAATCACTCATTTACCCTATACCTTTCTGCCATGTCAGGACCTCCATGCTCCTTAGTATATGGGTTGAAATGTGCCCCTGCTGATGTGCATCCTGTACACCAAAAAAGAATTTCTGTTACGCAAGGCTACCGCTGACAATATAGATATTTTATTTTCAATAATTTAAAGAAGAAAATTTTGCATTATGGTAATGGTAGAATCACACAGCCAAGCAGCTGTAGGGGTAACAGGCACAAGTGCTTCACTATGCCTGCACATAATTTGGAAGTCAGTCAAACTCTCTCCTTCCATTCCCTTTACCTTTCTTGATATAGTGTAAGGTTACCATTTCTGCTGAGCAGGCGGGGGGAGGTTTTCAGTCACAAGCCAGACCTAGCAGCATTTTACTCTACCGCTGAGTATACTATCTAGTGAACAGCAAAGCATTAAAGCTTAGATTAATCATTCATTACAATCTATGTGCTTGGACTACAGTTAGGGCCTCCAATGCCAAAAAGAATAATTGTGTCACTAAAAACAATAATCTTCGCTCTATCACACTCTTATAACTGAAGTTTACAAAAATAAAAAGTTACCATTTGTGTAGTCTCCAAACTCATGGATGTGAAACCCATGTTTGCCTTGAGTCAGGCCAGTTACTTGTCCTGTTACTTTGGTAGGTGCAGAGTCATTCTAAATTGAAAAATTCAAGAATGTGGAGCCAATAATCCCACATCACATTGACAAACTGACACTGTATTTGTTAATCTGGCGATCAAGAAACCAGCAATGACAGCAAAAATTAGTCTTGCTAAATTATAACACAATGTTTTTTTTGGTTAATATTATATATAAAGGGGCCAGCATCATGATAGCAATGCTGGGCAGTGCTTTAGAAATGACTGTGATGATGTTTGCATATCACAAGTCACATTACCTTTCCTGCCAATGGTAGTATACCATTATGTCAGTTTTTTTCTGCAGCTAGGTGAAGTGCACAGACACTGTTATTGTAAAGGACAAAGTGAATTTATTGTTAGGTGTGTTACCTTCTGAAGCTGTAGTTTTAAAGGTTGTGTAAGTTGTTGTCCTGGGGTAACATGGGAAATTCAAGGACCAGCATCTTGTTTCCAAAATTGTAAAGTGATGTCCAGACCCTACAGATATTGTTTTACCTCTGGAGCTGTAGTTATAAAGCAATGGCAAAGATGCCCTGCAGTAAAGTAGCATGAAGTAGTGTTGGAGGTGTCTAGACACGATTTACAACCGGAAACAAGACATTTTCCCTCAAGTGACTGATTTTGCCCTGGGGAAACACTTTATTCTTGCTTTATAAATATGGACCCTGAAGGTTTTGTTTTGGGGGAATGTGCGAGGAGACCATTTATTCTTGATGTTACAATGCCAAGAGGCAATTTTTGAGTTTCTCATGTGATTTGTGTGGTACTGAGATGACAATGCTGAAAAGTTAATGAATTATAGAAAGACATGATGCTTGAACAAAGATGAGTGATGCTGACCAGATTGAACAGAGGGGCGTGGGGGTTATGTGCCATTAATGAATTTCCCATAACTAGAAAATGGTCTTGTCAAGTCATATGACTAAATTTGATGCTCGGCTCTGCTTTTGAGCTGCACATGCATGGTATGCTGGCTCCCCTAAATAAAAATTTGTTCTCGTTTTTATCCTCCCCTTCAACCCCGCCTGCTAAAGCGTTATCCATTACCAGATGTGAATTATCTGCAAGCATCAAATAATAAATGATTCCTGCAAAGCTTATTTCACGAATACTTAGGAAGAGATTTACAACACAATACACACATTCATAAGAGAACAATTACTAGTGAAATGTGACCAACCAACAAAGACTACAAGGTCACTCATTTAAGCACTGCTTGTTTTCTACGTCAACCTTTCTACTCACTTCCTGCGCGAAGAATAGAGTGCCGTGTACACTGCCTGCCAACACGCACACAGCTTTGACAACCATGTCAGATATTTAACAGAAGACTTGTGTGTCGCAGACGTCAGTAAGAAACTGCACTGTCATGAGCGTGAGGCGTGTGCAAAAGGAAACAGAGTCACCTCCCTTTACAGAGATTACCGGCGCAGACGATCATTGCAAGTAGAGAAGAATATTTTTCTCGACGCTGCATCTTTTTGAAATGCGATATTTCTTTGCTCCTTGAATCTGATAACTATACTGAAGTACGTGTGGTGACGTGTGCTGTGTGTGTGCTTCTTTTTTTGGGTGGAGACCCGTTGAAACCTGTGCAGACTGTGTGAGACTCAACAACTATAAGCACCACTGCTGTCTTTATTATTTTTTTTTTACTTTCCTGTTGTTTCATTTTTTTCTTCTCTTTTGTTTTTGCTGCACAATGAGCATTCTTCTGAATGGATACCTGCGCATTATAAATGGACGTCATCATCATCATCAAATCCCCACCGTTTGTCTGATACCAGATCTGTCAAACATATTTCTATCGATGCCCATGAACAGTGGTTGTTAAATGTACGTGTCTCTAGAAAAAGTTTTTTTATCTGAGGCTCTCGACGGCAAAATACTCCTCTGATAAACTTGCGATTTACCTCTGCCTAGCAGAAAAAGAAACGTGGACGTCTTTATTTGAGACAACAATACCAATGAGAAAGCAAGAGAGGATAGGGAAGCGCAAGTGAGTACTCTGGTGGCAGCTTCACTGGAAACAATAAAACCACGTACAAATCAATGTGGGAGAAATCAGGTACACCGACGCATGTAAATTTATAATAAAGCAGCAAAATTTTGGAGATACGGCTGGGTCTATTAAGACGACCAGAAAAAATATTGTCTGTTGTTTTTGAAACACCATCAACAAAAGCAGCCACTGGAAACGAACTATAGCGATCTGAACATATCCCATAAAACCGAAAGCAGATCACCGCCTCAATGAAGCATCTGTGAGGATTACGAGGAACGGAAGCAGCTGTACACATCAAACAGGCATCCCTCTTCTTTATTACTATTTATCAGAAAGCCATTAACGAATCAATTGATAGCTTATGATGAATAGTGAATGATATCCACATGCAGTCTGGTGCTTTATTTACTCCCGTGAAAATACTTTCTCTCCTTTTTCGCAACCATCTCTCTCTGTTACATATCCGCCACTTACCCACTACTGAATTCTTTAAATGTGCACTGCATAAAAACGCACATCTTCCTTAAATATTAATCCTAACACCAGTTTCCACAAAGCTAGTCCTGTTTCACACCCTTCCCCTTTTCCGCTTATTGCTACTTCCCTGCTCGTCTTTTACAAAATCACGATACTCTCAGTCCTTGTTACTCGGCTGCTCTTTGCGTTTTCTTTATTTGTAATTCATCGCTACTGTTTTTTATCCTTCCGTAGTGCATACATTGTTTGTTCTTCTGTCCCTCGTATGTTGCCCATGTCTCGTTCTTAAGTGCTAAGAGCATGCTTCTTAGGAGTGTGAGTATGCGCTGTACAAATTTTGCGTTATTATTATTGAATAATTCGTTCTGTAAAGTGTTTTAGTGTTTTGCCTGCATGCTGGATAAAGTGGTTGTCAGTGTACTCCATAATTTACACTTTACATCTGCCATGTGCCCTATTCTTCTGTTCACGGCCGTACGGTACTATGAACCATGTCCCCCCTCCCTCCATCACCTGTCCTGTCAGATCGATAGACGCGAGGTTTTGCTTGCACAAACCTTGGCAGCTGACGTTCATCAATCACTGATTTTCATCAGTGACTGAAGAATGACGTCGGCTACGACAATGACGCATGTTTCTAAAACTGACGTCAAACTCATCTGAAACGTTAGAAAAACATCTAAAAAAACACTTTCGTCAGTGGAAAGCTGTGGCTGTGTAAATACCAAACACTGGATCTTATTGTAGCCTGATAATGGAGGACGTTTTTGTGATGGGTTCACAATGAAACCAGGGAGCTGACGGTTGGTCACTTTGCTCACCTTTCTCGACATGGATATAATAAGGTCTGTTGCGAAGACAGCCAGTACCCCATCACTGTTGCTGCACAAGAACGCCGTGCACCGCGAGGAGCTGCGACGGAAGAAAGAGTATCTCGAGAAAAGCCGCTACAAGGCTTTAGGCAAGATCAAACGTGAGGAGCATATTCTAAAAGGAGAGAGGGCGCAGTCTTGGGACAGTCCAAGCCAATCCACGGAGAATTTCGAATTAAGCCTTCCAGGCTTTCGCTTCAGAGCCAACGGAGAATACAAAAAGCCTGTTTCTCGGGTGCGAGAAGAACGGCTATGGAAATCGCTTAGAGGCAAGATTGATCTTTCTTTCTTTTGTCTGTGTATGTGTTTGTGTGTGTGTGTGTGCGCGCGAGCGTGAACGTGTGGTTGATCACTTCTTTCTTTCTTAACAGTTGATACCACATTTGTTTCTACGGAGAACACTCGACTTATTTAATGAGCTCCCATCTCCCCCCTCCACACCATTTACAAAATTGATTTCTTGGTCCTTCGTATCTTCAGAAACCAATTTACACATTTTGTGCACAAATTTCACATTGTTTTTGCAAAGTTGCAACGGAATTTTTCCAATCTCTGTAGTACTTTGCAAACGGTAACACAAGAGGGGGAAAACAGTAGAAATGTTTCTGGTCTGGCAGGAAAGTGGTTCCATCTAGTGGTGTGAGAGGAGAGGGATTGGCAAGGAAACCGGAGTACCCAGAGAAAACCTCCCGACATATTTACTGAGCTCTAAACCCCAGCCGCTACGATTAAAAGTCACACTTGAATAAACGTCAGACCCGCACCAGAACCAGTAGGTCTAAGCAATGTAACATCATTGACGTCATTTCAGAGGTCAGAAAACGGAGATCGTTACCGGGCATGGAATCATCTGTCAAGGTCACTGACGGCTCCGCTGTCGACGGTAACGGACTGGCGGACGCGCAGACGACAGGGGCAGAGGCGGCGATGGTGGTGGTGGTGGCGGCTGCTGCTGCTGCTGCTGCAGCTGCGGCAGCGGCGGAGGCGGCGGCGGTCAGCGCGCATGCCGACAACCGGGACGAGCTGGGTGGCTTCCTGTATCCGCACAACACGGTGCCTTACACCGTGCGCAAGGTGCAATGCCAACTCGGCCTGCACTACCGCCCACGAACCTTAGCTTTCCTGGAGGGGGGTAACGCCCTCAGTCCGATGACATGCACGGACAGCACCGTGAAGCTTCTGCAAAAAGCTCTGAAGTACGCTCGCATGCTACGCCCTTATTTAAAAATAAGAACTTTTTTTGGTGGGGTCTCTTATGTATGGTACGATCGTGAAATAATGTAAGATGAATGTGAGATAGTGTGAGGGAGCGTGAAATAGTGTGTTTGAGATAGTGTAAGATGGTGCGTGATGGTCTGAGGTAATCTCGTAAGCTTTTATGGCTTTCTAATTACGCGTTCCCCTGTATAATTCTCTCGCTTTCTTTATAGTGATATGTAGACACATCTGTGTTTTCAGTCTGCTCCAGCTTCCATGTAATGCTCTCAATAATAAATTAAAAGATTTTGAATAAAAATTAAAAATAATGTTTAAAAATGCATCATGCAAGGAAAATAGGTATATTCTATGGAAAGCTCTATTCTATATCATCTACTCTGTCGCACTGTACGTTTAGATTTTGACTCACCGTTTTGTCTGCTTGGTTCAGTTTGCCCTTCTCCCCTCCAGCGGGGTGTGTGTAGTGTTCGTTTTAATGTGTGTGTGTGTGTGTGTGTGTGTGTGTGTGTGTGTGTGTGTGTGTGTGTGTGTGTAATTGTTCTTGAATAGATATTAAAAAAGTATCAAGGTGAAGATATCCACGGCAGCTAAATTCTCTTCCCCAACCCCACAAGGCCTTGTAGTTAGGTTAGTGTGTTTCCATTATTTGAAAGGAGCATGACTAGGGATTGCGTCCATTCTATGGGTCATTCTTGGCGTTCTTCGCACAGAGCAGTAAGGACCTAAGTTCTTCCCCTAGTACATCAACTGCCTCCGACTCTTACACAGATGTTGTGTCACTTAATGTCACAGTCAGGGAACTTCCCTCCCTCCCTCCCTGACTGTTTTAGAGGACGTTTGGAGGAATGTCTTCAACTGAATTTGAACAAGTCTTTGCAATATTTTTGTGCACAGGAACCCGGACTTGGAGGGCCTGGCAAAGGGGCTGCTGGCAAAGTGGAAGGACAGGGAGGTGCCGGAGAACAGCAACAGCAACAGTATCACCCCCAGGGAGGCACATCAAGACTCTCCCTTGCTTGGCCTTACCAGTGGCAGCGGGTCCCAACTGAAGCGTCGGTGCTTTGCCTGTCGCCAGGGCCAGCAGTGGTGCCTGGGCAAGAACGATGTGCCACACGCCTACGCAGTCGTCAACCGTCCACGGTGGCAACTGGTCCCGTCCGGCAAGCTCGTCCCTCCACCCCGCAAGCCTATCAGACTGTTTTCTTTCGGCTCCGACAGTGGGGTTACAGGTCGCTGGGCGTTTACTACTTTTGTGAAGCTTGCGTGCGTGCGTGGGCGGGCACGCGTGTATGTGTGTGCGTGTGAGCTCCTTTCACCTTCGCCCCATTACCTCGTTGAACTTCGTGTCTATTTAAAAAAAAAACATTCTGCTTACTACTGATGATGATGATGATGATGATGATGATGATGATGATGATGATGATGATGATGATGATGACCTCTTGCGCAGACTCTCTTAGGCTCACCTCGACGCCGTCCACTCAGCTCATGGACGGAAGCACGGCCTCTACACTCCCCTACCGCCAGGCGTCTCACATGGACTCTGACCACAGCCACCTGTCCTGTTCCACCTCACTGCTCGCCACATGTCTGGAGAACGACCAGGAAGACGCCATCCTCAAGATAGGTGGCACCAACCAGTCCCTGTCGGGTTCTTCGTCTTCAAAAGAGTATTCCTTCGTGAACATGATAGCTCCCAGGCACTTAAACCTCAATGTACTTAAGAAGAGGATCGTAAGATTTTTCAGTTGTTTTTTTTAATCAATTAATCTTTTTCTCTCTCCGTCTCTCGCTCACGCCCGGCATCCATCCTCGCACTAATCTTATGTATACTCATCTTCCCTTCTCTCCATTCTACAGTCCTCCTTGGATGGCTCTTTTATACAATGTTACTACAACGGGTTTCATCACCTTCTTTACTACCTGTGGGGTATTGTCATAAGGGGCTCTTAAAGGGATTCTCACCTCTAAATTCAAACTTCTGAGATTCGTTTAAGTGTTAAATCAAGACCCTAAATATATCGGACATTCAAGCCACATCGGGCTTGTTCAAGTGTAATTCGTCGTTGAAAATGTCGAGAAAATGTGCTGGTTTCCGAAGATTAACGAGCACTGAACGAAGCAGCCCGAGCACGGAATTCCCCAAGTGTGACGCTTTATTGGCAATAACAATGGCAGACTTGCAAGCTGTGGATAGCGCCACAGAATCAGCTAAAAAGGGCATAAGAGCCTCGATTTCGAATTGTGCGGGGTTTCCCCGGCTGATGACGCTGCTTTGCAGTGTCAGATTCACAAATCGAAATCGAGGCTCTTGCTGCCTTTTCAGTTACCGACCCAGACGTTACGCATTTCAGTCAAAGTTTTCGGATAGATGCATATCAGAAAAAGCGAAACAGTAGAAATCGTGAAACGTAGTGGTATTGTTGTCGTAATTAATGGCACTTTTGAGTCTGAATATATGGGTGAGAATCCCTTTAAATCAACGTATCTTGCGCCAAGCCTTGCTGTTGTAAATGCCGCCACTTAAATCTTTATCCATACACATATTGTCAACTTTTTTCCAGCAAAAGCAGAACTTTTAAGCCTCGAAAGAATACTTTTCGTTTGAAATGAATTAACCCGGGCTACTAATGGGCAATTTAAAGCAAGTTCAACAACAAATTATAGATAATAGAAAAAAGGATAGGCATAATTCATGGGTCGCTTCCAAATGTTTTAGACAGAAAGTAGCATTTTTGCTTTCACTCCTTCTCTCGACCCCTCGAGGTCCACTTTGCTCCCTTTAGCTGTTTTTGATTGATTTATAATATTTTTCCAGAAGGAGGAAAACGAGGTAATCAAGTCCAAAGTGGATGGATTTCTAAAGACTCTGGGCAAAGACGCAAAGTGGGTAAGTTTTTTTTTATAAGGACAATTACTAATATGTCATGGTACTCTGACACTGGTGGAGAATTAAAAACGAAAACGCGAAATCGCAGAAAAATATCATAATAGAAGCATTGTTGCCATAGAGTGCACGTGTAAAATCTGGAGGTTGCATCCATCATAGACGACTCGTTCTGGGTTAACCAGCCAGCAGAGGATCGAGAAACGCTTGTTGTTTCCTGACTTCCTGTCACTGGCATCCGTGTTTTTCGGCTGGCTCTTGCCGCGGGATCAGCCGCTCTGTACAGCAGATAACAAATCTGCTCCTTTTTGCATTTCCTAATTCTCCGGAAGTTTCCACCATCGCTTTATTTCTGGGTCTTCTGTGCCTGCTGAGTCAGCTGGAACTAGAGAGCTCAGCACGCGTACTCTCGAAAGTGCAACTGTCCACAAAGAGGTGTGGTTAGGTAAATGGGGAACCGTCAAGTACACTCACACTCAATTGCTGGTGCTTCTATAATTAGAAACCTTCAGAATGCGTTTTTTAAAAATCAGACTAAGCCATCCCAAAGGCCACTTACGTCAAAAAAAGAGGGAAAGGTAAAAAAAAAAAGTGGTGCATAGCTATGCGCCTAGTCTGGCACCGACTTGTCCAAGCGTGTATGATTATGGCTGGTCGTGACTGCACCGCCTGAGACTGAATTGATCTCAGTCACGTCGAGCGCACGCGCCGGTGCTATATTTGTCTCGTGCGCGTGCGTACGCCACGCCTTTCCGGGGCAACTTTTGTCGATCGCGCGCCAATTAGTACAGCACGCTCTGTCATCCATCATTGGCATCTCGTTTGCACACACACACACACACACACACGCACGCACGCACGCACGCACGCACGCACGCACGCACGCACAGAGAAAAGGCTGAAAGGAGAAGAAAGAGTCACTGACGTTTTTAATTTTTAAATTTATTTTGATTTTATAGTTTGCTTTTATTATTCTACCATGTCTTACTTTTATTTCATTTCTATATAACAGGCATAATTATTTTATTATATTGATTTTTCTTCAGTATTTTATTTTATAAACAAATTTCTTAAGGACAGCCGTGGAAGAGCCTTTAAGCAATTTTAAATGGGCTATGATTATTGCTGTGAGATTGGTGGTGACACAAAACTATCGTATAAGAATAGTTGTGGGATACAATTTTAAGAAAATCTAAAATCAAAACAAAACAAAAAATATGCCAATACTAAAAATTTGGTTTTTACAAACGTACACGGAAGTGCCATACTTTGCTTTTTAAATTTTAGTCGTCCCAGCCAAGTTTCAAGTAAATCCTTGACATTTCCTGCTGCCTGCCGCTCGTGCAGCCGCTTCGCACCATGCTGAGCTATATCTTTATCATCTGAGTCATTAAAGGCAGGTCATTAAGGGCACATAGCTACTCTTTGTTCAATCTGCACCCGATACCTTTTCTAACCTTAACATGGCAGAAATGTTAGTCCTCTTTCGTCACCGAAATATTTAATGGTAGCACCAAGACACTTCACATGGCATGCAAATGCTATATTAGCATATATTACACATACTCAGAAGGGTACGAACCGGGTGTTTCTCTGCCGTTTCCTTTTCAGTTACCACTTAAGTATGGAGAAACGCCTTGTGTGCAACATCATTCATGCGTGTGACAATGGCGTGGACAGTTTAAGAAGCGGAACCGGTTGCAGTTGATAGGCTTTTAATTAAGAACGATTCTTTGATTAGTTGAACGAGGTTCAGAGCCTGAAGGGTCTCTCAGTTAAGACACCGGTTAACATTTCCCAATGACCCTTTCATTTAATTTGTGGTAATTCCTAGAGATTTTTACACAGCGTGTCCAATCATTAAGATGCAAGGGAGAGTTTCAGGAAAGGTCGCATGAAGCCTTCATATGGTCGCATTAGACGTGACCCACCTACTGGCAGATTGTCCGTGAGGTCGACATTAGTTAACAGGGGTGGTTAGAACACTGGCCGAAGTAGGGTCGTGTGGGCCTCCCCGCCTCTCCCACTTGATACAACTGTTGCCTCAATACCTGACAAAAAAGTGTTGGGGAAGGTAAGGTAGCAAGGGAGATGAGATAGACGCCATCCTAAAAGAAAGAGAAAAAAGTAGAAGACCGCAAACTAATTCCTCATCAACTGGAAGATTTGGGTCGTCTGCTGCAACAAGGCCTGACCTCTTGCTCTGTGAAGCTTTGTGCATCTGATCTCAGGGCCTAACCGTTTATTATCTGCTTGATTTTCTTCTTGACTTCCTCTTCTGTAGGTGGAGTGTCAAGGTTGTAGTTTGTCTTCCCCTGGGGCAGGCGGGCAATAGTTTTATCATTAATGAAGAATGAACAGTTTAGGACACTGTTGACGTGCTCAGCCTATTTTTCCAGGATGTGTCTTCTCAATTAGAAGATTTTTCCCATCAGCACTGAGGATGGGGGAAGATCTAGACAACTGTGGACCTTAGCCTTGAGAGCACCGTAGAAGCACTTCGAGTCGTACTTGTGAGCATTGCCTTAGGTTACAGCAGTTCATTTCCCAATGTCCAAAAGGTTACAGGACTACACATTTGTATCGCTACCCTGAGGGTTAGTTCACTCTGCTCGTTGCGCAAGAGTCGCATCTGCCACTGACTGTCCTCTCAGCAGTCATTGGGCATCTGATGTTTTATCTTTCATGCACCGGGCTGAAGGAGGCAGTTGTTTTCCCGCCTTCCACTTATCACAAGCTAGCATAATGTACTGTGCCATTAAAAAAAACAAACTCATCAGGGCAAGACGCGATCGACCACACACAAGTGACTGCCCCTACATCTACCTTGTGACCACTTTGTTTTTAATTGCTCACTTGATGTGAAAATGTGTTGATAGAACCTGACGCCACTGAAGGTAAATTTAAAAGCCAGCCCGAGCCCAAATACGAAATTAAGCTTAAGGTTTCAAACGTATGGTTTAATTAATTAATGAAATCGTAAATTTTTATTTATTTTCCTTCTTCTAAGGAAGCACATGTAGAGTAACGGACTAACGTCGATGAAGGCCTCAGCCAGTGCAAGAACTTCGAGCCTCTGGTAATGAGACGAATACCAACCAATGAACCTAGTTTTATGATGTCTTGATATGTTGCGACGGTCTTCGCCTGTTCCCAAAACCCAGAGGAAAGCAGCGATGTTGAAGTAGTCTATCTTGCAAATGGAACAAATTTTATTCAGATCATAATCTAAGTAACGGATTAAACCAACTGCTTTTAAAATAATTTTGCACTCTGAAACCAAAGTTGATTTCAGCAGCAAAAAACAAAGTGTCGCTGCTAGAGAAATGTGGGCATAAAGGTACACCATGGCGGAAAAGTACATATTCTGATTTGCTCTTACCATACAGAAAACCAGTGAGATGGCCCGGCGAAATGCCATTCCTTATTTTTATCACGATCATGCTACCTGTGAAAATGCCAGAAAGAAGTAAAAAAAAAATACCAACAAAATCCGCCACTCTTCTATTCTCAATCACGGAAAGAATGAGGATTTTTCTTCTTCGTGGTTCGACTCGTGACTTGTTTATTATTATTTTTCGTGGTTGTGCTGAGCCCAGAGTTGAGTGGTCTAGAAAATCCTATCGTAACGGCACCGAAGCGCAAATACCACGATCTTTCCGCAAAGCGTGCTGCTTTAATCTGGGTGCCGCTGTGACGTCAGTGCCTGGTGTCACGCGCTGTAGGTGCTAAGACCCATTCCGTGATCGGCGGGCTAGATGTGGAAAGTAGGCCACGGAGGACACGTTTGGGAGGCATGCAAGGCCGATTGGGCACATCAATCAACAGCAGACAAAGCGAGATCTTAAATATAGTGTGCTTCCTGATGACCTTTGTGCGTGCGTGCGTGCGTGCGTGCATGTGTGTGTGTGTGTGTGTGTGTGTGTGTGTGTGTGTGTGTGTGTGTGTGTGTGTTGCTCATGAGAACTAAAAGAAACGTGACTACGCTTTCATCCTTTTCTTTTTCGCCGAAACATTTTTACGGAAAATTACTTTCTACCTTTCTCTGTCTTAAAAACCTACACAAAAACACGAACATTCTCTAGGAAGCGTATGTTAAATGGCTGGCCATAATTTTTTTACTTTCCACGAAAGGCTAATAAACGGAGAGGTGTGGAACGAGAACATTATTTTATTTTATTGATTCTTCTTTCTACAACTAATACCGGTGCGAGCGCGCACGCACACATACGCATGCAAATGTCACCTTTACCCCTTAATGGTGCCCATACCATACCCGTCAAAGAGGGCATGTTAGCATCCACAGTTGGTCCAGGGAGTGAATAAAGTCAAAAACGCAATACGCTTCAATAATGTTATTTTTTTGTTACATGCATAAGATTGTTTAGAAAGGAACAACACTGAAAAAAGTAATCCAAAAGCGTTATTGTCTATTAAAAATAAGATTTATTTACTCTGTAAAAGTAAGTTTGCAACAGTTGGGAAGTTCTTAAAGCCACACTTCTGGGCATGAGTATGTCTGTCCAACCACGGACGTGCAATAACAAAGAAAGATAGCTCCCTTAATGGCAGAGAAAAGGGTTTTCTTAACCGGACACACATAGCTAAGTATGTGACTGGAAAATTTCTGTATGTGATAGCCAGGTAAACGTTACATAAACGTAAACAAATGACGTGGAGTGACTGGATCTTTGACAGCTCCGTTCCTCCTTCTGCTTACTGATTCCTTGCTCTACAGGTCTGACCTTCTCTTCTCCTTGGAAGCTTTCAAAGAGACCGAAATCATCGTGTTTTCAAGAATATCTCATCTGTTTATGTCGTCTGCACGAACGCCATATTTTAGGGAGTAAAGAAGCACGCAGCGATCTCTTATCTAAAGACCGTTCAGGTGGATTTTAAGGACAAGAAACAAAAATGGTTTCTTCGTGCGCCTTTGATGACATATTTACCCGGAAATAGCCATCGAGTAGAGAGATCGTGGGCTGCTGTGTCGCCCGGCAAATCACGATATTTTTCCTGCTGGGCCAAACCGTCTACACCATCTTGGGAATGTAATCGACACGCCGACGTCTCGCCATTGTGGCTTTTTAGCGAAACATCGAGAAAATCTTGTGACGGCGTTGTCAAGGCTGATAAACTCATGCACGATCTTCTTTCGGGTTTTGTTCAAATTAAACCCATAATTTTTCTTTTACGAGCTTGTCCATAATGTAAATCTGTAGGCCTAATTCATCAGCTTGTTTTGTATTAATTCATTAGTAACTGATGGTGTAAGTACTCGAGCGCTTTCATTTAACAAGAACAGATTACACAACATTTTTTTAAGATTCAAATCTTGCGAAAGTCACAGAAGAGCATAGGTTTTGGGGTGAAAGAAATCGTCATCGTAAAAGAAGTCTTTAAATGGGGTTGGGGAGGTGTCAAGGAGTATTTCTGTCTTTGGGGTAAAAAAAAAGCTGCAGGGAATTACATTAGAAATGAAAGGCTGGTATATTAATCAGATATCCATATCACCTCCAGTTTTGAAGATAACAGAAAATAAAGTGGCAGAATATCAATAAAGATGAAGATACCAAATGAAGACATTGTTAAACGAAACGCCAATAGTCTAGAAGCTAGCGCATTTGTCCATCACCAGACGACACCGTTCTTCATCATAGTGACTTTTTAATAATATCCTGATCTGAGCTTTACCCAACCATTTGAAAAAAATGCACCCCACCAGTACTTCAATGTTTACAGCTATCACGTAAGTTTGTTGTGTACTACTTTATTTGAGATTGAAAATCAGTGGGCTCTGGCAGTTTTCCTAAAAACAGTTCTCCTGTGGACACGAAAAAATTCATGAAAGATTCCTTCACATTGTCAAACGCTAGTATACAGGGGGGTAAAAAAAACACGTAGAGCATACCTGTAGTTTCAATACCTGGTAACATTTTTTGTTGTGAAACAATGACTGCTTGAAAGCCAGTGACATTTCTCACACCCTTTTGTAAACAGTCCTACATTCATAAAACATCCACACCCACACACACACACACACACACACACACACACACACACGCAGGCGCTTGCATACATGTGGAAATCTGTAAATTCGCATGCAGAATCGCCTTTTTTAAATATTATCAGTCCCTCCTGTTCTTTTTCTTACCCGCCCCTCGCTTCCCCAACCAGCACCATGTCTGTCCGCTCCCCATCTCTTTTCCTCTTCAGAAACAAACAAGTAAAAAAAAAAAAAAAGCAAATAAAAGTAAACCACAAACAAACACACTCACGGGAAAAACAAGTGCTGCCACGAACAGTCATCCTAATACCCTCCACCCCCCGCCTGCTTTTGTCTGTCTTGTGTTTTGCGCGGAGAGCCTGGCTTTGGCTGGGATAAAAGCTCGCACCATTATTATTTATTATTATTACTTGTTGCCTTCCCTCACCACGATCGGGGCCAGCACGAGGCCATAAAGCTAGCAGCGTCGTGACATGGCTAGCAAAAGCACCCCTTTTCCATCTCCACCCTCGGCCTCCCGGCCTGATCGACAGTTTCCAGATCGTGGGACTAAGGACGATAGAGAACTATAATTATATTGTCCTTGGTGGGAACGAGGCCGCTACACGCGCTGCCATATTGTCAGGGTGGTATGGGTAACGGGGGTTGGGAGGAAGAGTATAGGATTGGGGGTGGGGATGAAGTGTTCACGCCTCTACAAGGTCGTTGTTTTCCTCTCCAGTGACGATGTAGCCACGAACTAGTAGAGCCTTGTGTGTATCTGGATGCTAGCGCACAGGCAGATCAGGGACAATCTGCGCAGATTTTTATTTTGTTGTTTGTTGATCGCGAAATAGTTAAGCTCAATTAATGTCAGAATATCAAAAATTATTCACATATTTTGACATCAGTTTAGTGGGTCCGCTGGCGCCTCCTACAGCTTCTCAGCGGCGTTCTGAGCACCTGGTCCAAGAAAATGAAGCGATTGCTTTGTGTTTTACGCCGTAACAGCTACTAAGGCTATATCAGGGCAAGAAAAGTAATCTTGCTTTAAAATGTTTAGGGAAAACCCCTAAGGGATATAAACATAACATCTTAAAAAAACAAAGTAAAAGAGGTAATAACATATAAAATGGGTGTTGTGGCCTAAAACGCCACCAACATACCAAAACCCAAAAATTATCCAGGTATAAAAAGCTTCAATCTTGTGTTAAAGCCTTATCTGTTTTTATTGTCCAAAAACTATACCGTATAAAAAAAGTTTCCAGCATCAATTTATCACAAAATATCTGAGCTGTTACCTTAACAAGACATGACGTGATTTTAGAATTTATTAACGGTAAGTGTCAGGAACACGCCTACTTCGAACAGGTTCAGTTATTTTGAGACCAGTGCCTACTTTCAGGGGAATATGAAGGATTGTAAATAGCATTTTCACGCCCTCTCACTGGGTCAAGCACCTAGTCACATTTTACAAGTGACGTTAAACGCCCGGTTGAAATCCATTCCGTACATGAAATATATCAAGTCAAAGGCAGTAAATGGCTGTTGTTATGGTGCAAGCGTGATACTAGAAAAAGTGTGGTGGCGCAGAGGGCCTGAAAGACAGGCCAATCTGCCTTAGTCAAGTTCCACCCGCCACAGTAAAAATTATCGTCCTGCTCCAGAGTATTCAAAAAACGTAAAATTATTGGAAAGTGATCACTGCCGCAAAGGTCGTCGTGTACAGTCCAGGTAAAATCTAATAATACTGTTGGACTGACTTCTGACAGATCGATTATTCAAACGGTTTCTGCTGGATGGCCGACAAAATGTGTTCGAACCATCGTTTAAGAGGCAGAGATCCCTTTCCATAAAAAAATGATCCCAACAACTCTCCCCTAGGATCAATCGAATCCCCGCTCCACAGAGGGTGGTGCCCGTTAAAGTGCCCCAAAAGAAGGACGAGAGAAGGAAGTTGGGTCAGAAGACCCTCAAGGTCTTGTCGGGAGATCCGCGCGGATGGAGGAAGATAGACACAGCAAATACTGATAGTCTTGCCCAGAGTAACCCGATCAGCAACAGCTTTAAGAGGGGCGGAAAGTGCTATCTGGCTAAACAAAAGCTGGGAGCGAAGAAAAAGAGCAGCCCCACCTGAAGGGGCGTCAGATTGTGAGTTGACGTAAAATTTGAAAGCCTTTGAAGGAAAAGGAGGTAGAGGGTAGGAGAAGAGTCTCGTGAAGAGCAATAACGTCTGGTGACAAACGAGATGCTAGGCATCGGAGTTCTTCAAAGTTGGCTCGGATCACTCGACAGTGAAGGATTATAGATGTTTTATCTGTGAGGAAAGGACGCGAAGCGCCTCACAGAAGGAAAGGGAGAAGAAGAAGGAGAGGGGACGGGACGGCGAGATGGAGAAGGCGACGCAAGACGTCGCTCATCCACGTCCATCCCCTGCTCGCCAAGAGAGGCAAAACGGTTTGAAACAGGGACTGAGTTTACTGCTGTAGTGGCCCCAGATGTTTGGTGTTGTGGAGTAAGTTTGTCTGGTGTTTTTGTTTTTGCTTGTGTGTCTTTCTTGTTTGTCTGTGGTGTCGTGTTTTTACCTTTTGGAGATTTCGTGTTTCGTGCTGGCTGGCGTGTAGGTCTGACTGGTGAGGTTTGTTTGCACTGTTTGAGATACCTGTGATGACTGGGAGCCACCACTGCTTGCAGGAGGAAGAGGAGGAGGAGGCATAGCTTGACGGACTTGGACAGGACCCTCCGAAGAGACCCATGTCATGTCCGTCTGGATAGACACAGATACCAAGGGTCGTTTTGCAACGACTGCCGAGTAGGAAGTGGAGACTACAGTAGCTGCTCCTGAGGGTCCACACACTTTGCAACTGGGAGCATCGGCGTAAGAGACGCCAGATTCCGCGCGTGCGCACTGGATGGCTGCCGCTTCGGGCAGTCCTTTGATGAAGCAACGTGAGACCCGTCACAGTTTGCACACTTCGCGCTTGAGGTACAATCAGCTGCAGCATGGCCAGTCCCGCTGCAGCGAAAGCAGCGGGCTTGGGACTTACAGAAACTGGCTCCATGACCATAACGCTGGCAGTTGAAGCAGCGCAACAGTGAATGTATAAAAAGAGAGACTTTAACCCGTAAATACCCAACCTCAATGAAATCAGGTATCTTGCGTAGATAGAAAGTTAGAAAAAGGGTGTTTTTCGGGATCGATTTCCGTCCTTCTTGAGGGTGACGCTCTGTACAGCTGAAACCCCCTGGGATGCTAGTTCTGACTTGATGTCAAGTTCCGACATCCCTGCAAGGTCAGGGCAGCGAATGACCCTCTGAAGAGTTGAGGGATCTGTGTGCGGTTACTTTAATGGGACGGTCTATAAACTGTTTTCCATCTCATCGGCGAAGGGCTTCACATGCTTTTCGATTTGCGCACTGGACTAGGAATTGTCTAGAGCGCAAACGTTTAAGAAGAGAAATTTGATGAGATATTCTTAAAACCTTTTGCAATAGCGACAGGGGAAAGGGACGAGAGAGGCGCGCCAGCTCTGCGCCCTCAACAACAAGAAAACGGGGCCAGGGCCCCTCCACAGACACTTTTACAGACTCATCTTCTCTCATGCGTTTTCCTAGGGTCGATTTGTTTGTTGCCATAATAAAAACTATGTAATTCGTTCCTTCTGCTCCCCACCCACCACGGAGTCCAACAAGGGGATGCGACCGAGCGGTACCACTTAGGGCATTTCCAGCAGGGTCGCACCAGGGATTCAGCAGGAATATACTCTGGCCTTCAGAAAGGAAGAACAGATTGATCTCAGCCGCAGCCTTCTAGCAAAGCTAGGGCACTGCACGACCAGCCGATTGATTGGTGTGGGCCACACCAACCTCCCGTCTAGGAGAAGTCGGGGCCAAAGAGGTGTGTTGGTATGATGGGCCGCAACCCATCAGGGATCTTAACCTCTAGGATCCCATCCTCCCCCGACACGGGTTGCCCTGCACTGCAAACGCAGGGGGTCTAAAGAAGACCACAGAGAAAATAGTAACATGAAAAGAAAGGTATGATGGGAAAAAGAAAGCGGAAGAAAGGCTGGTGTAGACAGAAGATAGGAAAGATAAAACTGTAGTAGGATAAGGAGATGGTTGGTTAGAAAAAGAGTACAGATGAAAGGACCAATGAGGGAGAAACAAGAAAGGTGGAATATGAAGGGGTGGGCCAGCTTAGTCACCCAGCCAGAGATAGGCTAGGTGTTCACCCCCGGCACGAGAAGCCGGGCCCACGGGGAAATAAAAATTAATATTGATAATTTGAAGTTATAGTGACTTAGTTTCAGGTACAACTGTAAACGAAGCTCAACAAAACATCCATGTTAAAGACAAATGATGAATGCGCAGTGACAGTAAACATTCGAAGCATGTGCAAAATGAGGACACGACAGCATACCGGAGTTGTCTGTTTGCAAGTCTCTACTGAATAAATGTCGTCGATGAAAGGTGAGATAGGATGCTCCTATCATCGCATCAACAATTTTTAAAAACAACACAGCCTCAGGTAGTACCTTCATATTCGACCCGGGCTGGAACCGAAACCTATGGAGATGAAAGACACGAACATAGTGACATAAATGTCGACTGAAGATCACCGAACGTTGTCACCAGTGTCAACTACACAAGCATTCATCTGTCATCGATTTTCTAACTTTGCATTAATATGCATTGCTGTTGACTGACGCGTATTGTCGTACTTTTGCACACACACACACACACACACACACACACACACACACACACACACACACACACACACACACACACACACACACACACACAGAGGCTGCATACTCAGATATTCATTAGTAAAGTAAACTTACAAAGGAAGATCTAAAGAAATCCCATATTCATTACATTTTTCATACACAGTAGAACAAATGTTGTAAAGATACTTTAAAAAAACCTGATGGTCATGATATTAAGCACTGGATTCTTTTTATGAATTAGACCCGAAGCTGGTAATAGCTTGGTGGCAGGCGTTACAGTTTTGAGCCTGACATTGAACGAGGAAGCCCACCAGTTAACACTAAAGAAAACCCCAGTAACCTAGCCATTTCGTTACGATGATATATATATATATATATGCCAGCTGAATTTCTCTCGGCTGTGGTACTCTTTCCGGTTAAAAGAAGCAGCTAATCTGTAGAGAAGCGTTCTGCCTGTGGGGGCGTTATTATTTTTAAATTCATCAAGTACATCCGTAACCAAATTGTCCCACTTAAGAGCCCCTGCGAGAAAGTTAAATTTAGACACGACAACATTGCTCTCATTCCCTCCCTTGTCAACGCAACTATCTCCCTTGTACTGAGAGCGAAAAGCGTCCGTCAGCAAGTCTCAGTAACTAGGGTACAGATTATATCAAGAAGGAGAAATGGAGAGAGCTGTAAGGGGTCGAACAGATAAACAAATGATATGTTCGTAAGCTTAGGTCCATATCTTTAAAAGAGGCGGCGGGAGGGAAGGTCGGGGTCACGGAAGTGTTCGTCTTTTATTTTTGTTTTTTT
This sequence comes from Marisa cornuarietis, assembly GCA_004794655.1. Lineage (NCBI taxonomy): Eukaryota > Metazoa > Mollusca > Gastropoda > Architaenioglossa > Ampullariidae > Marisa > Marisa cornuarietis. The sequence goes on from SMMW01000616.1 coordinate 1,808,965, forward strand.
TGTTTTTGCAGAGAAGGCGAGGTAATCTGCCCGCTATCGTGTAACCAATGAACGTATTGGATTAATCTAGGCCGTAACTTTGTGTAAATAAATACTCTTTTGATGAACATACAGAAGTGATTTATAATGTGAAAGTCCCGAGAGCCATAAAGCAGTTTTTGTTCTCAAAGGAAGGGGAAGAAACGCTAAGCGGCATGTTAATTTGTTAATGGCATAAGGGGCTACCATAGGGAACAATGATACAATAAATCAAATTGTATTTACACAGAAGAAAACAACGACGAAGGAAGACTTCGAGATCTTCAATAGGAAGATTGTTTTACATTGCTGGCGCCAACACTTATAAATTCTATAGGACATCCTGATGTTTCAGATGTTTCATACAAAACCAGCTTAGTTGGTTGGAGGGAGATTGGTGGGTGTTCAAGGCCGGCGAAGGGGAGGGGAACGTGCAAGCACGAGATGAAACGAACGAAGGATAATAGAATGTGTGATGAGAAATGAACAATGAGAGAAAATTGCACTGATGATAGTCGGGTGCTCGCTCACTTTTTCAAGCTTGTGGGCACTTGATGATGATGATGATGATGATCCCTAGGACATGTTTTTCAGTCTTTATGGGCACCTTTTCCATAATTTTCCCAACATTGCCGACAATGTTCGTGAACTAGATATTCCTTCCTGCACTAATTCTGCATATGGTAGCTCAGTTTCTCTTGTCTTGTTGTTTTGTTCCTTTTTTTCATTCTTTTCTTTCCTTCTATTTTACTTTTTGCTCTTTTTTCTGCCTTCACTAAATCCTTGTCGAAAGCAAACATTAGGTTTCACGACATTTCATTTTTTTTATAGCCTACTATCTTTACCAAGCAATCGCGAGGTTTCGTGACCCACACATGAGCTGAGCGTGAGTGAAAATCACGTTTGCTCCATAACAACAGCCATTTACTGCCTTTGACTTGATATATTTCATGTACGGAATGGATTTCAACCGGGCGTTTAACGTCACTTGTAAAATGTGACTAGGTGCTTGACCCAGTGAGAGGGCGTGAAAATGCTATTTACAATCCTTCATATTCCCCTGAAAGTAGGCACTGGTCTCAAAATAACTGAACCTGTTCGAAGTAGGCGTGTTCCTGACACTTACCGTTAATAAATTCTAAAATCACGTCATGTCTTGTTAAGGTAACAGCTCAGATATTTTGTGATAAATTGATGCTGGAAACTTTTTTTATACGGTATAGTTTTTGGACAATAAAAATAGAAGAGAGCCACCGATGTTTAAGAAACACTTGAGCTGAGACATGCCTGAGGTCAATTAAAGTAATAATAATAAAAAAAATTAGAAGCTGGTCAAAACAAGAAGCGAACAACATTTTCACTCTACATGTGCTTCATGTGCAGATTAAGTGGTCAAATTTTAGGTATCTGACAGATATAGAGGATGACAGCGTAAGCACTGTTTAGAGAAACAGGATTGGCTGAGTTCTCTGAAAGTTTTGCGTTCCGTTAATGATTCAAGTTAGTAGCCTGAGAACCTAGCCAGACTTTTACGGTTATGCTGTGGTCATTCACCTGAAGTCGCCCGGGTGACGTGGCAAACGTTTATCTTCAGTGCATCTCGGAGTGGTTCATCAGCGGCAGAGTGACTCGGCACGCTTCGGAGCGCACGAGAGAAAGAAAGAGACAGGTTGTAAGATCTTGAATGAAGTTAAGGAGTGACCGTCAGAGCTTCTAGTGTGTGGTACAGGATGTCTTACATCACCATGTCACGTTATCGCAGTGTGTAAAACGTGCCTGGACTCTTGTCTTCGCAGCTGCATCGTGACATGCTTACCTGCCAACCTCATTTGTACTTCGCACGTGTTAGTAGTCGTCATGCTTCCGTGGATCATGCTAAATACACTCACTCACTCACTCACTCACTCACTCACTCACTCACTCACTCACTCACTCACTCACTCACTCACTCACTCACTCACTCACTCAAAAAGCGCATATTATGACATTACAAAGTTAAGAAACAAATTTTCAAGAGCCATGACAGTCACCTAATTTGGTCGACATCGACATGTCTGTGGATGCCTCGTTTGCGGGGAGTTTGTTGACGTCTGCTGTTATGCTCTTTTTATTTCTTTCTTCATTGTTAAAAGTTTACTGACACCTTGCACAAGCACCGACTCATACATGCAGCCTTTATCTGGTGGTGCTACCGAAAGTGTAAGATGTTTCTGTGACAGTGATGTTTAGGTGTTGACTTTGGGGTTCAGGAACACAGTAAAAAAAAAGTTCCTTTGAGATAATCGCCTTACGAATTGCTACAGAAAGTCTCTCTGTGCGCGCGCACACACGTACGTGTGTGTGTGTGTGTGTGTGTGTGTGTGTGTGTGTGTGTGTGTGTGTGTGTTGGAGAAGGAATTGTCTGTTTATAATCGAACTGCCATGGCCATCTATCTCAATCTCTCCTTCCTCTTCCCCACCCACTCAATTTATTCTTCCTTATATACTTTTTAATAACTTTTCATTATCTGCCCAACTTATTTAGGGCTTGTAAGTACATTTACACAGTAATGCTTTACGAGTTATAATTTTAAAGTCTTGCAGCAAAAGAAAGATAATGAAAAGAGAGGCAGGAATAAAATAATTAAGAAACGAGAAAAGAAGAAAGAAAGAAAATGAAGAACGTGAAAGTAATAAAATAATTTAAAAAAGGAGACAGACAGAGTGACAGAGAAATGGCCCTCAGATTTCAGACCAAGCCGGAATAGTGATGGCTGCATTATGCTTCTTGAAAATCACCAAAAGACAGTCCCGGGAACATGCAACTGCACCTGCTGACCTCTCGCCTCTTCTGCGCGGCAACGGCGGGCGGATCAAGGAAGAAAAAGTCGGCCGTACCGCCGGAGATGGTAGTAAGGGAGGGGTGGATGAAGGATCTCGCGCTCGCCAATCATCTGCGAGCATGTTGTGATAATATAGTTGATAATCCGTCTCTTCCCTTCTTTCCCCTCCCACTCCCAAATCAGAGCGACGATGATAGAGAGCTGACCTCATCGTGAGCACTAGGCACTCGTTTAAAACATTCATGCACGTCATTGTACAAATATGTACAGAACGATTTGTAATAATAATAATAATATTTAATAATAATAATAATGAATAGCAGTGCATATTCTTCAGGTTCTAGGAACACGGTATTACCTACCGGTTTGTCAGAACTCGGATATCATAGTTGAGCTAAGTCACAGTACTACTCAAAGTTAAACGAAAACAGTCGTTTCTTTTTAAAATAAGTTCAGAAGCCCTTGATCATCTCTTACGTAACGTCTTGTTTATTTATATGTCTGTGAATTATGTGCATCTGCGGATTAAAATTTAAGTACTAAAATCTGTTTGGGATTTAATATAAGGGTTATGCACGATTGTTGATTTATCAGTGTAGAATTTCCCGGATTTAAGCTGAATTCAGATGATTTGATGGAAGTCTTCTATTATTTTGTACAGTTTAGACCTGTTTTATATGAGATAATTATAGAAAAAAATAAAAGCACCAATATGTCCAATAATTTATGTAATATTTTTATTAATTTATGAAACAATAAATTATTTACAACAAATTATTAAATTGGTTACAATGCATTATTTACAACAGATTGTTAAATTACAACAAATTATTAAATTATAAAACACTAAAAAAATACATTATGTATTTAGATCACTACGCCTTCTTCCATTTAGTCTCGTCATTGCCTTTATAGCCTAGGAAAACGCAGATTTCAATCATTTCAGTAGCTTTCAAGGGCTTGTGACCATACTATAGTTGAAACTGAAAGCTGTGAGCATTTTGTGACCGTACAATATGTCCTACAGACATCATCCTGACTTAATTTAAGACACCTACTAATCAACTGTAATGTCATAAATATTCACACGCGCCTGTAATCGTGTGAATGCGACGAATGTCGCCAAAAAACACACACACAAAAACAAACAAACAAACAAACAAACAGAAAACAAAAAGTCAGTGGCTGAACGTAACTATCAGCTTTAGCACGGATATATATATATATATATCTCTGGACCACTTGGCGACAAATTCTCTTTTGGCTTAACAAAACCAGGAAGAACCCGAAGAAGAGATATACTGACGGAGATACAAAAACCTCAAGCTCCGTGGTCTATTGTGTTTTCAGTTGATTGATTTTAAGTCGTGAGAAGTGGAGGTCGGTGACTTTTGCCAAAGCAAAAATGCAGAAAAAAGTAACTAAGTAACGAAGTTATTTCAGATGAGCGGTTGACTTAAACAATTTTATTCCGGTTCCGAATATTGAAGTGTCAAATGGTTTGGCAAAACCTGACAACCTATAACTTCGCGAAAGGTATGAGTTGGTCTCAGTAGCGGTCGGTTTCCAGTCAGGAAAGTGCACATTTATATTTTATTTTATTTATTTTTTGATGAGGGTAGATGAATGAGGTGGGGAGCCGACAACAACATTACTCAAACGCAGGGACGTAGCTTACCGGGGGAAGGGACGATTTTTTTTTGTTTTTTGTTTGCTAGTTTGCTTTTCATTCATGATCTAATTGGTCACACATACGAGTAGTTAACCCTGAGTCCAGATATAAATAGGCCAGTTAATTACAAACTGCTAAAATTGCTATATTCCTTATCGTTACCTCTTCACCCAAAAGTGCCAACCGCTATCCGATCTCCTCACGAATAATTATTATTGATTAAATCAGGTTGATATTCTCAACAGTCTGCTACGTGTCCTCAGCAACCATTGAATTAATATGTCAGTCGCAATCACAAGCAGTTCGAAGAGTTTTATACAACTTTAATCGGCGTGAAATTGTCAAGGTAATGAGTTCAAACTTGAGGGTGAACTGCGTTAGTCAGCACTAAGCTTGAGAACAGATAACTCGGGCCGCACGCGAAAGGCACGAAAGCGCAAGGGATGAGGCGGGGGGGGGGGATTGGTTGTTTACGCCGAGCCAGCAACTAAGGCTATATCACGGCAAGGCAGCCAGCCCTGTAAAAAGATGCCACATGCAGATAAAGAACAGCGTGTACGAGACGAGAACTGAACCCAGGACAGCCAACCTTCACTGTATTGGTGACAGGCGCTAACCGTTGCGCCACCGGACCGCCCTGCAAGGGATGAGAGCTTTTTTTTTTTTTTTGATGTCAAAGCTTAGTCACGTGAATACAGAAAACCGTTTTCATGTTGTGATCAGAGCTACATTTGTGAACCCCAGTGACAATGGATGCATTGTGAGTACATGTCCGTAAACAGTATCCTCTTACAGCCGTGGAGCCCTTGAACTCAAATTGTTTGAATCTGTTATGTCGATACCATTCTAGAGCCGAACTGGTTATCTGTTATTACTTCGAGTGATTACTTGGTACCATAAACGAACTAAGAAGTTTTTCAATTTGTAAGGGTGTGATAATCTGTCCTTGAGTAAATAAGCTGCTGTTTGTGTCTTGAGATTCTGGGTTAAGGGAAGTATAAGTGGTTTGTGTGTGTGTGTGTGTGTGTGTGTAGGGCCTATATAGGCGAATCTGCTCTGTGTTTATGTTGAATGAAAGAATATGCAGATGTCTCAACGCATGTGTGACTGAGCGAAATTGCATGCGTGAGACGCGACAGTGACTTAGAAATATTGCAAACACCATCCTCCATTGTTATTCGCGTGACAAATATTAACGGTTTTGTTGCGTCTACGATCATTGCCGGTCATTTCCTGTTTCTGTCAAGAGTGAAGCTCGTAGATGACAAAACATCGACTGCTGTTCCTGCGCTGTAGTGTCATATCTCGTTTTAGCCTGCGATGAAAGATGACTTGGGTTTATCCAGTTTGCCAAGCTGACGCAGGGACTTGACTGGAAAAGCGCGTGTGGTGCCTGCGTTGCATCAGCCTGACACAGCGGGAAATGTGACTATTAGACGCACGCAGTGTTAGTCTCGTGACTGAGTTGCGCAGGTACCTAACGACTTTCCGTTTGAGATGATCATGGATACAGACTCCCACAGAAAGTGATAACGAAAGAAAGTCATTAAAAAAAAAAAGCTTCGTGGACTACTAAAGAAAAGAGGGAAATACTGATGTATTAACGCTAAGAACACGGAAGTCGCATTGGCTATCACCCTCACCCCCCTCAACCCCGAACGAAAATAAGAAACTAAATAATTATTCAGTTTGACCATTTGTTTATTTGTTGTCGGATATCGCCGAGTGATTTTAAATGCTACATAATGCATACGTAGTCATTTTTTATTGTTTGTGCACGACGCATATGATACGAGAAAGAAAGAAAATTCTGAGACAAGCAAAACTTTTGCCAGAGTGAAATGACGCAACGTGTAAGTGAAGCAATAATATTATATATATATATCTGGACATAGACCGTTTTCATCCTCACGGTAGATCAACACTTCTTTCCCCACCTACGAGGTCCTCTAGGAGGTCGAGTGTCCATCTCTCAGGTGTCACTCTCATGGCCCCTAATCGTACCCCGTGTTATCACTTTACTTCCTGATATCCCGTTGCACCTTGTTACTTTTCACCGCCTTCTATAACCGACGCTTGTGGGCGGGAGGGGGGACTCAGAAGGGGATGAAAAGGCAAGTTGCCAATCAGAAATCACAGGGTACACTTCCCACCCGGCTAGGGCCCCTTGTCGGTAGATTCTCCCCGTGTAAGAACCTGAGATGTGTGGGCGTGTATTTCGATAACAGAAAGGGAGAGTATTCGCCCAGATTTAGGGGAAAAATATATCGCGATGAGCTTTATTCTACATGTGGTCACAGGCTCCAACTATAGACAATTGAAAGTGACTTTTGAACATGACATCGACTGCTGTAGACGTTTAGTGAAATCTTATTTTAGCTTGTGATACACAAAGACTTGGGTTTAGTTCACAAAGACTTGGGTTTAGTCAGAGCTTCAAGCTGACGCAGGCACCTGACTGGGATGGGTCACGAGGGGGCATGTGAGTGCGAACGGTGCCTGCGTTGCACTAGTATGACGAAGCCGGAAAGGTAACACGGGGGTGTTAGTCACATGGCTGGGTCGCGCAGGTACTGTGTAACACTCACTTTCACTTTATGATGACTCAGCGACACAGACTCCCACAGACTGGGATAATGAAACTGAACAAGTCACAGAAAGAAAGCTTCAGAAGAACACAGCGAAGAAAGACAGTCTGACATGTACGAATCCGATATCCGGTAACTAGATAAGTTTGATAACGAAACAGAATACGCCAATTAAAATAAAACAAAAACAAAGAAAGCTTTCTGAGCTTATAAACATGCTGATAAGTAGTAAACATTAGCATAAGGAAATGAAAAGTTAAAAAAATATTCGTGATAGTTATTTTTCAGAACGCTTATAAGAAATCATATAATTACTCGGTTTGTTCATTAACGATAATTTATTTCGTCATTAGGTTGATGCACTGTTTCTAATGACATCCGCGGGTAGTCATCTCGCTCTGTCACTCTTCTACGTGTGTAGATGTTTATTTCGCTCTCTCTCTCACACACGAGGACTCACGCGATACATGTGTAGGATTTTCTCTCTCTCTCTGTGTGTGTGTGTGTGTGTGTGTGTGTGTGTGTGTGTGTGTGTGTGTGTGTGTGAGGGGTGGGTGAATTGGTGTTTTACGCCGAGCCAGCAACTAAGGCTATATCACAGCAAGGCAGTCAACCCTGTAAACAGATGCCACATGCAGAGAAAGAACAGCATGCCCGAGACGAGAAATGAACCCAGGACAGCCAACCTTCACTGTATTGGTGACAGGCGCTAACCGTTGCGCCACCGGACCGCCCGTGTATGTGTGTGTGAGAGAGAGAGAGTCACTGAGACATACACAGACACAATAGCAGGGACACCATGTTATCTCGAGACAGCATGTTATCATGTTAACATCGTGTCACCTTACATCACCTTTCAATATCGTCGCTAAAAAGTAGGGAAGACGCTGTAGCCAATCAGGGGCCGAGGTCTTGTCACGTCTCTAAGTTACGCATCGCTAAGCCTCAGGGGCCGAGGTATTGTCACGTCTCTAATATGCCACTTACAGACCGGTTTTCCATATAATGCAGTGTTGTTTGTCACATTTTAATTAATCCAACAAGCTGTCTGCTGGAAATTGCTTGTAACAGTGACACACGCGCACCGACATAAGCGGCTTAGAGACTCTGCCGTACATTGCCGGTCTGTAAGTGGCTTAGAGACGTGATTGCACTTCCGCAAAGAGGTGAAGTGGGAAAAACAAAAGCGAGTAGGCACTGCTTCTTACTCGATTCTCAGATGTTTATTTATGTCGATCACTTTTTGAACGAATTGATACACTCGTCGCTAGTTTCAGAGGAAGCAACACTTGGCAGGGGCCAACCAGAGAACGCGCTTGTTATAGCGAAACTGGATCTCTTAATTTCATCATTATTTTTACAACTTTTACTTCACACTTACAAGATTTTATTATGATTGCCCTTTGTATGGTAGATTATATGATACCTGACACGATGATCTGTCATTCTGATTATCAGTTATCCTTACAGCATTACAGTCATGTACCGCTGTAAACACGTTAACCTCACGGGAACTCTTGCTGTGGCATGGAAACCAATTGGAAGTGTTATATTTTCTAATACTTCAGTCAAATCGAACTAAATATATCTCAACAAAATCACGTAAAAGCAAAAGTGGATACAAAAGTGTTCATTAATGAATTTATTTTTTTCAAATTTCTTCGATTTCCTTTACTAGAACCCAATCAAATGATGAAAAGAGCGTTGTTAAGGGTAACGACAAGTTTGACGAGTTTCATTCTTATTTTATAAACCGCGTGAGACTTGAAAATGTTGCGGATGGCATCATTGGGTGTTTTCTGTATCTGGTCGTTCAACAAACGTCAGTGGTCTACTAATGTCGTCTGCTTACAGACCGGAAAACGACTGTCAGTCGCTTCCGGTTTCTGTCCAGATTGAGGCTCATCGATGACTTGGCGAGAAAGGTACTCGTCAGATTTCGGTTGGACGAACAGCACGCAAAATATGCTTCAGGGCTTGGTTTGGACAGGAAGCAGTTTTCAAAGGTGGGAGCGAGAAATATTTTCTGACTGATCAGACTGTCTGATGCAAAGAACCTGACAAATAAGATCTAAATATCTCCACTGTGTAACTACTGAGCGTTCGCATTTGCTTTCGATGAGGTAGGGGGCGTGGGAGAGAAGGGACGAGTTAATCAAGTTGCTTCCATCACTAATTTACAGGGAGAGGATAATTTTGTTTTCTTTCACCTGACTCTAGATTTATGGTCATAGACAGGAGTTGCCCCAGATATGCTTAGGTGAAAGCTCAATAACTACTATCCAGTTTGGAGGCAGCCATAATTTGCAGGTCCATCAAGCCAGCTATAGTGCGCATGCGAATCATACACATCATTACATCGAAAATAATGTAAATTTATGGCTGATAAAGATATAGGATAGGCCGCCGATAGAGCACGTGTGAGTGTGAACGGTACCTGCGTTGCACCAACATGACGAAGCGGAAAGGTCACCGTTAGACGCACGTGGGTGTTAGTCACTTGGCTGGGTCGCGCAGGTACATCGTGACACTCGCTTTCATTCAGGTGTCAGCGACTCCCACATACTGCGATAACAAAACTGAACAAGTCTGCAAGAAAGGTTTTGCAAAATCATAAGAAGAAGATGAAAAATTAAATACTGATAAGGAAAGGAAAAATGTTGAACAAAGCGACTTGTCTATATCTTTCATAACTGTGATAAAAACTAAAATCATTTTTTTTTATCACTTGTTTATTGTGAGACAGCAAATCGTGTCGCCGATTTGAATAATTCCCACACCCTTCTCCCCCTCGCCCATTAAATAAACCTCTCGCGCGCACACACTCTCCCCCCCCCTCTCTCATATATATATATAGATATATCTAAATAGACCGATGAATCGATAAATATTAAATGATCAGATGCTAATTAGTTAAATTGATACGAGAGACACAGAAAGTATGAAACAACGAAAAGGAAGGGGGGGAGAGTAGTTGGAGGGCACAAAACGCAGGCACCCATAAACCGTGCTAGGAATAGGGCGTTGGGCTATTCCAGGTGACCTCATCGGTGTTTTCCGTTACCTATTTGCGGCAGGATATTTTTTTTCTCTCTCTCACGACGGAGCGACTGTCAGGTAACAACCGCGGTTGACCCTGAAGGGAAAGCCGCTGAAAATAGAAAGCCTTTCTTGTTTAGTAATTTCCCGCAATATCCGGTAACCGATTTTTTTTTCTTGGTGAAGGGGTGTGGGGTGGAGAACCAAATAAGACAGAAAAAAGAAAGAATATCGGTGAGAACTTTCTTAAAAAAAGCTTAAGCTTTCAAGCTTCCCTGTCGGTTGTTTTATAGGGCTCAAAGACGGATGAAGCAGATGAAGCTTCAAACAAGAAACACACTGACCGCGATCTGTCGCTTGAAGCACATGGTCACTTCAGCCGCTACAAGTCCAGCCTCGTCATGGTGGCAGTTATAGTTCGTAGCTGACGTCCCCATGCTATACATAAGAGCGCCTGGTATCGCAGTGGTTAATAATAATCATAATAATAGGCTCGCTCTCTTACCGCAATAATTAATAATCATCATAATAGGTTTCCTCTTATAGCGCAGTGGTTAATAATAACAATTATGAAAGGTTCTCTTTTATAATGCAGTGGTTATAATAATCATAACACGTTCCCTTTTATAGACCAGTTACCCCCCATTCCCCCTCCCAAAGGGAGCACGTTAGTTAATAGAGACCCATTACACTGACCGGAAGATTTTTTTGTGTGGATCTCTGCTGTATTCTTCACCAACGTTGTAAGAAAATATTCTGGGATTCACATCGCGTCTCAGGCACACTTTCAGGATGCGACACGTGCGCGCTCACAAAAATGTTAAAGAGAGTTTGACCCACACGTGTATGCGAGCTGATTGCTCTGTGTGTGTGTGTGTGTGTGTGTGTGTGTGTGTGTGTGTGTCACACAGTGTCAGTGACGTAGGAAGATGCTCGGCTTTGGGGGGGGGGGGCAAGCTCCATGCTGACAATGAATAACGTTCACATTCTTGCCTTCCCAGCATCTTTTTTTGGGGGGGCGGCTGCCCCCCTTGAACCTACCCTGTTCCTACGCCACTGTGTGTGTGTGTGTGTGTGTGTGTGTGTGTGTGTGTGTGAGAGAGAGAGAGTGAGAGAGATCGAGACACTTCAGAAACCACTGTACTCGCCTCGGTAAGTGTGTTGTGAGACACGTCCTCCGTAGGGGGGACTTTTCTTGCATGATGTAATTGATGTGGTGCTTGTTAAAAACGATCAAAACACTTCTCGCACGTTCTGATGATATTTTTCTGCGTTCTAAAATTATAGCGTGCCCGGCTGGGTTCACGTGAGTCTCCCTCAGGCCCGCTCAGGCGTAACAAGAGTGCTGCGAGTCGACCAGTCTCGCCGAGCGATCAGTGCTGACCTCTAGCTGACGTCAGTGTGCGTTTCTCGTGAGATTAAAGTGCAGTCGACATTAACTTGCAATTAGGTTACCAAGGAGGATTTGTTAGGCTTTACTTGTGCATCCAGACCTGGAACAATAGAGAGAGAACAGACAAAAAGAGAAAACAAGCGAAGTGCCCTACACAACATAAAACAAGGAGCAAAAATGTACGCCTTGTTTGATTGACCAGTTGGAACTAGATTAATATCTTTTTATAATGTTTAAGAAACCAGGTTATATATGTGAACACATACATGTATGTGTGTACGTTTGTGTGTCTGATGTGTGTGATTGTGTGTGTGTGTGTGTGTGAATGGGGGGGTGCCCCCTCAGTCATATTTCGTACCCCTTCTCGTTCTATTTTTACTCATTTAGTAATGATAATCTTCTAATAACAATATGGCTCTAAAGCACATAGTTTGAAGCCTTAAGGCCACGTAGTCAGGTGGTTTCGTTAAATATATTCTCGAGGGCCTCGAGTCTCCTCTGTTGACAGAAGAAGGATACCAGTAGCGTGTCATGAGGTTTACGCTGTCAAGGGCGGACAATGCCTTGCTGTTGGGAAATCGTGATGTGCGCAGACTTAGCCTCATCACGACGAAACAGCCCTTGTCACTCAAGCGCCCACGTTTCTTCCAGCAATTCTGGTTTTGGATTGTAAGAAAGTATATCAAACAAAAGGAGGTAGCTTAAGTCTTAAGGACCTTCCTCTTTCTCACCAAGTGCATACTTTTTTTTTTTCAAGAAAGTTAACGCTTCTCGATTTAGCTCATTTTCGGTAGACTGATTTCCCAAATCTGTGCAAAATAATGCTTGCCGTTTACCAAACGCACGGTTTAAATGACTGACATGCGCAGAAAGAGGCTACGTCGGTGACTTTATGTCGGCACAGGGGTACGCCCTCATCGTCAAGTCTGTATCCAATGGTGAAATCGTGTGTTAGTTAGCCAGAGTTTATGAGATGAAGTCAGTGCTTTGACCTCTCTTTGCACACGTGAGAATGTCACGATATTGTAGGACTTGTTTTTCAAGAGTGGATGTGGCTTAGCTCTGATTTTGAGAAATATTGTCGTATATTGTTCAAGGGACTAGACCTAGCGATCAATTTCCCCTCCACTCTCCCAAACAAATAAACAACAGTAACACAACCTCGCCCTGGTTATCTAAAGTTCTATTGGAGAGCAATGTTTTGTACTATAATTACTGCGTGCAGCTCAGTGCAAGATACTTTTTCCCAAAATCTGGGTAAATACCCCTCAACACACACACACACGCGCGCTCGCGCTCTCGAGATACACAGTTACAGACATCACTGTGTACAAAAACAACAGACGTCATGAATGCGTTTACGGCAACAGCCAACTAGAGAGTTGTGACCCGTATTGTAATTGAGTGTACCCGTGGACAAAAGTGACTTCTTTATGATGTGTATGTGTGATGTGTGTTTGTGTGATGTGTATGTGTATGTGTAATGTGTGTGTGTGTGTGTGTGTGTGTGTGTGTGTGTGTGTGTGTGTGTGTGATGTGGGTGTTCGTGTGTGATATGTATGTGTGTGTGATGTGTGTGCGCGCGGGGGCGGGATGGGTGGCGTGGTGTGTTTGGGTGACTGGATGAAGGGAAACCCCAGATTTGGCTTTGAGCTTTACCCAAGCATTAAACAAAAACTCACGCCACGAGATCTTTACGAAAAGTATTGTCATGGAGATTAGAGACTTACGGAGCAGATCTTTCCATAGTCTAGCAAGTAAATTATGGTGCGCTGGTCTCGGTAGGTTTTTGTTACGTACAACAAGGTGATCATTACACATTAGTTTATTAAAATGGTTCTGAAACTATAGGAATCTAGTATTTACACATTAACCAATCAAAGTGGTCCAACCACAGTCTATCTAAGATGTCCTTACACATTTATCTGCTAAAGTACGTGGTTCTTAAATGTCAGTCTACTAGAACATTCCTTAAAAATTAATCTACCAATGTAGTCCTTATACATTTGTCTACCGAGGTAGTCTAGTCTATCCCTATTCATTCGAACGATGGTTTGGAACGTACTTCAACAGATACCGACAGCGATCCCTAACAAAGAACAAAAACGAGCTGGTCTACATTGATGATAGTGTAGAGTGTAGATTAATGGTGGCAGTCTGAGAACAGAATGCCAACAAATCATGAATCTAATATTTCTAGAGCATAAGAGGTAATGGAACATGCAAAGTCTGTAGCTGTGTAAAACAGAGCAGTGAAACATTCACCGACGTGAAAGTAAGTCAATTTTTTTCTAATTATATGTCGACTGTGTTATTTTTACATCGCGTATTTGAATAAAATACCAGTATAGTTCGTCACTTGACCCTGCAGCGAACTATAAGCGTGCATTTTCTCAGAAATTGTAAAAGTACAGGACCAGGGGTCATGTAGCCAAACGGCTTTGCCAACACAATACAGGTAACGCCGCTCTGAAGCTCAGGGTCACTGGTGATACATTCAGAGGAAAGATGAGAGTGTGTTTGCTTCTCTTGCAGGCGTTTGATCAGTTTGTCGCTTTGGAAGAAACTAGTGTTGCAAAACCTTCTTTCTGGTAAAGACAGCAAGGAAGTTTGTACTCCAGGATGGGCATTTAATGTAAACCTTCAAAACAGACCTGGGGAGTCAGAGACACAAAATAGCCACCAACAGTGCCGGCGAAAAATAGGAATCACTCTTTTGATTCTGAATCATGGACCCGATGTCACGTGCTCAGAACCCCCCCCCCCTTGCCTCAGAAATCCGCCTCTATAAGGCGCATGCTTCATAGTTAAATACATCTAAACAGGGCGGAGTCGTGTACCTCAAAAACTACCTCACACATTAAAATCACGCGCATTTAGGTCTAGACTTTGACAAAAGTGTCTTCCTCCAGGAAACTGCCCCCGAAAGCCCTTAATATTGTGCATGTGCACGATTTCAAATACAAACTATATCACTTTCGATATTGTGAATGTTCTAAAAGTTTTGTTTTTTGATTCTGTTTACTGTATTAGGCATCTTACTATGACGCATGCGCATTATAGAGGAAGATTTCTGAGGCAAGGGGATTTCTGAGTACAGGACACCAGCATCAATTAGAAGTCCCCCAGTGAATATTTCGATTGTATAATTTTATTTATTAGAAATATTTTACACTTCTGTTATATGCACCACCATGACTTTCGGCCTAGTGTGCTGGGATGGGAACATTGCAAAGCAGGACAGACACAAATTGAACAAAAACATTTAAAAACCAGGAGTGGTGGTTGAGAGGGGACAGAATGATAAAGAGACAGTGTATAACAAACCTCTGAACCACAAACTGCAGTTTTAACTGACGACTTGCATCCACTCCGACAGGAATGTGACATTAGACGCATAGAAGTTGTAGGTTTAGAGTTCATAGAGCTAAAACCACACTTTATCTGCACTCATTTATCCCGGTTGCACTCCAGGACACGTACAGGAATGCAGATATACATACCACTCGCTCCGATTCTAGAGCGTCCTTTTTGTCTTCTTATTACTCGATGTCAGACTCGTCCGTTGGAGTGACAACATACGCACTTAGAGATTTTTAATACCTGGGAGAGGGACTTCAAGTGCCAGCATAAATGATTACAAATGGAGAACTAGTATTGGATGTATGTTCTTTTTAGCATGTGTTGATATTTCATGACATATCCTAATGTTACCGTCGGTAGACACAACAATTTCCTGAAACGAACTAATAAAGACTTTTTGCATTTATATTTATTAAGAGACCTCCGCTGAAGCAGTCGTTAAGCTAGTTAAAGGCCCCCCCCCCTTTTTCCCGCGCCAAAAAAGTCAGATGACTCAGATAATTTCGTTATATTACAAGTTATTGTTTCCGTAAAACCTTTAAAACTGTCCTTTATAGTTGGGAAATAAAAGAAATCAATCATTGGGATGCTGACACTTTTATAGGCATAAAGGTCACATCTGGGTGCTAGCCAGCCGAATCTGCATATGACCCTCCTCCCTTTCCCAAGGCAAAAGCAGGCCTGAGGATATGTGCTCACAGTTCTGCAGTGATGATCGTCTACTAGATTTTCACTTTTCCCCAAAACATTCACAAATATCTCTCAGACTAACTGCTCCCCATCGCCACGAACAGGTTACAGTTAAGTTTGCTCCCTATTTCCGCGAACAGATAACAGTAGGGTGTTCAACATTACCACAAACAGATTGCAGTGAAGTTTGCTCCCCCATCACCACGAACAGATTGCAGTAAAATGTAAAATACTCATCTCGTGCCCCATGTAATATCCAACAGCTAGAAACTAGTCTACGTGTCTTAAAATCTTAATCACTAAAGAATTACTAAATTATTTTTATCTGACCGCGTGCCGAGGCCTGTCCCCATCCTTAATCTTTGCCGTGAACATCTTAGATAAACTTGCAGAAGAGCTCCCACCAAGTTTTGTAACTCGTCATGACTCAACGAAAACGTACAAACATGCACACACATTATAATTATTGCCCTTTGTTCGCTTTATTTTAACGCAGGTTGTTATTGGATAATTTGGTTATCGAACACAGTTAACTCTAACATTTTAGACGTAAAAATAGATGCAAAAGTTGTTTTATCAGATCGTTAATAAAAAATTGACATTATCTTCATCGATATCGTCATCAATATTGTGATTGCTTCATTATAAGCATCGTCATTATTACAACATCGTCGTCATTATAATCTTTGTCATCATCATCATCGTCATCTTCATCGTCATTATCATTGTCGTCGTCATTATCATCGCCCTTATAATCGTCGTCGCTATTATCATCGTCTTATCTTTGTGTTTGTCGTTTTTGTCATTATCATCGTCGGTGTAGTCTTTTAAAACCAGCCGGGAAGGACCCACCCTTTTTATCAAATGTCTTGGCCCAATTCATTACATGATGATATTTTCCAGAATCTTTGTTCGCCATTGCAAGAATTCATAACATCATAGAGGACCTGGAACTTGGGCGTCTGTCCTGGGGCACGCTTCCAAATATAATGCTACGAAAGATAATCAACTAAACTTACTTCTCTGGGGAGAGGGGAATTCCTTCCTGTAAATATTTTGCAACATACATATATCCATATCTCAGTATGATGTCTTCTCGGGCGGAAGGACAGTTCTTTGCTCGGATGTTGGGACTTTGTATCCTGTTATAAACTAAACCCAATCATTTGAAACACAAAATTGTGCTCTGGACGGACCTTTTGTGCATCGTTCTCGTGAACTCGTGGGAAAAGCAGAGGAAGAGTGATACTTCATCCCTGTGGGCGACAGCTGTCTGAAATCGGGGCTACGCTGACTTCAGTGGCCACTAGGTCTGGTGTCGACTGATTGTAGTTTCTGTGCTATACCAGCATGTCAACACACTACGGGTCTTTGGATGCGTTTATCTTTGATCGAGATCATCTTTCTTTTATCGGGCAATTATTTCAATGAATTTCCTTCATTAAAATCGTCGCATTACTTGTGATAACAGCAGGGACAGCAAAAAAAAAAAAAAAATTTCAACGCGATGGACAAGTCAGAAGTGTTCTGAAACTTCTTTAAAAACAAACATACAAATAAACGAAAAAAAACCGCGTGCTACTGTGAATAGAGATTTCCCGAGAAAACGTGGGCTGCAGTGTGAGACTCGATGTGGAAAAATCGGTCGTCGGGGTCAAAGGTTGCGCCACGAGTGGTGACAAATTGTCAACAACCAGCGGAGTGGATGAGTAGGATCAATGGCTGCTGGGCTTGTGAGTGGGGATAGGGGGTGGTAGTGCATGTGTACCAGGAGAACTATAGATCTTCGGCGCTGGCGTGACAGGAGTTTTTTTTCCTCTATCTCTCTCTCTCACACACACACACTGTTAGGCGCAAGGCTCATACGTTTACTGATGACTCGGATTAGAGACCAACACCAGAAGCCAACACCACAGAAAATCAACTATTCTAGAGTAGAAACTTTCCGCTCTTCTGTCTTTAGTGGAAAACAGGGTAAAGTGCCTGACAAGTCAATTGTGCTTTTCTGTACCGGCCTGCTGGTCGTTTGACTGGCAGGATATACAGCGCCAGATAGGAACATCTTCAAGTTAACCTTTCCTTATGTCGCCCATCTGAAGTCGCATATCCTTCTACACAGACACCAGGCCGGTGGAGAAAACGCTGATAACGTTTTCAATAAACCAGATGTGTGGACGAATGAGAGAGACATGAAGATTCTGTTTTATATTGATCATATTGTCTATCACTCCTTTAATCTTTATTTCTTTCTCTTAGTTTCCTTCACCCTGCCGGCCTACTTTCGCAATCTTTTCTTCAGTGTCTTCAGTTGGTTTTATTTGTCATGTCCTTCCTTCAACTGTTAAATTTTGCCATCTTTTAGTGCGTTTTGGCTTTTGATTTGCGTGACTTTTACGTAGCTTTTCACTGATTTCCTCTTCACGTAGTTAGCTTTAACACGTATGCAACATTATCGTTCGTTACTTGTTCTCGCCATCGATGAAAATAACACACCATACAAATTCCAATACAATCCCTTGTATAAAATCATCATCATCATCATCATCATCATCATCATCATCATCATCATCATCATCATCATCATCATCATCATCATCATCAAGAATAAAAAGAATGTGACAGACACTAACTCAGGCTTTACATTAACAGACATAAGCTTGTTTAGTTCATAGTTTAAAAAGACTTTCAGGGCCTCAAAATGAAGGCCTAAGGGAAGCTGAAACAGAATTTTATCACTAACAGCTTCCGTACTCTTCCTGCTGTCCTGCATTCTTTGGCTCTAGGGCGTGAGCTTCTTTTGATATAGGTTGGTGGCTATGGGAACTGGGTTGCAGAGAAATTAGAGTCTATGTCTAAATGAGTTGCCGAATATTTCCATGCACTAGCTCATTGAATATCTTCCATTTCCATCGGTGGGAGGTCCCTGTGCGCTTCGCAGACGACGTTGACCTGATGATGGGTGGCAACAGCAAATTGCAGGACCTCACAAACTCACAACCTCACAAACAGGCTGTCGGATAGCGTGAGTGTGTGCGATATGGAGACCTGCATTGATAAGAGCCACGTCATAGTCAACACCATTGGGCACGGCAAAGCAGAGATCTTCATGAACAGAGAACAGCCTGACTAGGAAAAAAACTTTAAATACCTACGCTTTCCAAAGATGGAACGTGAGCGGCAGTTTGTTTGTTTGTTTGTGTTTAACGTCGTGTCAGCAACTAGGGCTGAACGTGAGCGGCAGATATCCGCATCAGGATCGCAGCAGCGACAGCAACAATGGTGAAGCTGGGCAGAATCTGGCGCATCAGTGGCATGAGATTCACCACCCAGCACTGGCTGTACAAGTCCCTCGTAATCCCTCTCCTGTGGGGTGAGCTCTACTCACCGATTCAGAAAGGCATATTCAAGCATTCGAAAACAAGTGCTTGAGAAAACTGTTCCGGATCTCCTACAAGGAACACAAGGCCAACGATTTTGTCCGGAGCGCGGTCGCCACTCTCGTGGGACACCGGGAAACCCATCCCGCAACAGTGAGACAGCGCAAACTAGCCTGGTTCAGCCATGTTGCCCGACACGACACTGTCTAAAACCGTTCTCCAAGGCACCGTGGAGGTCGCACCCGAGGTAGAGAAAGAAATGGACGGCAAATGTGAAGGAGTGGAGTGGTCCCTCCATGCAGGACCTGCTTACCGACCCTAATGGCGCGACTTGTCAAGTCTCCCCGCCCCCTGAATGATAGGCACCACGGGCCGGCTTTTTGGGTGATCAGCTAGTAATCGTCATGATGATGATGATGATGATGCACTTTTTCTTATCTCTTTCTCTATCTGTCGTCTCCATCTACATGTATGCATGCAAATTCGTTAGTGTGTGTGTGTGTGAGAGAGAGAGAGAGAGATTGACAAGGGGAAGAATCGAGAAAGAAAGAGATTATAAACAAAAACTACCGCGAGAATACTATCTCTATCACATCAATTCCATTTTCAGATTGATCATTTCCCCTAATATCGAAAGAAATAGACCAGGGAAAGAAATGAAAAGGAGAGAGCGACGGACACATCATGGTGGCGACGATTAGTGTTTCCTTATCGCCTTGCTGGCGTCTTTGTTTTCGTATGACTTGCCTGTGACTTTTGTACTGTTGGTCACGGACATTTACCAATGAGAATTGTCGCTTTTAGAATCCCATTCAGCTTTGGGACAGCTCCATCATTGGAAGTGTTGGCTAGCCAGCTAATCGTTCGAGAAATCTGCCTATACGTAGTGAGAGAACAAATAACGAACTTTAGACATTTGCAGTAGGCGTGGATTTTCATTCTTCAGAAATCTCTTTCTTCTTTTCTGTCTGTTTTTCACGTCTATACTCATGCTTGTGTGAACTAATGACTTCTGATTCTTTTAACAATTATTTCTTTTCGGCAATGTTATTTAAAGATTTTAATGCTTAAATATTTAAATATTTATGTTATTTAAATATTGAAAGATGTGGTTAAAGTATGACTACATTTTAATACGCACCAAAATCGCATTTTACAACATCATATGATAATATTGTATGCCGCTGTATATTCATATTTGACAATATTTAATAACGGACAATATTTCATTTTTGACTGTACATACTGATTGAGCGTTTTGATTGACAGTATGTTGTACGGTGTACGATCCATGTAATTCAAATAATAATTTTTTAAGTGCGACCGTAGCATTTGAAACCACGAAATCATTTTTCAATGGAAGTGTCAAGACTGAGCAAGCCAAAGAAGCTTATCTTGTCACCATGCGGTGCTTTCCAAACCTCCGTGTCTTTTGCTCGCATTTCAAGACTTACTTCTTTTTAATTTATTTTGAAGATTTTTCTTGAGCTTTTCTTTTAAAAAGTGAGGATTTTTTTAAGTCTGTTTCGCGTTTGTTTCGTAAAATCTACTTGTTATTTTATTAATATTCTAAAACTTTGTTCCAAGTTTTTTCTTTTCTTTTCTGGGCCTTGTCTATTTGCTTTTCTCCTTCCAGTTAAACACTTATTTCACTTATGCCAAATAGCAACAGCCAAAATTGTTGTGCTTTTTTTCGCGCGTGAGTATGTAAGTGCATATATGCATATATATGTATGTCTACATATGTGTTTGTGCGTGTGGTCCTGGGGCTAAGTTTTCGAAATTCCTTACGTCAACATTTGGCAGGAGATAATGTTGGTAGAAAGTACATCTGCACCTTTCGATTAGCCTGAGCCTGGTGTAGGCATAAAAATATGCGTCTTAACTGCCCCCTACTCACCCTCCACACACATACACATTACACATTTTCGTCTATCTCCATCCTCAACACTGAGTAACTTATGTCCGGTGTTTGCCGCCCCTTGTTCGGTGGCCGAGTTGGAGTGGCAGGGTGGGAAGAATCAGGTCAAATGGTGGCAATGCCCTTTGTCGTACTTACGTACTTACCACAGGCATCGCTAAGTGAGAGGAGAATACTGCGAGTACATCCACAACGGCCGCGAAAAAATCTTGTACGGGCTTAGGCCTCGAAATAGTCGGCTGGAGTTTCTGAGAAAACAGATGAACGCTGCGATAGTCGAGAGAAGGAGGAAGGAGGGACCTGGGGTCCCCATCCCAACCCCTATCCCCTCGCACACAAGTTTCAGAAACGACCTCCCCTGAGCTGTGCGTGAACGGCGGCCGGTGATGCAACTACGCAGCTGGGCAGAAACAAACTTCCGTAAGGCCAGAGATGAAGGGTTGTTCTCGGACAGGTCACCGAGTCGACACTCTGGCTGTCTTGTCACACCCTTTTTCTGCTTAATCGGGTTGATAAGGCGCACTTTGCAGAATAGTTTACGCATAAGCAAGTACTGTCAGCCTGACTTGTCTCTTCACGAGACTAACCGAACAGTGCGTTGTGATTGGCCGGCTTTTTGGGGAAACCAAAAATAGCGATTCCGTCATCGTGCTGGAAGAACAAATAATGTATGGGTATAAATTGTTTTGTTTCACAGTTCGATGGAAAAATTACCAGGTACGAACGAAAGGCAAGCGAAAAGCAGAATCGAGTTCCAGTAAGTAGACTTAATGATTATCATTGATTCTTTTATTTCCATCGTCTATTTCGTTCATTGTGTGATATTCATGCGCACATTTTTAATAGCTTTTCTCTCGTATTAAGATAATCTTTTTTCTTTTTCTTTTCGTCCAAATCAAATTCTTCTTATACATAATTTGTTTTCTAAAACGTTCTTTCTTTTCATTTTTTTTCATTTTGCCTTGTTTCTTTGATCATTCTCACGCTGCTCACCTTCTGAGGCTGCGTCTTGGATCAAAAATAAAAAATAATATTTAATTCTCTTTCAAGTCACGTCCAGGTTTCTTTCTTTCTTTCTTTCTTTAAATCATTTCTAAGTAAAACGCTGCAAATTGTTCGTATTTTATGAACGGCTGAGTTATTCTCCTCCTGCTAGTTATATACTGTTCATGCTAGGGGAGGCCGAGGTAGCTTTCACAAATCTTATAATACTGCTGAACTACTTCTCACTCTATGCATAAAAGATTTTCTTGACATTGTGTACCTGTTTTATGACTCGTATAGCAATGTTATAATTTACTTTATGAGCTTGTAACAGGTGTACAATGGAATGACACGAGCTGATTAAAAATTGCGCGACTAGGTGTTTTGAGAATTCTACAAATATTCCTACCGTTGCCTCCTGTATAAACTGTGTTTCCTCACACCTGTCAATTTCTCCTGAAATGCAAACGTAAGACCTCGTCTTGTTTCGGCCAGTCTGACGTGAGATGACCAGCTTTTCCACCTCACCTGCTGCTTTTACTTTGTTTTGTCTCGCTACCTTTTTTTCCATGCCCCTTCGCTAGTCCAACTTCGCACAAAACTGACATCTGTTTCGTCTCGCAGACTAGTCACACGAGCGGGTCTGACATTTTTCATGTCTCATGTGTCAGTGGCACTTTATTGCACTTTTCCTTTCATAGCCCCTCACTCAATGTCTGCTTGGAGAATGAAGCTAATATAGGGACCCACAAGTTTGCATTAGTAGTATGGCCTACTTTGGTCGTACTCCCTCACTGAGGACAGAACAACAGGTCAGGTAAATTTGCACGAGGAATTAGGAATTTTCGCAGCCGGTCGTCGAAGATCGCTCGCACTTTTGCTCAGGGTTTTCAGGGACTGTGCGCGTGTGTGTGGGGTAGGGAGTTTCCCTTTACGCCTCATCTCCCCTTTCCCCACATCAAGAATTCAAAATGTGACAGAAAAGTAGGGATTTACTGGTTTGTGTTTCACTCGACGTTTCAGGACATGTAAAATGTAAAGTCTCCTAGAAAATCCAAAAGTTGTTTGATGGCAGTTGGCGATTCTTGATAGACGCAGTAGAAGACCCCATTTAATAATTCTGTATAATGTAGACACAGGTTGTTTACGAAGGTTTCAGCTAACCAACACTGGGAAAGAAATCCAGCAGCGCAGGTCTCGATACACATACAACAACAGCTAGCGGGTCGCCGTCGGTCGCTGGTGTACATGCAGTGCGTAACCCAGTTGGTCACGTGGTTTGCAGATTGATGACACATAAAAGTCTTGGTTCTGACCTCTCTGAGCTCGTTCTTTATAAGCCTCCCACCGATCGATGCAGGCAATTAAAGAAAGAGGGCGTGGGGGTGGAAAGGCAGAAAAAAAAGTACGTAGAACAACCTACCCCGCGGTGTGCATCGCTTGGTACACTCCGAACAAACTTTAATCCGAAGAGAATGGATCAGTATATCGGAAGGCTCTGGAGACCGCTACAGTTTTGTTTTCACGACAAGTGTGGGGAAATGAACTCGAGGCTGAAGCTTTCCTGGAAACGTTGCAAAGCGAAAACGAGATTGTCGGTACACTGATATTATAGCAGCTAGGCCACTAGTCCAGGTTCTTCTGCCCTTCACTCTGTCGAGTATCAACAGCGAAATTCTAGGAAACGGTTCCCCTGTACTTTCAAGGGAGGTGACATATCTGGACAACGTCTAAACCTGAGCAAAGCAGGTCGGACTTAAACAGATTTTATTAAATCTTCAGGTCAGGACAAGCAGTTAGTTAAAAAAAATCTAAGTTATGTACCGCTTTGAGCAGCTAGGAAACATCACTAGAATTCTGCCTTTACAATTTAAAGCTATTACTTGGCAACTTTATGGTGAAATTGTCTATACCGAAAGGAAAACTAATAATCGAAGCCATCCTTGTAAATAAGATGTCTTGAGAAATGAAATTGAACGGCAAGTCTCGCAATAGCAAAGCAAGTGGCGCCCTCACTCACTTGAATGACTCCGATAGTAACAATGTAGTTAGATGAAGGGTTTATCAAGTACTGGCTTAAATTTCCCACCCACCTTCACCGAAAACGGTTGGCTGTTGTGAGGAGAGGGTTTAAAGAGTAATATTTGTCTCCAACATAGATTTTGACTAAAACTGGACTATATATTATCTGTTGCCAAAGTATTTGTGTTTGTGGGTTGGGGATTTGTGCTTGTGGGTGGTTTTACCCGTTAATGCAACAAACTTTTCCCAGTCGACCCAGCTAACGTAAATGGGTACCTCGTCCTCACCTAATCCTATAAAGGGTTGGGGAATATAAGGCAAGGAGGGTGAGTGAAACTGTCCCCGAAAAAAGTCAGATCTCCAAAACTTCACGACCTAAATAAGGTTAGGGGACGACCTTTAATTTTCCTTTTAAATCAACCAGTAAAGCAATTAAATTCTATTTCTTCATTACATAAATGACCGGAAAGACCATTACAGACACTATCTTTGTGTATGTCTGTATGGGTGACAGAGTGCGAGGCACTTTTAATTTTTTTCTTTCCATAAGCAAGATAGGGAATGTTTAATAGCTTTCTAGTTAGTGAAAAATCTAAATACTAGCCATTAGAAAGCTTAAGGCATCATAAAGGACTTCATCAAAAGATATATCAATCTTAGAGGAAAGGCTGACGTAGTGTATTTGGGTTTTGCCACCATGTGTGGACAAAACTTTACCAACCAATAAAAAGGATCTCTAGAAAAGTTTATAAAAATAGGGTTCAAAATATAATTTTATAAATAAATCTAAGTCGCTGAAAATATTTCAAATTATGTTAATACCCGAGAGCCGAAAAGATACTGTTGCAAATGTGTGTGTATGTCTCTCTCTCTCTATATATATATATATATGCTGCGTTTTATTTAGGGACACCAAATTTTTGAGCTGCCTTTAAAAGCAAAAACAACCCTTTGAAGTTATTTCTTTATTGTTTATTCCCAAAGCTTTTACATCATTCTGACACCTATAGTCTCTAGTGTTTCTTGGCTTTACGAATGCAATTGCATCATCAGCCAGCTTTGTTTCCTAACTTTGCATAGGATATTGCAAAGCACTTTGAATATAAACATGATATTATAACGTCTGTAACTTTCCACGTGTAGAAATGGAAACCGACAATATTGTACAAATATGCAAGTTAAAAAGGAACTAAAAACATTATTAACAACAAATAACGGCAAGTCTTTAACAGGACGAACGTTTGACGAGCGCGCACGTAGACATTTTTATACGCTCACCGATATGCGCAGCTCCAGGAGGGTCAGCGCGGAACAAGGCGTCAGGCGGTTGTGTTCACCTCCGACGCACTTACATTTCTGGGGTCGCATTCATAAGGCGAAGATAAGTCGTCGTTCTGAGGGAAACTAAGGGCGAGGGTCTTGTCTACGCAGCGTCCATTTTCCACGGATGTTGCTTTACCCCTGGAATTGTAGTTAAAAATTAGTGGCAAATATGGGGTAAAGTAACACGAAGCAATGTTCACGGGATCTGGACAGCGCGTTGTAACAACGGAGACGAGATGTTTATCCTTGATTTCCCCCATTTTGCCCACTGGTAAGGACTTACCCTTGTATCATGAACACGACTGCTGATTGTCTGATCACGTGATCAATCACGCCTCAACGTAAGCTGTGGGAGTCTTTACCTTTTATCGAATAATGATGTAAGTCATATTATATTTAAGCTGCAGTTATGTGTGTATTTTGGTGCTTAATATCACGAAAACTGCCCCTTTCGAAAGTGACGCCGGGTTGAACGAAGGGCGAGATTTCCTGAAGTGAGAGCGACACCTATCGGCAAGTTATTGTACTTCCTGCAATGTTTTCACATCCGAGGCGACAAGCTTGTCTTTTTTCCAGGACAGTCATTAATCAGCCGAGTACGCGTTTGTCTTTGTCCCCGTCCACTCGCAGGGTTATCGTGGGGTGATGGTGGTGGAGTGTGTGTGCGTGTGTGTGTGTGTATGCGTGTGTGTGTGTGTGGGGGGGGGGCGAAGGGGTTGTACTGCAGGGAAGTACCCGAACAAAGGTTGGCGGTAAAATGGAGAAAGATGACCCCTATTGAAAATGTCCTTTGTTTTCTTTCTTTTCTTCATGTTGGCTTCGTTCGATGCAGTTTGAATTTTGTGATAAGTACCCCAAAAGGGAGTGGAGGGACAAAAGATCATATGAATTTTAATCCATATCGTAGAACCTGCGAAAGAAAAGCTACAGGTATTTATAGAATTGTAGTGAAGATTTTGAAGAGTGTTTATCGCAGTCCTGGAATTCATGAAAACTAATGATTTATTTTTATTCTGTCAATCTCTGTTGGCCGGGAGCTTATCTCCCCTTAGAATAGCTCTCCTGCCAGATAAGGTGCGGTATCCACTCTCTCCTTAACGATCATTAAGAAGTAATAGAGATCCTTATTCTATTTGCACAATGAATTGTAAAGCTCTGCTTTTTTCTTGAGCCTTTTGAAAACAGGATGTTTGAATTTATGACAGGACACCCGGGTCATTTGCAGGTTGTCAGCTGCGATTGAAATGACGATTAAGAAATACTATTTTACTGCGGTGTGGTACACAAATGGATATGTATTTTTTTTATTTTAAATCTAATTTACACGTTAAAAACAGACGGTATTCGACGAAAATTCTTGTACACATTACAATTGGCTGTAAGAATTCTCAAGAAGGCGGTAAGGCTGGCGGAATCAGGAAGTTATCATCACCTCCTTTCCCTTGCAGTGTTTGGAGAGGGTTTCGTGCACGTGCGCGCACTTACACACACACACACACACACACACACACACACACACACACACACACACACACACACAATTCCATCATTACAACTGACCCCGCTGCCATCCCACCCTGCTGTATTGGTGTGCTAAATTTGTTTTCCACTCGCTTGACGAAAACGTTTTGCACCTGCATTTGCACTGTGCGCAAACAGCGACAATCTGTCCAGTATTAGCAATCTATCGATCTCTTTTCCAACCCTTACCCATTTCTAGTGTATCTCGAGGAAAGTACCGCCATAGTACCCCGCCACTTTGCTCTCCCTGTCGAGGGTTTTCATTCCATTTGTATTGTTTCTTTTTTCTCTCCTACCCATTTTCCTCTTGGCATTTGTTTCTTTCAATAAATGCAATTTTTATAGCGTGGATTTCTATTACCAAAGGCAATTCGTCATAAGTAACAAAAACTTTCCATATCTTTCTTCGTTCATACGAAGATTGCTCTACACATAACGGGGACCATAACATGGGACATAAGGGTTTTGGTTTTGGTTTAAATCGAAAATTGAGAATCCGGGCGGGTGAACTTTATGACCTGGCACTTCGCGCTCTAAAAAACAATAATAGGGCTGCCACTGATCGCCTAGGGACCACTGCCTTCTCGAATGTGTACGTTTTATCGCCAGCCTTTTCAAGGAACTGGCCCGGTCTGTCAATCTTCCTTGTCCACAAGTCCTTAACAAAAACCTTCGACTTTGCTTCGAGATGGGCGTAGCTTGGGGCCCAAGACTGAGAGACATAGGATTCCTTCCTTGTCTGTACGGCGACCTGAGAGTGCACCGAGTCGCACCGCTCGCCCCTTACCTTCCCAGCTCCCCACCGTCTCACAAAGTCCCTCCCTCCCCCTGGAGGTAACTGACTGGTGGACTGGACGTTTCAAGTCGCAATTAGGCTTCGTTGAGTTTGAGACAGGAAGCCGCAATCTGGGACTGGATAAGAGAGGACAACAAATGCGATCGTCGTCAAAACCCTCCTTTGCATCGCCTTATCATTCACCGGCCACAGACCAGTACAGATGGTTTGTTCCCGTGACATGCAACTTTTCTGACCATATCGTACCCACGCTGATGCAACACGTGTGTGTGTGTGTGAGAGAGAGAGAGAGGGAGCTAATAGGCAGAGGGAAGGGAAAGCGTGGGGGATCTAAAACGGGGGGGGGGGGCATGGTTGAAGCTGCTTGTTCGCGCTTATCTTGCTTGGTAGTCCTCTGTAAATATAACAGGCCCATACACATGCCGGATACAGTACAATGACGGATGTGTGGAACTGCGACTTGGATGATAAAGACCACCCTTCTGCACTGATTTCCCACTAATGGAAAGGACCAATGAAAGGACCACCAAAAGAAAACCTAGGCGACCATGCAACCCCTGCGTGTAGACAAAAGTACACCGCTCCTTCCCGAGGAGATGAAGTCCCGGGGAGTACAAACCCTCACATGACGGAGGCGAGGAAAGCATTCACCCCGGACACTACTAGACCACGCGACCACGCGAGGCAGAAGTGACTCGCGTTTCACTTTAGCACTTCTGGACCACGCCTCCTTTTTTTCTGCATAGCAGATGATATGAAAAAAAAAACTCTAGAAGAATAACAGCATCAAAACAAGTCACGCTTCGCTGCGGCGTCATTAATTCCCAACTCTCACCACCACCACCACCGCCACCAAAACTTCCCCTCTCGTTTCTTGAGACTTGATATCTTCTCCTCGTCTTTGTTAACAATCTCGAAAGACGCACTTTGCGTGTGTGTGTGTGTGCTTAGAAGTCAAGCCTCTGATCCCTTCCTCAGTTGTATCACTCTACAAACGTGCGTGGTGTAGCGTAGAGAGAGGCGATTTATCGGAGGGGAACACCAGTCAACGGAACCTAGGAGCAGTTACTGATCTCCGCTGCTTCTTCCTACGCCACTGGGTTGAGAACTGTAATCAGTTACAAGAAGCAGGAAACCCTTGGTTACCTTATTACGGATCTCGATAAGCTGTCAGCTGATGTTTGTAGGGAGATGTCGCTTCCTACCTCCCCACACAGTGCAAACACTGATTCACGGGTCGTGGAACAGATGTTTATAGGTCGCAGGTCAAAACGAGGTTGCTACCGCGCGGGGCGCCCAAGTACAGCTTTCCTCCTCAGTATCTTTTTTGCGGGATGGCTGCCCCTCTTGCCACCCACTGGTTCCTACACCACTGCCCCCGGTTGGTTGGTTGGTTTATTTGGTAGGAAAATGTTTCCACTTTGAGGTGATTTCGCACTAAGGGGGGGGGAGGGAGGGGGGAGGAAACCGGAGTACCCGGAGAAAACCTTCGACTCCCAACCATGCGGAGAGGTGTCACATGCAGCGAGTGTCCCGAGACGAGATCTGAACACTGAGTGATGACTACACTACCGGGTGCCCTTCCACTGCAACCGCTAGCTGGTTCAGTCTTTTATCTGGGTCGAATGAGCGGAACAGGGATCTGTGGCTATAGGCTGTGAATGAGACATTTTGTTTTTTAACTTTGATGTGTTCCTCTTACCGTTCCTTCCGTGAATATGACAATGTTTCTACCCCTGCCATCACCACCACCAGAAATTACCACATAATTTAGGTTGAAAAGTGCGTAAAGACGTAAGAGAGAGAGAGAGAGTTGGAATAAAGCAGGGTGGAGTTACGGTAAGAACGCATAAGGACTTACTGTACATTAACATCAACCTGCGCGCGCGTGTGTGATTTTTTTTTATCTACTTACTGTTCATTAACATCAACGTAGTCTGTGTGTGTGTGTGTGTGTGATCTAGCTCTCCCCCAAAAAACATCTGACAACTTTCAGCTTCATCAGAAGTTAGGAGCACAGATTGACGAGCAAGCCAAACCTGAAACACGAGTGCTATTTTTGGCACGTTTGTACCTCTGACCTCGACGAATGTCGTCGCTGATGTCGCAAACTTTACTCTCTGTCGGTTATTCGTTTATTGATTCTCTCTCTCTCTTTAATTTCGGTTCAATTTTCCCGATAGTGTTATACATAATGATACACATTTACAAACATTGCATAGCTTTCAATGCAGCGTAGTTTGTTGACCTGCCTGTCTTACCCCAGTGCAAGGTAGACAAAAACAGATTCATTCACGACCACACATCTAGACACTGATAAGCGCGCGCGCGCGCGCGCGCCACACACACACACACACATCGACGTCACCGCACCTGGTTGAGGATGCGCAGCATCCGACCTGTGTGACCTGCCGTCCCCTTAAGGCGTTGGCGACCGGCAACGCCACATACGCCCTGCGTCACCCTCTCGTCGGTCGTGCGTCACCGGCAGCGGGACCCATCCGTCACGTGATCAGGGCAGTGGTGGCGTGCAAAATTGTGCCTGCAACTCCCCCCCCCCTCCGTGTGTTATGTGTAGTCAATACACAATTTAAGATGTGTAAAGTGTATCGAAACGGATTATTGAAAATGGAATTAATTGGTGGAAATGTCCGACAGACTGAAAAAAAGAAAAAACACACACAAAAGGGGAGAGGAGTTGCGGGATTGGACGTGTGTGGGGGGGGGGGGGAGAAAAAAAAGCTCGAAAGAAATGTTTGCAAAGAAGCGTGGTTAATGACATGTTGAATGCTGACTAAGGTCGACTCATGGATTTTTATTTATTTATTTGTTGTTGTTGTTCTTGTTCTTGGAGACATATAGAATGCAAATGTAATGGGGAGTTATTCTGTTGTATGAGCAAATCATATAAGTTTATACAAGCTCGGAATCTTCTGATAGAACTTGATGTTGACTGCTGGATATACCTGAGGGTGTTTGTGTATGTGGGTTCGGAAGACCAGTGCAAAGCAAATCATAACCGCAGTTAACATAACTTCGTGGTTGGCAACTTCAGTCTGAGTACTCGTGTAACCACAAGGAGTTCGCTCGTACTGTGAACCGTGTCCCGTGCCAACTCCCGAAGGTGAGCTAAAAATAGCAACAGGCCCAGTGGAGCATCGACGTCGATGACGTCACTAAGTTGTTTCCTTACCCGCACAAATCAGAAAAGCGCGTGGCGTCAATGCGTTGGTCTAAGAGTACATGACTAATCATGGTCTAAGAGTACATCACTCATTATAGTCTAAGATCACATGACTAATAAAAGTCTAAGAGTACATCCCAACCCAAGTACTGACAGGACACGATTCCGTTTCGGAACTTGAGTGCGTACCGTAAAATATCCAAACGCATACATCATGACAGCTAAGCATATTTTATGGCTCTGTGGTGTGGTTAGCCACCCGTCTTCTCGAAAGATAATACCAATATGGGTAGTACGTTCGTGAGGTTAAAAAAAGAGAGAAACACCCACGATTACCCTCAACAGTTAATGGGAAACACGACACGATGCGGTTCATTATCAGGTCACCCTCTGTGGTCTGGAATCTCTTGGCAGCCCACGTATCATCTCTGTTTTTTGTCAACCTTTGCATCTTTCTAGACCGCTGGGGGTTATAGTGAGTTGTCATCAGCAGTTCCCTCCCAACTGTGGATGTCGTTCTCGAACAGCATGTGAATCACTAATATCTATCTATATATATATATACACTGTAAATATGTATAAATACAAGATATACTTGCTGTTTCATACATATGCTACTCTATATATATTGGCTATATATCCTGGCTATAAACGTCTCACCGTACAATGGTCCTTAAAGCGACGTGAAAAAACAGCAAGTGGCTATAAAAGTCTATCTTTGTATATTTAAAGCAGATCGTGGTTTCAGTAGTAGCTTGTATCTAACCCCTGCATACTTACTGACACGTCGGGGTTCTGGTTGTATCTGCAAAGCATGTGCCAAGATTTAAGCATTTTGGTAAACTAAAAGCGAACTGTAAAGGTGAATGGAGTGGGTTGCAAGTTGAAGGGTGCGGGGAAGGAAGGATGTAGCTCATGAATGTAGCACGTGGGTGCAGAAGGGGAGGGCGGAGCTCAACAGAGACAAAGGCGTCACGCATACATAAAAAATATGAGTAAACAGAGGATACAATGGATTGTGAAAAGTAAGTATGAAGAAGAGAAAGAGAGAGAGAGAGAGAGAGAGAGCCAAGGTGAATTAAAGAAAGAACAGGTTTCCAGACGACGACGAAAGATAGAAGGAGTAGCCAGCTCATGATGTAAGTATTCTGTACACACTGACCGAGTTTAAGCGGAAATACTTGCGCTGCGGACAAGGATATCCCTGGGGATGACGGACTGACGTGCAGCCTGAAAGTGGCGGCGAGAAGGGTCAGAACTGCCAGGTGCACTCAGGTCACGCCGTCATCTAGACGACACGTGACGCACACCCCTGTCACGATCTGGCCTGCAGGGCTTTTACCTTTGTTTGAGGATGGAGATGGTGGGCGAGGGGAATAAGGTGAGCGACATTACAGGTAGCCGTCAGCTGCAACGACAGCCGGGGACTGTTCCGCCGAGCTTGAAAATGTTTTCTGAGCCAGTAACAGATGTCGACTTTCTGTATACATGCGCTGCTGCGCGCAGAAAATTTATTTTTTTGATATTTATGCACACTGACAACTAGATCTTTCGGCTTTCATTGTCTGCAGTCAGCATCAGGTCGTAGGTCACTTTCTTTGACCTTCTCACAGTTGGCAGCAGTAATGTCAGCCCCTATTACCTCAGCACGTGTCAACTGTGCACCCTTATTTAATGTCCAACAGTAATGTCAATAATAATAACAACATATTGTGCCTCTATCAGTTAAAACATTTGTATTATTATTTAACTGATAGAGGAGGAATAATAATAATATATTTAACTGCTAGGGGCACAAGATCGTCAATTTTTAGACTCCGTGAAGTATGCGTTATCACTAGGCAGTCGAGAAAATTACGGACGTGATTCAAGTCCGTGAGAAAATTTATGGAGTAAGAGAAGTGCAGTCGACCTTACGGACACGCACAGCTCCTAAATCTAGATATGTAAGGGGAAATGTAGGGACGAAGCACAATGTTCGTAGCTGAGAAAATGTAAAGAGTGTGTGGTCTGTAGAAACAGAAACTTATAATTGTAGAGAAATGAACACAAGTAATCTGATGAATCGAACAAACCATGGACAAGATGGCCGCAAAGACCGTTCGTGGCGGTAGAGGACGACAGGCGGTAATGACATGGCGCAGGCATTGAACCACAAACCTATACACGTCCGTGACTGAACGATCCAAAACACAGGTGTACACGCATCAGAAGAGCACAAGGAGACACCAAAGACGATGTACATGCAGGGACGAGAGACAAGAGACAAAGAGCAGTCAAATACATTTGCGGTCCTTGTGCAGTTGGTTGCAGCTGTGTCTCCAGCATCATTGTAGCCTGCGTTAACAACAGGACTCGTTTACTCTCTGCAGCTAGTGTCAAAAGGTGTGCCCCCTTAAGTTAATACAGCCGTTAGATCTATATCCGTAGACCCACCCAGCTATACCTTTTAATATACACTTTTCAATTTCAGGAACCACTTCTTAACCGGACTCCTGTGCCCGCAATATCGTTTCTAGGATCGTAGAGCTTGTAACACGATGGGATTTGGATGTATGTAGCTTCGTATTTCCATTGAACTTCACTTCCTTTTTTATTTGTCTTTCCGTATCCTGCAAGCACGCAGCAGACAATGGGCTTCTTATCAGTTTTTCCTGTTCTTTTCAGTTTATTTTACAGCTTTCATTCTTTTACTTTCAACAAGCACAGAAAGGATATCAATCAACACGTATGGTGGCACAAATTTGGCATCAGATGGTCCTCATTTATTATACCACTTAAACAAGTCTGCATCCATCTGCTTGTGTCCCAGTGATACAGCCATAGGCACACTTTTGTGAGCGCTCATAGAGGAGAATATACCCCGTACATCCCCCCCCCCATTTTTGTTTTACTCTGTTAAAGTAATTTAAAACTAATTTAGACTATGCGAATCGAGGAGATAGCTGTGACTGGTTGTTTGAAAATCCATGCTCTGCATAAAACCACTCACATGGCGCTTAACTTATTCTTCCCAAGAGACGTTTTTTCGTTTTAAAGGAACTTTACCCCAAAATAATCCGTATTCCGTATCCTATAGCCAGCAACATAAAACATTTTTGTGCATTAATATGTTTGTCATGAGCAATATTCATGGCATATATTTGCGTCTTTTGACACTGATTCTTCTGACACCTGGCTGAATCGTCCTTTAGATGCGCCATAATTTCGTGGGAGCAACAAGGGGCAACAGGGCACCATCCTCCGAACTGGGCCTGAAAGCAAACGTAGGGAAGCAAGGAACTTAAACTTCTAATGGGTAGCAGACAGATCACGTGATCCTACAAACCTAGGGATGGCGCGAGAGACCGAATATGTCAGTTTTCGTTACTTCTGCGCTTTGGCTGATGTGTCCAACGTTAATCGAATTTTAGCCCCAGATACACGCATTTCTTGCTACAAATCTCAGCTGAAAACAAAAAATGTCGATTAAACTATTTTTAAAAATTGTAACCCCCCACCCCAGGTAGTTCTTTTAGTTCTCTCCGTTAAAGTATCAGTGGGCGTAAACTTTTTTCCTCAAGGGGCGCCCGGTAATGTTGTGGTTAAAACACGTATCTCTTGTCACCACTGCAGAGAGAGGCCTTGGGTTCAGATCTCGTCTTAGTACACCATGTGACACCTGTTCGCAGGGCTAGCCATCGCGGGTTTTCTCCGGGTTCTTTGGTTTCCTCCCCCTCCCTACATAGTGCGAAATTATCTCAGGGTGGGAGTACTTTCCTGCCAAAATAATTTGAGCGAAAATATTTTTTCCTTTCGCGAGCTACAAGTCTTTGAAGACTGCAGTTATTTACCTGTTTTTTTTAAATTTTTTTAGGTCAAAGACTCATTTCTCATAATATCACAAAAGTAGACTCGCTGGTTGGTTAACATTTTATCAGTATATTCTCAAAGCTCTTGCACTGGCTGCAGAGTTCAGTGAAGTTTGTAGCTACAATTTAAGTCAAAGCACATGTGCATATCCAAATTAATAACAGTGACAACAATAATAAACTGTACGACTCACTTCTGTGAAAGCTGATAAGAGTGCGATATTTTGCTAACTTGTAAACAGCTCTGAGCTTAGTTGAATAAATGTACAACTCTTGTAAGCCTTTAAAATATTGTTAACAGTGTGGCGAGGTCACAGGTCGCGAAGAACGCTTAGACTGGCTAGCGAAACAGTGAACTGACAATGCAGCGGGGATGAAACTGTCAACATTGTCGGCTGTAACATCGACGCCATTGATAAAAATAGGGAATTGTGTACTTAACGACACAGGTAAAATGGTCTTGCAGATGCTTGTGATACGGGTGACTCATGACTAAAGGGAAGTGGTGCGCTTCAGGGTCCGATTAAAAGATTTACAGCTGATGAAGGTTTGAATGGACAGCTGCTAACAGCTTGATCTAAGCCAGAGCACTTAACAAGTGGACAGACTAGTTAAAAGATTGTACTTGAATGGAGTGTATTGCTGATAAGAAATCCTTGATAGAGGAAAATAAAAAGTTAACAACGAACAGGATGCACTTGGCATCCCTGTAGTGAGAATCATAAAGCCCTCGTCTGCAGGTACTTAGGTTATCTCCCCCTTCATCACCATCGTCACCCTGCATTTTCCAATTAAATTAACGCACCACAACCAACATATACTCTACTAAATAAGCATGTGCTTCGTTTAAAACAAAAGAAAAAGCTATTGCAACAAAATCTTTCCCCCTCTGCCTATCATCCATCAAAGCACGCCCCAGTTATAAAGCGAGAGTTTCATGTTTATTTATCCTATGAAACTTTC
Source organism: Marisa cornuarietis (assembly GCA_004794655.1). Taxonomy (NCBI): domain Eukaryota; kingdom Metazoa; phylum Mollusca; class Gastropoda; order Architaenioglossa; family Ampullariidae; genus Marisa; species Marisa cornuarietis. The sequence goes on from SMMW01000616.1 coordinate 1,844,492, forward strand.
GCAACCGCTTTATAAGTACGATCCCAAGGGTAACACATTATCTGCGGGGTCTGATTTATAACTTTGGAAATAAAAAGTTTGTCCTTGAGGTCTGCATTTTGCCCGAGTACAACGACTTGGCCTCGCTTCTTAATAAACTACAGTTCCTGGGGGGAAGGGAGGTCGGCTGTGGTGGTGAGAAGGGTAAAGCTCGACTTGCATAGGATTTTGATACGTTTACACACGGACCTACGTTTGCATGTAGTCAGGGCATGAATACAGAGTAAGCTCAAGGCGGCTACAAATGTTAGAAGACGTGACTGGTGGTTGTGTAAATTGTTAGCTATTGGAGGAGGGAATTCACAGGCAGACGTCGCTAAAGAATTCTTGCAGACGGCGGGAGACCTGTTCTTCCAGTTCTGGGCCTCTGGTCTTGTGGGTATTTGTGCTGGCTGTGTTTGCACTAGATCGCCATCTGGTTTGACGATGACGTAGTAAGAGCAGAAGCTTGGGGTGTGGTCCATGGGACTTCGAATTCACTCCCCTCACGAACAGTCCATAGGCCACAGGCTGCGCCATCCCATATACACCTTGAGGCAACCTGCACCTAGGGTGTGCGTCATCCGTTTGTTACTGGACAAAGCTAATGTGCCCCATGACCTAGTGGCTGTAGAAACTGAGGCTTTGGTTACATATCAAATCAAATAAAATCAAACTTTCTTGTCTGTCCATGGCAGTCCAAGATACCGTATAGGCAGTGAAATATAGGTGGTTCGCGGTGACTAGGTCTTTTACTCTGTTATTTGCTGTATCAATGAATAGTTGTATCATCGCTGGTGGGGTTGATGAGTGTAGACCCGTAGCTTGTAACCGCTGCAGTGAGAATTCTAAGATCTAAGGGGATCATGGTAAATCAGAAAGCTACCGAGGCATTTCCCTACTAAATATCTGTAGCAAAATTTATAGTGCTGTCTTGAATAAGAGAATTGCAGATCTGATCGAGGATAATGAAAAAATTGGTGAAGAACAAACAAGGTTTAGGAGAGGCTACAGTACTATAGATCAACGTTTTCCCCTCATGGCATGGTTTCAGTATGGTGTGGAAATGTCAGGGTGCTGGAGATAATAATTTGTTTTAAACAAATCGTGAAGCAGAGACTGGGGCACTGTCACTACAAGTAGGTGCATGTTGGTCTTCAAAGTAGTTTAACATATTTTCCCTAAAATACATTTAAGACATATTATTTTAAGCACAACGTTGTGTGGATAAAACATAGAGGCATAAGAGATGCTTTGATAAAATTTAGAAAAGGTATAAGTGCTCATATCCCATCAGCAGCGTTACCGTTTAACTTACTAAGGATGTTTGAGCTGCTTCTTTTGTACTGACGCAGCTAAAGCCGAACAGCACTTTCTCCCTGTAGGCCCAAAATATATGGATCTTCGTAAACATTTCCTCCTTAAAAAATACTTTACGTACCGTTCCCTTTTTGATTTCACACTGTAAATGTCAGATACCAAAATGCTAATAACACTTCCTCCTTTATTTACAATGTATTGGAAATAATGAAAAGCTATAGTAACAGTGATTAAAGTCGTTTACATTTACGGATTTTCATTTAGAAATGTTAGTTAAAATAAGTTGATTACACGATGTATGGAGACTATGTTTGATAAATATTAGTTTTTACCGTTGTGTATACTTGACTGCATGGGTTTGAATGGCTTGTACATGATAGTGTGACCGATGGTTTGAGGCATATATTTATAACGTGTCTATACATGCATGAATGAAAGCCTAGAAGGGAGCATACTAAATATATGCACTTATACATTGTGTGTTATAATGTTACACCACTGTGAAATTGGATCAGAAACCTGAATCATTAAAGAATATTGCATTCATCGTATCTCTCTCTCTCTCTATATATATATATAAAATGGCCTTTGCCAAACAACCTGAAAAGATCCCATCAGCTCTAAGGGCTTCTCAGTTTAAGCAGGTGCCTCGTCCAGAGAGTGTGCCGAGACGAAATCCGAACCCAGGATATGAAATCTTACATTTTTCTCCTGCCATAGTGTGTGTCTGTCTTTATGCGCGCGCATGGATTGTTGTAATAAGAGTGTGTATACACTATTATCCTCCTCCTCCTCATAACACCTTACACTACGCCATCATACTGAACAACAATCCCCATAAGAATTTTTAGAGTAGGAGAGAGGGGGAACCCCTTGTTTGCAAACAAGTCGGTCTAAATCCGGTTTACATTCCAGAGCCTAGAAATAGCAGGATACCTTATCCAATCTTATCCTACACCCTCGGGGGCGTCCTTGTTGACGAGGTTTCCTCGTCGCTCTGACGCAGCTGTGACGTCAACAGCCAGCCTGTAACCGGCGCGCTCTGCATGCCACCGGGTAGCGGCAACAACCTTTTAGGGCCAACCATTTCATGCGTGCACGGCAACGTAGGTTAGTAAACAACGGTGCCAATCCTTACAAAATGCTCCATCGCTTGTTTTTTTTAAAAGGTAGTTCTCTCTTGTTAACCTCCATACAATATTAACTTGCTATATCCCGACATTGTTTGCATTTCAGGATTCCTGTTATGACTTGTTTAAAGTATCCCCCCACAAAAAAAAAAAAAAAAAAAATTTAAAAACCTTGGAAGATTCCCCTTTACAGTGCGTCCTTGAGCCCTTCAAAGCGTCGCTTGTCGGGGGTAAAGGACTATATTTAGCTCGCTTGTTTGGCAGTCACGGCTTCCCATCGCACAAAAGGAGGGCCAGGGTGGTGGCAGCCGAGGGGTGGCGTGGCAGGTATATAAAAAAGATGAAGGATCTGGTATCCGCCGAACGTTAACAGTTTAGGGCGGGCCTCGGCGACGAGCGGGCGGGCGCTTGTGAGTGTTACAGCGAAGTTCAGCAAATTCTGAACAGGACATACAGGTGAGTACGTCGCAACTGAGCTTGTTTTTGTCCGCCATGCTACCTCACTCTCCTTAGGTATCTACCAAACTGGGGCACTGTGCTGGCAGTCTTATCTAGTATCTTCTTGGTGTGCATCATCGTCATCATTTACCTGTGTGGAAAGTCCAACGATGTGGTCACCGATTCTCGTGAGGTTCTCGCGATCTGTTTCAATGTCGTTCTCTGACATTTGTTACAGGTCAGGCCAGGACAGTCTTGGTTATTGTCTTTCTTTGGGGCAGGGAGCAATTGGGTCCACTTCCGTTCTTTCCTTACTCCTCCCATCAGGATTCTTTTGATCCTCTTGATACACGTCTGTTCTACTTTCCCCCAGCTTCCTTTCTCTGGGGGCCCAAGTCTGCCTCCATCCACTAACGTATAAAATTAACAAAACCAACAAAAATGTAAACTCAAGTCTTTCTGCTCCTCGTCGACATTCTTGTCTCAGGTGCTTTCTGTTACATTCAAACTTTGCTATATTATTTTTATTATATTATTATTGCTGCTGTTATGTATTTTGCTTGGAGCTAAACTCCTCTCTTTACCCATCCCCTTTACATGAAGGTGAAATATCCTGTCAGTCGTGATGAAACGCTTACTCTTAGAGCCACGCCCAGTGGGCAGAGTCATTCAAACTTATGCATGATCGCACATATTAACCTCACCTCACGCACGCTGAGGCCGAAATTCAAGACTACTGTTCCACTTAACACACATATTATTAGAGATTTATTGAATAGCTAAGGCCTGGCGTGCGTCTGGTTCCAGAAGAAGAATTTACAATTTTCTCCGAGATGGTTTTAAAATAATATATACTGGAATTATATAACGTAAAAATCTCTTTCTCGTATGAAAAACATATTGCTCTGTTATCTTACAAGGATTGTGATACATATTTAACGGAATAACCTACAAGTTCAGAGAGAAGTTTTGCAAAGTACCGAGATCACAGTGTTACTGTACCAAATGTAATACGATACTGGAGAGGAATTTCACCATGTTCTATTCTATGATCACTTTAATACTGAAAGAAAAATATTAGTACCAGAATTTTATTTTCTATGTTAACATTAACAACCCCTTTCTACTCCCTTAAAAAGCACGTACTGAGAAAATTTAAAAAAATTATTCGTGATATTTTTGGTAAGTAGCGTCATTCACTGTGCTTATATCGTACTATTATGAACATCATCGCCATCTTTACCATCAGATTCGTTATTATCTCTTGCTATCGGTGTACAACACTGTCATATATTTATCTTCTTGTGCAATCATTCAAGCTATAGGTAAATAAGTTGTATTGAGTGAGGTGCAGTTTGTGTGTGACCTCAACTTCTCGAGACCTATGAGGGGTGAATGAGTAAATCAGTGTCAATATCCATGACGCCGACCCCTCACTGTGCAGAGCGTGACTCTAAGAACGTGACTCTAGGAGCGTGCTTCTAAGAATATAGTCTTGGCCAGCTCGGATATCTCGATCTCTCTTATCAACATCAGCCTGCGTATGGTAGGACGACACCATTTTACGGCAGCGTAGGAAAATACTTTCTTTGCGAATTGTCAGCCAGTGTCTGTCTAAGCCTCTCTGTATGTCTCACAGTCTGTTCCCTTCTCTCTCTCTCTGTTTGTTCCTTTTGTTGTATCTGTCTCTGGATTTTTCGTCAGTACCAAAATTGACTAACTGAATTGTCTAGGGATTTAAATAAGTACAGGATAATACAGTTCTTTCTTTCTTTCTTTCTTTCTTTCTTTCTTTCTTTCTTTCTTTCTCTTCAACTTCCCAGGATTTTTTTTTGGAAACAACGAAGAATTTAGCTACAACAGATTCTTCATTTCTGTCTCCGAAATGCCCGCATTCTGTTTGCTTGTGTGTGTGTGTGTGTGTGTGTGTGTGTGTGTGTGTGTGTGTGTGTTTCTTTTTTCTTTTTTTTTGGGAGGGGGGGGGACAACATTCAAAGGATTTTGACAATAACACCTGAACACGCTACCAAAGGGCACTTCCTTCTCTTTCGGTTTCGTCACACCATGCACTTCCTTTCCGGTGCAAGGCAAAGGAAGCCGATGTAGATAAAGACCAAATCCGGAAAGTCTCAGGCCTCATCTCCTCGGCTCACTCACCCGTGACGCGCTTCCGGGATCTGCTGCCTTTCTGTCGGCAGCTACGAAGATCCGCGCCGCCCACTTTGTGAGCACACTTCCGATGCAGTGATGGAAATCGTAGGGCTTCCGTTTTTGTAAATCTGTTCTTCCGCCCGGATCTCGCTGCCTCCCCCTTAAATTCTTTCACAACTTTCGCCTTTCCTCTTCCTCCCCTCCTCTCTATCTCTCTCGCTTTCCCCGATTACCCTTTTTTCCACTTTGTTCTCCTCCAAAAACTGTGTGTTCACAGATCACAGTTTTCACATTGTCACGTGTTCAGATGTGCGAGTTGTCACGTTCTCTCGCGATATTTACGTGGGTGTTATGAGTGTCCTGAAATCGAATCTATTGACGTCCTCTATTACAATTTCATCATTGTACCTGGAGAGAGAGAGAGAGTGTGAGAAAGAGTGAGAAAAAGCGATTGAGAGAGATTGAAAGAGAGAGATTAAGAGGGAGCCAGAACTTCTTTTATTTTGCAGTGAAAAGTAACGATTTGTCTGGTAGTCATTCATTATCATGAGTCGATGAAACGCGACAGTAAACTCTTTTCTTTGTTGTTTTACTGTTGGCGCAGACGAGATGTTGTATGCTACATGCAGCAGGAGTGACAGATTTGTGCGAAAGCCTCTTGCCATATCAGGTTGTCTTTGTATGGTCGACAAACGGACGTTTCAGTGATCACTTGATTGATATTATCAAGGTAGAACCGTTTTACACCAGCTTACATTAGGCATCATGTGGGTTTATTCATTTCTTTTAGTGTAGCATTGGTTGGTTTTTACATATCTTAATTTATGTAAAAGGTCCAGTGTAAGTTTGCTGAAATGACAGGCACTCCCTCCCCTCACTTTCCATCAGAAATTCTCCTGATCGTGCAAACTTTGCATCCTTGATTACTTTTCAAAGTATTTTCATGTACTTTATTTTTCTTGAGTTCATGCTCGCGACGACAACATTTACATAAAACCTGAAGGGACGGCAGCAGGGTATAATCAAGGGATCCGGTGAGGCTGCAACCCACCATTCATGGTAACGGAACTATCCACACACTGAAGTGTGCCATTTTTCATGGTAACGGAACTATCCACACACTGAAGTGTGCCGTTATTCATGGTAACAGAACAATCCACTATGGAGGGTACCTTCAGTCATGATAAAAGAAGTATCCACATACTAGAATACACTAGACACTCACAGATCCCATGTGAGAAGAGACAAGCCGATAGACAAGGTTTGTCAGAATTAAATATAACTGGGCTACTTAAACAATCTTCAGCATTTTTCTAGTCGCTGAACGTAAATTTTGCAGATAGGTGCAGCTTTAGGAGGAGACAGTTGTGAAAGATTATTACACAACACTATTCTCTCTTTCTCTCGAGGATCATGTGTTCCACCGTTATCTTTGATGTGTGAGATCACCACTCGGTGAAAACCACTCCTCATCATCTTCGTCCTCGTTAATCTCGTGGACATCATTGCATCGCTTACCGTTTTTTTTTTTTTCGTCGTATCTGTTGGACAGCAGCTGCCAGAATGAACGACCGTGAAGTGAAATAAATGCCGCAGGCGTGCTGGCCGTGAAAGATGTTTTCAATGAATCGGGACCGAAGCCGGATGAACTCACGACATCACGCTGAGCATGTTGACCCTCCGCACTGCGCTGTCAGCATTGTTTTACGCATTACGCACGCAGCAGGGGCGTGGTTTACAGCTCAGGCTTTTATAGCAGGGGGAAGGGCTTTCTCTATCACTTGTCGTCGACGAAGAGAGAAAGTGTGTGTCACGATTCGTATTTTTGGGAGGTACCCATTTCTTTTCATAAAAGGGACTATACTGTAGGACAGCCATCCTTTTGATGTGGTTGTTCAGGCGCCGAAACTCTATTTGCAACAATTACTCCGGAGCCCATTCTGCGTACATTTCAAGGTAAACACGTTTTTACCTCTTCACTAGGCAAGCGACGCGTAAACAGTGTGGAAAAATGCATCAAAGGGAGGGCGGTTGAATGCGCCATGGCCTCTTTGGGTCCGAGGACAGACAGTGGATGATGGTAGCCCGATACCTGTTTATTCTGTTAACTCATCCGAACTTATTTTTTGCGCTTGCATCGTCTCTAAACTTCAAACTTATAAGTTGTTGATGAATCATTTATACACCCAGAGAGAGAGAGAGAGAGCAATGAAGTGAACGAGCTATAATAATCCGTGAGCAGCGTACTATTTAGGCAAGCATAGTTTCATAATGAGGATCAAGTTCTATCCACTCCTCAAGTCTTCATTCAATCTTGGTGTTATCTATTTGCTGATGCTTATGTTTCTGTAAAATTGAATGTCGGGCGATTTTGTTGTTGTTGTTCTTGTTTTTTTGTGTGCAGCGCATTGAGCTCATGTTGACATAGAGAAATACGCTTTACAAATCTGATTATTATAATATTAAAAGCAGCGATAGGAGAAAACAATGTGCTAATACAGATATGAAAATTTAAACAGTATTAAAATTATCGCATGATATTTTATAAACTACTTACCAAGAATTAAACCTACATTAAAATACTCTGAATAATAAGACAAAATCAAACTTATCATTGTTAACACTTTTTAAGAGTTTGCTTAACTTTCCCAAAAACCATTCGGAGTTTAGCAATGTACATAGAGATAAATCATCAAGAACAATACGCGAACAGACATCATTATTAGTATCTTTTTTGCCTGTTTTAATATTCTCCCTATAACATTTCCTAGTTTTAAAGTCGGGGCTCTAAATAAAATACTTTAACATGTGGACATTCACATCATGAGTGTCATGATCCTGGAGCTTAATAGGATGTAATGGAAGACGTTCGATCTCAAGTGCAGCTGTCGCAAATAATATATATTAAAAAAAAATACCCATACCCCCACTTTTTTATGATTCAACGATCATAACATATAACGGCGGCACACCATTTTATCTTGAGTACAACTGTAACAGAGGCCTGACGCTGCCAGTATGAATCAATTATAATTAACACACACACACATATATATATATAATTATATATCTTGTGCTATGATTGACTTACAAATACGATCGAGTGTTGCTGCGGTTCCCGATCCTTGATTTGTTTACGCTGATACGCGTTGAGCATTTCTAGCTGTTTAAAGTTAAAAGCCCTAAAATATCATTATATAAACCCTTATCTCGTATGTTTAGTGACCTTATAGGTACGAGGAGTAAGTAAGTCCTATTCGCAGATGCATGTTTATTGTTCTGAAAATATCAGTGCATTATCCGGGTGACAGTACGTGCGTGTGTGCATGTATATCAGAGATAGTGTGTGTAATCGCTCACTGGCATCTCCAGGTTGAAAATGAAGCTTTCAACATGTAGGAGATTTTACGATTTTTAAGTCCGACTACAGCGATACCCAACGTAAGGGAAGAAATTAAAACCTTAAAGCGGTAGTTTTATGAGCAGCGCGTCTGTGAACGTAATGGTGTCAAGGGGTGAAGGTCGAAATCAAGGAAGTTCATCAAGGATTGTGGGTAAAGTATGGCGATGGACAAAATGCTGTACGATTATGGCGCAAGCTGAAGTGGCCATCGATATAGCAAAAGCAGATGTAGCTACGCGATACAAAGAGCGATTGGAAATACTTTTTAATGTGAAAGCAACGGTGTGTTTGACCAGACAGTGCAGTCTTGTCGAAGATGGCAGCGACACTAGTGATGAGCAAGCAACTTTCGGTCTCCTTTTGTCAACCTCCGACTCACAGGAAAACATTGAAAAAGCGATAGTAAGTGACAGAGGATTCCGTCGTCTTTCTGTATAACGTGACTGTCGGGATAAAACTGATTTGCGCGCATACCTTGCCGAAGACTATTTCGCGGTCAGTGTTATACAACAGGGGCGTAAGTCTTTACGAAGCGTTTTACAGCCTTCAGCTCTTGCTTCACCGTGTTGTGCCAAATTTATCAGAATTACGCAACAGTAATGTCCAGTCTTAATCAATAATTACATGATTGATTATGTACCGAATTAGTCTACATGATCGGATGCTTTCTTCTCTCCCGATATCCAGTTTCTTATGGCTAAACGCTGTTGTCTGAAGCGCGCCTTATTACGTAATTACAATGATTCATCCTATGAAAGACTCATCTGTAGTAGCAAACAAACACTTCACATGACCATGCGTCATAAACAGTATTTAAATGGCACTGATACTCACTTTTCAGTCAGTGAGCATCGCTCTGGTTGCCTTTTAGGTATCCTGCTACATTTAAGATGAAATAATGTGAGATTATTACTATACACCCGTTATTCATTTAAACGGACAATTTTCATTTCAGTTCCTTTAAATTACTCCTTCATTGTATTATTCATTATATTTTTTCTGTGTGATACTAGGCAACTTGACCTTTTTGCATCTTTATTGCTTGCTATTGTTGCCACTGGTAAAGAGTCCTGTTGAACTATAACCATTATGAAAGGTGTTTGTTTGAAAGAGGAGATCGATAGGTTTTAGTAGATTTATTAGATTTTCATTGGTTTATTTGCAGGTGTTTCTGAAAGCAGCTCTAGAAGAGAGCCCAGACTTCTTAAAGGAGCAGAAACATTATCAGCAAGAGGAGTTTGAAATGGTTTTAAAAAACTCTCAGATTATTGAGCGCCAGTGCCTTTCAGTGTTGGACTTTGATGTTGGGAAATTGAAAGTGTGCATCCAAGGTGAGCGTTCAAATGTCTACGCTGCACAGCGAACCATTGACACACTTTGCATGGGTCAGTATGATTTTGTAGATTCTGGTCTGAAGAAAGAATTTTCTGATGTCTCCAGAAACTATGTGGAAAACCAGCATCAGCTTCATTTGCAGCAAAAACAAATATATTTGCTTAAAGGAGAAGAACAGACTTACTTTCCAGTGTCTGGGATGGTGTCAGGTTTCACAAGGACTGATTCTTCTCATGAATTCCCACAGTCCCCTCGGAGGTCGCCAGTCAGGGACATAGACAACAATGTCATATTTCCATCTAGCCGAGGGGGATCCAGCAAATCAGGTGATCTGATAGAGGAAGAAGAGTTTTCATCGGATCTCTACTCTGATTCACTAGTTGAACGTGGCACTGCTCCGTCCAAGCTGCTGGACAAAACATTTGCCCAGGTTGTGTCACCAAAGGAGGACCCAGAGAAAGACCTCAGCTTCTCTTTCTCTACATCGCCTGTATCTTACTCCCCAGATGAAGATATTTCTGGATATCCATGTGACTATGACAGATCTGATCCGGTTTATCAGAGCAGACTGAAATTTGCTTTAAAACTAGGTTATTCAGAACACCACCTGGAGATGGCGTTGGAAAAGCTGGGTCTTGCTTGTGATGAGGACAAACTTCTTCATGAGCTGATAGAAAATTCAGTTGGGGCTGCAGAAGATTGTTTGGACTCTCCCACCATCACAAATACCACACCAGTGGATGTTGGGAGTTCAGAGGAGTTTCTGGGAGTGATGAAGAAAGTAGCCAGGTCTGATGACTCCAGCAGCAACCTACGACACATTGTGATCGACGGCAGCAATGTTGCCATGCAGTAAGCACTTGAATTATAATTCTTGTTTTGTGGCTCAGTGCAGGTGTTTGGTGTGTATGTTTTATAATTTCTACCCCAGTTGTTGATAGTGCCTCTAAATACTCCCAAGATTAATCACACACACACACACACACACACAAAGAAATTAGGAAGGACAGTTATCAACTTACAACAATTTTCCTCCGTTCTTCTGCAAGGCGAAAGCTTATAATAGTAGCAGCCAGCTTTGAAATAGGCAGGTACTTTCCAAAAGTGTATCCAGGTGCTTATCTAAAGGAACCCTCTACAGTTTTACTGGCTGTTAGTGATCATTTGTCCATGAATACACATCCATTTGTCCATGAAATAATGATTAGCATGTTATGAATAGTGAAATGGTTGTTAATAATGGAGTCTGTACCTTCTGGGAAAGAAGGATAAAAATATCAGTTAAAACAATTTTAGTTCTTTCTTCAATGTCAGTTTATATGCACATAGAAAGATTATTTAAGAGATATAAAAATCTGTTGCAGTCACGGAAAAACAGTGTTTTCCTGTTCTGGCATAAAAATCGCTGTTGATTGGTTCCGACAAAGAGGCCACAAGGAAATCACAGTGTTTGTGCCACAGTGGAGGAAAGAACCTTCTCGTCCAGACGCTCCTATAACTAGTGAGTGAAGCATAGAATGCATGGGTGAATGCTGTATGTCATGATCATCAGTCCTCTTTGTGCCATGTGGCACATGAGGCGACAGCATAACTGTCGTTTCTGTAGTGTAGAAAGGGTTTTACAGGGTAGGGATTGCTAACCCTATGCCCAACCCTCCTCCTTTCTCATCTAGACTTGGGACTGCCAATGGAGGAGTTAATGTTGTATGTAATATTCTTATAATTATATATACTTGGAAAATCCTTAGTGTGGGACAAGCTAATTTCATAGTACTTTTTATTGTGTCTTTTATATGTTCGTGTACACTTGTGTACTATGGTTCTTGTAGAAAAGAACATTTTCATGACTGGTTTATACTAACGTTTTTCCTGAATTGCTGGTTTTCTTTTCTATTTATTTATGTTCCAGACACATAGTCACAAGACATAGTATTTTCTCAACCCTTTCCATAGATGGGGTTCGTTTTCTGCTAATATCATTTAGATATTTTATGGCCCACAATGTTGAGCATTTGGTTTCCAATGTGTCTGTCCCCAGATCAAGAAATCCTGCGAGAGCTTGAGAAAGAAGGAATTGTGGTGTTCACCCCATCTCGGCGAATCAAAGGTCGCCGCATGGTCTGCTATGATGACCGTTTTGTGCTAAAGCTTGCTGCTGAGACAAATGGGATTGTTGTATCAAATGATACATACCGTGACTTGCTAAACGAGAACCAGGAATATCGTAAAGTGGTGGATGAACGTCTCCTGATGTATACATTTGTAAATGACAGGTAAAGACTGCTTTTGTGGTGTTGTGTTGTTTTTGATCTTTTTAATCCTCTGTGTGCATTGTATTTGATAGGGTATTGTGAGTGTTAGGAAGAGAGGGATGTATTGATTTCTTGAAAATGTGCTGGCAGTAAGAGAGAGAAGGGTGTGTGCATTAATATACATAGAACAGTGATGTGAAAGATGTAGTTCTTGCTGACTTTATGCTTGTTTTTTTAAAATTAAGTGTTGTGTGCTTCAGGAAGAGGCAGCTGTGCATGATCATAGACAGTGTAGATGTTCTTTTGATTTGTTGTGGTTGATGGCAATAAAATTTAATTCTTAAGTTTAATATTTGTTTTCCCCTGTTCCCAGGTTTATGCCTCCAGAAGATCCACTTGGACGCCGTGGACCCACTTTAGACAACTTCCTTCGCAAAGAGCCATCAAATCCACCACCACTGCCCCCTCCATGTCCTTATGGTCGCAAGTGTACATATGGAAACAAATGCAAGTATTACCACCCAGAGCGAGGGTCGCAGCCTCACAGGTCAGTTACAGACATGCTGAAGGAGCAGGCAACCATCAAGATGCAGGAGCATGCCAACAAGGGACAGGACTCTGGGGACAAAGGTCGCAAGAGCAAGCCAAAATTGACCCGTACGCAGTCTCTTGTCACGGGAGACTTTGCACCAGCAGAGAAGTCAGGTGTTTCACTGCTGTCTCCTGTACTTCAAGAACAAGACTCTGACACAAATGCTAGGCTCCGAGGTCCTCTGAAGCAGTCAGGGAAAACATCGGATTACCTAAGCGAGCACAGAAAAAAGCTAGAAGAAGCACTGGCTGTCAAGAACACCTTCACCAGCGAAGCTGAGATGATCTACTCCAGGCCACATGAAACGTCTTCACCCAAGCCTCAGGAATCTCCTTCACTGTTGCCGTTACGCCAAGGCTCAAGAGTTTCCTCCCCTGCACGGCTGAACGTACCTTATTCTGACAGCCAAGAAGGACCATTGGTCAGCGGTCATCTTCTTTTGGCTAAGAAGCTGTCAGATGAAGGATCAGAATCAACTTTTTTTACAAGTGAAGGAGCTTCCAGTCGCAACAGTCCTGTCATGCTGACAAACTCAGCACCTGTAGTGGGGAGTAGACGCGAGTCGCTGCCAGTGCATTTAGAAGGCCGTCTTCCATCCCCACCAGAATCACAGCATCCAGTGATGCAGATTCAGCAGCAGACTCCTTCCTTTTTTGATGAGCAGAACTCTTATGGACTGTGCCTGTCAGGACCAGCTTGCCTGCCTTCCCAGCAGCACCATCTGTACCAGCAAGATCCAGCCTTCAGTACCACAGGGTTTGGGGCTCACTATAACAGCTATCCTACAACAGATCATGGTGTTGCTAGTGACCACAGCTACAGAGAACATCTTTCCCTGAAACCTCAGCAGAGCTGCCCGGCAAACCAGGGTTTTGTGCCCAGCACAGCAGGACGACCTCTCAGAGGAATGATGCGCCAGAACAGCTCTTCTGATCCTCAGTTGCACATGTCTGGGATCAGTGAGGCAGGCCCTGCGTGGCACCAAACTCCCATTCCAGCATCCCCCTTGCCTCCTACGGACACAGTTAGCGGGCACAACATGTTCATGCCAGCTGGATACCCAGCTCAGCGGACCGATCTTCCTGCCCGTCCTTTGATGCGATCCACATCCATGCAGGCCCAGCACAGGTATCATCATCAGCAAAGCATTCAGCTGGCCAGCTTTGATCGCCAGATGAGTGAGGGAGTGTTTGGATCACAAGATATGTATGGTCTTCCTTCACCGTCTGTGTATCCTATGTCAGAAATGCCCTATGGCAGTTTTCCCACCACACCTACAAGCATGACATCAGGTCTGATGGCAGTCCAGAGCCCTGTGGCAACCCATTGGCACCAGGATCCTTTCCACAGCATGTCCCCTTTGCATGTTTCCCCAACAATGCGTAGCTTTCCTCTGGACCGTGCAATCCACACCTCCGACCCTCGGTATCCCATGTACTACAACCTTTGTGGCATCTTTGCTGAGCCTAGGGTACGTGCAGTCATGAATAAGTTTCCGGACGAGACAAACCCCAAGAAACTGTGCAGCAGCATCATGCAGTTGCATCTGTGATCAGCGTTTGCCTTTTTAAACACCTGCCATCAAGCAGGAAATGGCAAGACGAGTTTCCAGAGTACACGGCTGGCATCCAGTTCTCGGCCCGTCATTCTTGAAGCAACTTCCTTGAGAGGCACATAAACAGAGAGGGAGAAAAACCCTAGACCTTTTTTTCCCTATTTTTGGATGAATCTATGTGGCTCGTAGCATTGTTTGCAAATATGCACATAGCCGAATGGAAGACATGCAGAAAGAGTGACAGGCTGCTGTACTTGTTGCTCTCAGCTGTGACCTTGTAGTTTTCGAAATGAAAACTTCCAGTACAGCAGCTGTGCTGCCCATGCTTAGGCTTATACACATTGTGTGTAGCATGTAGTTTGTTGATTGATGTAGTAGGTCCATCAGTCTATGCAAAGCATCTCCAAATTCTGTGATATTGACATAAAGTGAGGAAGTAATGTCAAGAGCTGGTGTCACTTTTCATGATATGGTGAACAAGCCATGAGAAGCATCCTGTTTCACATCTCATGACTACATTAAAAGAATTTTAGCAGGTTTGTTGCACAAAACTGATTGGATCTGCCATATAGGCATGAGATGAAACATATTGGGACATCAACTGCTTCATTTTCATTATGGAGACTCAAGTGTTAAACTGCTTGACATTTTTCTCATGTTTGGGTTGGGTGCACTTGAGCTGGTCTCCACATAAAAAAAACAGTGTACACATGCAAAGGAGGACTCAGAGTCCATGGTTACCTGTGATCCAGTCACAAGTTCATTAGCTTGCTGTTCAGTTAGCTCACAGATTTCACTGAAAAGCTCACCTTTCGGTGCATCTTTTTGTTCTGGTTGGAATGTGAAAATATGAAGAAAAGAAATTAAAATTTGTTTTGTTTTCACATTAGATGACTTTGCCATATCTGAAAAAGACACTGTAACACCTGTAAACCTCTTAGCATCTTTTTGTTTATTAATTAGTAGTTCAATGTTCTGCTTGTGTGCCTTTTTTCAAAATACCTGACAGCATATCTAGTGTAGTTGGATGTTGCTTTTTAAAACAATGAATGTAGCAAATTGTTGAGGCTGGTTCATTATGTACTATAAAAATTACTTTGCTATGTATTATGAAGTACACCAGGATAATAGTAAGAGATGCTGTTTTTAGGCTCATGTGGTAGTAATAATAATTGAATTTGTATCCTGCAGTGGCAGTGATGTTTTGCAAGTGCATATTTGTAAGTTTTAGTTTAGGTGCACTTGTGAGTACTTCATTGCACGCACTGTGTACATTCTCACATTGAAAATTACTTGTGTTTATTGTGATGGTGTGTCTCCACAGTTATGGTTTGTTTGACAAAATCTTCACATTTTGGGGGATTTTGTGGACTGCAACTGGTTTGTAAAGAAATGAAACATTTTATGTTGTTTTATGCAATCTTTAAATCTTTAATGATGAGCTTTTATAATACTGGGAGGAGCTAGTATTAGTGTCAGTGTTTAATGCTCATGTTCTATAATCTGTACATAATAGATATATTGGGTTGTTGGTATTAATCCACACCCCCACCCCACCTTTTTTTTATACCCCTTTTGGTGGGGTTAAGGGTATAATGGTGGTGGTTTGCATCATATGATGAAGTCTGCACTACAAGTCAGTGTTCATACATCATCTTGGCAATCGATGTTATATTTGTCATTGTGTGAATTAACTGGTTACTACTAGATGTAAGCAAGATAGAAACAGCAGCATTGCTAAGAGACTGTTGCTGATCACTTTTGGTGCCTTTTTTAATTTTTTTTAATTTTTTAAATTTTGGTCTGTTTGAATGTTTGAAAGAAGAAAAAAAAAGTGGCGAAATTCGTCACGTGGCGAAGTACCACATCAGACATATTTACCTATCACCGGGTGGTGAAGATATAAAGTACCTCAGTGTCTGAGGCTGTAAGTCAGTGTGGTTTCAGTTGTGTCTCTTCGCCGTCTCACATTGCTATCAAGCAGTTTACCTCTGTAACTTATGTAAGTCAATGAGTATCTAAGTGGGTTAGTGTCATATTATCAACAGTAGCCTAACCACCAAGATCTTTTGGCAAGGCAAAGATGGATCCTCTTTTTTTTTTTTTTTTTTTGGTCGACTTTTGATAGCTTGTTAATGGTCAAAGAGGAAAGGCTACATAGGTTGTATCATTTGTTACTGTGTACCACATCGCTGGATTTGATGTTTTAAAATCATAGTTTTTAAGCATACTCTCCATTTTAATGGTGTATAGCCTGCTGTGTATATTTTGGCTTTGTTCTTAAACTAACGTCACCTTGACAATGGCCAGTTTTTATTTTTTAATACTGAAAACACTTGAGCTAGGTAAACTTCAGAAGGGGATTTTCACAAGATGTATTTGGTATTTTTCTTGGAAGGAGGAATATATACGGACATGATATTTACAGGGGATCGCAAGCAAAGAAGTCTACGTAGGTTTTATCTCTGGCGTGTTCTGTAAAATACCCTTATTAAAATACACTGTAAATAAAGAGATCATTTTTCCTTGCAAGTATTCATTGCATTTGCTCCTTGTACAGCCAGAAATTTGAGAAGCTCTCAATGGTGTTATAATGCTTTTATGTGAGATCTAGAAGTACTGGTTGTACTTAATAATGCTAATAGAATTTTGTGAATGAATGGTACACTCCTGAAAATAATTTTGCAAGGGTCAGTCAAAAAATTTTTTTTTCCAAAAATGTCTTTAAATCCACAGTAAATTCAGTTATCAGTCTTTTCTGAAATGGGTTTCATGAATGGTGGAGGTTATTCATGTAATGAAAGCTGCAAGAACATTAGCTATCATGGCTGCAAGATCTTGATTGATGTGGTATAATTCCTTTTTGTTGCTGTAGTTTAATACCAGTATAATTCATATATATAATAATACACATATGTAGATCAACATTATTCTCAAGGAAAATGATAGTGTAGGTTTGCTATAATAATGAAAAAATCTGGCCAGTGATTCAGATTTGAATGGGAATTATATAGTTAGCTCTGCATGACAGTTAGTGAGTATATCTATTCCACTAGTCCCTAGCTTATCAGAAAGCATACTCCTGTTTTTTTGTGGCATACGTGCATTCACAAATGCTTACTGAAAACTTTTGAAGGGAGTGATTATATACTTAAATTTGCAAATTTTAAAAGGAAATTAATTTCTGAAGTGAATAAAGCTTGAATTATGTGGTAACATATGTGTTCTTGAATATGTGGATTATGCAGCATGCTTAGTATGCAGAGAAGATAAGCCTGAACACAAGGAAGTTTGTAATATGTGAAATGAACAGTGAGCAGACTGTATGGGGTGTAAGACTGCAGTACTGGGCACACATGCAGGCAGGTACAAAGATGCATAATAGTATTAATACTTCCAAAAATGATGCATCATATCCAAAGCTGCGGTGGAAAACTGCTTGCAAAGGAGCAGACATTTACTTTAGCCCTTTCATTCAAGGTACTATTGCGTTAGCGATCTTCACTGTGTAGGCTACGATAGGTTTGGGGGGGGGGGGAGAATTTTACCTCCAGCAAGCCCAGATGTTCAAACTGTAAGACTGTGCATATTGTGATCTCGTTTTCTTTCATTAGCTTTCTCTTCAAAGAATGATCCACAAGATTTGTGTATGTTGAAATTGGGTTGCTGTTTTCTAGTTTCAGGTGTGTAAAGTGCTTAGAGCTTTGGTTGTTGTGTTACAAAAATCCTCGGTTATTATTAAATATACCAGCTGGGAGTACAAATCCATGTTTTAGGACTAAGAATGGAGTCAGGCTACTTTTAATCGCTACTAGTGCATATTTAGAGCATGTTGCAGTGCTGTATAACAGATGATAAACATTTAATAATAATATACAGAGCATGCATGCAGACAGAATAAAGCATTGTAAGAATTTAATTTAATAAGTGTAATTATATCGCACCTTTCCCCAGAACCAGCCAGGCTCAAAGTCTTTTGCATACAGGTGGTTGCTCAAGCACACACCCTTTTAGGGTAGGCATCAAATGCACCTTCATGAAAACGCACACATGTATACACATTGCATGCATGCATGGACACACAGGATTTCATAAAAATAAAGGATTTCATCACCATGGTAGCTGGTGCCACTATTACACCTACAGTATCTCAATTTACAACCTTCCTACCTGTAGAACTGGAGGTGATGCATCCAACTTCTTGTATGAATGAAGAGATATTTGTGACCCACCAAAGAGACTAAAGAAACTTTTCAGAGAAACACCTGAAAAGACACCTACTTGTGTTACTCAAGACATGAGATTTTGACAGAACAACCAACCTTTTTTACTGATGAAACTTGTCCGAAAAACCAGCTGGAAGATACTTCAATATTCAGTGCAACAGTTAATAGATTAACGTGCATATGTTCTGTCTTCTTTTTACACAATGTTTTTCATTATTTTATTATTGTTCTCCTAGCATACAAGTATCCTGAGGCACTGTCGCTTCCTTCCTACATGTTGCTCATGATGGCAGCTTGACCCAGTTTCTGATAACTCAGTCAAGCTTTACAAACTGTGCTGTGGTGTTCTAACAGACCACATCATTTCATGTCATCAGCCTTTCTCACATTCCATGCCCTCAACAAGACAATGAATGATGTACTAACGTATAAACTATAATAAACTTAAAATACTTATAAATTATAATTCTTATTAAACTAATTATAATACTTATTATAAATTATAATTTCATTTTAATTTTTGTATTAGTGTCATTCTGTCCACAAGGCTAAGCGGCGGTTACCTTAACTATAGCAGTATTATATCCTGAACCATCTTCCCTGCTAAGCGATTTTCTGAGTGCACAAAGATCGGCGTATCGGGTGTTCAGACATGTCAGAGAACTGCTGACATTTGCCTGTGAAGGACTTCCTTCTTCGTGCGTGGCTTCAAACACTTCATATCAAATTTCGCGCACCGACTTTCAAAATAAAGTGTTGGGGAAAAGCAAGGTGACACGAGAAAAATAAAAAGACTTTACCTGCCTTAAACTTCCTGTATCGCCTCACTGAGACGAACTATATTATGCTTAGAGATGCAAACACGCATTCACGGGTGCTGTGCATGATTTGGTCGGAGGAGCTGCATTAAACAGACCTTTTTCGAAGTGCGTGGGTTTATCTCATAATCGATATATATCCATACCTAAAATGGTTTTAATTTCATGCGCGGATTTTTTTGTTGTTAAATTGCTGTTGTTAGATGAGGGAGAAGCAGTACGGTAGACTTCCTGAACTCCCCCGTTATAGCTTTAATATTAATAATAGTTGAATGTCTCTTCTCGTCGTCTGCGAGGGTCATGTACAGTCCAAGCGGTGCGAGTGAGCATTAGTGAGCATTCATACATACCTGTTTGCGTAAATGTTTTAGTATCCATGGTGACTGAAATGTGTGGGGAGTGTATAGTGTATACAAAAGAAAGGGAGTGAGGGAAGAAGAGAAAGAGAGAGGTATGTGTGTATATGTGTGTGCAGAGGATTTATTTATTTATTTTGGTGTATAAATAAGAGTGCGGGTAGCGAGTAATATATATGTGACTTGGCAATTAAACGAATTCTTCTTCTTCCTGGACCCGTACGTATAATGGCGTCTTCTACCCCAAAGAACGTTTATAAATGGGAAATAAAAGGTTGACGTTAAAAGCGCGACGCCTCCACAAAAAAAAAGAGAGAAAAATGCACAGGTGAACGTAAAGCCATTGGTCGAGTGCTAGCAATTATAAAGTGCACTTTACAAAGCACGCGCAGTCTCTTGACGAAAAAGATTAGCGTTAGCACACCTTGAACGAGTGACATAGACTGCACTACATTGAACAAAATCGACTTTCAAATACAGTTCGCAAAATATAAAATCTAAATAAATGCATATTTCACAAAGTATATGATCGACATAAATTGCAGGTGACGCTCGTAACAGACACTGTCGACATTAATCGCAGGCTCTCTTCATGAACTACAACCATACATACCATCGACGTAAATCACAGGCTATATATATGTACGGATGTACCATAAACAAAATATAATGTCAACATTTACTGTAGTCTATGGAAACTATACAAAACACGATAATAATAACTTTTAATTCCTCGCTCTAACAGCTTAGTGCATCTGACGCCGGCCTTTAATCCATCTGGAGCGCAAATCTCGCTGCGTGGAAAATTAACAGAGAATTTTTTTTTTTACGTCGATTATAGTGTGTGATAAGTAATCCTTCACACACCTCAAATCTATACAAACTCATGAAGGATTAATGGTGTGTATGCACTTTATTCTGCACGTGTAATAAATAAGTACAGTTTTGCCTGGGTGTTTTTAAAAATATTCAAATAAATTCTTTTTCAAAGGAATTCAGCTAGCATATATATGGCAACGATTAATCCTTGGCTGACTTCACGTCGTCCTAAAAAAGACAGCATTTGTGTTGAAATAAATTACAAAGTCTAAATGTGAACATTAGTAAACGGGACACACACACACACACACACTTACAAGGGATGCATGTACACATCTCTACCCTACTTCCTCCCACAGGCAATGCCAGATTAGGAATGATCAACTTTAGTAAACCTGATGAACAATTATAATTTGGGAAGTGTGCTCCTGACAAAGTTACGATTTTTTTAAAGTTAAAAAAAATTTCAGATCTAACGTTGGTCAGTACACTTGCGCAACTAGAAGAAGACAATGCAAAAAGGAAATTCAATAATTACTATTTAATTAAAAATATGTTGAAATTAAAAGAAGGGGTTTGTGAAAATATTCAAATATTAATGATGAATTAAAATATTCAAGAAACAATATATTTACTAATTATCTTATTTGTCATAAAGCAGTTAAGAAGTTTAAAAAGGAACGAGGTGGAGGCGTTCCTCCCGTGCATGCACGCACCTTCATCTAGAATTCTAGCTGAAGGTCCGTGCATGCAGTGTGCCCTGTACCTGCAATCAAAGAGGATCCCCCTTGCTGCCCCCCTCTGCCCCCAACAGCCACCACCACCTTTAGTACACCATTACGCCATGTCAGAGAGACACGTTTCCCCTTTTTAGATCAACGCAAAACACGCACGGAAGACCTTACATGACACACAATATGGTTCAATCGTTATGCACGTGCGCTCATCTATTCACATACAGACGCTGGCAGAGTACGGAGCGCACGTGTAAGTGTGACCACGGACAAGTTCGTGGTGTGACGATCAAGATGCTAAATACATCAGCGGGTGTGCATAACCGGGAGATGGTGTGTTGTATGGGAAACAACTCTTGAAAGTTCTCTTGAGAGTTCGACTTCTCTAGGTATAGGCACTGTTAGCCCCCTCCCCCTTATATCATTGTGCCAATCATTGGAGACCAGCTATACACTATACAGTTTCTGCACGGACGTGTAAAGGTTTACAAGTTCGTGGTTTCTGCCCATCAGCAGGAGAGCACAACTATCGTCAATAACAAAAGCTTTCTGCCCTTGGAAATCATGTTTGCCATGCCAGTTCAGCAACTATCTCACTCTAATGTTTCATATGCCACTGCACTCATTTTCTTTTTTTAGTTTCATGCGCATCTAAATAGTTTCTTTAAAGTCGTTTTTTTAAAAAGCTTGTGTACTGTAGTAAATCATCGGCTCTTACTCGACCAAGCTGAGGATCGAAGGAGTAAGAGAGTTGTTTCCCTTGCCTTAGCTGCCCGCCTTACTGATGTAGCCGAACTGAAGATACTAGAAATGTTATCCACTTCCTCATTCGTGCTGGCACTGCAGCCCTAGCACCAAATCAGTCCGTTCTTCTTTAGAGTTCCAGAAAAGAGGACGGAAGTTCCCGAGGAGAATTTTCTGCTAAAATTCTAGCTCTCGTTCGTCGGTTGCTTTATCTAATGTGATACATCGCGTTGTGTTCTCATTTTTTCCCCCCATCGACTACACACCCGCACTTAGCCGACCTTGGAATCCACAAAAGACCCTGCTTTTTCCCAGACAAAAGTGTGTTTTCTTCGATGAATTGTTCAACTCCACAGATCTTCATGTGTGTGTTCTGGTGTGTCACAATTACGGATGACACAATTTCTTACGCTCCAGTGATACTCGTTCATCATTCACACGACAAGGACACACGTCTACGTATCACGCTACCATTCGTGCGGACTGACATGCTCACACAGGTAAATAAATTGAAAGACCGATTTTAGTTAGATTATTTACACATACAACTGCTATTTCTATTCTACCTAACCTACCACCTACTAAAACCTAACTCCCTGAGATGGGGGAAAAAAAGGGGGTTGGGTGACGTAAGCCGCTTTCCAGCGGGACCAAAACTCCTTAATGCGGCAAAATGGCATTTCTCTCGTTACCGGGGTGATCAGAACTAGAGTTACATGGGAGTAACCATCGGGTAAAACGGGCTATGGTCCTGCTGGAAAGTGGCTCACGTCCCTCAATCACTCCCATGTAACTCTAGTTCTGATCACCCCGGTAACGAGAGAAATGCCATTTTGCCGCATTAAGGAGTTACTTTTAAGGAGTGTTTTTGCTTTTCCAAGCAGGACCAGTAGCTTGTCGGTAACAGGTACAAAAACTGACTTTTTTCTGCTGTTTATGCCAAAATATTTGGTTACTACGTCACCCGCTGTGTTGTCTGCCTGTCTGTCTCGTGATGCACCGCTGGGGTGGAAGGGGGTGCAGGGTGGAGGGAGCAAAGCGCTATCAGTGATGCATGGTATTTTAAGCGCTCCCGCTACACTGTCAAGGGATCCCGATATCATGACTGTGATATCACCGGTACACTGACAAGGGATCCCGAGATTAAACTGTGTGCAGTTAAATAAAAGGTGATGCATTGAGTTCTGAGAACGGGGAGCCTGTCTCCCACCTAGTACGCGTGTAATCCCTGGGAACGATGCTCTCTTAAAATCTGTCGCTGTTTAGTTGTGAGATCCCACGACACCTCAACACCTTTTTGACTAAATCTGTTTCTGCCTTTTGTAAGCGCATCTATCTTGTCTGTCCATCGGGTAAAACGGGCTATGATAAGGACCAACAGGGTGTGCAAGGACTATGTCAGATAATGCCCAGACTTTATCAAGAACAGAATCATGTAAGACGGCCACCAACTTCAGAGCACAAATGAAGAATGTTTCTTTTTCCAATTCCTATATTCCATAAAATTTAACATGGTCTTTCCTTAAAAATGCCTCTAACTTATCTATCTTTTCATCTACAATTATCATGAACTCGTTTTGCCTACCTTCCGTTTCTGTAACTGTACAAGTTGTTTCTTGAAACCTTCTGTGCACTTGATCGAATTCTTCTTCTAGATGCACAATTCTGGATCGTATATCACTTATGTCCGACCTAAGTGAACCAAGAGTATCTTGGACAGAACTTAGCTGGTCTTTCACTGAGTTAAAACCAGCCATTAACTGTTCTTGTTGCTGTTCAAACATGGTAGTGAGCATTAACTTATTTTTTTGGATTAAAGGACTCTAGAACTGGTCCTGTAATGCTAGCGATTATGAGTGTTGTATCGAGTCACATGGCCAAACCAGACCAGACAGCTGCAAGTAGGTGTGAGGCGACCATGCTTCGTACAGTCATTGGTTAGATGTTCTGTGAAGATCCAGAGCAGCCTCCTCATGCACTAATTCTTCTTGAACGTCTTGATTATCTTGTCTATATCGGCAAGCAGAGTCCACGTTTAACATCCATAAAACAGGATTGGTACTTGTACATATTGTACTTTGTAGCAAATCTGATGTCAGGGCTGCGCCAGACCCTGTCGAACTTAGCCACTGCTGCTGTTGCACTCACGATCCTGATGCGGATACCTGTGGTGGCACTGCTATCTTTGGAGAAGGGGGCTCCTAAGTACTTGAAGCTGTTTACCTCTTCAAGCCTCTTACAGCCGCTAACAATGCAGCCAAAACAGTGACAGGTGTGCTCGAGATCTGAACGCTGGCCTCCTAATCCTCCATGTGTCAGCAAAGATAAGAATGGGGATAGGAACTTTAAATTTAAGGCCTCTCTCCCTCCCTCTGTGTGTGTGTGTGTGTGTGTGTGTGTGTGTGTGTGTGTGCGCGCGTGTTCGCGTGCGTGTGTGTGTGTGTGTGAGAGAGAGAGAGAAAGAGAGCGAAAGAGAATGTGTGCGTTTGTGAGTGGTGCGTGTCTGTGTGTTTTAGAGAGAGAGAATGAACCTGGTTCGAACAATTAAAACAGAATAAAAGCAAGAAGCTAAGAAATAAATGAAGACAGAATAAATGAGAAGAAAACAAATGAATGAAAGAAAGAACGAAAAAGAACCTTAAAGGAAGGAAAACAGAAAAAAAATCCACAATTAACGCACAGATGACAAAAACAAAGAAATAAAGGAATAAAAATGTAATAAATATATAAATGAATGAAAAAACTAAAGACAAAATAAAATGAAGGAAAGAAGAAAAAACAGGAAAAACAAAAATGACGGAATAAAACGAATAGCGAAAGAAGCCGTATTTATGAAGATATTATTTAAGAGTAAGTCACTTTCCCAGAGAGCAAATTCAAGAACGTAAAGAAAAACGTGTGAAGATTATAAAAATAATAATAAAACAGCGTACAAACGGCAGTCACTTACATGTAAACCGACCGACCATTAACTATACAGCTTAGAATAAGAGTGTGAAGATCGTAAAAATGACAGCCCATCTTTCACAATAAACAGCAAACAAACGTAGTCGATAGTTAAAAACATTCATGATTCCGTGCTTGTAATAAAACTTATAGGTTAACATCATTAATGAAAAATACAATTTTTGCTTTCAAAAATATTTTGCATTAATATTTTGGGGTCACCGACGGAAGGTCTACAGCAGGTAGTAAATAGCCTAGCTACCCCATTCCTTTGATGTAAGCCGACCGACCATTAGGTGCAGCTTAGAATAAGAGTGTAAAGATCGTAAAAATGACAGGCAATTTTTCATAATAAACAGCGAACAAAACGGCAGTCACTTCCATGTAAACCGAGAGACCAATAGCTGCAGCTTAGAATAAAAGTGTAAAGATCGTAAAAATGGCAATTTTTCAAGAAAACGTTTCACAGTTTCTATCCCGCATCCAAGCACATAGAACTAGGATAACAAATACTTGACGCCCAGAAGATAAATGGGGGAACTATTTTTAGCGATTTGCACCACATGGAGATGTCAAGGAACACGCAACGTGCAGACAGGTGACATACAACACACACTAACCACACGGCGTTCCTCACGTGCTCTTTCACGCAACAAAATAGAAAGACCTGTACGTGGGTTCCTAAATCTCTATAATTCTTCGGGGGATCGTGTTTGTCTTCTAAAGATAACCTCACAATTCAAAAATTCCAAATATTTTTTCCACTCTCAACGCATTTCGAATAATTTTAAATCAACATATCTCGCAACTAATTAATGTCAATATGACAATAAGCAGCAATCAATATATGACAATAATCAAGCAGGAATATCCTTTCTACAACGTAGATGTCTCTCAACCAGAGAGACTAGATAATGAGAGGGTCAACTCTGGACCGAAGGGAAAACTCGTCCGTTAGAGTTATCTTTCGTAACTGGATGTTAAGAAACAACATGCCACAAGCCAGCAAAGGCGACCGCGTGAGGCAAAGTGGACAATTTTGTTCAGCAATAAACTGCCAGAACGCCAGATTTAAACGAAGTTTGAAAGGGAAGTGTTTCCACACCTTCCCAAAGGACGAAGAGAGATACTCTATGTATTTATTCTCAATATACGATGTGTACTGTAGTTGAGAGCCGTCTGCTACAAGCGGTTTCTCGTCAATATGAATATTAAAATTACTTTACTGTTTATACTGTGAAAGTGTGAGGTGGATTGTCCCTTATGCAATGATGAACCTGCATAATTTTTTATAGGATTATCATTTAACGCATTCTTCACTGGGTGAGGTGTTGATTGTCACGGTTGGTACACTATTATAAACGTACAGTCTCATAATGCTATAACTGGTTCATTTTGCATTACTAAAATATTTGTTACTAATATATTGAAACAGCTATTGCAACAGGTGCAGGATATGGATGAATTTAGCATGAAGGAAAAATTTTGACTACCTTAAACCATCTGACATGTATGGAAAATGCTCCTGTCTGTGTTCAGATAATTTTGAGGAAAGTCAGTGCAACTGTCCAATGCAGCTATAGGTACTTCGGCCGACACCACGAAGGTCGTCGATGGTCCTTATGGCGAATGTGATACTCCAGCACCGGTCGTCAAGACGAGCGTGTGGGTGTCGTTTGGAATGTGAAGAATTAATCAACCTCACACGCCATACTGGTCGCCCTGTACAAAACTGTCTCACGCCCCATCGACAACCTGTAAATTATTTGATCTACTAATACTTACGATTAAGCACGAGAGCTCTGCTCGCTGTTTGTTCTCTTAGCGCTACTTAATCTCACACCAATACCCACGCTTCTCAAGATCCTCCTTAATAACAACAGTTTAAGTCTTACGATATCAATGAGATGTACAGGAATAAAACACTTTGCCTCGTCTAGGCGAGACAGTACATTAAATGAGGTCGCGGAGCAACTACGACGATCGACCTCCGTATTACAAATGAAATGTTTTAGTGGGTCTAGATCAACCCTAGCGAGCGCGTGAGCAAGTGTGAATGACGTGTGCCTCGGTGAATGACGCAAGTCTGGATGAATGACGCAAGCTTTGATGTAAAATGTTCGAGCAAGAGAGCGCATGGGTAACGTTTAGTGTGATCGTTGAGAAAGAAGAAGCGAGTAGGTTAGTAGTGTAGGCGTGTGTCGCCGTTGAGTTTCACTGTTTAGGACGGGAGTGTGTCGCCATCATAGTAGTTTATAGTATTGTAGGCGTGTGTCGCCATTGAGTTTTATTTTAAAGTTGAAGCGGGCGTGTGTCGCCGCTAATAGGGTGAGAGTTAGTGCAGGAGTGTTGTGTTTTGACTTGCATCAAACTGATAGTAAAGAGTTGTTTATTGTTTCGGACTGTCTGGAGTGAGAAGTTGACACCGCCAGATTTTCTGGACCCAAAACGAGCTACTTACTAACGGTCATTAACCAAGACCCGTTAGTTAACACTCCGCACCCCACAATTTTAGGCCAGTGGGTACCTCGGCGCGACACCTCCTTTCTCCCTGACGATCGGAAGCCCACTATCTATTGTTCAGTTCACTCACTCCCCTTTCTTCTGAACAATGCTCACTCGCTCCCTCCAGAATATTCACTCACCTATTCTCTCTGCATGCACACCTTAGCGTCTCTTTGCACGGGTCGATCCGTGACACTCTCTCTTTCTAGATATATATATATATAATTGTTTTCTTGCAGGAGATGTTGCTTTATACTCTCTCTCTCTTTCTTCATTTCTCTTAGAATTTTTAAAAAGTTTACATTTTTCTGTTACTTTGCAGCCCTACAATTTGAGCACAGCGTTTGTCTTCACGTCTTCATAGACGGTCTTGCTTTTATCAAAACTTCTCAACTTGGTCCTAAAAAGTAGGGCAAGTAAGAACAAAATTAAATAAATAATCAAGAAAACACGCAAAGGAAGTCCCACGAGAGAAAGAGAAGATATCAGTATGGTCGGAGCGCTGGATATCGTGTCACACTGGATGCTGTCATCAGAAGCTCTCTCCCAGTTACTGCAGCAGGTGATTTCTCCTTTTAAGGAGCCGTCCACGGCCGCGGCGCTGTTGCTTGTCTTCGGTGTGGTGGCGGGGTCATTGCTGTGCTGGTCCAGCCGCAGCCACCACCGTCGCCTCCCGCCCTCTCCAGGTAGACCTCTGCCCTTCCTTGGCCACCTCAATATGCTGGGGGTCTCTGATCCCCGCGAAATCTTTGCCAGCATGAGGTAAGAGGCGTCTGCAATAGGACAGTTTCTTCTAAGGATTTTCTTAACCGACCAAGTATAGTTAAGTGTATGACTGGTAAAGTTTTGCTGGATTTTCGTGGAAAATTATGCCAGACATATTTACACTATATGTCCAGTTAAGAAGGCCCTTTACAGAATCACATCCCTGCACGTACACTTCCTGTAGAATTCATTCATTCATTCATTTCGACTGGTACTGGTCGTTGATGGTGGTTGCGGGGAGGCACATGGATATGTGCGGAAGCTGACATGGTCCACCACTCAGGCCTGTCTTGGGCAATGGTTCTGAATGGGTAGACCAGTCCACTCCTTCACGCTCGTATGCCAGTTCTTCCTCTGGGCACCACGGCGTTGACCTTCATCCAAGGCACCTTGGTGGACAGCCATCGACAGAGGGGTACATCGAGTCACATGGCCAAACAAGACCAGCTTACGCCACCTGAATGTTGCGAGTAGGGGTTCCTGGTTTCCCACGAGGTGGCGATCATGCTTTGCACAAAGTCCTTGGTTTTGTGTTCTCTGTATAAGATCCGGAGCAGCCTCTTCTGGCATTTGTTCTCTAGTACCCGGATTCTCCTTTTCATGTCGGCAAACAAGTCGACGTTTCACATTCGTAATACAGGATCGACACTATGAGGGACTTGTACAGATCGTACTTCATAGTTAACCTGATGTTATGGCTACGCTAGACCCTGTCCAGCCTAGCTATTGCCTTTGTTGCTGTCACGATCCTGATGCGGATATCTGTCACGGAGCTGCCTTTTTTTCTTTTTTTTTTTTTGGAGAGAGCAGCTCGCAAACACAGAAGGCTGTTTGACTTATCAAACCGCGCTCCGTTTATGTGGATATCTGATTTGCTGTTGCCAAGGGTCTTGGCGTTACTCTTGTCAGTGCTGGTCTCGAACTGTCTGTCAATCTGTTGGTAGGTCTCGCTGTTCTCCGATAGTACCTGCTATCATGTCGATGTCGTCTTTCGTTTTCCTTTCTTCATATAACTGAACTTGATTGACACACATTCCTTTCTATAGACAACTATATTGTGAAGCGAACCATGAATAAAACATTATTCTCTCGATCTTCTGTTTATAAAATTTGTGAGAGAATATAAACATGATTAAACAATGGCATTTAGATTAATTATCACCTAATATATCGAAAATTAAAAGTGATTTACACACCTTAGACTAAGCACAAACGAAAATGCTCGAGAGCAGAAATGCTTCCGCCAAGAAAAATCCTTGGGAGGAAACGACGTAACATTATTCAGAAGAAAAATTGCGGGAAAATCTTATTGCTGCAAAAAAGAATTTTCAGATAACATTAACATTTATTTAATTCACAAAATTATGTGATACCACCAAACACATTATTTTGGGTATTACTAACAAAAAAATTCACGTTGGCAAGTGAATCTTGCGAGGGAGGAAGTAAACTAACCGGAATGACACTTTAGAATTTTTTTTTCTTCCCACAGAAAGAAATATGGAACGATATTTTCTTTTTATACCGGAAACCGTCTGATGGTCGTGCTGAACGGATATGACACCATTCACGAGGCATTGGTGAAGAAAAGTGATGTTTTCTCTGCTCGCCCTGAAACCTTCATTTCCAAACACATGGCGGAAGGTCACGGTAGGTTTCTAGAGATCTGTCTGAAAATACAGGGTGGGCCACAAAGTACCCCGCCTCCTATAATACGCTCGGATGAGGAGTGTAAGCAGCCAACACCATGTCTGTCACTCTAAACAGAGAAGCAAAACAGACGGTTTTTAAGAGCGCTTGTCCTTTAGAACTGTTGAATGTGGAATAGTTTTGGAAAGCTTGTGAAGGTATAATTCTCATTTTCGCAGAACGATCACGACTACTTCGACAATATTTAGACGTCCATGAACCATGAACCCGTATTGTTTGTATCCCTCTGTGTCTCAGTGTCCCTGTTTGTGTGTCTCTGGGTATGCTTGCGTCTTTGTGTATCTGTCCCTGCGTGTCTAATCTCAGTGTCTATCTGAAGGCATCGTCAACACCTCCGGCAAACACTGGCAGGAGCAGCGCCGCTTCGCGGAGCGCAGCCTGCGTGGCATCGGCATCAACGACACCTCTGCGATGGAGGCCAAGGTCTTGGAGGAAGTGGCCGCTTTGATGGACAAACTGGACCAAGCCTGCTGCCACGCGGCCGACCACCCGCTTAACCTCCCGGACCTGTTAATGGCGTCTATAAGCAACGTCATTGTATCCATCATCTACGGCCACCGCTTTGACCTGGACGACCCCACGTACCGCAAGGCGCTGAATGCGCTGAACAACTGCTTCAAGCACTTCAGCAACATGGAGCCGCTCAACTTCTTTCCCATCGTGCGCTACTTTCCAGGCGACCCCTGCGGTTTCCACGAGTGTGTGGACAACATGCACGTGCTGGAGAGCACGCTGGTGTTCCCTGAGCTGGACAAGCACCAGCGCACTCTGCACGACTCTCAACCCGATGACGTGGTGTCGGCCTACCTGCTGGAGATGGAGCGGAAACAAGGCGCCTGCACTCCTACCACTATGAACAGTAAGTAGCAGTTCGGTCCGTTTGTATCGGTGTTGTTTTTAGGAAGCTGTCCATTATCCCCATCTCCCCAGGCCCAGGGAAGTTCGTTGATGCTTTGTCGTTGACGTCTGTAAATTCTGTACTGTACGCCCCTGTCTCTGTGACAATCCGAAAGTTGCACGTTCGAATCCCGTCGGGGTTACCAAATTGTCAGAGGTATATCGGCCTACAATACACAGACATGCACCTTGTCTCTTACACGTGTTCCTTAACTCTACAAACAGCAACATGTCTGTACGTGGGTTTGTCATTTCTTTATATTGTGGTCGCCCAAAACATGCAATTCTCAACCCTACAAATAAGCAAACCCTAATTAAACACTAAACTAACGTTCAAAATAACAGTCTCTCGTATACTATTCACTCTTCCTCCAGTTGCACAAGTTCTGGGTCCTGTGGAAAAGTGTTTACAACCAACGTCTTAACTCCTTCCACGAACTTGTATTACCCAGACCTACAGATCTCCGTATTACTCTAAACACCTCCGTGCTCATTCCAAACCGGAGTAAGTCTATATGAGAGGCAGTCCCTGGAACTGAGCCCGTGGGTTAACTTGTTTAATATTGCGAAGTGAGACAAGTTTCTGCTGCTAAATATTTGGGTGGCATTCTCACAGTGTTACAGGACGAGGGAGTACTATCCCGCCGTAGGGAATCCGTTAGGGAATCACCGTTTAACACAACCCACAGGTAATTTCTAAAGGAATCGTCGAGATGAACCTTTGCTAAAAAAAATTCGAAAAGAAAGTGCGGAGATGCATTGTGTCGTGTGTTGCTCGCGATTCTACGTGTCTTCTTGAAGACATTATTAGAGTGCAATGGGTCACAAAATGCAGCAGTTTTTTTTCTTAGTTTTTTTCTTCTCGAACTATCAGAGAGACTTGGAATTCTTACCCCTATCTTCTCTTTCTAGAACCTATATCATTTTACCATCCATTTTTTAATTATAATGTTGTTAATATTCAAATTTATGAATCAGTTTGTTTTGTTTTACCACTGAAGGTGTGTGTGTGTGTGTGTGTGTGTGTGTGTGTGTGTGTGTGTGTTCTTGCGAGTAGGTATGTCAAAATGATAGCAGTGGAGAGAGAATAAAGCACAAGAACTACTTTACCGAAGTCATGTTCTCACAGTTCTCTCATGTTTTCATTTCTTTTTCACTCAGTTTATCTACCGTTTCTTCCTGTTAGTACGTCATTTAATTTTCCCATTTTGGTCTTCTGCTCAATCCCCCTTCTGACCTTCATCTTCTGTTTGTTTGTCCAGTTTGTTTTCTTTGAGTTTCTTATTTTCTTCTGTAATTGGCGACTTGATTACCAGTCCTCGCACTGACGTCGCTCGTGTTCTGTGCAGAAGAAAACTTGGTGAAGGTGGCTGGTGACCTGCTGGCTGGAGGTTCAAAGACGCCCAGCACTACGGTGCTTTGGTTCGTGCTCTACATGCTTCATTACCCAGAAATTCAAGAACGATGCTACCAGGTTAGCTATTTATCACCCATCGCGAATTATCTTTCTCGCCTTCTGCTTATGACGACGATGAATGAATAATAAAAAAATGAAAACCCTTAGATTATAACCATTATAATATCAAGAATAAATGCACCCATAAATTGAAACTAAGCTGTCACACGGATGAGCTATAATGTCTGTGGGTATTGGTACACAGACACCAATCTAATGTCTTGGCTCTGTATCACAAAAATGCTTCATAAAATGCGTCATCGCTAGACTCGTACAGATATCATCATCCCCATCAACAATTTTCAGGCATTATTGGAAAATGAGGCTGATGTCAATCTGGACGGATCTCGTTTGATATTCTCCACATATGACTAAACCTATATATACACTGCTTAATCCATTTTATTCTATGCTTTCCTCCTCCATTTTATCAAGATTTGCAGTATATCGGATATTTTCTGCAGCTCTTCTGGCAGCAAGATATTTATCTGAAAATGTTATTTCCTAATTTGAAGTACACCATGAATAATGACATGCAATACTTTACTCCAGGGTATTGCACACGAGCAGATTTTATCTGAAGATTCAGTTCACCGCTTAAAACTGAGACAAACGACCATTTAGTATATGCTAATAGTCATATAACTTTAGGCGCCATCTGTAACTTCAAGAAACCCTTTTATTTCTAAGCAAAGGCTATGTCAGATAAAGACAGTGTAAAATCCCACAAGCCTTTAACATGTACACCATCACAGTACATTGTAACATCGTTTTGAAAACGAGTCAATGCTTAATATTTATTAAAACGTTTTGAAAATGTTTCATAAAAATTGCAAACGTTTTTTTATAACTTGGCTAACACTTTCGATATGTTAGTAGAACGTTTTCATGCTGTATGGGGGACATAGTAATGAGAAATACTTAAACAGAACTTTATTGACTTACCGAAGATTTCACGCAATGGCAAGGTTACTGACTGCATCTGTGCTGATGGCGTTCACCTACTTAACATGACTGGCTGCTATACGGGGTCACACAATCATCTCATTGTTTTTGAGATCAACGCCCATTATTTTATGATTATATGTTTTACCTTTTTGTCAAGTGCTTTGAGCCTGCCTTTGATGGTGGGGTAAAGCGCTATATAAATATACATTATTATTATTATTATTATTATTATTATTATTATTATTATTATTAAATACTTCCTGACTGAGAGCTGATGATAAGCGCACTACTAAGAACAAGCCAGACAATGGATTTGGCTGATCTTTAACCACTTTCTGTTCCGGCTGCTTGATTCCAGTGGGCATGGCTGCAGACATTTTATTATGTTTCGATCGACGTTAACGAGCGCGACGGGCCAAGGAACGCTCTGAGGTGGGAAAAATGGGGATAACTGTTAAGATATCCAGGAGGTAGCTTGAAAGAGAAAGTCTAGAAAACTTGTAGGTAGGTATGAGCAGGAATAAAATCTATAATTTCTTATGAAAACAAGATTTGTACTTTGCTCTATGACATCTTTTGAAAAGGCGAAGTCTTCATGCATTTCCTAAAATCTTTATGCTGTTCCCTTGTTTTGCACGAGGGGGTAGTTGTAATAAAGACAGAAGTTTGCATCATCTCCGTCGACATTTTACCGAAATAAAAGCAAGTCTCCTCCTCTTAGACTTCTTCCTCTTGTTCATCATCATTATCAACCATCATCATATTTTTCGTTCTTCTTTTTTCTTGAGCAGTGACGCATTCGTTAGACCTAGGTACTCAAACATAGTTAACATGCATTTGACATTTCAACGCTTACTCAGCACTTATTTAACACGTACTCTACGCGTACTATTCATCTCTAGGAGATCGTCGAGAACATCGGCAAAGACCAGCCCCCAAGCATGGCCAAACGTCTGGCTTTGCCGTACACGGAGGCCACCATCCTGGAGGTCCAGCGACACGCCGACGTCGGGCCTCTAGGCATGCCTCACGGCTTGTCACGTGACACTGAGCTGCGCGGCTACGATATCC
This sequence comes from Marisa cornuarietis, assembly GCA_004794655.1. Lineage (NCBI taxonomy): Eukaryota > Metazoa > Mollusca > Gastropoda > Architaenioglossa > Ampullariidae > Marisa > Marisa cornuarietis. The sequence continues at coordinate 1,878,681 of SMMW01000616.1, forward strand.
CCAGTGATGCAATTGTCATCACTAACTTGCACTCCGTACACCATGACCCAGAAATATGGGGAGACCCGGAGGTTTTCAGACCAGAACGGTTCTTGGATTCTGAGGGCTGCTTAGTGAAGAGCAAATATTTGATCCCTTTCTCTATTGGTAAGTTTAGCCTTGTTTTTTCCCCACACATCATATTAGCAACACTGGTTCAAAACGCTTTTATTGATTTGATTAAAAATGGCAATCATCTCTAAAGTCTTCTTCGTTGCAGGCTTGCGAAAGTGTCCTGGGGAAGGCCTTTCGCGCATTGAACTATTTCTCTACGCAACTTCTATCTTGCAGCGATATTACCTGTCTTGCCACGACTCGACTCTTCCACCATTGCAAGGTTCTTTGACCTTGGTGCATACCCCACCCTCTTTCAACGTTCGGTTCCAGAGGCGACAGTGATCGACTAGGGGAGGGGGGGTTATCTCCGCTGTCTTCTGAACTATGGAAAAAGATGTCTTTTTTTGATCCAGAAGGACTTTACTTTGCTGCTATGACACTGATGAGAGAAAATGAGAAGAGGATGCAGAGACGAAAGTAATAACATCGCTCAAATACTCGTGAACATCAACACGAGAAAAAGACGGGGTGTGTGTATCGCCCAGGGGTACACAACCTCTCCCTAGGGAACAGGAACAGTCTTGTCTCCCTTGTTAATATCTATTCCAGAACCAGGCAGAGGGACTTAGATAGCAGTCTTAAGTTATCAGCAAATCCTCATGAAGGCATCCAGTATCCTCACTACTCCTGATCATGAGTTGCCATATGAGTTCTCCCTCTTGCGGTCTGACCACAGATACTCGATGCCTGCGTGCAGAACGAATATTCACCGCAACTCATTCACTCCACGTGCCATACACTTGATCAACTCTTCTGACCATAAGGGTGTTCCTGAGGTGACCAAAGGCAGTTCACCAGCTGCATATACCGTATGTGTGTGTGTATCTATATATAAAGAGAAAACTTATTCACTGTAGTCATCATGGATATATAGTTACTTATCTGTCTATCGCTAAAATATGAGCGCTACCTGTAAATTCACTTGTAGATTAATAAAGTTGTATTTTATTGTATCAATCACTCCGGATTTTTTTTTTTTAGCTAGAAAAGTAGAAAACTTCGGAACTGGGTAACCCGAACACTGAGGTCTGTATTCAAAAGGACATTTTTTAGCACAAGCTACTGTGGAGTCACCATGTTTTATCTGATAATTTTACTTGGGCATGAAATACGACTGTATCTGTTCACTGCCGTAATATCCCGAGACAAGTTTTTCTGTGCTGTCTGTGATTCTTGTTTCGAGACGTTCAAGAACAATATTGTGACTGTAATATTTCTCTTCTCTCTTCTTTCTCTCTATGCCCCGTTCTCGCTTCTTTTTCAAGTTTCTCTGCTTACTTCTACTCTTACTACTGAGACAGACAATGGGCGCACACATACATCACACACATTCACAGAGGAAAACATTCAGAATATTCAGCTGCTATATATATATCAAATACATAGTGCACCATAATATATATATATATATAGATATGTGCGCGCGCGTTCGTGGAAAATTAACAAACATCACATTTTCCCTGACGATGACAGTAGTGATAAATAATTGTCCCAGTTCCTCAGAGCTACTATCAAGTCGTTTTTTCCGAACGGATTAATATCCATGTGCTTTTATATGATATGTGTACTCCTTATTATCCATTTGCAATAAATAACGTTTAAGTACAGTTTTGTCTGGGTTTGTTTATGTTTTCTACAGATTTTCAAATAAAATCTTTCTCATAGAAATTCAGTTGCAATGTACAGCTTAGACTTGATTTTACCTCAGTTTACTTCACACATAATCCACAAAATGCAGCAGCTTGTGTTCAAATAAATGGCAAGCTTTAAACGTGAAAATTTGTAAACGGAAAATGTACATATATCTCTCAATCCTTCACACACACACACACACACACACACACACACACACACACACACACACACACACACACACACACACACGCACGCACGAGATTTATGTACACATCTTTACCTTCTTCCCCTCACAGGTAGAGCTAGCTGTAGCCCTAACTCTGGTCAGCAAACATGCACAGAAGCAACTAAATCACATAAAAAAAACTTGTATTATTACACACATGAGTTTATATATTCACAGACAGCCGCTTTCAGAGGGTGACACGAGTAGTGTCGATCAAGATGCTTAGCTTACATCAGCTTGTGCACCTGCTTGTGCTGTATGGGAAGCAGTCCTGTTACATCTACTTCTCCAGTCACAGACACTGATTGCCTCCCTTACAGTGGTGCCGTTGTTAGTTTGGGTTACTTTTGTCGGAAACCTCGACCCAAGCATTGTGAGAGTTCGTTAACACCTTTTTTTTTTTTTACATAAAGGTATATATAATTTTCGAGAACTTTAAGCAAGGTTTAATGTACTAAACGCCTTCAGCTTGGCGCAAGGGACGTAACTAATGCAAAGGATCACACTTTCGTGACCGCATCTTACAAGCAAAAGTCATTTAAATATAAATGTGTCTAATACATGGATTTGCAGCTTCAGGAAGACTTATGTGGGTAAATGCAAACGTAGGTCAGCTGCTGCTCAACGCATGCAAGTCCCTGTTCAGTCAAGGGTGACAGTCACGCGGAATAAGGTCGCTACGAGCTGTCTTAACTAGCCTCAAACCCGTCTTTTATCCTGGTCTGTTCTTACGACCACTCACCGAAACAGAACCAATGCAGTACAGATCAGCTACACTATCCCAAAATATTAAAACAAAAAATTTGAAATTACTGCGCATGACTGAATACAAAACATTTATATCACACCTGGATCAGAAGCCATGAACTCGATGTACAACTACCCCAAGGCAAAAATAAATAAATAAAAAATATATAAATAAAACATTCAATGTTCTCAAACTACAAACAAGTGTAGACATCGAAGATCAGAAGATGACCTTCAACATTTGATGCTATTCCATTGACCTGGAATTTTTACTCCGCTCAGAACTGTGTCAAGCCCCTAGTTTTCTTTACCTGCTAAGGTATTGACATTTTTCGGTTAAGTGTAGGTGTGGTGCAGTCCCTTTTAACATCGTCTCAAAATTTAATTCTCGAGTCTTCGAGAATTCAACAGTTTTCAGTAAAAGTGTCCAGCTCGTGAAAACTCTTTTCTCGAGCAGGTGGCACGCAGTGACGGAGGAAAAGCAACAATTGTGTTTTTGGCTGCCAGGGACCTGTGCCCCTGATTGCTAGGAAACTGGGCCTTGTGTACGTGTGCAACGGTATCTCAGCCACTGCTTTCCAGGTGCACAGTATTCTCGTGCTACGTGACACTCATCCTTGTTTCCGAGACTGTATGTCTCTGCTTGGTCTCTTCACGGCTTGGTGAAACGTGAGGTAAGTGTAGTTAGCGATATATATACTCTCCTGAGGACCGTTTTTAGGGAGCGAGAGTAAGTCGTTTTCTCAAGGAAATGCGGCTTTTTTCCGGTTTTTTGAGTGTAACTGCATGAGTGTATGAGGTGTGATCGTCATCTCTTCAGTTTATTATGTATCCTTTTCTTCAGTTAATTGTGGGAGCTCCCAGCAACAAAGGAAAATTTCTGTCTCTGTTGTGACCAGACATAGACAATAAAGATGCATTGTATTGTTATAAAGCGGTATCCAGCGCCACAATACTTCATGTTTCATTACCCTGGGACATATTTGCCACCGCTTTTTTTAACTACTGCTCTAGGAGTAAAACAACATCAGCTTGTCCGGGTACTGGTTTATAACTTCGGAAACCAGACGCTTTTCCTCGAGTCACCCATGTTTCTCCTTGCTACGGCCCCTGCATGATGATGTACAACAAACATTTTCCCAACGATTTGCACGATGATACACCATTCTACAACTGACTTGTCCTGAAGCTGTCATTGAGCCTGTTTCGACGATCAGAGAAAACAGTTTCTGTTGTTAGAGGGCACGACGAACCCTTTGTTGCCAACTAACACGATCCCTGAGAGGTCACGACCTAGTTCAGCACGTCCTGACAGGTGTACTGTCCTGGCAAGGCATGCAGGTGTACATACACTTACAATGCCTTGCCAGCTTTGCGGATAGCATAGTAAGCTTTTTGTTTTAAAGACACGGTCTGTTTCTTTCTTTCTTTATTTCTTTAAATACATCGGTCAGTCAGGAGTGTGTACAGAATATCTGGCCTGACCTGATTTCAGTCATTAAAGTCACTGCCGTCTGCTTTCCGAGGGCTAGCATACATTTCTGCATTTCTGCACCAATATCTGGAGTTTGTTCATAAGGTTGAGACGAAAGCACAATTACCAACACATACCCACGCACGCGCGCGTGCATGCGCACAAATGATACTGATTTCTTCGGGCTGCATGACGACAGTTTTAACGTTATTAGTATCCTGGTGCAAACCTCAATCAAGTGATCTGCTATTTTCAGATTTTAAAAATATAGAAATATCTAAAATGCCGAGTCGGTACACTCTGGTACAATCGCCGGATTTCTATCTATTCCAAGTCTCAGGCTGGAGACGTTCGGTCGTCGCTCTTTCTCCTCCGGCCTCAATATTTGAAATGGTCTGCCTCCGTCTCTCCGCACAGAGTAGTCCGTACATGTCTTCCAATCTGGACTTAAAACCTATTTCTTTCAAAAATACTTACTGTAACTCGTCCATCCTGTTGTCCTTTCTCCTCATCATTTCCTATTTCTGCTTTCCTTCAAGTTTTTGTATTGCTAACCAGTGCATGTTCGTGTATGTATGTTGTGTTTGTACTCCACATCACACGGCCTCTTTCCTCACTGCCCCTGGTTTCTTGTAAAGAGCTTCGAGCTCGTCTCCGTGTGGGAAAATGCGCTTTACAAATAATAATAATAATAATAATAATAATAATAATAATAGAATAAATGGTGGTCCGGCAGTGATGTTAGCCCGACGTACGGTTTGCGCAGAGCACCTCACCTGTGCAGGTGTGTTTTCCCATGCTGTATGGTCGAGCGCAAACGTTTATTTCTTTATGATTACACTCGCAAATATGTTTCGAGGAAACGTACGTGTCGCACACCTAAACAGATCAAAGCCGACAACAAAGAATGATTGCTGGGCTTGGTGTCAGTAGGTGTACAGGACCTCAGACGAGAGCGTGTTTGTGAAGTGCTAAGGGTTGTCTATATATGGTAACGGGATAAGGGGTGGTCCTCGCTTGCTGCACTATTTTGATTGGTTTATGACTTTAAAAATACAAACTGGTTATAATGGCCAGGGTGCGTCATTGTCCTTTCCACCCTGTTTGACAGCTGACGTACGTGCAAAAGAACGCGTATAACTCTGATGGGTGGAACAGGCGATCATAATCAATCTGCATTTAAAAAAAAAGTTTCCCCTACAGAATCTCGAAATGTATAGCTATACATGGACTTATTCTCTTATAGAAACAGGAGTGTGTTCACTGCGATAAATATCTTGTTGACTCTCTCTTTCTCTGTCTCTAAAGTGGAGAGAGGAAAATACTGTCCACGTAACGCTGAGTTCACGTCCCGGGTAACGGGTGTCGCAGTAACCTTTGTTGTACACCTTTGTATCCCCGGGTTACATGCGCCTGCATCTCCAGTGTCAATGACTGATCTTCAGGCGCGGTCACTGTTTACACGTGAGGCATTTGACCGTAGGTGTGAAGAACCACCGTCCCAGTCATGCGTGTCGTCAAGTCGCCGAGGTGAATCAGTGTGCACGCACAGAGAGCCACCCCCCCCCCCCCCATCATACGCACTACTCCTCACGCACGACAGAAGGAGGGATGCACGCATAAGCGCAAGCAAATTAAAAATGGTCTGTGCACGCGCAGCAACATAAAAGCGAGCCGTGCAGCGAGCAGCTATAAAAATAAACGGGACCGGAGAGCGTGAAGAAGTGACTCGGACAGAGACACGCGCTGTGCAGCTCAAGCAACGAGTAGACGACAGCACCTCACGAGACGATGCTAAATAGAGGAGCAGTGCTTTGGTGTACTTATTGAACAAGTGCACATAATGTAAGTCTACTATCATTTTTTTTTTAAACTTGGGTGTACTACCCGGTCAGAGTAAAAATATCCCAAAGCAGATTTTCTAGTCTGGCAACCGAACGCTCAAGTGGAGATTCGAGTTCACGCGAACTGCAGAACAGCAATTTCCCTGTTTACAGGCACGTAGCGCTGAACATTTCAGGGTCATTTCGTCAAAGAATGTCATAATGATCAGGAATTATCGGGTTCTGTTCTGGAAAAAGTGTATATTGAGCGAAATTTGCATAATTTAGGGATTGTCCCACTGATTTGAGAATAAAGGAGTGATTTTCTTCGAAAAAGGACAGTGTGAATCAAGGAAACTTCTAAACTTACTCCACGTAAGTAAAAGAAAATGACTTTTCAGAGGTCTAATTCCTTTACGAGGAAGAAAATCAATTGAAACTTTGAAATAAGTCTGGGAAAGTACCGCAGTTTTAAGAACGAGTAAATCCTTGAGACTGCTTTTTGAAAAACTTCCTTCAGATGACACAATAAATTTCCATTACAAGAAAAATTGTGTGTGAATGCGACTTTATTAAAGGGACTTCTAGTCCAGCATTGATCGTTCGCTTTCTAGCGCAACCAGTGATTGCATCAGTTGTGCTGAAATTGTGTCCAGCTCTTTGCAAACATCTTTATCCGCTCCCTTCTCCTGAATTGTTCTCCAAGGTACACAGCTACGTGCGTACCATAAGGGTTGCCTTTTCATCGCTGAATATTTAACCCCCGTTTCGTTATCCTCTTTACTAAGTCATCAACTGGGTGACCGAAGACCCTCGAAATATTTGGAGACACTGGCTCATGACAATGGATTTTGTCGATGATGATTTTTAAAGGGCAAATAGACATTCTAACTGAAAGGCCAGACCAGAGTAAAATAACAGTTTGTACCTTTATAAATGTCACATTCATGAGTGACACTTTTAGGGGCACACAAATACAATGTCATGTCGGTGGCAGAGGAATTGGTATTTGCTTTTAATAGCTTTCTCACAACAGGCTCTTTCCAACTTAACAATGTATTTGAACAGTCTCTATCAGTCACGGTATACAATTTTTCATTAGCTCATACTCTTTCTGTCTTCCCTCGTCATAGAATTTGATCTGCAGCATATTCCTTCTATTTGACAATAATTATATGTTCGTTTTCTAATGCGTTTTTTTTCTATTTCAGCTCCTTCGCAGACCTGAAACTGAGATCATAGCCCTCGCCTACACGTCTTCTCGAACATCTTGCCATAAAAGGCAAACAACAACAAAAAAATAAACAAACAAGACAACGCGAGTAGGAAACCACACGAGAGAAAAAGAAGACATCACGATGATCGGAACACTGGATATCGTGTCACGTTGGATGTTGACATCAGAGACTCGGTCGCAGCTGCTGCAGCAGGTGACATCACCATTTAAGGAGCCGTCCACGGCCGCGGCACTGCTGCTTGTCTCCGCTGTGGTGGGGTCGTTGCTGTGCTGGTCCAACCGCAGCAATCGCCGCCTTCCACCCTCTCCAGGGAGACCACTGCCCTTCATTGGCCACGTGCAGGTGCTGCGGGGCTCTGACCCCCGCGAAATCTTTGCCAGCATGAGGTGAGCAACATCTGCAACAGGACATTTTCTTTTAAGGCCTTTCACAACCGGACACGTACGGTCGAATATCTGTTTACCAAAGTTGTGCTGGACGGTCATGTAAAACTTGGCCAAACATTTTCACATAATCGAAAACACGTGTTCAGTTTAGAAAAACATTTACATATAACTCCTGTAAAAAAATTTATTACTTGTTCATCAGCTGTCACGCTTCAGATTTTGCTCAACTTATCAAGCTAGGCTATGTTTAGAAAGCAATTTGTCTTAAAGAATTTAAATCTAGCACAAACAGTCACGACAGAAACCCATTATTCCGCTTCCATGGAAAGACTTGGCTGGAATCCTAATCACAAACACGACTTTTATAAACAATGTCTGTTTATAGAGGATGTCTGACATTTGAATTAAGAATCACTCAAAGTGCACTTTGAATAAATTTTTTAAATGTTCTTGGCAAGAGTATCTTTTAAACAAAGACGAAAACTAACAGGAACGGCACCTTTGGATTTTTTTTCCCTGCAGGAAGAAATATGGAGACATATTTTCCTTTTATGCCGGGAGCCGTCTGATAGTCGTGCTGAACGGCTATAGCGCCATATACGAGGCATTGGTGAAGAAATGTGATGTCTTCTCTGCCCGCCCTAAAACCTTCATTTCTCAGCAGATGGCGCAAGGTCATGGTAAGTTTCTAGAGCTGTACTTGAAAATATAAACAACTCCACACCCTACCGCCCTTTAAAACTGCTGCAAATGAATAGGGAATAGTTTTAAAAAGCTTGGGAAGGTATTTTTTCAGTCAGCGTTGTTTCTCTTTCTGTCTCTCTCTCTCTCTCGCACGATCGTCAATACAGTTTTTCTCTGTCTTTGTCTGTCTCTCGGTGGCTGCGTCTATTTAAATCTACTTGCGTACTTCTGTGACACTTGTGTCTGTCTTTGTCTATGTGTTTATATAATCTCAGCGTCTATTTGAAGGCATCGTCAACACTTCCGGCGAACACTGGCAGGAGCAGCGCCGCTTCACGGAGCGCACTCTGCGCAGCATCGGCATCAACTGCACCTCCACGATGGAGGCCAAGGTTCTGGAGGAAGTGGCCGCTCTGATAAACAAACTGGACCAGACCTGCTCCCGCGCGGCCGACCAGCCACTGAACCTCCTGGAGCTGCTCATGGCGTCCACGAGCAACGTCATGATGTCCATCATCTACGGCCACCGCTTTGACCTGGACGACCCCACGTACTGCGCGGCGATGACGTCGCTGATTAACTGCTTCAAGAACTTCAGCAACATGCAGCCACTCAACTTCTTTCCCATCGTGCGCTACCTTCCCGGTGACCCCTGCGGCTATCGTGCATGCGTGGACAACATGCACGCGCTGGAGAGCACGCTGGTGTACCCCGAGCTGGACAAGCACCAGCGCACTCTGCACGACGCTCAACCCGATGACGTGGTGTCGGCCTACCTGCTGGAGATGGAGCGGAAACGAGGCGCAGGCACCCCTACCACTATGGACAGTAAGTAGCATTTTGCTCCATTTTATATCGCTGACGTCATCCGGAGAGCACCACTACCTTTCTGACCCAGTGGACAGTTGTTCATTGACATTTAACAGTCACGTTATAAGGAGACCCTACCCTTTCCCTCAACTGGCATGAACAGTTAAGTAACTATACCAGTGATGCCATCCACGGAAACCTCTTTGACTTGCATTGATAAACAGGTCGCTGACCCTGCGTAAATGGCGTAGTATTTAGACACCCTGCCACTCCTCGACTGACGTTTGTTGACCCAGTATCAGTAATTCAACCCCCACCCACCTCCCCGCCCACAACTTCGACTGATTGTTAATAGGATGTTTCCTCAGTCTCCGCTAGTGCATGACTGGAAACCCTTCGTGAAGTCGGCCACTGCATGGCAAACACGACATAGTCTAATAACCTTGTGACCTTCCGGCAAGCTGTCCGGCTTCCCTCGGGCTCTTCCTGCCCTTCCCCTAACTTTCCCCACTGGACAGCAGAGCCTTGTGCCTTCTTCATTTGCTTGGCCTAATCCGTGACATCCCATCTTGCGATGAGCTATTTCCCTCTGATGAGGAATTATAGGGCACTCAGGGTGCACGTCATGATACAAAACGTCCTGCCTCTGTTCGTCCGTGTACCTTTCCGTTCTGTAGTGGTGGTCTCTTGTCGGTTCCTGGATGACTGAAGACACTTTAAAGACCCATCGATATCTGCTGTTCTTTAACTGCATCACAGCGTTGTAAATGTTTGGAGACGAGGTCGAGGACACTAATGACGAGACATCAGAGAACTGATTTGTTATTCTTGTTAATAGAATTTTTTTTTCAAATGCATGGGATCGATCCTTGGTCAATTTTTAGTGGCGAGCATAAGAGATTCGATTTACTCCACTCGTTGGCAAGTTTCCTACTGGCTGCTCAAGAAATGCTTCCTGTCCCTGTTGACCGCAAATGTGGTCGGAAGTGCTTATGGAGGTCAGGGTCTTGCATCTTGTTGGCGGAAACGCCTGGTGATGATGAAGAACAGTAGAGTTTCTGACTGAAGGTGGTCAAGCCACATTCGTGGAATAACCTTAAAATGTACTTAAGCTTGAGAGAAAGTAAGGGAGGAGGAGAGAGGGGGTGACACGTGTCTACCTGTTAATCACAGAAGAAGTGGATTTATTAACCTTTTTCTGCGATCACCAGTAGTAGAGCTTGGAAACCAAAATAGAATAGCTACATATATTTCCTGGCACGTTTTCTCTGCAGGTAGCACTTCTTATCCCCAGTTTTTATTTTTCTGCTGCAAGGAGGTTGTTTCTGCAGACGCGGTGCACCTGCAATTCTAGCACAACGAGGAAATGCTTTCCATTTTGAAACATTTTTTTTAAAACTATGAGAACGTTTTCAAACATTTTGTAACGCCGCAGTGTAGACCAGAAGCAAAACTGAACGCTGAAAAAAGGCTTTGAAGTCGTTTTGGTGCATCTGCATACAGATTATATTAGGGAAGCGGATAGCCCAATGGCTAGAGTACAAAGCGAGAGGCGCTAAGTTCGATACCCGTGTGGCACATCGATCTTTCTCCAGTTGACCAAACTGTCAGGAATAATGAAGAATGGGTACCTGCCTCCATGGAAGGCTGGGTTAAGATAAAGCAGCGAAGGAGAGGAGATGGGAACCACTCTCACATAAAGAAAAGTGATTTCACTAACACCTCGCACCTCAACGATCTGAGAATAAGAGGGGATGGCCTTGATTGTTTTTTAACCTTGATACAGTTTATACACAAATAGTGTTTAGTTTAATAAGTACAATAAGCGTTAAGTTGAAAAGGGGGTAACTATCAATACGCACTGCTAAGGATAAACACAGGTCCTACACAAAGCCAACGAAAACGGGTTTCTCGCCCCAAAGATGCTCTGTCACCCTTAGCGCGCTTTTGTGTGAGAGTGAAAGAAGTTGCGAGAAAAATCTTTTGCATTCAACGAACGATCTCCCGGTCTGGATTCGATCGAAATGAAATCACTTTTGTTTTAGACTGTCATACTAGCTCTCACTTTTTTTTGTCAAAGCGTGTGAGGTTAACCTCAGACCTAACACATTTTTGTATGCACACAACTTTCAATACCCTTTCCAAAGAAGCAACTCGCTAACTTATACTGTAGTTACATTCCCACGACCGGAGGTGAATAATTTCTATTTGGCTGAGGCCAGCCCTCGTTATGGGTGATTATCCACTAAGAAAAAGTTAAAGTATATGGCAGCGCAATGGAGTGAAGGCGAATTATTTGTGTCCACAGCACGACGTCCTGAGGTCGCCTTACATCCGTCAGTTTAACCCAACTGACGCATTTAAAATTCCTTTTAGGTTCTCTGATGATCGTAAGATGGCTGCTCTAACATTTCTGTAATAGCGGACGTAGGTTTGTGATAGCTTGCTTTTGTCTTTTTTTTTGGGGGGGGGTGTGTGTGCTGAAAATTGAAACGATTTACATAGCACTTCCACGATTAACATATTTGGGTTTTTTTAGCGAGGGAAAAGCTGTTCGTAACTTGTTCATTTCGAGGGCTGTTTTTCACAGAAAAAAAACCAAATAAACATTGTTTTTAGCACACCATTATGGGAAAAATGAACATCCAGTCACACTTGCACACATAACCACCCATCCACACAAGTGCACATGATTGTTAGAGGCGTTCCGGGCTCTTCAACAGAAACTGGAACACGCTGACGAATGCGCGCATTTTTGCAAGGATAACTACGCATGCCGTGGTGTGGTGCGCCGACTGGTGTCCTAAACCGCGTGGCTGCACGTGCGTCATGGCGGTATCAGTCCGAGAAAGAACAGTGGTCACGGTCCGGAGGTACTTTGCTTCCTCTGAAGTGGCTACTTCTCGTACTTGAGAATGCTCTCAAGCAGTAACTCGAGGTTATCTGCTGATATCCGAAGTCAGTCCCTGTTTGCAATTGTAGGACCTCGCATTGCTACCTCCAAGGCAATTTTACCTCCAGTCCATGGCTGGGAGGTGGGGGGGGGGAGTCTAAACCGTCGATGTTTCTCTTTAAGTGACGAATGTGTGATGCAGAAGCGGACATCGCCAGATACAAACACCGTGCCGAATATTGTGACATACATTGTGTGACCTGTTTACAGGAAGTGGAAAGGTCTCTTCCTCTCGTGCGTCCACTTCCACAGCCTGGCGCGTGTCATGATCTCGCTGATATTTTTAGCAAACACTTCGACTCGTGAGTCGTGTCCCAATCACTGGGTGACTATGAAAAGGTCCTTTCCAGCTTTCTCTCTGAACACGCATTTAGAAGTGGTTATCAGTTTGTCCAAACCGTTGCTTGGCGATTTAGCGCAGGGGCCAGTTGCACAACACGTTTCTAAACCTTAAAACTGTTCTAAAGAAGCAAAATCTCGTCTTAGCCATTTTGATGGATTGCAAAAAAACATACAAAAAATTGTACTGAAGAGATAGAAAAGTCAGACTTAAACAACTTTATCTTACTTAAAGCAGTTTTAGTTTTAAAAATTCTAAAATTGTGGTGTGCACTTTAAACTAATTATCTAAATAGATTTAAGGCCTAAAAGTGTTTAAAATTAGAAATGTGTTGTGCAACTGGCCCCAGTCCTGTAGAGCCGTTGAGTTGAAGCTTGGCCGACTTTGCGAACGGATAGGTGGTCCTCCAAATATTTTTACATTTCCGAGGTTTCTCTGAACATTCCGTGCTGAGTAACTAAATACATTCGCTGTTTTAATTTCTTAGAAGTTCTTGGGGAGGATTTAATTTTCGTCTAGGCGATATTCCTTATTTGTGATAAATCCGTTGTAACTCACCAGAGTCTCTCTCGCCTCTTGGGCACAGGCCTCTCTTTCTGGTCGCATGAGTTGTCATTTAAAATTTTTTTTACAATATCCGTGGGAGGTATGTATAGTTGTAGTTCTTAGTTCTCAACATAGATAAATTGGAATAGATTCAAATGATCTATCTGAATTTGCTTCGCGCTTGTTAATTTTTGTCAAAGATATCCAGGAAAGTAAGTGAATTGAATCAAAACGATGTCATGAAGTAGGCAACCACACCCAAAAGTGGTTCTGTCACCACAAATCTTGCCAAAAATACAGTTTAGATGGCAAAGACACCTAGAATGTAGTACAGAGGGGACACACAGAAATCTAAACACACAGATAACAAATGACAACAGATCCGTGTTGCGTGCTGTCCGTCACTTGCCGTCTCGACACACCTTCATCGCGATCTGTCCTTCCACATTTATATCACAAGTTTTTTTTTATAAATGTCTTCAAAATCTTTTTATACAAATTCTTTAATATCTGAATATCAGAATTTATATCTGAAGCCGTATAGTTAGATTTTTATTCATAGCAAAATAATGTTTGAGTGCTTTTTGCGCTAATAACTGACTTGACACTTTTGATCTCTTCCCTCGTCATTTTTTTTTAAAAGTAACTAGATTTAAACAATTCGAAAATACTGGCTGGAAACATTCAGCTTATCAATGCCACTAAAGATAAATTAAGAAAGTTGTTTAATCCTATAGAGATTTCCCTTAGTTTACCAATGAGCGGAAAATGGAACAAAAATTATCGACTATCCTTCCTCAAACTGTGTTGCGAAACTACTTTAGCATTTTCGGGCTTTCGTAACGACCGTATGCGAAGCGTTTTCTATTAGTTAACTAAAATAAATTAGCAGTAAAATAAGTGTTACGAGTTTCGACATGAACAGTCGTTGTTCGTGTTCACAGATGGCATAACAGTCAAAAGCAAGACAAGCGCGGGCTTAAACAAGGAAACACAAAGGTGACTTCTTTTATCACTGAAGTTTATTGACCGACCGACCGACCGACCGACCGACAGACAGAATAAACGAAGTACAAAGAAAAAAAACTGACAGACACATTCTAAGCAAACGAGAGAATAATAAGAACTTCTCAATAAGCAAACTTGATTTGAAGCTTAACTGTCTACGATTTGTTCATGTGTCCTAGTTCAATGACAATGGTGTAACAAACAAAAAAAACAACAGTTTTTTTCCTGATTTTTTTTTATTTGTCGGTGGTTCTGAGGGGATCGAGTGCTCACGCACCCGGGCTAAGAATGTGCTTGGCGTGTGTACAAACGCTCCTGCGTTGGCGAGGGTTGCTTCTCGTGTTTATTTTAAGACTGAAGACAACTTTTTCTCTGTTTTTCACTTTCTTACTGTGAACCTGCACCACTTGCCCGACTTTTCTGAGCGGAGACGATGACTGGCCAACCTGTGACGATAACGCATGCAAGAATGATGAATGGGGATAATAAAGAACACATCTCGTATGTCACCGATCGAAGGATAATAATCATCGTGTAGGTGTCTACTTTGTGCTTCATCTAGATTGCACATCGGGTCTTCTAAAAGACAGTATTAAATTGCTGATATTTTTAAAAGTTTTTTTTTAACTTATCGAATTATCAAAGACACATGGCTTTCTTTCCCATCTCTTCTCTAAATCACTTTACATCCACGTTTTCAAGCCTCATATCGTTAATATTCTCGCTTATAAATCTTCATTTGCTTTTTTTCCTTCTGTGTGTGTACGTGCAAGGGCGCACGAGTGTGAATTACTTTAATCTATCGAAGTTCTGTTCTCACATACAAGGGCCTCGTCTTCATTTTCTTTACTCCGTATAACTGCTCTTTCTGTCTGTTTATACGTCATTTCCTGTTGGTCTTTTGCTCTTTCCTTCTTCTGACCTCCATCTTCTGCGTGCTGTTTGTTTTCTTTAGGTTTCTCATTTTCTTATGTAACTGGTGACTTGATTACCAGTCCTCTCACTGACGTCACTCGTGTTCTGTGCAGAAGAAAACTTGGTGAAGGTGGCTGGTGACCTGCTGGCCGGAGGTGCTGAGCCACCCAGCGTTACGGTGCTTTGGTTCGTGCTCTACATGCTTCATTACCCAGACATTCAAGAACGATGCTACCAGGTTAGTTAATTATCTCCCATCGCGAATTCTGTCCTTCGCGTTCTCTACGTAAAAGGCTAAAAATACACCAAATGAGAGAGTGCACGTATTAGGGGAGGGGTGGTTGTGTTTTACGTGTGTTTTCATGCATGCTTGTCAGTTTGTCTTTTTGATTCTTGAAAGAGAGTGAGAAAGAGATGATGATGATGATGATGATGATGATGATGATGATGATGATGATGATGATGATGATGATGATGATGATGATGATGATGGTGGCTACGTGCCTCTCTTTCAAGCTAACACTTCTTAGTTCTCGCTAGCAAGAGGAAATAATTTGGTGCTCCGATAACATGAAAGGGGGAGTGGGGTAGACTGGCAGACACCCACAGTTTTCGTGTTCGCAAAAGCCGGCTTTATGACAGCTCACAGTAATCAGGAACTCTTCCTGACTGAGAGTCGATGATAAACGTTGTGGATGACCACAAACCAGACACTGGCTTACGCTTATCATTTGCCACTTCCTGGTGCCGTCTGCTTGGTTCCAGTTTATTGGCTGTGCAGGCCTAGTTACGGAAGCTCTTAATTTTTATCTTTCGATCGAAATTAATGCGCCTGGTGGGCCAAGAAACACTTGGTGCGGAGCGGGCAGGGAAGGGGGAAAAGTCTAGAGATACCCAGGATGTAGCTTGGGTCAAGATACCTCGGAGTAATTACCTCTTCTTTTAAACAAGGAAGCAAATCTACTATTTCCTATGTAAGCCAGATTTACACTTTTCTCTTTGACTACTTTTCAAAAAGCGAAGTCTTCGTGTATTTGCTTGTTATTAGGTAAGGGAAGGGTATAGCTGAGTGGCTAGAGTGCTGGTGTCCAAACTGAGAGGCGCGCTGGTTCGATACCCGAGTAGCGCAGCAAACTTTCCCTTGTTGACCCAGCTGGCGGGAATGAAACCTGACTTCATAGAGGGTTGGGGAAGGTAAATCAGCGAAGGTGAGGAAATGCGCATCGCCCTCACCTAAAGCTGACCCCGAGAAAAGTGAAGTCTCTAAAACCTCACTCCCCAACGACCTGAAAAAGGTCTTAATGTTGTTCCCCTGTTTTCTTGATTGGTAAGAAGTAATGAAGACAGAAGTTTGCATCCGCTCTGTTGATATGTCAAGGAAATACAAGCATGTCTCCTACTTTTAAGTTTCTTCCTCTCTTTCATCCTCGTTATCAACAGTCATCATATTTTTCTCTCATCAGACTTACGTACTCAAAACATAACTAACATGAACTCGACAACTCAACGCGTAATCAGCCCGTATTCAACACGTACTCTACTCGTACTGTTCGTTTGCAGGAGATTGTCGAGAATATCGGCAAAGACCAGCCCCCAAGCATGGCCAAACGTCTGGCTTTGCCGTACACGGAAGCCACCATCCTGGAGGTCCAGCGACACGCCGACGTCGGGCCTCTAGGCATGCCTCACGGCTTGTCACGTGACACTGAGCTGCGCGGCTACGATATCCCCAGTGATGCAATCGTCATCACTAACTTGCACTCCGTACACCATGACCCAGAAGTATGGGGAGACCCGGAGGTCTTCAGACCAGAACGGTTCTTGGATTCTGAAGGCTGCGTAGTGAAGAGCAAATATTTGATCCCATACTCCATTGGTAAGAGTAGATTTTCACTTAACAAAACGATATATCTATTTATTAGTTTTTAAATGAAATCGATACGTGACAATATATAACATACTGTTAATCACTCATAAAAGACAGATCAAACCCGTAATTTGAGGGAGGATGTAAGACAGCACTCTGTACGATTGTACATCCACTTTTATATCTGAAATGTTCGGAGGTTTGGGGGCTTTGTTTTGTTTTTCCACAAATCGTATAAACAACACTCGCACAAAACGTTGTTCATTGTGTGGTTAAAAATGACAACCGCCTTAAAAGTCGGCTTTGTTGCAGGCTCGCGGAAGTGCCCTGGAGAAGGCCTCACGCGCATGGAACTATTTCTCTACGCAACGTCCATCTTGCAGCGGTACCACTTGTCTTGTCACGACTCGACTCTTCCACCGCTGCAGGGTTCCATGACCTTGGTGCATACCCCGCTTCCCTTCAACGTTCGATTCCAACGGCGACAGTGACCGATTTGGGGTCATCACCGCTTCTAGACATAATGGAAAGCTGTCTTTTTAATCTGATCCAGAAGGACCTTTGCTTCACTGATATGACCATACTGAGAAAAAAATGAGAAGAGGACGCAGATACCAAAGTGAGAGCATCGCTGAAGTACTCATGGCCTTGACACGAGGAAAAGACAGTCTATATCGCTGAGGGAGTAAACTCGTTTTGCCGTTAAACAATAAACGGACTTTCATCAAGAAAACTGATTTGAGAAGTCAAATTCTACCAGACTCTATCAAATATTTAATTTAATATTCTAGACTAAAGAAACCTTATTTCTCCGGATTTTTATCCAATAAGAGCAGCAAAACTTTGAAACTGGTAAACCCGAGCTCGGAGGTCTGAATTGTGGAGGACTTTTTGTTACTATTTGTTAGCATAACGTTAGTTGCACAACGTCTGTTGTCACCTTGTTTTCTTTGGCCACTTTTGCCTCGGCGATTCGACAAGGACTAGGTGTACAGACGGCTGAAATCAATTTTTACTGCCTTAATATACCAAGACAAGCTGTACTGTATTGCCGGTGATTCTCCATCAGATTGAGGCTTTCAAGAACAATATCGTGACTACAGATTATGATGATGCTCATGTTTCTCTTCTTTTTCCTTCTTCCCACACCCATTCTTTCTCTCTTTCCATTCCCCTTTTTTTCAGCCCCTTATTCTACTTCTAGAGCCTTTGAGGTGATGCAGATAATGGGGGTGCACATGCACACACACAGATAATTTATACACATAGTTGACATTAAGTGTGTGTGTGTGTGTGAGAGAGAGAGAGAGAAAGAGTCTGAAAAAGTGTGAGTGCTTGGGTGTGTTCATTTTCGGTGGTGGATGGAGAAGGTTCCGTGGATTGTCCGTACATACTCAAGAAGTACCCTTTGCCACGAGTTTTAACTGCTACGTTTGCAGTGGCAAGCAAAGGCTGACACTTGTTGAAGCAGCCCTCATCTCTCAAGAAATGTCGCTGCAATCGCTTGCCGTCTGCTGCAACTTTGTGACTGCAGATCTTACG
This sequence comes from Marisa cornuarietis, assembly GCA_004794655.1. Classification (NCBI taxonomy): domain Eukaryota; kingdom Metazoa; phylum Mollusca; class Gastropoda; order Architaenioglossa; family Ampullariidae; genus Marisa; species Marisa cornuarietis. The sequence goes on from SMMW01000616.1 coordinate 1,897,031, forward strand.
TAGATGAAAGATCGTCGACAAATTTATGTCGCTTCAGTTCTCTAACAGGACTTATATTATCTATAGTGTCTAGTTTCCATACTTCCTGGGACCACAGTTATGAAGCGAGAGTAAGTCGTTTTCCCAGGACAACTCAAAGAAACACATTGTGTTTTCGTAGTTACGGTGCGATGTCGAGACCCCGCGAACACTATTTCATGTTTCTTTATCCCAGGACATCTTAGCCACCGCTTTATAACTTCGGCCTCACAGATAAAACAACACCAGCAGGCTCTGGACACCTCTTTATAACTTCAGAAAAAAGATGCTTGTCCTTGAGTTCCCCATGCTGTCCCAGCGCAGAGACTTACCATCGTTTCCTAATTACGGCTTCAGGTCAGGAACAATCGAACCGAATGTTGCCCGGAGTCTGTCGATACCACCACATGACTAGTGTGAGGCTGAGCCGAGGGTCGTTATGTAATTAAGTGGCTGATGAGGCATTTCTGATACGCCTTACGCCCAGTTTAAGGCTGTGTTTAGCGCAGCTATATTTTTCCTGAGAATGGTGTTTACAACAAACAAGATCATTCTCTGACCTTCCATCCACATAATCAGCTTCCTTGTCGGAAGATCACTTGGTGCCTTTGATCCTTAACATGGTGGCTTTGCTACTAGACAAACGTAGATTAGATATCCTGGTCGATTCCATAATATTTGCGTTAGCAGAGAGACATACTATAGACATTGCAATTTCTGCTTAATGCTTTTCTGTGCTGGCATTACCTGCTGTAAACAGAAAATGCTGGCATCGACTGATAGCTGAGCATTGCTTTGATTTACATATTTTGCAATCTTAATAAAATGTACGCAATGTATATCACTGACGACCAAATTCTTGTAAATATCGCTTGTGAATTATGCATGATGCAGACAATCTGTATATCTTGTTATTATCCAAGGTATTCTTTAATAAAGAGACAAAACACAAACCAAAATTATGTATGCATATATGTATGAGTGAGCTTCCGAGTGAATGTTAAAAAGATTCCAAAGATGCCGGTCATATCATCACAGTACTGTTGACATCATTAGCTTTCCTGATTCATTGAAGAAAGAAAAATGAAGCTATTTTCAACAATATGAATAACTTTTTTAAACATTAAATTTATTCCCGCAGCACATAAATATAAATAGTAATTAAAAGGGAAAGCTTTTGATTGCTTCCCTCACCACATCACGAGAAAATGCTGTAATTCATTACTTACTGCAGACAGACGTGTTAGTCGCACTGATCAGCGTGCAGAAGTATTAAACTTTAAATATTCTTAAGATCCAGCAAAACGGTCCATGAGCTGCTAAACCTTTTACTGAAATTATTTAGCAGCCTGCTCTACTCACGTCATCACGTAGTGCCCCAGGATCATGGAATAAAAACCGATGTACACACAATCAATCACGAGCACAAACAAGCGCACGAACACACACACACACACACACACACACACACACACACACACACACTCTCTCTCTCTCTCTCACCCCACCACCCAGACACACACACCCGAAAGTGCGCGCGCACATACGCAAACACGAACACATGCAATGTGACAATTTAAAAACAAATCCCCGCAATTTTTCTGTCATGAGAAGTTGAGGTAGTTCGAAGTATCTGTGAACGTTCCAAAATATCATGCCTAAAATGGCAGCAGTTCAAGTGTCCTCGCTGACGTTGATGGTGAGGCGTCTTTGCATACCCTGCCTTAAATCTTTTGTTTTCCTGGACAGAAGCTGATAAGTGGGAGGGTTAAAAAAAAATGCGAGCATCACACGGTTCTGTCCCATGAGGGGGTGGGGGTTGAGGAGGAAGAGAGGTAAGCCTATTTCCTAATTTCTCAACCCCTCGAAACTGTTTGGTTGGGGTTTTAGGGTGGGCGTTATCGCCTGCTCTGGCATGCTTTACACGAGCAGGTCAGGAAGGGCGTATCCAGAAAAAGAGGCACGTGCGTGGAGCGTGCTGCTGTCCCTGGTGTGGTGAGGAACAACCCAGGGTGTAGCAGCGGAAGCAGAGACTGAGAAGTGGTGGCGGCGGGACCGGTCAGTGGCGCCAGGCCTGTCCAAGATGGATGACACGGCCGTAGTGAGAGCAGCGCGCCGGGTAGCTGGCGATGAGGGACAGATCCCCACCGCGCGGTGGCTGTCGTCAGCTCCTGCAGCAGGCGGCGCGTGTCCTCGAGCGTGCGTGTCAGGCTGACAATGTAGTTGCGCGCCAGCAGCAGTGTCGTCATCTTGGACAGTTTCTTCACAGCCGGCCCCTGCGAGTAAGGGATCACCTGCAACAGCACGGTCACGTGACAATTCCTACCCAAGACCTCCTCTCTGGTGTGTGTGTGTGTGAACAAGAAAAATGTCAGGAATCGTGGATATAGCCCTGATTTGGTTGAGAGTGTGTAGTGTGCTGAAAGCGGAAAAGGCGTGTGATTTAATAAGGAATGCTAGAAATGGAGTTAGCCCCCTTATTTGTTTTAAGCAGCAGGGATAGCAGCCCTTGGATGTACGTTTAGAGTATGGTTGAGAACGCGTGACGTAAAACGAGGTATGACGTGGGGGTCGTCTGCTTAGGAGTGTGTGAGAACGGGCGGTTAGGGGAGGTTGGAAAAAAGAAAAGGTCGTCTGCGTCCGGAATATTAAGGAGTACTTGGAAAGATCCCCAGTTGCTGTGTGTCTGCTGGAGGATTCTGATAATTGGAGTATTGCTGTGTGTTTGGAGAGATTCCACAGTTGCTGTGTCTGCTGGAGGATTCTGTTGATCGGAGTATGGTTGTGTGCTTTTAAGATTCTCAGTGTTGTATATTTTATTCATCTGAGTAGTTTCAAGGAGTATTACAGTCAAGTGTATATCTGTGTGTTCTGACCGGACTTTGACAGTGTGTTTTGGTCATTTGTTTACTTTCTGAGAAACTGTTGGTGTACCCATTGAAAGAAGATTTGACTTATGGAAGGAAGAGACTATTATTAAAAACGGAGGACTGGAGAAGGGAGGGGTATATACGTCGTTGATTTGATTCTCATGCGTTGATTGTTAAAAAAAATATATATAGAGAGAGAGTAACCCAAGTTATTGAGAGGGTGTACCTAGTCAGTAGTAGTGGAAAGATATGTTGATGTGAAATTGTTGATATTCTTGAGAGTTGAAAAGATATTTGAAATTGGTTAATTTTGCTGTTTCCCTATAAAGACAACAAGGAACCCCGAAATTAGAGAGATATAGGAACCCACGTACCGATCTTTGTATTTTGTTGCGTGAATGAGCACGCGAGGAACGCATGTGGACAGTGTGTGTTGTATGTGACCCGTCTGCACGTCCCATGTGTTCTTGACAATAAGTCCAAGCCATGTGTAATGATAAATAATAGCAAAGCATCCAAACAACAACGGGAAAGTAACAAAGAAAGAAAATAAGAGACCCACATAGATACAAAGCATGCAAGGTAGAGAGGGGGAGAGAGAGAGAGAGATGGAAAACCTTCATTGGAAAACAATGCTTTTTATATAAAAATAATAATCAGTGGGCTTGTATAGCGCGGCTCCCTGGTCAAAGCCTGACTCACCGCGCTTAACAAACACAAAAATACAAAAGACAAAAATCTTGCAGCCCTTTCATTGCAGTTAACGGAAGACTGTCGTTGCTTTGCTGGATGAAATCTTCTTTATAGACCAAGATGGGTCGTAAAAGTGTTGTTCTTCCATGGCAAACACAGAAAAGATCAATCAGTAGTCCATAGTAAACATGACTAGAGAAGCCTTTACGGTTACAGGTAGAAAAGACAATGGGAAAGCTGAAAAGTCAAAGAATGAAAGTCATGAAAGTGAGTGCATCTGTATAGACTGTGATCCGTTACAGTTCAGAACGAAAGGTCGTAAATTCAATGTTTCGTCGGCGGTGAACACAGATCAATCAATACTAAGGTCAAGTGCAAATCAAATAATCAAGAGGCTGCGGGAATCTGTGTAGTCACAAGACAGAGAGAAACTATATTAACATGATCGCTAGACGCTGATGGAAGGTCAAAGTATTGACGACTTGAAACCGTTATGGTCTCGGAGAAGAGACCTGTAGGCGACACAAAATTAGAAAGACGTGAATGAAAAATAAAAAGTCACAGTTCCGCACAGTGACGATGAAATGAGAAAGCACTTGCCCATACGATGACCACCAAAATAACACACAATTCAGCAGAGATACACAAAATGCGGAGAGCTGCCTCCCTCAAACCTCAGCACTTCAATCCCTTCTGCAATCACCCAGAAGCGGTCGGGGGGGGGGAGGAGTGTGCACAGTCACACTGGGTGGATTTTTGCGTGAATTAATTTGCTTAGCTGATAATATGTAATGTTATAAACATTGTAGCTGACTGCTAGGCCCCTATAATCTAAATGGAACAGCACAGGTTTCTTGTCACATTAAGCCATTGCTAACTTTGTTCCCTAACATTTATTATCCGAGAGTTGTTTTTTATACTCTTTTTACTCTTTACTCAGGATAATAAAACATTCCACCACGAAACCAAGCAAATAAACAAAAGTCACGACTCAGCAGAAAGTTCCTACCTCCATATAAAAATAAATACGCCCCATAGCTGGTAATCAAAAAGAATGAACGAACGAGAAAGACGCTTAAAAAAAAAGGAAAAAAACCCCAGACGGATGGGTAGAAATACGGAATAATATAACAACATAAAGGAATGTGCGACTAAGCAGAAATTCTTCTTTAAATTATAAAATAAATAAGTTGTTTATCTGACTGCCGAAGGGAATAATTAAAAAGAAATAAATTTAATAAGTAAGAACATACATCTCTCTCTCTCTCTCTCTCTCTCTCTCTCACACACACACACACACACCTTTCGAAGAGAATCCAAAGCCGAGTTGAGGTCGTGCATTCGCTGTCGTTCTCTACTGTTGATTCGCAGACGCATTTCCTCTGGCACCCGATACCGTACCCGTGTCTGGCCCTTTCCGCTCACCGTTTCACCGTCTTCAGAACCCGTGTCGCACTTCTCTTCGCCTCCCCAGCTATAGCTTTCATCTTGCAGGTCCACGATATCCTCCTCCGATAACATTTCTTGAGAACTCGAGCATCTATGGCCAAAACAATAAAGTAGATTTACATGGCTGTCATCAGCTTCCTGCTACTAGTTTTTTAATTGCCCCATACAACATGGCAGTAATGAATATGCTAAATTTAGAAAATGACGTACAACATCCACAAGTTATAAATAAGTGAGCCTTGTTTTTACAGACATGCGCAATTATGATTGTGCATACGCTGAAACATTGTGACATGAATAATAAGTACATTCGACGTTTTTTCTTTTAGCAACATTGGAGAATAGACTGATAGTTAAGTTTAAAAAAAATAAGGCTACTGAAATACGTACAAATCTGTACTGGACTCCTGCATTTTTTTTTATTATTCTCCTCCCTGAAAATAAAGGCGTCTCTGGTTCCACTTTGCTGTCCAGACACTCAGTCACATACAGGATGAGCAGGTATTGTCTTTCGAAGACCCCGCTCAGTGTTTCCGATGACAAACAAAGGACATCACTGCTGTCAGGGTACCCTGTCACTTGTGGAACTCTGGGATTCTCGGTCCTTTCATTGCAGGGTGACTGTTAGTTTCAGCAAGTGAGTGTGGACTAACAGTGCTTCTCCGTCGCGGTGACCTCGCACTGATGTAACAGGGGACAGGTGGTCACTGTGAGTGAGTGCCTAGTGAGATCAGTGGATGATTTCTGAGCAGGGAGGGGAGGCGATATGCTGATCGGTTGTCGAGGACGATTGGCTGTTAAGTTTTCAAGAAGAACACGAAAAAGACAGCAGACAGCAATGGCTAGAAGTTGGAGGAGGTTTGAAGCATCTTCAGATTTGTGGGGGGGGGAGGGGAGGGGAGTGCTGTAGCCTGACAGGAATCACCTCTCCCCACATCTCCCATACATGTTAAATAACGAATTGTATGCCTCGTTAACGCCCTGTCAACCCCGTGACCCGCAGCTCATTTAACGGGTACATCCCCCCTCCTTGCGAACACCCGTCAATGGTGTCTAGGACGCGACATCCTTCTCCTCCCCACGTCCCACCCCACCCACATCTTGTCGCACACTCGTTGTCCGCCACCCGGCTAGCAAGGGGGTTCCCGGAATAGGAATCAGCAATTGGCTTGCTTAATGGTTGCCAGTCAAAGTCACACGGTCGTGGACCCGGATTCCTGGGAGGCTGATAACAGCCGTTCAGATCCGACCCCTCCCTCTGTTAGCTCCGTGACCCCCCCCCCCAACCTTGTCTTTCTTCGTCCATTCACAAGGGTTGTCAGCGGAAAGTCACCTTGATAATGTCAGTGTCAAGTTCTAATTAAAAATCTGGGCTTTGGTGGCTTGATATGCCAATAACTCCTGTTTTTAACAAGAAAAAGTGAGAGAGAGTGTGTTTTTGCCTGATTATAGATCAACCGTAGACAACATTCCTCCCCTGGCAGTTTATCTTATCGCCGGATTTGATTCTATTCTAGTCAAAATGAATAATTCACAAAGGATTAAGACTGCACCAGAGAAAATCTACTTTAACAGTAGAATGTCCGGTCCTCTAGCCTCTAAATACAGTCTGGTCCTCAAAGCTCTGAGATTCTGACACCAGCTACAAAGCATCCAGATGCCACCGGTGTGCAGCTCGTGTCAGGACAAAAAATCTGTTTTTATATTCTTCTTGGCTCACCTGCGGCCTCCGCCAGACAAACAGCCAAGACATCATGTGCCGCCTAACCAGGCGCCTTGTGAGACAAGCCCATCACATCCGTACATTGTGTTCTCTGCCTGTCATCGGCTCTATTCTCTGTATCCAGCCATCGAGCCCCCAAGGACCAGACTACACTAAATAATGACGGCATGCCGTGGACTACATCGGAAGTGGACAACAGAAAGAAAGACCGTTAGCCACCAGTCACCCGTCACTCACCTGCAAAGCTCGACGGGTGGGAGTTTCTACTATAGCGTTGTTAGCCTTATGTCAGCCTGTTATCTACCCATCTCGCCTTATAACGTTCTGGTGCCCCTGGACAAAACACGTGCCATGCTGCATTGTGTAACACTTCGGATAGAGTTAGTGGGGTAAGAGAATAGATATCTAGTCTCTCTGGTGATGTATCGAGGATGGGGCATGCATCGACTGTTTTCAGTCTTCGCAGTACACCGTACCCGGTGACGCGAGGAGGCTATGGCACCCGGTATCTGATAATATTGTGTAAAGTGTAATATTACCGTGGAGCAGCGCTCTCCTATAGAATCCCACTGGTTATATGATTTCATTACAGGAATCACCTTCTGTTGGTCATTCACAAAAAGACTTAGCCCCTTTGCCCAGCAAACATCAACAATAATTAGAATAAATGATGCTGACAACTGATCGTTAAATTACTTTTTAGAGGCCACATTTGTCCTCCTATGATATCAGTTTCTCACGAGCTCGATGGTCTGGAAGTTGCCATTGGGAAAAGTTCAGCTAACAGAGGCGTCCAATAAGCACCCTATAGACATCCTAACTCCTGCCCTTGATACGAATGCTTTTCCATAACATTTACTTATGAACCTTCCTTCTTTCCCTCTAGTTGTAAAGAGCTTTACGTGCCTGGGTGGTCGCGGAAAGGTCATTCGACGAACTTGTTAACCTGAGTCATGTTCGATTATCTCCCTGCCTCGCCTTTTTCTTACTGGCGCAGCAGGGAGGCCAGAGGGTGCTGGTGTATGTCCATAACGGGATGACAGACAGAAGCCACGCAGAGTCGGCGAGTCTCCTGATCCTCATGGTGTACCTGATTGAACTCGCACTGTGCGTTTTCTGTTTTGGGCCTGCTGGATGTGAAATAACAAAAATAATAGGTATAAAGTAAAACGTCCCATAACCCAGTGGCTGTAAAGGTGAACGTAAGTGGCTCACTGTGTCAAGGGTCCGGAAGGGTAGGACACTAGCCAGCGCGCCACTTGGTGGGTCTGTGCGACACTGATTGTAATCGGAGGCGCCACGCGCAAAGACGCCGTCACCGCATGTTGCGGTCGCCACTGTCCGCCGCAGCGCGTGGGCGTCTGGTGATGAGCAGCACTCAGTTACATCGCGCGCCAGACGGACCTCACAAAGGGGGGTACAATAAGGACTGCGTCTGCGGGAGTGGCGACCTCTTTCCTAGGCGCGCCTGGCCGGCAGCTGACCAGGAGCAACTTTTAACGCTTCATCAAAGTTTAATTGTCAACCGCGTTAGCAGGAGGACTGTTCCCTAACGAACGGTCTCTGACGCCAGGAGCACGGGATGTAACGAGATTCCCGCGAGACGTGGGTGTGACAAACTTCGAGACGACTTCAAGCGTGAAAACCTCACTGGCGTGGCTGGAGAAAACGAATTGTGATCCCATAAGCCCTCAGGCGCCCGCACGGCAACCAACGTAGAATTTTTGTGGGTCTGACAGGCGAAGCACGAGCTGGAAAGTGGCCATCTGCGAGAAATGTGTAGTGAGAGATCGTGATTAAAGATGCGAGACGGAATTCTTGAAAGATGCACTTCATACATTCAGCACCCCAAAATAAATTTCCCTTGCTTCGCATAATTTTCTTTTTCTCTCTTTTCTTCATTTCTTTTTCTTATACTTTCGTCCCATCATTTTCATACCCACCCCTTTTTGTTTGTTTCTTTCTGTACTCCTTCTTGTGTCTCCTCTTATGTTTTGTTCTCTTTTTTCCGCTTTTGTTTGTCTTCTTCTTAAACTTTTTTGTTCACATAAGGCTATGGAAATGCGTGTAAAAGGTTTCCCGGGTTAAATTTAACTATAACATGCTATTGTGCCATAATTTAATGTTAGGTCAAATTGCACATTATATACACGGTCCTGGATAACGAACTGATGCTTAAGATCTGCAGTTTCCCTCTACTGCTTTTTTGGAAATGAGAGTAGTATATTTACCTTTCTCAAGGTGCCCTTTAGAATGTCGTATAACAGAGACAACATTTTACAACTTTTTATGATTTCTGTCGGGAATCTGGGGAAAGCTATTGAGAGAGTTAGCCGGCACAGAATGCAGACAAAAAACAAGTTCTTGCGTCTACATGCGCTCTTTGAGGGAAAAAAATTGTAATTTGTAGAAGATTCGAATTGCAAACAAGATTGCTCGGCTTTGGTAGTAAAGACCTGTTTGTTTATAGGAATAGAGGATAATCGCTAGTTCAGAGTCTAGGGTACGGTGAAAGTATACAGTTTCAAGGTTGCCTGTTTTACGAGGCTATGTGAAGGCTAACAACGATTGCAGGTGCAGCATTAGTCCTGGCCACTACAAACATCATATATATATATATGTGTGGGGGCGCGCGCGCGCGCGCGTGTGTGTGTGTGTGTGTGTGTGTGTGTGTGTGTGTGTGTGTGTGCACGCTTACTGAATACAGAGAATACGACTATTGTCTCATAAGAGGATTCCATGTACGTGTGTTGTTGCCAAGTAAAACACGAAAAATAAAATAATGCTCATTACAAAACGCTAATGTTCGTGTTTCATTTATTTCATAACAAAAATGATTTGAATTATGTGACACCACAATTCCAAGTCCATCTCCATAAAGCTAACAATTATAATCTATGAAAGGGCACTTTGTCATCAAGTATCCTAAATGTAATAAGCTTCAGAATGAAAATCCTCTCGTTTATGCTAAAAATAAAGTCTACAAAATTGGGTTTGTGGTTGATTTTAATAGTAGTTTTTAGAAGAAAGGAGGCGTAAATCCCCATTCTATCTGTCGGTCTGTCCGATTGATTGATTAGGTGTCTTTCTCTGAAATTATTTCTTTTTTTCACAGCTTTGTCTAAATTTGCCTAAAGTTGTCCACTCTTGATGGCAGTTGCAGGCAGAGATATAGCTCATGGCAGTTCTGTAAACAATTCTCGTGAAGCTTCAGGAAAATGGATTCTACTCTTCAGGTACAGATCTAAGGGTTTCCAGAGCAACTCCGATGACAATGTTTGTGTGCAACATTTAAAGTCAGCCGATAAGGCAAAAGACAAAAACGAAGGACATTTGCCTCCACACACACACACACACACACACACACACACACACACACACACACACACACACACACACACACACACACACACACACACACACACACACACACACACACACACACACACACACACACACACACAATTCTCTGAAGTAAAACAAACAATCGACACTTCGCTAAATTGTGGTAGACAGTAGACGCCTTCCTGATTCATTTTGCAGACACCTTTCGGCACACGGGAGTGTCCCCCTCCCTCACTGTTTTTCTACTATACTGTTGTCCCTGTGTTCTGAAATACTCTGTTCTGTCGGTTCTCGCAATCTTCTGTTTACTAATAATACGTATACTTCTGCTGTGCTGATAAAGCCAAGTCCTTATTCTTCACAGTGAAGCCAAGTCATTAATGTTTAGATATTCTTCCTGAAGAATAAACATTCTTCACTTCGAGTGCAGATAAATCGCCAAAAACGTGATTTTACAAACGATATAGTTCCATCATTTATGGAACTATCAAATGCTAGATATCAAATGCACATGGCCAGTAAATATTTTGACACTAACGTAGTTTGAAACAATCCTTTCCCCTTGCCACAACTACGTACTCTGACACCATCCACAACTGTCGCGCATCAACACAAGTCTGGATACATACTTCTAGAACCTTCTAGATGAAGAAGAATTTAGACATCGGCTCCATGCCAGTGTAAACAGGAAATGCTCTTTCACTGCACGACGCCATTCCAACACTCGTTGGTATAACCATTCAACTGGCATGGAATTTTTTTAAAATGTATTTAAAAATACATCAAAGGCGATCCTTGAGTGTAGAGCAAAAGAAACAAACTGAAAACTACTTATAACCAATAAACTTAAAACTAGCGTGAAATTTCAAAAAAAAAAATTCAAAAGTACATCAAGGGCGATCCTTGAGTGCAGAGCAAGGCAAACAATCTACAAGAATGAAAGAGGAGGTTGAATTGTGTTCTGTGAAGTGTAATATGGAAAAAAAAAGATGTTTCCATGAAAAATGAAGATTAAACTGTGTGTGTAAAAAAAACAAAACAAAAAACAATCTACAAGCTATTTAACCGTGCAGTTTAATAAAGGATGATGCAGAGACCCTTGCACAGTTAACAAAGTATCAATCTGGAGTTAGCGTCAGCATATTCTGCACGGTTGAACCATAGTCAACATAGCCAGACAATCAAAACAAAAACAACCAAACAACAAAACAAACGTTTGTGACGAACCACCATGAGTCTTCCCGTAAAGCTTGAGTTGATGCTTTCCTCACTCTTTCTATTTTTTTTATTTATTTGTTTATTTATTTTAGAATGCAGTCAGCTGAGTAGGTATATGATTAGTGGCTGTACGCATCATGTTTTGCATTTCATGAAGCACAGCTTACAGTTTCATCAAAGGTTTGTTTACACCCTATCGAAAGGCAGTGTTTTCTTCCACACAGCATGATGACTTGCTTCCAAATATGATGCTACCCTTTTTTATGTGATGTTCGGCAATAAAATGTTCGTTATCCCCTCCACTCAGCCAAAATGAAAAGGATTGGGCACGTTTGAGGAAAAATCTACACCCTAGTTCAAAGTTAATCATATACTTTGCTCCTTCGAGATATTTGTTTTTATATTTCAGAAGACATTTACTTAATATTGATACAATTACGGTACTAACACTATTTAGTATGGCATACTGACACATAGTCATATGCATCTAGTGTTAGAGTGGTATATTGGTATACCAATATTTTAATGGTTGTACTAATGTGAAACGCTAATATTAATACATTATCCCAATAGAAATATAACATATAAGTATTAATATGGTATTAATACTGATAATATTTCAATATTACCAATATTAATACAGTATATCAATGCAAATAACTAATGCCTATATTTCAATATACCAAGATCAACACTGTATGCTGTATACATATTAATACCCAATGCCAGTATTAATATTGTATACTAACAAGAGAATTATTTATTATTATAGTAATAAAAAGAAAGTACTAATCCCATTATTAATAGTAACACGGTATACCAAAATTGATGCAACATATCGATACTAATACGATAAACCAATATTGATACCTCATACTAATTACTAATCGACACATCAATATTGATAACGCGAATTCAGTACTAATAGGGTATACCAATATCGATGTTATATCGATACAGATACATTGTTGGTTGGTTGGTTGGTTGGTTGGTTGGTTGGTTGGTTGGTTGGTTGGTTGGTTGGTTGGTTGGTTGGTTGGTTGGTTGGTTGGTTGGTTGGTTTCGAGCTGCCACCGAATTGCCCTCAGGGACAAATAAAGTCTTATCTTATCTATATACCGAGGGAAATGTTGGAGGAAGACGGTGCAAAATAGAAATCCATCTTAAGCTCTCGTAACAGCGTAGGAAGCCATACACGAAGGCCTTTTAGCTTTATCTGTGTTTTCTTCGCAAGCTTTCTGTTCAAACAGTGCTTGGTACGGGAGCGAGGTAAGATGGCCAGCAGAGGGAAAGGACAGCCCCGTGTACAAACACTCCTGAATCAGTGGCACGTCTCATAATGACTTTTTCACTTACGCGAACACTGACCGTCCACAAGTGTTGCTCGTCTCCATCTAACTCGTCTGCTTTGCACTGATTGTGTTGATTTAAAGGGAGTTGCTTGATAGAAAGAAAGAGGAATAAAAAAAGGAAGACAGTGTAACCAGTACAATATGTCTTCCCTCTTATGGTTAGACAAGGGTGAACTAATAATAATAATAATAATAATAATAATAATAATAATGAAGTTAATTTGTATAGCGCTTTTCCCCACCATTTATGGGAGGCTCAAAGCGCTTTACTAAAAAGAAAAACACACAAACATAATAATGGATGCTGATCTCAAAAACAGTAAGTTTCAGTGTTCTTATCATTGTTTACACTCACTCCCTTCCCTCCAGCACCGGACTTTCCTTTGAAATTGATCTACACAAAGCAAGGATTAGTATATGCAATGTCTTGAACTACTCAAGAACACAGCCAGCGATTTTATTATTATTATTTATTTTTTTTGGTAACGATCCAATCTTCTGTCAAAAATCTCATTCATGTCACGCTCACACATTTAGTCAATGAATTTGACATCAATCACACGTATTGAGACAATGAATTTGACGTCAGTGATAGGTATTCAGTCAATGAATTTGACGTCAGGGATAGATATTCAGACAATGAACTTGACGTCAGTTACGCGTATTCATACCGTAAATTTTGACATCATTCACACTCATTCGTTCTTTCAGGCAGGGCTGACGTCTCTTAGCAACAGAAGCACACAAGACAAATGAAAGTTAAGAGGAGCACTCAGAAGTGACTGTCGTGTGGTGCTGGGTTATGTATTCTTTGATAGAGGCACATCTTATTAACTGCATGCCCCACCTACCCTGTCTAACTGCAGCCTTGAGCTAGGATATTTCCTAGCGTCACCATGGTCTATTAATATTTGACTTGAATATTACTTCCTATTAAAATGTATCAGTAAATGGAAATAGCTAATTTATACTGATAGCAATTACCAGGATGTTACAGCAGGATAGAGGCAGACAGGCAAGCAGGAAGACAAAAGGGAGCATAAAAGTATGACAGACAGCGTAGACTGAGAGGAAAAAACGAAAGAAATAAAAGCGTTGAAGTCACAAAGCAGGTTCACGATTTGCCCTCAGCACAATTAGCACACAGCATTATTTTTAAGTAATACAAAAGGCAATATAATACAAAATTCGATATATGATAAACTTATCGAAATTCGATGAAACAAGAAAGTGTCCACAGATGTGTCCAATTCTGAAACACCTGTCAGAACTGGAAATGTGTTCGCCAGTTTTCTCACAGACTCAACACTAGCTTCAGCTTATACAGCTAGACATGATACGTATGGTAACAACCAGTTTTGGTGTAATTTCTTTTGATTTTGCTAAATTAGCAAGACGTTTCCAAGAATGTTTTAGTGTCCTATTCAAGGTGTGTATTTATATATATATATACACTCACATTCCCCAAAAATTGATGAAACGTCTTCGTTGCCACTCTTTTGCCATGGTAAAAACTTAGACCCTTCTCGCTTATCCATTTATTCACTAGCTATAACAGTTTTGACTTCATGTCCTAGTTCAGATTTTACTTTCACAGCGGCAGGTTGCAGGTAAACTAATGCAATCGAGAGGTGCTAAAAATGTACCCACATCAGCCAGTCGTCCGGCGCGATTTCGAAATAATGTCAAAGGTATACTCATTGTCAGGAAACTGCGCCACGTATTTCATGAGCAAGTGGTAGCCGAAGTAGCATCCGACAGCGAACAGGTTAACGAAGGTGCAGGTGCTTTTAGTGGGCATCAGCAAGCATCCTGTACCAGAAAGGAGTGACGGCTAAGAGAAGAAAGTATAAAGGTTCAAAATGAATCCAGTTCAGCTATGCTGTCTCTTCATGTGAAAAAAAAGGGGATCCATCGCCTTACAGAGATTCAGATGGCAATGTACGTCTCTTCGGTGAGTCTGAATGTATGGCCGGCAGGTCGACACCATTTTCACCTGGCCTAGAGGGGGAGTCCGAAAGATGGCGGGTGAGTCAACAATGGACGTGTCCCGGACGATACGTCAAGAGACAACTATGTCGACGACTAATTACGAGGACGGTAAGAATATCGCAGTCGAGCTTAAAAAAGAAAACTACCTCTTCAATGTGTACCTGTATATACTTTGTGTCTTCGGTGCATTATTGTATCTTCTCTTCGGTGGCTGTATCTTACTCTTCCTACGGAGTTTTGCAAACGCACGTGTGGTGTGTGTTTCTTGGTTATGTGTCCCCAGGCCCGCAAGGACAAGAAGTACATCAGAGGGATAGGTGATGTCAACTGCTCTTAAAAAAAAGGGTTTCATCAGAGGGGATGAGAGATTCTTTCATTTTTTCCACTCGACATTGGTGTTTGAAGTGCTTAAAGCCAGGAAACATGTCACTCCTCTTCTACGTTGTCTGCACTGGCTACTGATCCGTTCTCGCATTCATTACAAACTGTCTGTGCTGTGTTTTAATTTCTTTGCAGGTTCTTGCCCTTAATATTTCTCTAAACATCTATTCCCCTACATCCCAGCTAGACTGCTCCGCTCTTCGTCTGAGGACCATACGCTTTCCATCCCTGTCACCAGAACAACCACATATTGTCACCGTATTGTGAGTTACTGTGCTGCAAAACAGTGTAACTCTCTTCCCTTCTCTATCCACCCTCGAATCCTTTAAGCGTGCACTAAAAAACACATCTGTTCCACGAGCATTATTCCTTCAATCAAACAACATAGCTGTCTATAGTTGTGATCAGAGTCAATTGATTAGTCCGCCTGCTCGTCCTTCTCTGCAGATTTATTACACTCTCCATCCTTATTGTTTGTTCTCTGGTGCCTCTTTGTGTCTTCTACGTTTTTCTTTAATTACTTTTCTACATAGTTTTTTCTTTCCGTCCTTTGTAATCTGTCCATGTCCTTCGTGAGGGTGATTATGCGCTACATAAATCACACGTCTGTACTACTACTACTACTTATTATTATTATTATTACAAGAACATCTATTTTTTTCTTTCGTTTCCCTCTCATCTTCCTTTCATGTCCTGCGTACACTGCTTTTTCATGTATTTCTTTCTATGTGTCTATCATTTTTGTCTTTCTTTCATTTTTACTTTTCATTTTTACCATTCCTCCTTTCTTTCGTTCTTTCTTTGTTTAATTTATTCGTTGGTTTTTCTCTCTGAGAGAGCTCTTTCTGACAGAAGAAAACTGTCAATTTGTCACTCGTACGTTTGCGCAAGGAGTGAGTAACGTTCCGATTTCTTCACTGTGATTACTACAGTATGAAACAATGATTTGCAATTATGTATACTGTAGAACACTAGTCAGAGTACCCGGCCTTGCACAGGATGATTTCTGCTGCCAGCTCTTCCATTTGTAAATTTTGTAGCTTTCGATCTGTCGCCTAGTTTGAGTCAAGCGCTTGTTCGTGCACAGCATCAGTGTAAATAGCTGAACACGTCACTTCCCTGACACACACAGCCACTGCACTCTGCATGATCTATAAGATTCAGCTATGTTTTTATGTCTAAAAGCTTTCATAAGATAGATTATTCAGAACCCACCTCTTAGTGCACTTGGTAATGAGAAACTAGAAAAGCACGAGAACGCATTCCTTGAAAATTCTTTGTCGAGATACTTCTCCATCTTGTCGAGTGACGTAAGAGGAAGGTTCTCAAAATTGCTATGCACACCACGCCATCCAGCCACTTGCATGCCAGTCCACCCACTCCATGTTCACCATCGAAACCTTGTCAAAAAATTAAGCTACTCTTAAAAAACTCAGAACACTTAGAGAATATACAAAGATGTGGAAATAAAAAACCAGGGCAGATTAAGGACATCGCACTGAAACGGTTGTTCTAAAAGTTGCTATCGTAAAATCCAGTTAATAGTTGTATTTTCACCCCCCCCCAACTCTTTTGCGTCTGTCACGTTGTCGTTTCTAGAATAAAGACACGCTTCTGCTAACGATTTAACCAAGTAAACAACTGTTTTGCCTTGAACACTTTTAAATCTGCTTGCCTGCAGTGCCCATCCAACCCCCACGTCTTACTCTTTGTCGAGTCAGCCCAGCCTGTATACTAGATACGTCTTTCACCTGTCGTTTATAAAACTGGTTTGTTTATCTTCGCCTTTTACAACACACACACACACACACACACACACACACACACACACACACACACACACACACACACACACACACACACACACGAGTAACGGTAGATTATGATCGCATAAAACCCCTGTCGAGCGCGAGGTACGTACACACATACACACATGGCACATGCACAGCGTAGACAGGTTGGTAGAAGCGTGCGAGCGTGCGAGGTTTGCGCATGCTCGCACAACCAGGAATGAAAACCTTAAAGTAAATTACGCTTCCACGGAAAGCACTGAAAACCTAAATGTTATTCCGGGCGTGTTTGTTCACGCTAATGGAGGAAAAGTACGAGAGTTTGCTGGCTCCTATCGAGGCCAGGAAAGGAGGTGCACAGACATCCAGATCTCTGCCACAGCCTCCGCTACACAGCTACCCCACCAACGCTGGTTTTCTCTCCCGTTTACAGTAGAACTAGCGTTTGTAAGCACCACAGATGTGCACCTTTGTATGTCACATTACAATGTTTCTCCTTTAAATCATCTCTATCTTGCCCACTTCTTTTCCCATTTTCCTTTGGTATTCTTAGCAGAGCTTCCAGCATGGGGCGTGGCACTCGCAGTCTTATCCTGCCTCCTCTTCCTGTGCATCATCATCATCGCTACTTACTGCATCATCAGAAGACGGTTGGTTTATTTTAAATTTTCTTTCTCACTCTCTTTGTAGAAAGAAAGAAAGAAAGAAAGAAACCAACCAACCAACCAACCAACCAACCAACCAACCAACAAACAAAGCAGATATGGCTTGAAAACAGAGATCGGGAGATGACTGATCTCTATGTAATGTGTGTTGGATGGAGTGCATGCAAGCGTGCGTACATGTATAGGACCGATTTGAATTGATTTGAATATACGCCATTCTACGGTATTGCAGACAAATGGCCACCACAGATCCTCAAGCGCAGGGCGAGACATCTGGCGGAGAGCCGGACGTGGGAAGGGAGACAACTCTTTCTGGACACGACTTCAGGAGACCAACAGTTACTCATCTATCTCAGCTAGAGACAGATCTACATTATTGACTAGAAACTAATTATTGACCAATGCCTTCTTGGGAATCTGAAAGAATGTGCATTTTTTTCAACCAGAGGTCCATATGTTTCACACGTAAGCAGAAAATTTGAAAGCTGGCCTGGGCCTGCGATTGAGTCAGTGTGCGATTGAGTCGGAGAGAAAGAAAGGACTCATGTGTTAATGATGTTATGAGTCTTTATGACGCAAGGACGCTCGCACTCATGGTGCTCAACAGGTATACTCGCAGGTATACTCATAATACACAATTATTGGGAATATGTGAGGAATCCTATGCAGAGCTTTCCTCGCATATTCGCAAATACTTGCGTACAGAACCGCACCTGCACCGACACATCTTATTGCAACAGCATAACTATAAGCCATAATCCCATGTGTGTGCCTGTATCCACTATATGTATGCAACTACTCTGACTGCTCATCTTAAACTGCTTTAACTCTTTTGCTCTGTGTATTTTTGTAATGATTAAAACAGCTTTGTATTATATTTTGGTTGGTTGGTTGGTTGGTTGGTTGGTTGGTTGGTTGGTTGGTTGGTTGGTTGGTTGGTTGGTTGGTTGGTTGGTTGGTTGTGGTTGGTTGGTTGGTTGGTTGACTGGTTTTACTTTACTTTTGTTTTTACGTCCATCCTTGTGGCGTTTGATATTTGAAAGAATGTGAAGTTGTTACCTGAAAACCCATATACTTCACAAGAAAATGCTTGTTGTCTCTATTTTATTCAGTTTTGTTCTTTTTTTAATACAAAGTGCATAAGTGTGACTGTGGATGTGGATGAATAATTACATAATAAGAATAAACACATGTAACCATGCAATAACGTAAGAATATAATTATTCTTATGCTAATTATCTAATAATGTTAAGGAAGTAACTATGAGTAATAAATTGTCATTTTCATTATTCTTTCTCTGTGTGTTTCTGTCAGAGGAATGGTCTCAAGACAATCGGACATGTTTTCCTGAGAACATGTGTGTGAACCTTTGTAATTGTGCTCTCTATCTCTCCCTCGTGTGTGTGTGTGTGTGCTCTATCTCTATCTCTCCCTCGTGTGTGTGTGTGTGTGCTCTATCTCTCCCTCGTGTGTGTGTGTGTGTGCGTGCGCGCATGTGTGCAAACACCAAAGAAACTTTTATCTTTTCCCTGTTTTAAATTGTTGATTAGATTTAGTGAAAAGGGTAATATGAAGGAAGGGTCATCAAAGTTTCATCCAGTAACTAAATACATAGCTACGTTATCAAGTGCTCATACGCTTGCATCATAATGCTGTCTGGGAAAGAGCTAGATTAGTCAGAAACTGCAGTCAACATCCTGCTCTAAATATTTAAAGACACCGCAATTTCTCCATAAACTAACGGTGGAAATAAGCTTTGGATTCATTTTCTATCTTTGACCTAAAGTGAACGCCGGGTTTTCCTCATGTTCGTTGTTTAACAGTGAGTGACGTTTTAATGATTTAAGAAGTTTCGTGGCTTTCACGATTTAATAAGGATCATCTACCGGAAGCGATTAATAATAATAATAATAATAATAATAATAATCTTTGATGCAGCTTTCTTTTGCAGTCTAACCACTATACAGGAATGATTATTATCGCCATGCTTGACTTGAACCATGTTCCAGTTTAGAACTTAAGTTCTCTATTCTAAGTTCTCCTGCACCTTCACTCCTTCACTATGCATAGATGTGCCGACCTTTCACCACTACCCACCCCTCCCCCTAATTTCTCATCATTAACATTCCCACTCAAAATACTTTTTTCTGTTGCATTTAACCTTTATCCGAAATAATTACATGTAAAAACTCTACTCACTCGCTTATAGCCTCGTGATATTCCCTTCACTTTTTCAGTATGTGACAGGCAGAACTTTCAAGTGCTTATGCCTCAGGCAAACCGACTCATCGAAACAGCACTATTACGATTCTTTAACCTATCTTTCGGTAACTGTTCAAGACAGTATGCTCGCCAGAGTTCCGCGTATTAACTAACAATCGTAGTTTTGGTTGTAGAAAATCCACAATTCTCTCTCTCTCTCTCTCACACACACACACACACACACACACACACACACACACACACACACACACACACACAGATTTTGTAATTATATTATTGTAGCTCTAAATCCATAAACCCGGATTATAAACCTAGCTGCTATCTAAATCAGTAGCTGCTGCGAAAATCCGTAGCGATCTGCAAGCATTTGAACAACAATATGAAGCCTTTAAAACACCTTTCTGTACAAAGTGATAAAAGCGCAGTTCTTAGTTTCAAGGAGCTACGAGGAAGCAAGATGACTTTACTTATTAGAAATTACTAGAGTCATAAATGAGGGACAATCAAAAAGTAAAAGCAAATTGCATTTAACGGTTTTAATAACAGCAATTGTAAGTGATTGAGCCGATTACTTGTCCACACAGTTCCCATGCATGACGACGCATTTACTGTATCAAGTAGCTTTTGTATTTCTGCACATAAGTTTTTCGGATGCTCCCGAAGCCAACGTATCACCAAGCACCGCTTCCTTTACTTATTCAAAGGTGAATCTGCGACCGACAGCGCAGCGCCTCCCACAGTGGGCTGAAGATGCAATCATGCATTATGGCGATGCGAATCTAGTTGATATCCAAATGTGCAGCCAAATGAGACATAGTACTCCAGCAGTCTTCTCTACTCGAGGCATCCACGCTGTCGATGACCTTTGTTTGCGGGATGTTGATGGGCGACCAAAACGACCTTCGTCGGCTACACGTGTTCTTTACGCATTAAACCTTTTCTACCCACTCTGCCACTCATAAATCTTTCATTGGTTCGTGGTTCTATCCCCATGCTGAGCCAGCATCTGACGGTGAATCGCCACAAATCCCTCTGCCCAAAGAAAGCGGATTATGACACATAGTTCTTCGATGATTTAAGTACCCAACGGCGGTTCCATTTTTCTGCCATCGCGTCTGTAACTATAGTCAAACGCAGCACTGGGCGTGATCGAACTAACAGGCAATGTAGGTATGTTGCATGTTAATTGCTATGTATATATATATATTATGTGTAGCCTCTTATGTACTGTGTAGGACAGTGAGAAGAGGGCCACAAAGTCGTTACAAGCTTCAACAGCCTAACATGCAAGACACTGCAGATAATTAATAAGACTACCCAGCAAACGAATCCGAGGGATTGTGTACCTGTTTTCCTACGTCGCCACACTACATCGGTATATCCCTTTTCCAGATTTGTTAGAAGACATTGATTAGAAACCTGCTTCAATACTGAAAGCAAAAATGTTTCAGAACCAGAATGTCTGAAATTAGGGTATTGGTCTATGCAAACTAACTCTGACGTCCGTCGACAGATGCAATCACATCTTCAAGGACGCAGTCGTGATCCAGTCTCAAATTAAGAAGTTTAATTTTTGTTCATCGTCAGAGCCGAGTACGTGGTAAAGTAAAGTACAACTAACCAAACTGAAAGACAATTAAAAGTCATTTCGACCTATAAAATCTGAATAACGTATCAATTTATACAGTGTATCAGTGGCGTATGAACCAGCTGTACCACAGATCGACTTAATATGAGCTGTATAGTTTGCAATTGCTTCGTGACCAAAGGGAATCTTGCATAAGATAAAGGAAATTAGTGCTGGACTTGAGAGTGCAGCTTGTGAGTTGCCAGAGTGTGAGGAAGACTATTCTGTGCCATTTGCTGGTGTTCCGCTGACTGCTTTCAGGTCTATTGATGAGAGCTACTTGAGGAAACTTGTAGCAAGATCAACAAAAACTTCATGTGCTGTGGATCCTGTACCAACTAAATTTATTATTCAACTTCTGGACATTCTATTTCCTGTCATTTTGGACATTATTAATGCCAGTTTGAGAGCAGGTTGTGTTCCACGGTGTTTTAAGCAGGCTGTTATCAAGCCCTTGTTGAAAAAGGCAAACCTGGATCCCTCTGACTGTAAAAACTATCGTCCAGTGTCAAATTTATCATATATTTCCAAGCTACTTGAGAGGGTGGTCGCAGAGCAGCTTATGACCCATTTTATTACTTATGGCTGCCTAGATAAATTTCAGTCAGCATATCGTCCTGGCTTCAGCACAGAAACTGCTCTTCTTCGTGTGACCAATGACATTCTTTGTAGTGTCAACTCTGGCAACTTAGTGCTGTTAGTATTACTCGATCTGAGTAGTGCATTTGACACCATCAACCACCGCCTGCTGCTCCAGAGACTGTCGTCAGAGGCTGGTATCCAGGGCGCTGCGCTGCAGTGGGTTGACTCCTATCTTGCCGATAGATCTCAGAGAGTGATTGTCGGCTCTGCAAGCTCTGAGGCAGTTCCTCTGGTGTGTGGCGTATCACAGGGATCCGTTCTGGGTCCATTATTATTTTCGGTATATACTTCACAGCTTGGACAGGTAATTGAACGCTTTCAGATGGGACGTCAGTTCTTTGCGGATGATACACAGATTCTGAACAGTTTTCCCCCCGACCCAGCAGTGGCTAGGAATGCGCTTCAACGACTTGAATCTTGTTGTGTTGGATGACCAGGAATCTTCTTAAACTCAACGACGACAAGACAGAAGCGTTACTGTGCGGCCCCAAGGCCAGAAGGGAGCAGATCGGCATTAGTGCCGTGCAGGTCGGTGACGCCTCCATAGCCTTTGCTGACTGTGTGCGGGACCTCGGGCTGTTTATTGACGCAGAGCTCTCCATGTGTAACCATATTAGTTCTGTTGTGGCAAAATCCTACTACTTTTTGAGGACTCTAGGTAGACTACGGCCCATGCTGACTCAAGCTGCTGCCAACTCACTTGCTGTGGCTACCATCATATCCAGATTATACTACTGCAATAGTGCATTGTGGGGTATACCTGCTACGCAGTTGGATCGACTCCAAAGAGTTCAAAACACGGCCGCCAGGATTGTCACCCGTGCAAAGTCGTCCACTGTGCACATCACCCCTATCCTACAGAGCCTTCACTGGCTCCCAGTGAACAAGCGCATTGATCACAAAGTGCTTTCGATTGCTCAGTCCTGCATGTTTAAAACTGCTCCTGACTATTTACAAGAGGTAGTCCCTCCTTACCAGCCGTCACGTGGCCTGCGCTCTGGCCCCCAGTCACGCTTCTGTCTCCCTGCAGTGGAAGACACAAACAAGAAGCCCACTGGAGCCGGGGCCTTCAAAAACGCGGCACCTAAGCTGTGGAATGCTCTGCCGTCTTCACTGTCCACCATCACCTCACCAACCACGTTTCGAAAAAAACTGAAGACCCATCTGTTTATTTAAGACGGACTTAAACAACCAAGCAACACTTCTGTCTTTATTTTTTTACTTTCCTGGTGTTTATCTATTTATTTACTTTATTTTTTTTTCTTATTTTTTATTTATTTTGTTTTTGCTGCGCAATGAGCATTCTTCCGAATACCTGCGCATTACAAATGGACATCATCATCATCAGGGAAGCAATCGACAGCGTTCACTAAAAGAGAATCGTCTACCGTTGTGAAAGTTTTTGCGTTTGAAGATAAAAATTTATTCCAAAGGAAGTTTTTAAGTGACTTTGGATTGTATTTCATTAAAATTTTAATGTCTGAAATAAACAGCGAACGAAGGAAACAGTTTTGAGATCTCGTACACCAGAGATAAACCGAGACTTCATAAAGCCCGACGATCAACCAAAATGGCGGACGCCGGATTTTTCAAGGTTTGTTTGAAAATAAAGTTTTAGTGCGCCAAATATGCTTTTAAGTGCTATCCACAGTTATGCAACAGAGTTCTTAGTTTTATAAATATATACGCTGTTATATCTGGGTGGTTTTTTTTCTGCTGATGCCGAGAGACTGTCCTCGGGATCTCAACCCGTTTTGCTATTTCACATCCCTAAAACGAAAGAACACGTAGTTGAATCAGTCTGCCGTACAACTTGTTTTAAATTTCTTCTCGTAGAATACTTTCCGATGCACACTAATTTTTGACTTTATGTCTTAAATGTTATATTTTTGTGTTAAAGTTGTTAATTTGCTAATATGTCATTCATAACCCATGTGACTACGATCATAGAAATCATTGTTCAGCGCCTGTAATTTGTCACTTTTCGGTAACTGGAGTTTCAGTAATTCATGTTACACTCTATATTATTAAATTGACTAGTAAGCAGCCATAAAATAATCTCAATGGTAGATTTCTTTTGCTTTCCATCAAAGTTGTTTCGAGTTTGTTTCTGATTTCCACACCCCACATGGTAATGAATGGTGACCGCCATCTTTATCTCTACACCGCCTTCATTAATTTAAGGGAAAAATAAGTTATGTGGGGTCCACTGTATCCTGCAGGCTCTTTATCATACTTTCTCAGTAAAAGCAATCATTTAAGGAGACCTTTTTTAGTCATATCAAAAGACCTTTTTTAGTCATCAAAAGGAGAAAAAGATGGGCAAGAGAAAACATTGGTTTGTATCGGTACTACGGCTGACAGCCTACACTCACTAACAACAGAATGCATAGGTATTAAATTTCTTGTATATTACTTTGAAATGTATGTTTCTGTGATGTGAAGGAAAATACGAGAAAAACCAAAAAACGCCCAAACACTGAGTAAGGTTCCTAATTTCTAGGTGTGAAGTTGTGTTTTCATCACAATTTGAGGACTGTTAGTAAACCTTAAACAAACAATAAGCCGAAATGAAAAATTTTGCCTATGTGATTTTACTTCAAGTGCATATTTGAAAGCGTCATAAACTAAAAGTACATATTACTTATCCAAAATGATAAAATCTGTGGACAGTAGCAAATACTTTGTACTTCATTTTTTTTTCCATGTGTACTAGTGCCCACATTTATTTTTATCTGTAGCCCTAAAGTTTGATAATTCTTTAATTTGTTAGGTGGGATAATGTGGAATCAACATGTTAGAGACAACAGATAGACCTACAAAATTCAGCGATATTTTTCAGTGATATATAAACTATTTGATTTGTACGTTGTTAATCTATCATAAAACATTTATTCAAAATTTACAGGAAGAAAAAATAGATAAAAATGAAATTGAAACAACATCCATTCATGCATTAACTAATTTACTCAATACCACCTCCAGGTATGAATTCTAAATCCCATTATTGAATATATAAAAAAGTAAGAATAATACAGCCATAAAAAATTTTGGTTCGCTTAATTTTTAAATGCAGTGTGAAAATCTTTTAATCTTAAGGTATGCCCTCCAACCAAAAATCTAATCATGTGCGAAATCATAGACTTATTTATCAAAGTTCTATAGACCGGGTAAGAACAGCCACATTTCTGGTTTGTAGTAGATTGAAAAAATATAAACTTTAATTCCAATAACAGCATATCATGCAAATTATGCAAAACATACAGTGAAAACTACAGCATAAGACACATTTGAAAAAAATCACTTTCGGTCTGACAAAAAGTGAACATATTCGTTAAATAATGTATGGCTTTTACACAAATGTGACAAACCTATTGCATATATATTACATAAAGTCTTCTATCATTGTATATGATTAACATAATATTAGCTACAACATAATAGCTAGAAAAAAATAAAGCTTTCCTGTGGTCTACCTGTGTTATACATTGCATGGTCGAGAAATAAACCTAATCCTATTCTGCTATGGCATAAATTTCTCAGTTTTAAAAAAATACGAATATGATGGTTGTAATTGATCTTTTCTGCAAGATCAGCCTTATTTATTGAGGGTATGCTTCAGTGAAAACACTGTCCATATCGGCAACCTTATCGCTCAGTCAGAGATCTGTAGATACAGATCTAGGGTTCAGGCCAGCATCGTCGGCCATGTTGAACTTTCGGCATTGAATGGTTGGCAAGAGGTGTAGTGACAGGTAATTGCAAAGTTGTAGGTACCAATCTGTTAAGAGAAAAACGAACTTTCTGAGGATACCTGGTATTCAAATGCTAGTTTCAACAGTTTTATATGACTGCATGTCAAAGTTTCCTATACTTTTCAAATGAGAACTTTCCACTTTTTGGGGCTGTGTTTCTCAATTCCTGATCCAAAATGGACGCTCAGTGTGGAATTTTGCTTTGTTAAAAATAGCTGCCATCGGAAATCAAGCAACTATCTCGGATATGTTTGTTTTTGTCTTCAGCATGCACAACAATAAGTAAGACCCAAACATTAAAATTCAAAATATGATGGTTGGAACTCCGTTCTCTAAATTCATGTATTTTTCTCGCAACAAAACAGGTATGTCCCAAAAAGCAGTTTGAGAACACTGAATTTAGGGGTATTTTGCACGTTTCCATGTTCGCCACTAAGGAACTGCTGCTACCTTGTATTCAAGTCTATTGTAATGGACATGTAGACAACAATAAACACAAGACAAAAATTTATTTCTCCCATGTTAAAAAGAGGAAAGTTTGATTTAAACTGAAGAGGCATGCATGCCATGAGAATTTCATCACATTCATTGCTTGATGTATTTCAGCTAAATTATGTGGTCAGGTTATATTATTTTAACATGCTGAAGAATGTGTTGTTCATCAACAGGGTTAATAACGTCTGTATATATTTTACAGGAAACTTTATTTTTATAGTCAGTTCGTCATTACCCAGTTATATTACAGTCGGACCTCGCTAAGTCGAACTCAAAGGGACCCGAAAAAAAATTCGACTTAGGGAGTTTTCGAGTTAGGGAAAATGGCGTAATAGGCGCAGGTTAATCAAGGACAATGTTTTTCCGGCTTAATTACTGTATTATAACCTTTTATTATACAGTATTATCATTTTATACGGATGCATATACACTGTACTGCCATTTCCGCGGCACGTACCGCACGGGAAAAACCACACCGACACGAACTCTATTCAGTGCTCGTCCTGATAAGAGACTGACAAAGTGTAGAAAACGTATTTTTCACAGTAAGTTTGCGTGTGAACCACCAACGGTCCACTGGTCAAGTTAAAAGTGTCTTTCTTGAGACAGTTTGGAACAGTTTGAGACATAGTTGCGTCTGGTTGGTGATGACTCAAAATTCGACTTAGGGAGGTTGGAAGCCAAAAAATCTTCGAGTTAAGGAGATCTAAAATACATTGTTCTTAAGGGAATTTGGCCGGGACCTAACAATTAATTCGAGATAGGGAGGTTTTCGACTTAGGGAAGTTCGACTTAGCGAGGTCCGACTGTAGCAGTTTATGATTATACTAATTCTTAAATCTAATTAAAACCCTTTGCATTAAGATACAAGCCTTCACATGTCACCATGTACAATAAGAAAGTGACAGTGTGATGTCACAAATTTCAATAAAAATGCCTAATTAACGTTTCCAGTTCTCCCCTCCACTGTAGCCTTAAGTAGTTGATGAAAGTGTTCTCTGTGTGCTATATTCAGCATAGAGAATTTTACCTCTTTCTGTGTAGGGTGAATAAAAGAATTTGCTCTCATGCAGACTTTTAATAAAATGACACTTATTCTGAACTATTGTCATTCTGTGTCTGCTGGTGGTTCTTCAGATGTGTCCCTTTATTTTCAGGGAACTACCGCAGAGCAAGATAATCGTTTTGCTGATAAGAAAAAGAAACTAATGAAGTCTATGAAATTTGCTGAAGGCATAGACAGGAAGGTTAGATTTTTATGTTTTTTTTAAATTATCTTAATTCAGTAAAGAACAATACAAGATCATGCTTGGCTGTAAATAGGAGGCGCCCATGCACGTGTGCGCAGTCCTTAAAAGAATGTATTGAAGGAGCAAAGTTATGAAAATGGAAGATTTAGACCTGTGTTTTCAGTTTTTGACTTTGTGTTTCGACTTATAAAGAGATGGCATGCATGCCTAAGTTCAAAGTTTGCTTGCAGGTGGACATGTCAAAGGTGAATGTGGACAGCCTAAAACCCTGGATTGCTCAACGCATCACTGAACTTCTGTGCATCGAGGATGATGTCATCGTCGAATTTGTATACAACCAGTTAGAAGCCAGGGTAAGATGAGCTCTTGCATTGTGCCAAATGAAAATTCCATGCCTTAGTTTCCATATGCACTCTCTTTTTTCAGGACAGGGAGACTGGAAAAAAAACAGCAGAAAACACAGATTTTCATCAATCTTCAGTGGAAGAAGAGTAGGTTTTTCTTGTTGAGAGAAGTCTTTGTCTTTAAACAGTATTTTGTTGGGAAAAGTGGGTACAGTACTCTGGAAGGGACCCAGAATGGCCCAGTTAAATGCAGTGGAATAAGTTCTTGGGCTTTCCCTTCCTAGTTGTGGGCATAAGGTGAGCTTTTTTTTCACTTTTTGGGAGCGGAAGGCATTTTTGGATCTGCGTGGATTAAAATTGATAGACTGAAAACTGCAGAAGTAGATAACCACTAGTGTTTTTATATCATCCCCTCTCATCACATTTCGTTTCTTCCATTCCCCATAACATTAAAAGTAAAGCTCAACTGCAGAGTAGGAATAGTCAGCTGAACATAATTTTTTTTGTCTTTTGTAAATCTGAGTTTATAATTGATGTGCAGGAACTTACAAGCAAGGTCAGCTAGGGATCCTGCCTTAAAGAGCATGTTTTTGTTCATCTTATAGTATCACAAAAAAAATTTAAAGTGAAAGATGATAAACAGGAGAGAATTTTTTCATTTATTTATTTTTTATTTTTTGTTCATTCTGTGGTAAAACTGGTAAAGTGAGATTCGTAGGGAGCGAGGTTAATAGCTATGCAGTTTAGGTTACTGTTGGTCTCTTTTGTATGTCACACTCATACTGTTGACTGTTTCCTTCCAACATTAGCCATGATGATAGTAAAATGGCCTCCCATCTCAGAGACAAGACAAGGCACGCTCATTCGCAGGGTTTTACCATAAGCTAAATCTTATCGGAGCTCCGCTCCTCGTCGAAGGCTGCCTGCAAACCAAGGTTTGATATATGTTTTCTTCATGTCACTTTTCTGAGTTGACTCATGTGCATTTTGTACCATCAGGGTCTGTGGTATCATTGTTAATAACTGCATCAGTTAGACCTTGGTGATTGTCTACCATCACATTGCCTTGCACCAGTGAGGCTTTGGTTGGTGCTCAGATTGTGCAAAAAGTTTGCTTTTGCAAACTGAATATCAACCCTCTCCCTTTCTCAGACAAGTTTGTTAAAAGGAACAAAAACACCATATTTGGTAATTAGGGTTAAAAAAAAAAAGAAAATAAAGGCTTTTATAGCATGGCTTATTCTCATGGTACTATTTCACTCACTTAACATCACCAAAGTGGTTTTGCATCAGTGAGTGCGGCAGTGTGGACCTACCTTCAGGAACAAGAGGAGCCCTGTTTCTTATGCAAAAGAACGTCATCTGCACTTCATTGAGCAACTTTGTATGGCTGCAACCCTTATAGTGGCATTCTTTATTATGTATGTGCATGTTCCCTGTTTGCTGATAGATGTTGATATGCTATGGAAGTTAACACACTGAAGCTGAAATGTTTCCAGTACAGTTGTTTTTTGTTTCCAATGTTGCTGCCAGTTGTGTATAGGCTCTTCTGTTTAATGTGAGGATCTTTTGTGCATGAAATCACTGTTTTTCTCAGAGGTTATTGTACTTTGGAAATTGTGCTGGAAGTGTGTTTTTTTTTTTCTAAGAAAAGTGGAAGGTAAGGATAATATGAGACAATGTGCTAACTGTAACTAGTGACATAGGAGCAGGAAGTCAGAGTAAGTTTATGGCAGTATGTGTGCGTGCGTGCATGCATGCTAGCACACGACTACGTGGATGCCTTTTTCTCACTTTGGAATGAAAGGTGTACTTATACATAAGTTTTGCTCCTGTAAGTCAGAGTAGCGTTGTTTCCTTTTAACTTTTTTTCAGAACAAGCCTTTCAGCATATGTAATTTGAGAAGAACTGCAGTAATGTGATTTCTTGATGTAAATATTTTAGTGTGATCTTGAATACTAATTTGCATTCTCTTTTTGCAGACATTTGAGTTCGGGGTTTCAGCTGACAAGTATGACACAGCCATGCGTAGGTGTTTCACTCTCAGCTGGAACCTCGTCCCTGGGAGACCTGGGTAGCAAGTAAAAGAGTACTTAGTTGGGGATGTTTGTGACCCCCTTCCCCGGTCCAGCTGAGCAAGAGAAGTGTCATGTTTGTTCAAACTCAAATCCATCTGTGTCATAACAAGAAGGTATTGGTCAGCAAAGTAAGGTACTCGTTAGACAGCAGGCATTGGTGTATCGCTGTAGTTACTGCATGAAAATGAGGGGAAATACATGTCTGCCTGTGAGTTTAAACTGCAATCAGCAGTCTTTACCTCAAGAGGGACTCGACCCACCCTCACCAGAACCCAATGCTGTAGCAGATGTGTGACACTACATTCCCTCTCAGCTGAATCTCATGGAGAGGCTCTACTGTGTTTAGATCTGTTGTGCATAAATATAGACCATTGAAACCTTCTGCAAGAAGAACTTATCAAATTGTGTGCCTTCCCCCTTTATCTCTGTTGGCAGTATCCAGATCCTCGTGACATGCAGATTAATTTGACTGGGTTCCTGAATGCCAAGAATGCTCGCACCTTTATGACAGAGATGTGGGAACTGTTGTGCAGTGCGCAGGACAACGTGACTGGCATTCCTACCAAGTTTCTTGAGCAGAAGAAAGAGGAGATTAAGAAGAGACAGGTGAGGGGATTAAGTATCTAGTCTTTTTTAAAAGACTAAAACTTTACAAAACTTGTTGACTAATTATAACAGTCTTATCTATGAATATTTTCATTTTTGAAATGTTTAGTACATAGATGATCAAATAGTAACTATACACGAGCTTGTATAGAGCAGTATAACACTTGTGGGATGTTTACTTTGCATGCATTAATATTGGTTCAGAATAAAGAACATAAAGAATTGAAGACATTAGAAAATATATGTTTAACACCAGACAATAAAAGATTTGTTCCCCCTTTCTTCTTGCCAGGCTGAACAAGAACGAATCCAGGCAACATTAAAAAAAACACGAAGAGCAGATAAAAGAAACATTAAATCGTGAAAGAAAAGAAGCAGAACGACAGAACAGAACACCAGACAGAAAGTAAGAGGCATGAGAAACATGTAACATAGTGTCATAGTACTTTTACTGTCATTTACAAATACTACGTGCTAGATATGCTTTGGATAAATTTTTAGCAACTGTGGCAGTACAGTCGGACCTCGCTAAGTTGAACTTCCCTAAGTCAAAAACCTCCCTATATCGAATTAATTGTTAGGTCCCGGCCAAATTCCCTTAAGAACAATGTATTTTAGATCTCCTTAACTCGAAGATTTTTTGGCTTCCAACCTCCCTTAGTCGAATTTTGAGTCATCACCAACCAGGCGCAACTATGTCTCAAACTGTTCCAAACTGTCTCAAGAAAGACACTTTTATCCCATTTTCCTTTCATCTTTGTGTAAAAGGTTCGTTGCGTGCTCTATTGCGCAGTGGACAACTAACTGACTCTCACACCAGCCCCCCCTTTGAAGTTGACCGATTCAGGGGAATTGGCCGACACTCGACTTTTTCCCACGACCACTTCAAGTCGGCGGCCACGCATCACTGGTCAAGATTTATGGCCACCCGCCTTGACAATCCTTTGTGGCGGTGGTAACTGGACCGTTGGTGGTTCACACGCAAACTTACTATGAAAAATACTTTTTCTACACTTTGTCAGTCTCTTATTGGGACGAGCACTGAATAGAGTTTGTGTAGGTGTGGTTTTTCCCGTGCGGTACGTGCTGTGGAAATGGCAGTACATGCATTCATATAAAATGATAATACTATATAATAAATGGTTATAATACAGTAATTAAGCCGGAAAAACATTGTCCTTGATTAACCTGCGCCTAATACGCCATTTTCCCTAACTCGAAAACTTATTCTTGTACTCTCCCAGTGGAGCATAGGGCCGCAACCACACCCCGCCAACGGACCTGGTTCTGGGCACTCCTTTCTAGTTGGGACCATGTCGTGCCAGCTGTCTCTGCCTCTCTGTGGACTGATCTCCTCCACGTCTCTCTGGGTCTCCCAACCCTGCGCCTCCCCTGTGAGTTCCAGCCCAGAGCTTGTCTTGTTAAGTTGTCGGCTGGCTTTCGTAAGGTGTGACCAATCCAGCCCTACTTCCGCTTCCTGATGTCGTGGCTGGCAGATTTTTGATTGGTTCTCTCCCACAGGTCTGTATTGGAGATCTTCTCGGGCCATCTGATGTTGAGGATGTTGCGCAGACATCTGTTGATAAATGTCTGTATCTTGTTAGGCATTTGTCACCCGCCAGGTCTCGGATCCATAAAGAAGTATTGCCTTTACATTTGTGTTAGAGATGCAGGTCTTGGTGTGTAAAGATAGAGCTTTGGAGTTCCAGATAGGTCGTAGGGTGCGGAATGCAAGCCTGGCTTTGTTCGGCTTCTTATATCCTCATCTGAACCTCCATCTTTGCTGACTATGCTGCCAAGGTAGGTGAAACGGTCAGACTCTGTAATGCATTCCCAATGCAGTTGTAGTGGGGCTTCTTGCTTGTTGTTGACCCGCATTACTTCCGTCTTCGTGATGTTGATTGTCAGGCCCGTCATCGCTGCTTCTTCTGCGAACCGAGTGAGCTTTGTTTGTGCGTGTTGTTGTTTGTGGGACAGCAGGCTGATGTCGTCTGCAAAGTCGAGGTGTTCAAGTTGCCTGGCGAAGGTCCACTGAATGCTCGTGTTACTGTTAGAGGTTGTTCTTCTCATGATCCAGTCTATGACGATCAGGAAGATTGTCGGTGAGAGTATACAGCCTTGCCTCACTTGAAAACTCCGTAAGTCGAATTTTTTTCGGGTCCCTTTGAGTTCGACTTAGCGAGGTCCGATTGTAGCATATAAATAAAACGACTGCTTATCTTTTTTCACAGTTTATTGCTGAGGAAAAAAATGTTTCCAAATGTTGGTTTCTGTTGTATTATCTTCTGGCTCTTCCAATACAGTGCTACCTGGGAGTATAGTTGTTTTTTGTTTTCTTTTTCAGGAGAAATCGTTCAAGGACCAGGAGCAGAAGCAGGACTAGAACCCCTGAGAAAGAAAAGGAAAAGGAGAAAGAAAAATCTAATGTTGCTGAGCCAACACTAAAAACACCTGATTCACCTGTGTTACCAGGCCCACAGTCCATAAAGCAGAATCCAATCACTGCATCTGTAGATGAGAGCATAAAAACCGGCGAGACAGAAATCAAGGAAAAGTATGTAGCTGGTATACTACAGTATATCATGCATTTTTCTAACACGTTTAAAATATAACCCAATTGAAATATGTGTGGGTGAAAGTAGCGTCCGAGTTCACAAGCCCCCTCCCCTCCTAAGTGTAACTGAGGATGATGATGGAGTTTTCATTTGTGAAAATTTTGAATCTGTACTTGAGTTTTGTTTTCGATCCTTTAAATGTCATAGTCAAAAGATGCTTTGATGGGTCTGCCATATTAAGCTCACATCAGCCTTGCCGTGTTAGGTGGGATGCCACTTCCTTTGTTCAAAAATTCAAGACACCATTTTTGGACGTTGATTGTGTTTACACGGTCCAAGTCAAGGGAACAGAATCAAAAACAGCTGAAGATTATAATGGTTCCAGGAAACAAAAAGTAGACGTGCAGTTTGATTTTTAAAAAAACAGCTGCAGTATACTATTTTTGTTTCCATGGTATGCAGCGATAAGATTTACTGCTCCATCAGCTGGGGTATAATGCCAGTTGCAATGATCACACTAAGCCTACAAGGTTAGTTTATAATTTTCTTCTATTTGGACACTTTTAGTTTAATTTGTGTTCGTTTGGTAGAATCAAAACCCTTACAAGAAGGACAGAAATCTTTGTTATTACAATGAATAGGAATCAGTTGATACGATTTTAAAAACAGTTAATGTTATCATGAAATGTATAATTTTCAAACATATAACTATAATGCTGCTTGCATTCTATGACTTTTGTGACTTCATTGTTTTTGACTCGTTATGGATCCTGGTAAAAAGTGAAAAGGTGTCAGCAGTAATATGACTTGACCATTGCACACTTTTATGTATTACACAAACATTAAATGGTGGTGCTTCCATCACTCTTATACCATTTGAGATTCATACACTTTTTACTGTTTCTTATTCAGCAGAAACACAACTGAGCACAAAGGCAGCAGCACCCATGCTGAAACCAGGAAAAGCCCCAAAAAGAAAGTGCATTGAATAAAGCAATTCTTAAACTATGACTTTTTGTCCTCTTTCTTGTGTTGGTGTGTACCTAAATATCTCCTGTATCAGAAGTCATTAAAAATAGACTTTTCAATTTATGTGCTTATTTAAATATTTTTAAGTTTTTATTTGGAGGATGAACTTCCACCGAAATGTATGCTGTACTCTTAATCTCCATGCGTTTCTCCTTTACTGTTACGCAATGGTTACAGCCTGTCACCAATACAGTGAAGGTTGGCTGTCCTGGGTTCAGCTCTCATCTCAGGCACACTGTTCTTTCTCTGCATGTGGCGTCTGTGTACAGGGCTGGCTGCCTTGCCGTGATAAAGCCTTAGTTGCTGGCTTGGTGTAAAACGCCAGTTATTCCCCACCCGCTTTCCCTGTTAGCAGTCACTTTCATTTTCTAAAAATTTGGAATTTTCACCCAAGAATATCAAAGTAAGCTTAAAGTTGCTGCCACTTTAAAAGAACATAGTGCGTTCACTAGTTTATGACATGTATAATGACATTTAAAAAGAGGTAAGGTGTGGTGGGGGGAAGCATGCAGTGAGCTTTGCGATGTGTGAAATGAGGTTCTCGCATCTTTCAAGTGAGAATCATGATGCTCAAAAGCTCACCAGCAAAACATAGTTCACTTGCAGTTTGAATATAACCCATCTAAATAGGTGTATTTTGCTACTGTCAGTTTAGAACTGTTCTGCTCACCCTGATTTGCTGTTTATGTGTGTGTAGAAATTTGAAGAATGATGAAGCAGCACAAAATGCAGATGGTGAAGTCAAGGAAGAAAAATCTAGATCCAGAGAAGACAAGAAAGATAATAAGCGAAGCCGGTCAAGGTCCCCACGTCACAAAAAACGTGATAAGTCGAGGTCTAAGAGCTCTGACAGAAGGCGGCATGGTCGCAGTAAGTCGAGGTAAGACAATGCCTATTAAAGGATATGTAAAACATGGTGTTTAAACATAACACAAGTGTTGAGAAAACCACATGGAAGCTAAAGTACTTATGATTCGAGTTAGTATAGAGGAACTTTAATCTTTAACTGGGTTCAGTTCTTATTTTCCAATATCTGACCAGAGAAAATAATCTTCACAGCATGCAAATCCTTCAAACATTGGCATTTGTAGATGAGCACAGAAAGAGATAAAAATTGTGATTTCACACTTAGTGTGGTTTTGGCCATCAGAAGAGAGGGGTCTTGTTTTAAATCAGACATATCAGTGTGCTACCATGCCAGCAATATGGAAGGAAAAAGTGCATGAACCAAGGTCTTTAAAAATGAAAGATTTAGAGTGGTTTGTTTTGCAGATCTCGCTCTCGAAGAAGATCTCGATCACCAAGACGTAGTTCTCCTCGTCGCAGGTCTCGCAGCCCTCGTCGTAGATCTAGATCCTCACGTAGGCGTGTTTCACCTCGACGAGATAGACGATCACCACGCAGATCACCCAGAAGATCTCCTCCTCAACGAAGACGTAGATAGTAAGAGCAATTTTGTAGGTTTTGTAAACATCACTGAAAAATATTAATTGTGCGATGGGGCTTCTTCAGTAATTTTCTATTATCATTATTATGTGCAAATATTCTAAACAGGCTTGGGATTGAATTATTAGGTGCTGTCAGTTTTTAGTTGGATGGAAACATTATATCTCCTTGCTGCTTGAAAACACGTTGCTTAGAAATCAAAATTATGTGTGTCAGTTCTAGTAGTGGAGATGATTCCAGTGACTCTACACCTGAGAAAAAGAAAACAGGCAGCAAAAGAAAGAATTCAGAGGTATGTAATGTAGAAATGAAATTTTTTTAAAAAAAGCATATCTGCCAAAAGAAATTGTGAAATTGTCGAGGATGATTCTGTTCTCTTTGGTAAACTACACACTTCACTGTCTTCTTAAAGACTTTTAAGTAATAAGTATTTAAAGCATTTTACAAGAATGGATGTGTGTAAGTGAATATGGGTCTAATGATATTATATATCAAAGAGTTAATAGTTTTGGAAAGTTCCTGGAATACAGTTTCAAGTACTTTATTTTTAGCATATTCTTGAATTATAATTTGCTAATGTAATTTGCTAGATGCCTATATCATTCTTAGGTGTGTCTTTTCCTTTGACCACCTGTTAGCTAGAAATATGAGGAAGTGAATAGCCAGGTTAGAGCACTAGAGACTGATCCTGGAGAAATGCTAGCTTGATTCCCATCTGGCACAACAAACTTTCCCCAGTCGACCCTACTGTCAGCAATGAGTACCTGGCTCCATGAAGTGTCCGGGAAGGTGAAACAGCGAGAAGGGAAGGAGATGGGCTTTGCCACCACAAAAAGCTGGTCCTGAAAACTGTGGTCAAGAGATTAATTAATCTTCTAATGTCTGAAAATGATGAGGAAATGAGCTTTACTTGGGTAGGAAAAAAAATCAAATGCAACTGTAATAGATGTGTTGCACAGTGGATATTATTATTGCCAAAAATCGTTCCACACACATTGGCTGTATAAGGAAACAAAGAATTATAATTAAAGAGATAATGATATGAATATATGTATATAGCAAGCAATTTAAGAACTGTAATCCAAACTTCAGCTTACTCTAGATGTTGCTGCCGTGGGCTTTTTCTACTGATGCAGCAGCATATTTTCTTCTTCGTACTGTACCAGATGACATGACTATATGGAGATCACCCTCTAGCTACCTCAAATCCAGCTGTCCAAACCCGTGCACCACGGTAGGACTTTAAAACAGCTCAGCCCCCTCCCATCCCACCTGTCTCGCTAGTGAGCCTTTCTACTCCAGTTTTAAGCCCGGCTTCACGCAGTTCAGACGTGTGTCAGCTACCTTGTTTCTTTTGGATATGCCGTGTGAGGCCTGTGAAGTGTGGTTTTCTGCTTTCATAGGCGCAGTACCGACAGCCTGGCGTCCTTTTTATTCCTGTGAAGTTTACCGCTTCTTCTACTGATAGGGACAAAGTTGCGAATGCAGGTGGTCAGAGACAAAACATGGCGGGAAGGTTTTTGCTTCGGCTTGTTAATTGCTCTTATCTTAGAGCAATTTAAGGTAAGGCTAGAACAGCTAATAATATCCCGCTATCCAGAAAGAGGGTTTCCCGACACCGCCATGTTTCTCTTAGAGAAGTAGTAGGGGGTGGGGGCATGAAAGAATATTTCTTCTGCCCCTCCCCTGTGGAATTTACGGGCCCAGTGGTGTCAGACGTTACCTGTCTGGTAGTTGTTAAGTTATAAAGAAGCTGTCTGTATCGAATTGGGCTATGCATGTGTCATGAACGGTATTCAGCTCTGTGTAGTAGGCTGGACACCTCCACCCCCCCTCCACTGCGGTCTGTGTGCGGTACTTACCCTGAAATGTAGCGATACAGAGACGTTAATCATGGCCCCGACGCAAGGATGACACGCTATATTATGAAGCGGTCCATTTTAATGTGTGTGACGCAGGGCCCTTGTGGCCACGCGGGTAGCAAGGGTGTTTTAAATATAAAAAAAAGCGTGATATCAGAGCCAGGTTCAGACGTCTGTGTTAAGAACACAGTCGCGATGTGTAGGCATCCATCTCAGGTGCCGTGGTGTGTTTCACTGTTTACCGCAGCTATGGTTAATTTATCCAGGGGTCTGTCCTTTCTGGATACTTGAACAGAAGTAGCCTCAATAGTGAGAGTGCTAATCAGAGGCTAGTCGCATGTCCCTGTGTTAGGTATGGCCGTACTAAGGAGTCATCACTTTGTGTGGACTCCTGAGTTTGTTCTTACAGTCGATCCCTTGCAACAGTAGTATTACAAGCAGATCATTAGTATCTGGGATATGTTGGGAGGCAGCCTCCTCTTTGAGACCTGTGACCCTTACATAGATAACGAGGGCACAAACGGAGCAAATCGCGCTTGTAAGAGTGCTTTCATCCAGAAAGTGCGGGGCCTTCTGTTAAGGAGACGGGGCCTAAATAGAAGGGGGACCAAGAGCGGATTGGTACAACAGACCAGACCGGAGTCCTGCCTTCAGTACTTTCTTGACCTGCTTTTCCATGCAGGTGGATGACCGCGGGATACTGGCGGCCCCTGGGCCAGCCAGACAACTCTGTCAAGGTAAGGTCCATAACACTTAAGTCTCCAGTCGGGAACGGACTGGATCGACAGACCGTGGAGCACTCTCCCTCCGGTCCTCCGTGGGAGGGGGTGTGGCCAGTTCCAGAGGCCTTTCTTCCGTCTCTAGTGTTAGACGAAGTTAAGTGGCCAGGCCGGACACAGCGTTCCAGAGGACGTCCACCAGTGGGAAGGTGGCGCTTGGGGCTCGTCCCCCCCGGGTCTCTGCCTGGGTGAGGCTTGACCCCCAGGCCACGAGTGGGTATGTGGTCTTGACACCTTACGCTCATCTCGTGCCTGCCCGGTACGGATTCGACATAGGGCGGTTTCCCTACTGTGGCAGGAGGGCGGCGTTTCCTCCAGCGCCGCCCCCGCGCTGCACACCAGCGATAGGAGAGAGAGAAAGAGTGAATTTCAGCAGCGCGGTACTCCCCCCCAGCGTCTACTTTGAAGTAAGAATCTCGCTACAGTCTCGAGAAGTCTATTCATGAAGTGAGAGCGGCGTTCGTGTGGCATGTTTATGCAACCTACATAGACTTTGCTGACGCCTTTTTATTGTCCTGTTGCAACCGTCAGCAGCCCGCTTCTATGCCTTGCCTTTGAAGGCAGCGTTTTATGATTTGCCATGACGCCTTTCGGGCGGAAATCGGCACTATGATTTTTACCGGAATGACGTTGCATTACAGGCCCGGGACGTTTTCAGCTCCCCCCCCTTCCTTCCCGGGCCACAGCCTGTGTGTCTGGTACATCCTACCCAGGCCATGAGTAGACATGTGGTCAGGAGACCATTGTAGCCTGCCGGCTATGGATTTGCATAATCCTGTTCCGGATGAGGGCTCAGAAAGCCATGTCAGCCTTGCCACGGTTGATTTTACACAGCCAAAACAGCAAGTGAAGCTCGAACTGGCTTACCTCTTGACCTTACTGTTAAGAGTTGAGGTGGCTGAGTCACCCAGTTTCTTCAGAGTTGGTACTCCATATCAAGTGGGATGGCTCATATACGCCCTACTCAGATGGCCTTGTTGGCAAGCTGGAGGCCAACAACGGGATGGTTGGATAATCCGACAACTATGTTGGCGAGTTACAGTCACACTGAATGTCTATGAACAACTTCCGGTGGCTAGCCACAGCGATCCCACGCTGGAGTTTTATTGAGGCACAACTGACAGCCGCCAGACGTGGGGGGGGGGCCTCCCTCTTGACCTTTGGTTATAACAGGGCCAGTGGTGGAGGAAGAACAGTCTCAGCACTTAAACTAAAGGCTGGGAATGGTTGGCGGTGTGGAGAGCACAAGTTACTTGACAGCGGGCTCTGCAGAGAATAACAGGAATGGTTTTGGCTGAAAGATCCAAAGCAGTGATCTTTTTATGTCAACAGTGGTGTGCTCTCTCCCCTGTGCGGTGCCCCTTAGCTGGAAGGTTATTCTGGTGGATATGTTTTATTCTGGCATAGCTAAGCTCAGTATTACTGGCAGACCTATGTCCCAGCCAAAGGCCTTGAACAGGAAGGGATGTTATCCTTCGCCAGACAATTTTCCAACTCTTGTCAGGTTGTTTCATATTGAGGACCTCTGTGAGACTTGTGGGGACAAGCTCCCGACGTTTGAGTCACCAGTTCCGGACCCACTGATTTGGACAGTTGACGTAGTGTCACTGCATTGGGAAGGAAATCGGGGCAGAGACCTTACAATTCTTCTGCCAGACAAAGATCAATAGAGACCAAGATCAGGCCTCTCATAGTGGACTCACTTCCTGGAATTGGTCTTGAGAGCTAAGAGTAAGCAGCTTTGTCAATGGGGGGTACCTCAAGAAGGACCACCCATACCGGCTCTGTAAAGAGAGCTGTGCAGTGAGCCAGTTTATCTGGCAGCGGAGAATCTGCAACTTCACGCCTTTGCCTTATTAGAGGTGACAGCTGAAGTCGACATTGATCTAGTGAGGTGGCGGAGCACTTTGCTTTCACTAGAAAGCCCTCCACCTTCATGGTTAAAAGAAGCAGGCTTTAGTTATGGACAGGATCCTTCGGATATGTTCTAGGCAGAATGGTCTGTGATTCTTAATAAGACCTTGGAACTCGTTATTATTGAAGGCTATAAAGCCATGCTATCAGATACATTCCGTCTTTGGCGTTCAATGGAATGGGGGCCAATAGCCATGTTCGGCCCTGCTGACAAGTTTGTTAGCCCTCAACCAGTAGGTTGTACTCTCTTCCCTTCTTGGGATTGGAGGATGGGTATTTACCACTGGAACTTGACAATTCTTGAGCCATTATCCCGGTCTCCTTTAAGCTTCTGACAGGGCAGACATAGTGTTAACATTTGGAGCAGAGGTGGCTACTATATCTGAGACTTGAGATACTCAGTTTTGACTTGCTTGACAGTTTAGGGGTAAGGGTTTCATATCCCTACACATAATCCTGCCTTACTGACTCAGATTACTCTTCCAGAACAGGGTCCTAGGAGAATATGCTACTCATACTTCCAAGAACAGG
This sequence comes from Marisa cornuarietis, assembly GCA_004794655.1. Taxonomy (NCBI): domain Eukaryota; kingdom Metazoa; phylum Mollusca; class Gastropoda; order Architaenioglossa; family Ampullariidae; genus Marisa; species Marisa cornuarietis. The sequence continues at coordinate 1,937,664 of SMMW01000616.1, forward strand.
CCTGAAGTATCAGATTATCACAGGATTTAGTGAGAACACTCCGGATTTACCCCAAGAGGTTGGCCTCGCTCAGGGAGGCATCTGTCAGTTCTTACCAGTGTGGAATGGTAAGAGAAGTTTTCTCAGTGCAAGCTATTACAGCCTGGGGGTTAGCAGTAGTGCAGGCAGTTTTGCACCGATGCTTGACAGCAGCTTCCCCAGTTGGAAGGTTCGTGCATTGAAGCTTGAGCTGTTGCCACTAGTCCAGCCTTCGGGATATGCAGTGCTATAGTCATTTGGACTATAGGCTGGCGTTATTGTGTGCATCACTAGGTTCTACCTACGGATCTTGCACCCTATCCTGACTCATTGGTGACAGTTGGCTGGGTATCAGCAGCAGAGCAGGCAGTAGATACGGCAACCTGCCTGACAGGTCCGATGGCAGCGTTGCAAGGCGGCCTCACTCTACAGCCCGGCTGGATTTGGGGTGTGATTTCTTTTGTTTGATGTTCACCTATGGATGTTTGTGGGTGTTCTTACAGGGTGGGCAACCACTCCCCCCGCCTGTTAGTTATTCTCCATATAGTCATGTCATCTGGTACAGTACGAAGAAGAAATACCATTTTTGGTGGTAAAATTTCTTTCTTCAAGTACTTACCAGATGACATGACAGCTAGCTCCCTCCCGCCTCCCCGCAGTGGGTTCCAGACTCAATCCAGGCTTAAAACTGGAGTAGAAAGGCTCACTAGCGAGACAGTTGGGATGGGAGGGGGCTGAGCTGTTTTAAAGTCCTACCGTGGTGCACGGGTTTGGACAGCTGGATTTGAGATAGCTAGAGGGTGATCTCCATATAGTCATGTCATCTGGTAAGTACTCGAAGAAAGAAATTTTACCACCAAAAATGGTATTTTTCTTAACACCAAAGTCACAGTTCACATAAAAATTCAGGCACAGTCCAATTAACAGATGTATATTTCTTTGGTTCACCACAGTTCAGTCCTAGTCCCAGTCTAGGACTAACAAATTTACAAGGGTGGTTGCTCGACTTAACCGAACATGCAAGAACTCGTACAATCTTAGTGAAACAATAACATTTATATCTTCAGGTAAGATGGAGTTCTGTTTGCTACCATGCAGCTGGTAAAAGTAAAGTCATTCATTCGAGAGGCTGCCCCTTTCTGACTTTGGTTCAGCATAAGCCAATCTGGTTCATAATAACAGTGACAGAGTTCCTGCAGGGTAGCCATTGTTCTTTGTTGCCAACAAGCTATAAAATCAAAAATACTGCAGTCTTGATTAAGGCACACTGGTAAGGTGTCGCTGGTCAAGATTTATAACTGCAACCCTTTGACCAGTGGACTGTTGGTGGTACCAAGCTAAAAAAAAAAAGTTACTATGTCGAAAATTACTTTTCTACAGTATCTCATTGAATTTATTTAACTATGGGAACTGTAATAAGATCATTTTTACTATCAGGCTTCAACAAGTTCATTGTAAATTGTCTGCAGGGAGATGCTGGTGATGCAAGAGCAACTTCTCCAGAGAAACAAGGAATTCAACAACGCCGTAACTATCGAGGTCATGCTGATGATGATGTTGCCTCATCTTCAGGGTCATCTTCTGATGAAGAAGCCCCTCGTTGTAAGTTTCAGTTTATTCAGTATACTTTATTAATTTTCCTTTGTTTTGGAATCTATACTAGAAGTGCTTTTTTATTAAAATATTTTGCTTGGCATGTACATTTTGTTTCCACTTGTAGCTGGCAGGATGCATCGTGGGGAACGAGACAGATCAGCATCAGATACTCGCCGCCGCCGAAGCCCCTCACCCTTCAGAAGACGCAGACCCATTGTTTCTCCTCGTAGGCGCTCTCTGTCTCCACGACGACGATCACCACCACCACGCAGACCCAGGTAAAAGGATTGACTCCGAACTTAAAAGTATATGGCTTATCAAATATAATGATTGTTCCCGGTGATTTTAAAGTTTTGAATATAAGATCGTTTACAATTTTAAGAGGTTTAGATTGTAATGATGTTGATGAAAGATGGCAATGTGACAGACTGAATTTCCTTCCATTTTAAATTTTCTTGCAGTACTTTGTATGTCTTAAGATAATGTGTAACATTATTGTTGAAAATACTTGTATTTTTATGAAAACTTTGATTTAAGTCAATATTTTCATTCTACATACTCAAAAATATTTTTTGCTAGTTTTATTTCATCAATCTCTAATGAAAATTATCTTTAAAATACTTAAAGCATAGATTTCACTTGTTGGAGTGGATCTCTGACCTTAGTGTCAGAAGGATACCCAGATGTTGTAATGTGGTTTAGAATACTCTTAGGATTTTTATTTTTTTTTCGTAGGCGCCCCAGCCCAGTGCGTCAGCAAATGACTCGAAATCCAGCACCTAGGTGACTTTTTATTTCCCTTCTGCCTTCAACAGTCTTTCACTTCTAGACTCGTTTAACTGGTCACTGATCATGTTTGCATTTTAATTTGCTATTTTGATTACCTGAAATGTTAACTAGTTTAAGAACTTTTACTTCAGGTTTTGATGATTATTTGGATTTTGTTTGGGTTAGTTGCCATTAGAAATGTGATTTGCAATGCCTTTTTTCCTTTGTGGTGAATCCTGGATTCAGCTTTTGTCTTGGGCACACTGTTCTTTCTCTTCATATGACATCTTTTTTTGTTGGTGGGGGTTGGGGGGGCGGTTGCCTTGCCATGATTTAGTCTTAGTTGCTGGCTCAGTATTAAATACCAATTCCCACTCTTCCTTTATGGTGACTGCTAACATATAATATGGTTCTTCTTATTTGTAACTAGAAATTTTGAGCATTATAATTCATGTGTAGAAACGTACAACTTTCATTTGTTAGATTTCTTGCTTTCAGAGATGCAAGACAGAAAGGGAGGTCTTCATATATGGAATCTACAATGCCTGGTCGACACCGACCATCAGCTTCGGCTTCTCCAGCGCCACGCCGCCCCAGTCCTCCCCCCCGCCAAAGAGGGGCTTCTCCTGTGCGGTCTCGTCGTCACTCCACTTCTACCTCACCACCCAGACCTCGTAAGCTGTCGTCAGCGTCACCTGCTGATGATGCCTCCTCTTCTTCTGGATCAGAATCAGGATCCATGTCACCTGAACGGCCTGGCAAAGTGCGGAAGGGGTCCATCTCATCACCTGAGAAATCAATCAAGCGTAAAAAGCGTGACTCTTCCTCTTCATCTTCTTCAGGTTCAGAGTCACCACCTACATTCAAAAAGCCAGGACCACTGGTTGCTCGATCTCGACAGCGTTCTGCATCGCCTGATGAGGGCCATCGCAGACAGAGAAATTCTTTTGCTTCTACCATGCCAGCTCCTTACCGACAGCGCCCCTCTAATTCTCCAGTAGAAAGACGTGTCAAGAGACCATCCTCGCCTGATAATAGTAGGCAGCAGAGAAGCCCTGAGAGACGACGAGAAACTTCCCCCAGCCCTGTGGCAGAGAGGAGAAGCAATAAACGTGCGAGTTCTGATGACAGAGCGAGCGCTAGGCATGCAAGTCCACCTGAGAGAGGTCCCGGAAGACGATCAAGCCCAAGTGATAGAAGCAGTGGAAGACGCACTAGTCCTGATGATAAAGAAGGCATCAGACGAGACAGGGATCGCAGACAGCAGTCACCTCCTCCTGCAGTGAAAGAAAGGCGCATGTCCTCATCCTCCCCTCCACCACAGCGTGTTTCACGTACTTCCATGTCACCAGAAGAACCTCGTCGGGGTGAAAAGAGAAGTCGGCAGAGAGAGGAGCAGAGTTCTCCACCAGGGCGGCGAACATCTTCCCCTGAGGGTCAGCACAAAGCAAAGAGAAAGTCACGCCCATCGCACTCACCTGATGAGAAAAGATTTAAGCGGGCATCCTCAGATTCTGACTCTTCTTTGGAGAGTGAGAAATTTGATAAGAGGGGAAAACCTAGCGTTGTCAGACAAGTGTCTAGAGATTCAAGAGGAAGTGAGTCACCAAAAAAGGTGCCCAAGAAACGATCATATTCCTCTAGCAGTTCAGATGAGCCTCAAAAGCCAGTTGCCCCTAGTAGGGGAGAAGAGAAAAGTAAGGTGATAAAGCGTTCCAGTTATTCCTCCAGTCCAGAAGGTAGGGTGCCGGGAGATGGAGGAGAAGGTCACCGGCGCTTGTTCGTGGTAAAGCGGGAAGATAAGGAAAAGAGTTCTTCAGCAGCTCTGGCTAAAGTCGAACACATCAGCCCCATCAGAAATGGAAGCTCCTCAAGATTGGCAAAGGTGGAGGCTTCAAAGTCTGCCAGTGATTCTGAGGTGGGGGGTTAAATTCATTTCAGTTTTTATAATTTCATTCTTGCTACAGTTAAAGGTACCTAATTTAGAGAAGCATTCTTAGAGGTCGGTCATCTCCATCTTTCTTAAAGAGTAGAATGCTAAAGAATTTTATTTATGGCAAATTTAAAAAAAAAAATTCGTTCATCTTTTCCAGGGTTCGGACTCGGATGCAGCTTCAAAGAAGAAGAAGAAAAAGAATAAGAAGCACAAGAAACACAAGAAGCACAAGAAACACAAGCAGAAGAAATCTGTAAAAGATGAAGAGGAGGTGAGCAGGGTTTGAAAACTACTTTTCAGTTGTTGACCATGCAGAGTTTGAAAAACATTCTTGCAGTTAATTTTGCTGTTTGCAAGATTGCAGGTGTGGTTTAAACGGAATGTTCAGCGAATACTGGAGCAGTTCATTTCCTTTTTTAATTTTAAAGAAGAGCATGATTAAAGTCATGTCTGTACGTAGGCACAGATGCAAATACAGACTGTTGTCATGCATTAAAATGTTAAGATAATTGATATAGGCAATGGTCTGCTTACACATTTTTAAAAAAAATCTAAACTGTAGTGAGAGGATGACCATACAGTATTTGTGCCTAACAGGGTTCTGAAGAAGAAAGTCTAGAGGAGCTTGAACGACAGTTGCGGGAAAAGGCACTGCGGTCCATGAGAGCCAAGGCAGCCATGTCCGTCCCCTCCAGCAGTGAACATGTGAAAACGTCGACAGACAAGGCAGACTCAGGCGACTAAAATTTTTTTTTAAACCCCGCTTACTATCGTCTTTTCTTGCTTGTAACAACTGACGAGCAAGCCAGCAAGAATGAACTTAAGCTCATCAGGGAAGGTGATGCTTCATGGTGGCTGTGGTTCATTGCAGCTTTGGAAATGTTTGTTTACAAGTTTGATGCACCGCAGAAAGGTGAAGCATTCAGAGTGGATTATTACTGTTCTAGGTGAAACATTAATATGCTTGCTAGAGACTGAAGACCCGTCTTCTCGGTGAAGGTGTGAAGCCACATGTGCCAGCATCCACCTTGTGCATTAGAGGTAGAAATTTGCGTTGTAAGTCTATTTGGAGTTCGCGTGAAAGATCCATTGCTGCATTTTTTTTTATTAAAAATTTTTGAGGTTTAGAATTGGATGGTGCTCTTGGGTGTGGCGTTTTGAGATTTGCACCTGGGTTGCATCTTTTAATTTGAAGTGAATGCAGTCGCAGTTATTGCCTTTGAAAATATGATGGCATGTTAGCTTTAGCACTGCTGCCAGCTGAGTGGACTTACCTAAACATATCCGCTCTGCCACTGTTAATTTTTATTTCAATACTACTTGCTTGGTTAGGAAAAAGGGGTCTTTACTGTGTCCGGTAGAATCTAAGTCAAACTCTTGTCTGTAATAAATTAAATCACTGCTCTAGGGCTATTTTTTTACTGTTGCAATTTGATTTAGCGACAAAAGCTGGTTTTCTTTGCACATGTGACCTGGCACAACACCTTGTTGAAGACTATCCTTCAAGGCACCTTGGAGGGTGGCCGATGCTGCGGTTGCTGGAGGAAGAACTGGCTTTTGAACGTCAAAGACTGGACTGGTCGCTCTGTACAGGACCTCTTCCCTATCGCCCGCAATAGGCAAGAGTGGCGGGCCCTGTCAGATGCTGGATCTATCCATGTGCTCCCCTCAACCACAGGTGCCCATCAAGGGACAACTGACTGATTCTTCTTATAAATATTCAATAATGTGATTTTTCCTACTGAAGTGCCTCTTCCTGGGTTAATGTAATAATTATCCTTTAGCAGGCCCATACTAAGATATAAATATCAGCGTTGGCATGGGATATTGGGCTTTGCCGGAAATAGTCTGGTGCTACATGACCCTATAAGAAAATGATAAAGAACTTAGATCAAGATAATACTTTTTTGACTTTTTTATGAATAGCAGCCATTGAATAAGACTAATCTTTGTTAAAGAGAATAAATCTTTTCAGCTTTGTATCATCTGAGACTTACAGACTGGATGGGGATAGCTAAACTGTTGTAAACAGTATCTGGTAGAGTTATCATACATGGATTCCACTGTAAATTTATCGTCAAGGTCTCATGTAATGTGAATGTTGGATTCGTCTTTGAAATCAGTAGTTGGCATTTAAACAGATATGAGGGTATAATATTTATACTGGGCCAGGTAGCTGCTATGCTTCAAATTCTGACAGATGTCACAGCACTTTTTCTATATTTTCAAAAGACTGATGAAATTGATGGTAGGCATCTTCTGTATAAAAGTAGTTTAGGACTTTGTGTGAACTTAGTTGAGCCAGTAACTTCTTGCTACAATTATTGATATGCAATTCTCTTGCATTGTGTTAAATTAGGAGACAAGCTGAAGCCAGGACACGTTTCATTCAACTAATACTGATGTGTAGACTGTAAAATATACCTTACTGTGCAGCCACTCCTCCCTTCACTACCAACCCCTTTTTATATAAAGTATCATGAGTGGTATATGTGAACTGGCATGAGTTGATTTATAATTTTTATTGTATCCACATTAAAGTCCGGTAAACTTTTATAAAATGTCAAACTTCTAACTATCTTTCTTTGCCAATTGATAAATATTGCGAACATGCTGAAGAGGCTGATACTTTGCGCAACAGTCACACACTTGAATGCCTATATTGATTAATTTTGTTTCGCCACGGTAAATTTTCTTTCTCTTGAATTTCATTGTTTTGGTGAACTTTTTTCTTTTAGGGGGTTAGGTATGTATCAAACATTTGGGCTGTAAAATGCTCATGACATCTCACAACAGCTGTAGCTTGTTCTTTAGTTAGAATGCAATTAAATGCTGTACTGAAAGCATTCTAATGAGAGTGAGATAGTGATTCAGTGGCTTTGAGTGTGGCAGAGTGGGAGCAGGATAAGGCCAAACAGCTGTGTATGCATAAGAGTGGGTGCAAGTGTGTAGTCATTGAAATTTTATGTCCAAAGCATATAGGCAACATGTAGCTTGGAAGCATCTGCCAAGACCTGCCTGACAAAATTCATTTGCTGAATCTTGTCCATCTAGAATGTTTTGAAAAGTAGCAACAACTAAATAGTTACCTTTTTTTTTTTTTGACATTTATGGACAAGGATCTATTAAAGGACCCAATGAAACAGCTGGTGTGATGCTGTGATTACTCAAAATACAGCACTGAACTGTGCAAGGACTTTGTGTGCTTTATCTTGTATGCTGATTTTTTGGGTGTATCAGAGCTTTTGCTTACGGTTTCTGACCCCAGAATATTTTATTGTGAGGAAAAGTGAGTGTTTCTGAACAACATATGTGCTGCACCAACTGAGATACAGGTGCATTTTATCTTTGCCACATGGATGATTTGGAGTGTGTTGAGAAGCCATCAATCCAAATTATCTGTAATGTGTTAACATTTTGAGAGAATGGATGATCAGGGAGGAAGTACTTCATTTTCACACATTTTCTTGTTTTCTACATTCATCTGTATTATATGCCCATATTTTTCTCTGACAACAGAGCAGCATACTTTGAATTTTTTGTGGAACAATTTATTTGCACATGTAGATGTTGAATGGCCAACCAGTCTAATATCTTAGGGTTTTTTTGGTTAAAGATGTAAATAAATCTTTGTTGGCATGTTACATTTCATGTCTATGTAGATCGGATGAGAGGATGTGTATTTTAAGATGTGTGGCGGGGGGGGGGGAGGGGAGGGGGGGGTTGTGTTGCCCAAACTCTGCTACTTCATCTTGTAATGGATTAAGGGCTCGAGTTAATTCTCTGACTTTAAACTGAAGAGGACAAAAAGATAAATCCTAGATTAGAATTGCATTCATCTGTTAAACAGTAAAGAAGCACACTAAGTATGTGTCATGAAAAATAAAAGTTTGAAGTTTTTTTCTCGTCATCAACCTCAGACATGCAATTTCTGTTTCTAGTTTTTCAGATTCAATAACAGTTCATTGAAAATGCCATTCTAGTTTATACTGAAAAATGGGGATCATTTTCCTCCACATGTGAATTGGTTTTCACAGAGATTCTTGATTAGCTGGTGCTACTCATTATTTGACAAAATAGGTCTGTTAAAGAAATCTTATTTTAAAAACAGGTTATATTTATGTTTCTGTGTGTGATGCAGAAAAAAGTCCAGCAAGTTTTCTATGCTGCATTAATATCACCTGATCCTTTTTATCTAAAAAGCCTATTAAAGACTTTTAGTCATTTAAAGTGTCTTCTGCATATGGCCTGTGAATTCTGGGTTTCACAATTTCCATTGCAGCTTTGAGGGTGACTAAAGACACCAAATCTTGCATTACAAATAATGCATTTTTTTCTACTGAATAAAATTTAATTTCCATGTAAAACAATTTGAACTGGCTCTTTTTGAATCAAACAAAAGACTGTGATAATGTGGTTTAAAAAGAATGTATCATTGGAATCTCTGCCTTGAATGCCGGCATAATCTCAGAGCTTAGGAGTTTGTTAATGGAAGACATTTCAGAGATCAGTATTGAGTATAGTTCCAATAAGAACAGGATGGAGAGCATTGGTGGGAATGCAGTTCTTTGAAATTGGGAAGAAAAACCATGCGAACCATGACAGTCTAATAATTATATTACATAAATGTACATAAAATTCCAAATTTACAAAAGTAAAATCACAAGGCATGACATCCTCAATAAGAGATTGATCCCCCTGATATTAATGATCAAGTTACATTTCAGTATCCTTTGAGAAAAGAAGAATGTACAAAAGTACACGCATCACTCCACCATATATAACACGATCTTAACAGCTCCAATGAGAATTTTTTCAGAGTAACATGAAAAATACTAAAGACTAAAATCTCTTAGGACAAGCCCACATTATCTCAGTTCTTCACAGTTTGTTTGACTTGTCACCTCCTTTGACCTTGTGCTATCTTGGTCTGTAGGTGATGTTCCCTCTTCCAGCGGTTTGCTTGTGTATATGAGAACCCCACTTATAACCAGAACAAATGCCACGATGTAGAGGATGTGAAACTGTAAGATGGGGTAAAAATAATAATGTAAGCTCTTGCTCAGCTTTACAGAATGCACGACATTCATAAAACCCAATCTTCACCAGTTTTCTGTGCAAAATCACCATTTCCATTCAAATATACTCTACTATTGTGCATCACCAGTATCAGATGAATTTGTCTTTTACTAGTCATCAGTACTGTTGTTGATCCTTCTGTCCTTTGTATATTGTCCATGTCTTGTACTTGAGCTCTAAGAGCGCATGCTCCTTATGAGTGTGAGTATGCGCTATACAAATCACATTATTATTACTAATATGACTTGTTTACCTGATAATGAAAAATAAACAGGCCAAAGAGAAGAGCATAGAAGTCAGCAGACAGGATGGAAATGTTGAGGGTGGTGGCACTGGTCTTTTGTATGGTCAGAGACATGCAGGTGTAGAGGAGGAATAAACACAGCACATAGGACAACCATGGCAACCCTGTTAGCAAACAACAAAAGCTTAGTAATGGGATTTACTTCTAAGGGTTGTTTCTGGGTTCAACCCAGAATTGTTTCTTTGTCAAATATATTAAAAGCTGCACACTAATGACGATCATGAACTAGACTTGTCAGCATGGTGATAAGGCTAGAGAAAGGCATTTTGTAACTCAAGCCCTTTTTGGCATACCAAAGCTGGTGGAGTTAACAATACACAAGATTTAACCGAAAAATACTCCAGATATTAATACCATAATGCATTCTTTGATTTATATACACACTCATGTGTCTTGCTCAATTTCTCCTTCCTCTTGCTCTTTTTCTCTCGAAGACTATTGTCTGAAATGATGCCATTCCCAAAAGTTGTTCTGCATAGTAGATTTTCTCATTTGGAGTAATAGGTTATAGGTAAAATATTAAAAATAATGTTGCTCCAGAGCGAAATATGCTACCAGTCTACAACATTCCCCAAGATAAATATTGTAAAATTTGATGACTGGACAAATGGTGTGGACTTGCATGCCATACAAAATGCATGCATCAACACATTCTGGGTAATATACAAGATTAACAATACACAACATAAAACTGAACACAAGATACAGGTAATCAAGCAGAAATCCAGTCCATATCACAAAATGGGATTTTTGTAAAAATCTCTTATGCAGAGCCAGCAGCTAAGGCTGTATCATGTCAAAGCAGCTGGCCCTGTGAACAAGTGTCGTGCCTGAGATGAGATCTGAACCCAGGACAACCAAGGCAAAATAAAAAAAAAAAATGCTTGACAAAGGCAGGGTGAAAACTCATTTGAAAATCAATATCCCTGACAAACTATATTAATCTATGACATTTGTCTAAACTAGATTTGTTGTTAAGAAAATTCCAAAATTGTACATGGCTTGGTATCCCCAAAATACTTACAAATTTTGTAAGAAGACAGATTTACTGTTGCAAACTCATCTCTTTCCAAGAGAATGCTGCATTAAAAGAAAGGAAACATGCATGATCAACATTCTAACTTTTTGGGTTTTAACTATCTTTGCCCAACATTAAAATGCACATAGTCTTATGCATTGTAGAAGGGGGTATTTTCTTTTTCTTTTTTTGCAACATTAGACGTTTATTTTCTTTGTTCTGTGTATGGTCATGTTAGAAAAAAACAGTCTCTTTAAAGAGTAAGAAAAATGAGACAAGTATGGTATTTGGTATGAAATTATATTTTGATAAACCTAAACTGTCTCAAAGAACAAGGAAAGAATACTTGCAATTGTAAGCCACTGATGAAACTTCCAAAAAGACCGATCATGCCCAAGAAGTCAGAGCGTGGAAATTTCTTCACAACAAACTCCTGGCCAACATTTGACATGCCATATAAAATGGCACCACACACCACAAGAACATCTCCTAGCCACTTCTTGCTGCCATCTACCACAGAACCAAGAACACTACAGGATCATTGTAAAAATGCTAATCATAGCAGTTTATATATGAATATTTCTTAGTCATGCGACTATTTCTGTCATGTAGGCTTACATTGATGAACTGACAAACAATGGGGTTTCACCCGAACACAGGGCACAGCATAGGAGAGAGGAGATAACAAATGTGAAGATTCTTTAATACTGTGCTTATTAATACTGGATTTAAAAACAAATACACATTAGTGTTTTATGTCAAGGCTGTATCATGGCATATCACCTAGTCCTGTAAAACAGGTACCAAGAAAGAAACCTATAGATGAGGTCTGAACCCAGGACAACTGATTTTCACGGCATTGTTGACATTAACTTAACCACTGCGCCACCAGACAAGTCAACAATGTATGTAAGTGAAGAGGTACATGGCAGGACTGGGGTTGGGCGGGGAAGACAGAAGAATAAAGAGGAGGAACATACCCAAGGACACCAGTTATACGATAAACTGGCTGAAGAAATGTGTTTTTAAACTTTATTTAAAAACTGAAAATCAATATGAAGACAAAGAATGAAGATTAAGGAGAATGAAATATGACCTTTCTAAAATGTTCATGAGAACTATAATGTTCAAAGGCTTATTTTCTCAGATCTGAAAATTAGTATCTTGTAGTAAACTCAACTCAGTCATTTGAAAAATACTTTTGGAACTGGGTAAGTTTTTGAAGACTGTAAACTTAAAAAATGTTCTTGCCACCTGGATCATCTGTATTTCTGCCTGAGAGTACATCAGCCAGTACAAGTCCACCCAGTCCAACCACACTGATGGCTATTCCAGCTATATGAACTGCAGTATATCGTGTCTTCAGGAAGAAGCGTGACAACACAATCACCACCAGAATGCTAAGGCAGTCCAGCAACTGTAAAGTAGAGCCCCAAAAAATCAAACTTTCAAGCTGTTTCTGCAGCATGCCTTTCTGCATCACAATAACTGTTAGTATTATCTAAGAATAATAATTATAATAAGCATTATCTCTTTGACTTGATTGGAGTCTTAAAAGGTTTTTCATATGAACAAGGTGCAGCTCTACTTTCTATCCATAGCAGTTATACATCACTTTTTTGTAGAAGTGATGTAGAAGTTGTTTTCCCTATCAAAATATCTCTAGCAGATAACTCAGATTTTAAACATCTTCAGAATGACCACCTCCAATCATTTTTCAGTGACCAATAAAAACTTTAATAAACAAAGATCTCAGGTGAAGCGGAGGGAGAAAAGAAGAGAATAAAATGTCAAATATCCGTAATTTGCCATTTCAAAGGTAGTAAAGTTTTAATCAAGGCATACTGCCACTTACCCCCATCCCCACCATCACCACCAAAATGGTAAATCTTTTTTAAAAACAATTCACACCTGGACACTGGTGATGGTAGTAAACTGATAAGCTTTCACAACCAAGTAATTGGCTTCAACATCAACAAGGGCAAGAAGGGCATACTTCCAGCCATCATAGCGCAGCATGGTGCCTATGGATCGCCTTCTCTCGTCTCCTGGTCTGCATGCCAGCATGACAGTGTACACCAAGCACAGGAGATAGTAGTTTAGAAAGCTCTGGCCTTAAGATGGACAGGACCACAATTAACTCTCATTAACTTGATAAGAACTCTGCTGGAAAACAAATTTTAAAAAATTGGTAATTTGGCATGATTCAAAGTAATATTACCTTCCACAACTAAGTGAGGATCGTGCCTTGTGGGCTGCATGTATCACAACTAAGAAAGATAAATTCTTTCCAGGTCTGGCACCTTTTGTTACAGTTGAAGTGGTTTGTAATATAGCCTCAGTTGCTGACTTGGCATAAAACAAAAACTTAAAAAATCAACACCCACCAACCCACCCCAAAACAGACACACGCAGTCTCTCTCACACACTCCTATGCATAAAATATGTTTAATTTTCAGCATGCATGTACCTGTGGGAGTGTTGACGTTTTGTTGCTGAAGAAGGCCACTGAACACGGCCGTCCCACTTAGAAGCAAAGATACAAGCTGGCCATATAAAAGTGCTTTAAAAAATTTCCTTGACCAAAACAAAAAAAAATTAATTTATTAAAGCAGTTTATGCAGTATATAACTGATATCAAAGTATCCATTTACATTTGGTGCATATGCCACATACTTTATGTCAATATTATATTTACATTATATTAATGAGATAATAGTAATAATTAATATTAATAAAATACTGGGAGACAATCTCTTTAGTTATTCGCATGATTATAAACACACACACACACACATACACACTTATTACCGCGAGCAAAGTAGTCTTATAATTTTGAGAATGCAGTCCAAACACTCATTTATACAACACAGAATCCATCTCTGTTTCACTTCATGCTTTACATGTGATTGCTCATCTTCTTCATCCCAGTCTGGTCCTATGTGCTCATATGAACTCATGATCAACAGATGTGCTGTCACAATCGTGGTGCAGATTATGAAGAAAACAAAAATTCTATCCTAACCATAATGAGAGAGCCAGAATGAAATGTACAACTGTTCCTAATCAACTCTTTCCAAAAATCATGTGTTACAACAATTTTCTATGTCAGTAATGAAGTTTACCTGCAATTAGAAATGAGAAAAATTATAACATTCTATAAAGCTTTAACTTATCAAAAAATCTACGTCAGGCTACACACACACACAAAAGAAAACGCTTATCCATTCTCCATATAGGACACAGATAAGATTTAGTGTAAACAAAAAGATTTTAAATTAAAAATTATATTATGACTCCCCACCAGAACACCCGACTTGTTTATACTCTTGTCGATTTTAATTCCCATAAAGGATGCCACAGCAAACAAAAATGTACTTCATTATAATTGCTGCATCATTCAAAACAAAACGGGAGGACGGGTGGTTCAAAGTACATCGGACGCCGAGAGATTAGCACAGAGACTTGTAGGATAACTCGTGATTGTGTCAGGTGCAATGGAAATTACCTCCCGTGTCTTACGAACCAATGAGGAGAGGGATTACAAATTTGGTGCAAATATTTTCGTTTGGGTTCGCGACTCTTTGACGTTCAGACGATTAGCGACGGATTAAAGAACTAGTTTTTGACGAAAGGTAAGATTTTATATGATTGTGGAAAGCAGCAGTTCAGTTTGTCTGTCAGTATGAGTCAAGTTAATTCATTTTTTGATAATTATTGATATAATTGTCTTATCTCTAGTGACATTGCTTCGGACGGTGGTCATCTAGACATGAAAAGTTTTGTAATTAAAAAAAAATGAATACAGAATAGAAATTATTTACTGATAAAGATTAAATGCTGTTTTTTCTTGTAACAAATGTTCACAGCTCTGGCCGCCAATAACTCCAGTTACAACTCTATTTATTACCCTTTCCGCAAGAGTGCAAATTAATAATCGCAAGGTATAAGCACACCCCGAACGAGTACATCCCTTCTCCCAACACCCGCCATAAAAACAATCCTAATAATCATGTCGATGAAAACTTCCATTAAAATGTGCTCTTTAAACAAAATACGATACATGACTCGTTGCAGATTTTATGCACCATTTGGAGTTTGGTAAGGATGAGTGCAAACTTAATGGAAATACATGAAAACACAAAAAGTGGCAGACAAAGTGCATTGTTGGGAGATTATGAAACAGCGCTTGTTTACTATCAAGGTGTGATTAATCAGATACAGCGTCTCCTTTTAACGGTCAGAGATCCAGCAACAAAACAGCGATGGCAAAAGGCAAGAATATCTTTTTCTTTTCCATAACTTGTGAAAAACGGTGATGTAACCATCTAGAGTTCAAGGGCACAAAAAACGGACAGATATACATGTATAATTTAAATAAATTCATTTTATTTTTTGTTTAGGTTAAGCAGGACATCTCTCAGGAATACGAGCAAGTGAAGGACATCAGCAACACTTTATCTAGTTTAAGATCTGACAGTACTCGCTCATATCCAAATTACGAGAGTTATAATTCTTACGATGACTATTCAAGGCATGAAGAGCCTACAAGAGATCCAGATGTCTGGCCTCCTCCAACACCTGTGGAACATAGGTCAGCTGTCATGCCATCTTATGTTATAGTAGTCATCGGTCATTTTACCCCAGTTATATCACCCCGCAGATCAGTTCGTCCCAGGTAAGACCATTTCATCCCAAGACTGAAAAGTCGAATGGTCCCAGGCCCAAAAGACCAATTGATTACCAATAAGCCTGCAAAGAAGATAGAAGGGGGAGTAATTAGACAAACACAAGAAAATAAATCCATGATATTGGCATTATAACACATTAAGGCAGCGTTTCTCAACCTTTTACTTGTGACGCCCCCCCCCCCAGACGAATAAAGGTACGTCCGCACGCCCCCCTTAGCCACTAATACCTATATGAGATATGAGAAAATGACCGCCTTTGCGGCCCCCTTTTCAGCAGCTTGCGCCCCCCCAGGTTGAGAACCGCGGCATTAAGGTATGTTTGAAAAATGATTTTGTTTTGGGGTTTTGGGCTGCTATCTCCATTTAGATACTCATGCATGTGTCAGCTGTTTACAGGGCTGGGCTGGCTGCCTTGCTGTGATATAACCTTAGTTGCTGGCTCAGTGTTAACACCAATTCCCCTCCCCAACCCCAGTCAGATACCTGTCAACTCTGCTCACAGTGTTGTACATGTTCTTGATCTCATCTATGCACATTAAAATGATGACAGCATCTTTAATTTAAAAGATTGTTTAAAAAGAAAAGTCACATTTATTCGGCATTTCAAGATACAGTCTCTGCATGCATGTTGCCAAGCAATCATTTTTGTTTAGTAAAAAGGTGGCTAAACTTATTCACATCAATCAGTCAATCAACCCTCTTTGCGCTATTTGCACTTTAGGCCTCAACCAGAGCACGCCACTGATTTCGATCGGCTGAAACCCACTCCAGGCGACCCCATTTCCAGCCCTTTCCTTTCATCTCCCTTTCCACTGTTCTTCTCCAGGTTTCCTTAGGGCGGCCTCGTTTTCTTCGGCCTTCTGGAGTCCATCGTAGGGCTATTCTGCTGTCTGCTGGTGGAGCACATGTCCAATCCATCGCCAACGCCTTCGTTGAACCTGCATGGTGATGGACTCGGTTTCAGTTCTTCGGTGGAGTTCTTCATTAGTGATGGTGCTTGGCCAAAAGATGTTCAATATGCGCCTGAGGCATCTGTTTTGGAAGACGTCAAGCCTGTTACCGATGTTTTTGGTCATCTTCCATGATTCTGATCCATAAAGGAGGGTGCTGATCACATTTGAATTGAAGATTCTCAGCTTGGTCTTCTGGCTGATGTTTTTTGCCTTCTATGTGCTCTGAGTGAGATGAAGGCCTGGCTGGGTTTCGCCAGTCGGGCTCAAATCTCCACCTCCTCATCAGCGGTGTTTGATAGCTTGGACCCAAGATAGGTAAAACTGTCAACTTCCT
Organism: Marisa cornuarietis; assembly: GCA_004794655.1. NCBI lineage: Eukaryota > Metazoa > Mollusca > Gastropoda > Architaenioglossa > Ampullariidae > Marisa > Marisa cornuarietis. The sequence continues at coordinate 1,954,361 of SMMW01000616.1, forward strand.
CAATCTCATCTCCATTTAGTTTGATGTTTTCTTGGACTCTGCGTTCACTTTAATACTTTTCGTTTTCTTTGCGCTGACCTTCAAACCAAGGTTTCCAGCTGTTTCTGAGAAGGCATTCGTTTTCTCCTGCATGTCTAGGTGGCGGTGTGACAACAGGGCAATGTCATCAGCAAAGTCCAAGTCTTCCAGCGTTGTTGCTGCTGTCACAATCATGGTCCATTTGATCCCTCTCCTCTCTCTGTCGGTAGAATTCTTCATGATCCAGTCCATGGCCAGGATGAAGAGGAATGCAGCCCCACTTCATCCCAGTACTGACGTTGAAGTGGGCTGTGAGCGCCATGTCACAGACCACCTGAGATTTGAAATCACTGTACAGCATTGCAACGACCTGGACAAGTGTCGCAGGGACTCCGTAATGCCTCAGGATCTTCCATAAGGACTCGCGGTGGATGCTGTCAAAAGCCTTCTCCAGGTCGATGAAGTTGATGTACAGCGCTGTGTTATACTCAGCGCTCTGCTCCAGAATCTGACGCAGAGTGAAAATGAGTTCAGAGCAGGATCGCCCAGGGCAAAATCCTGCTTGCTGAGGCTGGAGGTCTTTCTCAACGGTTGCTGTCAGTCTTGACAAAACAATCTTGTTGAAGACCTTGCTGGTGAGGGAAAGAAGTGTTATACCCCTCCAGTTATTGCAGTCTCCAAGATCTCATTTCTTGGGTAACTTGCCTGAAGATTTCAGTCAACATGGAGCTGTCACATTCACATCTGCTTTCAACATCTCTGCTGTTATTTCATCTGCCTCTGGTGCTTTGCCGTTTTTCATTGCCTTGATTGCTACTGTCACTTCTTCCAGCCTTGGGGGGTCTGTGCAGATGTCAAGGTCTGTATCTGCTGGCTGGATGTCCGCGAGCTGAGAGCAGACTGGCCTGCTTTTCTGGCCCTCTGTAACACCCGGCTTTTCTCAGGCTCTAGTTTTAACTTAGATGTAGAGGACTCTAGGGACGATCCTACGTTACATCCTATTAATCAGTTTACCTCTACTTTAACTGAGATAGCTTCAGAAACAATCCCTAGACGAGGACTTCAAACTCGCTGACCACGCGTACCGTGGTTTACTGAGGAGTGCAGGGTGGCCCAGCATGCTCGGAAGAAGGCCCAGCGCCTTGCCTTCCGCCACCCAACTCCTGAAAATGTGATAAGTTTTAAACGTTGCAGAGCTCAGGCTCGTTTTACATTTAAACAGGCAAGGAAACTTGCGTGGCAAAGGTATGTGTCCTCATTGTCCTCCCGTACCACTTTCCAGGCGGTGTGGGCGGCCATTAGGAAAATAAAGGGAAGGTTTCAGGCTGGCTCAATAGGCCACCTGCGGGTTGGAAACTCTGTTCTCACAGAACCACGGGATGTTGCCAATTCGCTGGCATCCAACATTGCCCAAAACTCCTCCTCTTCAAATTACTCTCCTGATTTTCAGCGTATGAAACTTTTTCAGGAATCTCTTCCCTGTGACTTTTCCTCAGATAACTCAGAACAGTATAACCTACCTTTCTGTCTTAACGAACTGCAGCAGGCCCTTCAAAAGTGCAAGGACTCTGCACCTGGCCTAGACAACATTCCATATCAGCTGCTGACTCATTTTCCACAGGCCTCTCTAACTCTTCTTTTAAACATCTTTAACTTTATCTGGGTGTCCGGCTGTTTTCCTCCCTCGTGGATAGAGGCAGTCGTGGTGCCTATCCCAAAACCGGGAAAGGATCCTTCTGATCCCAACTCTTACCGGCCCATTGCTCTCACTAGTTGTCTATGCAAAACCTTAGAACGAATGGTGAATGCCCGGCTCACCTGGCAATTGGAATCTCGTGGTCTCCTCTCCAACCTGCAGTGTGGCTTTAGACAATACCGCAGTACCCTAGACCATCTGGTCCGTTTTGAAACTTTTGTTAGGGATGCGTTTGTCAACAAGGAACACGTCTTAGGAGTTTTCTTTGACTTGGAGAAAGCGTACGACACTACCTGGAAGCAAGGTATTCTGTTAGACCTTCACGCCCTTGGCTTCCGGGGTCATATGCCTCTTTTCATTAAGAACTTTCTCTCTCAACGGCTTTTTCAAGTTCGTGTGGGATCTATCCTTTCTGATCCTCAGGAACAGGAAACGGGTGTCCCGCAGGGCAGCATACTATCACCTATCCTTTTTAACATCAAAATAGATTCCATCTTGAAATCTGTTTGTCCAGGTTTGGCGGCTTCGCTGTATGTAGATGATTTTGCTCTCTGCATCCGAGGCCGATGCCTACCGAGTCTCGAACGCCGGCTTCAGCTGTGCGTAAATGGTGTACAGAAGTGGGTGACAGAAAATGGCTTCAAATTTTCTTCTACAAATTCAGTATGCATCCACTTTTGTAAACTACGAGGCATGTTTCCAAACCCATCTATCTCTGTCAACGGCATGGTACTCAAAGTGGTCCAGGAAGTAAAATTTCTTGGGGTCATCTTTGACCGAAAGCTTTCCTTCCTTCCTCATATCAAATCTTTACGCCTATCATGTCAGAAAGGCTTGGACGTTCTTCAAGTAGTTGGCCATGTCAGCTGCGGGGCGGACCACACGGTCCTGCTTCGCCTGTATCGTGCCCTGGTCCGCTCCAAGCTAGACTATGGATCCATTATCTATGGCTCTGCTCGAGAGTCCTATCTCAAAATTCTTGATCCTATTCACCATCAAGGGCTCCGCATCTGTTTGGGTGCCTTCCGCACCACTCCTGTACAAAGTTTGTACGCAGAAGCTGGTGAGCCTCCACTTTCTCTCCTTCGTCTGAAACTCATGCTGTCCTATGTCTGTCGCTTAAAAGCTCATCCTGGAAACCCTGCTTACTGTGCTGTTTTCGGACCTCAGCGTGCTGCCCTGTATACCATTAGTACCAAGGAGCTAAAACCAGTATCACTCCGTGTTGAACCTCACTTACAAGCAGCCGGAGTAGATATTCAGCAGGTAGAGACTCTCCCTCTCTTACCAGCTCCTCCTTGGACTCTTCCTGTTCCAGAGATCCGTCTTGATCTTTGCGCCTTTAAGAAAGGTGACACCTGTGATCTCATCTTTCTTCAGCGTTTTCAAGAAGTGCTTTCTGACTATCCTGGTTTCTGTTCTGTCTTTACAGATGGCTCCAAAGTCCCGAACGGTGGCCCTGTGGCTGCGGCAGCAGTTCCGTCCTGCCAACCGCAACAGGCCTCTTCTGCCCGACTTGCGGATGGCTGCTCTATCTTCTCTGCGAAACTTCAAGCCATCTTGCTAGCCTTGCCGCATGTTCACCGCTCTTCGGAGCAAAACTTTCTTATCATTTCAGACTCACTGTCGGCTCTCCAAGCTCTTCTTTCCCAACGTTTCAACCACCCCCTGGTGGTTCAGATTCATACAATCCATGCAACCTTACTCCGATGGAAGAAAGACATAGTTTTCATCTGGGCTCCTGGCCATGCAGGTATCCCAGGCAATGTTCGAGCAGACCAGGCCGCCAAGGCTGCATGTCAGTCTCCTGGTAAACTGCTTTCGATAGTATCAGCAGACTGTAAATATGTCCTCTCGGCCTATGTTCAGTCCCTGTGGCAACGCCACTGGGACACTCTGGGCCAAAATAAGTTACACACCACCCTTCCCTCTCTTTCAGAACGCCTGCCTTCATGCCGTCCTGTGCGGCGGGAGGAGGTAGTTCTTACTAGATTAAGGGTAGGACACACCTATGCCACGCAGTCACACCTCTTGAAAGGTGAACCACCGCCAGTTTGTCCCTGGTGCCGGGGAGTTTTGAGTGTCGAACATGTCTTGATTGCTTGTCCGGGACCCCAGAGTGTCTGACAGCAGTTTTTTACTGTATACTCTTTGTATTCTTTGTTTAGGTCCATCCCACTGTCGGCTATCTTTACATTTTTAAGGAGGATAGGGCTTTATCACAAGATTTAAGGTTTTATAAGTTCATTGTTTTTGGTTTTTTGGTTTGTTGGTGGCTTTTTGGGCCACAACACCCATTTTTATGTTACTCCCTCTTTTATTTTATTCCTGCACCTTGTGTTGGTTTTTAAGATGTTGTGGTTATTATACTTAGGGCTTTTAAAGCTAAGTAACTGTTCCCGCTGTGATATAGCCCTAGTTGCTGACACGGCGTTAAACACAAACAACTGCGAGCTGAGGGGGGTCTGGTCTGTTCAGAACTGACTCAAAATGTTCCCTCCAGTGCTGTAGTTTTTCTGCCTCTCCCTGGACAACATTTCCATTCATGTCTTTCACTGGCACTTCACAGTTTTTGATGACCGAAAACATCGGTAACAGGCTAGACGTCTTCCAAAACAGATGCCTCAGGCGCATACTTAACATCTTTTGGCCAAACACCATCACCAATGAAGAACTCCACTGAAGAACTGAAACCGAATCCATCACCACGCTGGTTCAACGAAGGCATTGGCGATGGATTGGACGTGCTCCGCCAGAAGACAGCAGACCTCTCCAGAATCGCCCTACGATGGACTCCAGACGGCCGAAGAAAACGAGGCCACCCAAAGAAAATCTGGAGAAGAACAGTGGAAAGGGAGATGAAAGGAAAGGGCTGGACATGGGGTCGTCTGGAACGAGTTTCAGCCGATCGACATCAGTGGCGTGCTCTGGTTGAGGCCTTATGTGCAACTAGTACGAAGAGGATTGATTGATTGATTCACTGTTTTTGAACCTGCTGTTTAGCTGTTTATTGATTTTATACAGTGTCTTCAGGTCATTTTTTTCCTGCTGCTTCTTCTGCCAGTTTCTCTATGTAGTCCCTTTTGTCGGTTTTGATCATCCTCTTTACCTCTTTATTTATTTCAGTTTATCTTTGTCTGTGTTGTTCCTTCAGACGTTCAGATCTGGTGTTGTTGATTTTCTGCTTGGTTGACTTTCTCTCATCTATCCTTTTCCATGTCTCTTCTCTGATCCACTGTTATTTCTTTTTTCGTTGGAAGCCCAGTATTATCTCTCCTATTTCCTGTAAGACTCAATTGAAGTCCTCTAAGGTCATCTGCTGTTGGTCCCCTAGTGCTTGGAACCTGTTCTTTACTTCCACTACAAAAGCCCATTTGGTGGCTGGGTCCTTCAGTCTGCCGGAGTCCGCTCTCTGCTGACGTGCCTGTTTTCCTCGCAATTGATGTAGCTTCAGAGAAACAGCGACTATCACAAGAGTGTGGTCACTGGCAATGTCTGCTCCTCTGTAGACTCTGACATCTTGAAGTGAGCTCCTCCATCTTCGGTTGATGATGACATGGTCTATCTGGTTCTTTGTGATCCCGTCTGGTGACGTCCACGTTGCCTTGTGGATGTCTTTGTGTTGGAAGAGTGTGCCTCCAATCAGTAGATTGTTTTCTTCACAAAATTCTGCCAGTCTCTCTCCGTTGTCATTGATGGTTCCAATTCCATGTTTGCCTATGATATGCTTCCTGCAGGTATTTTCACTTTCCACCTTGGCATTGAGATCGCCGGTGATGAGCAACATATCATGGGCTTGAACGCTCTCCGTGGCTGCCTGGAGCTGATCGTAAAAAGCATCCTTGTCTTCTGTCTCTGAGTCTTTGGCTTAAGTAAATCCACCATCGGGGCACCAGCTCCCTCTCGGGTTTGACTGTCGTCCATGATAAGTCCGGTTCCCTGGTATGTTTCATTACCTTCGCCATCCATAACGAGTGCTCTAGTGTTAGTTTCTGTAACGTGCATGTTTTATATGGTGGGTTTGTTAGCCCTACCACAACCTAATTTACCTCTAGGTGAGGGGTCCACCTGAATCGCCTCTTACGACATGCCTGGCTGGACAGCAGGGACCCTATTCTTATAATGCTCGCTAAGAAAGCATACCCCGGGGTCCCATGGGGGAAACTTATTTGCATGGCTCTGTTTAAAATAGGCAGCTGAGCTTGCATATCTACATTGTTCGAACAACGTATGGCTCATTTGATAATATTTAATGTTAATAGGTACTTGTGTCATCAGTGATCAGTTCATCTTTTGGGCCTGGGATGATATGACTTTTCAGTCTTGGGACGAAATGAACATAGCTGGGGCGAATTGACTTAAGCTGTGGGGTGAAATGACCAGCCCCTGTTACAGTTTATGCTGACTTTCTTTGCATATGTGTTAACTTTTATTTTTCACATAGTAAGAAATGTGCAGTGAGTGAAAGTAATATCATAAAATTCATTTAGTTGATTTTTACCTTTTCCTGATCTTTCCTGTCAGTGCATGTCAAATCCCAGGTTTCTTGCCTGCTGGTCAGTTTGTGGTCTAAATTATATTTTAGTTTCTAGTCTTTGCATGATATATTGTAAAAAATGTTGGAATTTATGTATGTGAGGCAGGGGGGTGGGCGCAACTATGATTTTTTTTTAATCATCAGGTTTTTTTCATATTTTAAGACCTTCCCCCAATATACGTGGTGGTGTAAAACAACCACAAAAAAGAGCAGACATACCTCGAGCAGTAAAAGCAGGACCAGCCCCTGGAAAGCAGGTGCCAGCACAGAACAATCGAAGAGGGGGATATGGAGGAGGGATGGACAGAAACAGACCAGGAGGAAAAGACAAGAAAAAAGTATTTTGATTCATTTTGGAATTGTACATCACTAAGGCCTGTCTAATAGATTATAGTGTTAAAGTGTATGATTTCTTTATTACATAATAATTTGGTGATTTAACTGCTGTAAAGAGCAAGAAAAATATCTTTTTTGTGTTTGTGAAACTGTGTGTGAAATAGTTTTGTTGTCTTCAGGATGATGGAGAAGAAAGAAAATTTGATCCCTCGGGATATGACAAAGATCTTGTTGAACACTTGGAAAGAGATATTCTCCAGAAAAATCCTAATGTTCACTGGTAAGACTTCAGTTTTAATCTGTTTTTAATCTTGCATAGAAAAAGAACAAAAGTACTTAAAATGTGATGTATGCCTGTATACTTACTTGTCTTTGACAGATTATGTTAGAATTTTATATACCAGCAAATCAGCTTCTGGCCATTCAGAGTCTTTTGTTATCTGCAGGGGTGATATAGCAGACTTGACGGAAGCCAAGAAACTTCTTGAAGAAGCAGTGGTCTTGCCACTTGTTGTTCCAGACTTTTTCAAAGGAATCCGCCGACCATGGAAGGTGTGTGTGATTATCCTGATAAGAGATGGACAGCAGTACACCTAGAATATTTAAACAATGCTTTGTTGTAACTTACCTGTATAGCACCATTATATCCTCAACTCACCAAAAACGCTCTTGACATATTTATCTTGACATATATATATATATATAAATAAACATTTTTGTCAACTTCTCAAATTAAAGTTTAAAAAAAAATTCAGTAGCGCTTTTGATAGGATAGTTTTTAAAAAATGTAACTTTAAAATTAATGTCACAAAATCGATTTGCAGTTCCTTTTAGAAAAATTGTTTTCCCTTAAAACCCCCAAAATATTCAAAGTCCTCCATGGACTACCATGACAGAGGGAGGCCTGGGCTTGGGCATGATTCTGCAGCTGCAAGTGCTTCAGTTGAAAGACCTGAATACCTATCACCCAGTCCCTGTGGATTACATGTGATGACATATAGATGATAAGATCCCCATTAAAACATGTAAAGCTAGATACACTGGCCAACACTATTTTTGCTGGATGTCTCAGCAAGCTGACATCATTAACACCTCCCTTTTTACTGGATTGCCTGAAGACCATCATTCTGGGCCCTTTCCCAAAGAAGTTGATGGTGATGAGCTACCTAGCATGAATTCTAGCCTGATTTTCTTGTCTAGGTTGAGCACATGTTCCTCAGCAAACACACACCACTGCCTTCTGCCTGTACATCAATCTGCCTACCATCCCTATCACAGTACAGAGACAGCATCTCCAACCTGACCTCTGACTGCCTCGAGGACACTGAACAATGGTTAAAGGGCCGGGCACACGAGAAACAAAATCAGCCCGGCAAACTTGTTGCTCGCGAACAGCGGTTTGTGGGGGACCGCTGGTCACACGGACGAACAATGTTTCAGACACGATGTGCGAAAGTAGCAAGAGTAGCGTCCCTTGTTCACTACAATGTTGGACACAATGGATTTCTCTATGCTATTATTCAGTAAAATAAAGGAAAAGAAAAGAATGGCGAGACAAAGAAAGTGGTGGGTCAGACCTTGGATTCAGCGAAGGATGGAGCATGGTGCTTACCATGATCTGATGCAGGAGATAGTACAATTGGTACATACCTGTGCATTCAGTGTCTATACTGGCCTCGAATGATAGCTTCAATGAGGTCCACAGACTGTTTTTAAAATTTTTATTTCTGTATTTTGGTAGTTGAGAGTCCCAAAGCTCGCTGTGTGAGTTCAGCAACTCAATGAGACATAAAGTTTGTGCTTCATTTAGATTAGCCAGAGGCCCTGTTCCTTTCGCAGCCATGACGAAAACTCGAAACACGCGCCAAACTTTAGAACGGGCTGTAAAGCGGCGAACAGCTCGTGGACTAGAGCCAAACAAGTCTGCCGAACTGTTTGCGGACAGTCTGCAGTGCTGGTCACACGGCGAACAGGAAAAACAAGGCTGTTTGGGAACAGTTTCGCGGGCTTTTGTTTCTCGTGTGCCCGGGCCTTAAGTGTCAGTACTTGTCCTACTTGACCTGTCCACCTTTGATGTGTTTGACGATGACATTATAGTCAGGTGATTCTGTTTACTGGCTTCAGAAAGCAGTTTTCTCCTCCACTAGTCACCAGGTGTCTGGAGCCATGATCCTCTTTTCCTCCAGCATCAAGAATCTTGGCATCACACAGCACTCCACTCTTCCCATGGAGCTCCACATCGGTTCCTTCGTCAAAACTCAAAACCTGTTTCTTCCATCTCCAGCACTTTCCGACATGATGAGTGCTGTCATCTTCCTGTTAAACATCTTGCAAGCGACATCACAACCACCACACCTTTGTTTCCTTCAGTGGTAGGCCCCTGTGCAACCTGTGCTTTGCAGGTGACGTTGACAATGGCAGGCAGCAACAGGAAGTTGCAGGGCCTCACAAATAGACTGATGCACAGCATGAGTGCATATGGGATGGAGATAAGCACTGACAAGAGCAAAGTCATGGTCCACACCATTGGGCATAGTGAGGAGAAATGGAGTAAAGCTGAAGGGAGGAAAACAGCTTCAAATAGTTGAATGCCATACTATCCAAAGATATGGCAGCTGCACGGCAGACATTTACTTCGCAACAGCGATAGCAGCAGTGAACAGGCTTGGCAGGATCTGGTGCAGCAACAGCAGAAGATTAGCAACGAAATACAAGTTGTACAAGTCCCTTATAGTCCCCATCCTATTGTATAGCTGTGAGAAGTTAACTCTGAATCTCCTACATGGAACACAAGTCACTGTTTAAAACTGGTTTTCAGTGGATCGTAAGAGGATGTTGACCCCGAGGTGAACAGAGTAAGAACTGGATGGCTCTCTCCCCTTGCCCCTCCACCAGGCTGTCACTTCGAACAGTTTTAGAACACAACTTACAGTGTATCTCTTCAAAAAGACCTTAGCAGCACATTGAACTGTCTCACAGTATCAGGAAAGTGTGCAAGTTTCCTACTATTGGTATTAGTATTGTTAAAGAGTGGATTCCTATGCCCATGCATTAATGGGATGGTCGAAACCATTGTTGGAGATATGTTCATGGTGTTAATGTTTGCTGTAGGATGACTACCCTTTATTTTAGGGCGTGTTAATGGTAGGCCCTCCTGGCACAGGCAAGACCATGCTGGCTAAAGCAGTGGCCACAGAGTGCGGCACCACCTTCTTTAATGTCTCCTCCTCCAGCTTGACCTCCAAGTACAGAGGGGAGTCTGAGAAGCTAGTCAGACTTCTCTTTGAGATGGTAAGAACGGAGGAGCATGGGAACTCCTGTAGAAGCTTGCTTTCTCACCAACAACTTGTGGATACGTTTAAATTTTTTATGATGCTTATTAGGTTTTCTGTTTTAATGAATTTGTCAGCTGTTAGCAGCATGAAGCTGCTTGCGTAGCCTGCAGCACAAGAGTTGTCAAGAAAGCAGACTTCTATCAGAGAGTTACGTGTTCGGATTTTTTATAGTGCATGCATCATGTTTTCTCATCTTGTTTACTAGGGTGTACTGATGGTAGGGCCTCCTGGGACTGGCAAGACTATGCTGGCTAAAGCTGTAGCTACTGAGTGTGGGACGACATTTTTTAACGTCTCTACATCCAGTCTGACCTCCAAATACCATGGGGAGTCAGAAAAGTTAGTTCGCATCCTCTTTGAAATGGTATGTCTTTTGTGCATCAGAAACAAAATGAAAGCATCGCCATTTCTTTCATGCCTGTCCTTGGTGGCCTTTTATTTTTAATTTTTAAAAATATTTGCTTGTCACCTTATTCCTGCATTTGTCTAACCTTTGCTATCATATAGGCCTGGCCCAACCATCTTTTAATGTTCAAACCTATTTTTTTTAATGTTGTAGTTCTATCCTTAGACACTTTGTTTCAACTCCCAACAACGGCAGTGTTCGGTTTGTCCATGTATGCTTTTCACTTTCAACTTGTTTTTAATGGTAGATGCATTAAGACATGGTATTTTGCATTACATCTCATTTATTTTGCCATTAACTTTTATATGTAGCATCTTTAAATGTTATAAATTCTCAAGATAGTCTGTAATTGTTTAAGTAATTTATATAAAGGCTTTATGTTTGGTTATAAATTCTCAAGATATGTAATTTTTCCAGTAATGTTTCATTTACATGAAAATTTCCGTGTTTTATGAGGGAAAAGTTGTTTTACAAGAAACATAAAACAGTATTAAAGAACATTAATTTTGTATATTAAAATCATTTAATTATGTTTTTGTGCTATAACAAGCCACCTGTTGTTTTTCTTGATGTGGTAGGCTCGGTTTTATGCACCAAGCACAATATTCATTGATGAAATCGACTCTATTTGCTCAAAACGTGGAAGTGACAATGAACACGAAGCAAGTCGGCGTGTGAAGTCAGAGCTGCTGGTTCAGATGGATGGTATGCTGGTTTTTTTTGTGTGTCCCTCAACAGAAAAGTCATCATCTCTGTGCATCATTTGTGATTCATTCTACATGTGCCAGATTGCTGTGATATAGCCTTATTTGCTGGATCGGTGTAAAATACAATCCCCCCACCCACTTGTTAACTTTATTGTTCTGTGAGCTACTAAAGCCAGAATTATGGTAGTTTTGGGAGCACAGTCTAGGGTTGATATCATTTGCCATGCAGGTGTGAGTGGCAGCAGTGAAGATGGGGACACAAGCAAAACAGTGATGGTGCTAGCAGCCACCAACTTCCCGTGGGATCTAGATGAGGCTCTGCGACGACGTCTTGAGAAACGCATCTACATCCCACTTCCCACAGGTGAGTCTGGTCTCCTTCACAAACTCCTGGTTACCAAAGGTGCTTCCAGCAGATTTTTGGGAGTATAACAGAAAGCAAGGGAAATGGAGTAATGTAGGAAAGATGTTGCTGTACAGTGCTGATCTCAGATGTGACTGGGCAAAGGGTTTGCTGGTTGATTGAGACCAGTGAATTTGACTGAAGCATTGGTCATCCATGAGGAAAAACTACTTTTGTTTCAGCCACCACCTGAAAATAGTCTTCACCTGACTCGCCATGTTTGAATGCCTCCAGAGACCAGGTGCACACTCTTGCTAGCTGGATGCTAACACCTAGCAGTTAGCTAAACTACTATTTTCGAAGCAATTTATCTGACTGCTAGATGTGAATATCCAGGTAGCAAGAGGGAATCAGCACCAGGCTGCTTTAGGAAAGCCTAATTTAGCTTTTCCTGCAGTTTCATATGATTAAAATGAAAAGAGTTCCTTAACCTCCACTTTGAGTCATGCAAACAAATGGAATAAGTAAAATGAGAAACAGCTGTTCTAGCTGCTTGAGAAGAAAAGGAATGTTGTATTTGATACAGCGGATGGGAGGAAAGCCCTGCTGGACATTAACTTGAAGGAGGTGGAACTGGAGTCGACTGTTGATCTCAGTGAAGTGGCGCAGAAACTGGAGGGCTACTCAGGTGCTGATATCACCAATGTTTGCAGGTCAGTGGTATCCTTCGGAAAAGCTTTTTCTTTGTTAGATTACCAACAGTTATGCTGGTGTACTCCTGTGCAGGATTGCTTTATAATATTCGTTTCTTATAATTTATCAGTTTGTGTTTACATGGTATGAAAAATTTCCTCAAAAAAAAGAAAAAAAAAAGAGAGCTAGTCTGTAACAGTCTGTAAATTTTATTGGGGTGTTATGATTAAATCATTTAGGGGTAGGGGGGCACCTTAACACTGAAAAAGTTTGATGTCAGCATGAGATGTTCAGATTTGAAAACAGCTGTCTTGGTGCAGGGATGCAGCCATGATGGGATTTCGCAGGCGGATTGCTGGTCTCAGGCCTGATGAGATTCGGAATATTCCTAAGGAGGAATTGGTTGTGCCAACATCTATGGACGACATCATGGAAGCCATAAAAAAAGTTAACAAGAGTGTCTCTGAGAAAGATATTGAGAAGTATCTTAAATGGATGGAAGAATTTGGTTCTGTTTGATAAGAAACTATTTTATGGAGAGAACTTCACAGTTGGGCTTTGGGGTTTTTTTTTAATGAAGCAGATTGATCAGCTTTCTCTTATAAAGTCTAATAAAAATTGTTATTGTAAGACTTTTTTAACTTTTTAAAAATTTGTTATAAAAAGATGTTTGTGGTATTTTGCCATTAGTAACATTTAAAAACTCATACCATCTGAAAGTTAAAAGGCAGATGATGTTCAGGTCTTGTGGAAAGGTAATGAACTATGAATGGTAACTGGAGCTTTGTAAGACCATCAGGCTTGATCACAAAATGTAGACCAAGGTTAAATTATAATACAAGGATATTATAGAAATATTACAATGTTTAGATTGTGACACAAAAAGAAGAGCAACCCAAGCATTGTTTTGAAAGCAAATGTCCATTGTTGAGCAAATCCATGACATGACATCAGTTGATGATCGCGTGTCAAGGTTAAATGGCATATTTTTTCTCAGGAAATCACTTGTTTCTAAGCATTGATTTGAGAAAATCTGAAATTTGAGAAACTGAAAATCCTTAAAAATTGTCAATTTTTTTGAAAAAAGTTTCACTTTGCACACAGTGATGAGACATTCCAGTCTAAACACCATTAAACTATAGAATTTCCCCCATCTTGCTGTTTTCCTGTGATTTGCTGATGGGTGTGTATACATGCATTTTGAATTATTCTCTTGGGCTTAAAGACATTATATGGCCCCTTGCATTGTCTTTACACATTAATTTCCTCAAATCCAAAATAACAACTCCAAAGGTATGCTATACCCCTATACCAAAAAGAAAGAAACTTGCCTGAAATTTACGTTAATCTGATGCTACGTGTCATCAACAGAATGGTCAGCCAAGCTAAGGTCACCTAATGACCACGTGTTTTTGCCAGATGTACGTGCCCAAATACATGCACTTTTTTTTTAAAAGGCAACAACAGGGCAGCATGAGACTAGCTTAACAGTAACATTTAGATTAAATATCTTCCAAAAGACAACCCAAACAGAAAATGTCTGTTAACAGTAAAAGTTTTTAATTTTTAAGGGAAAGTGAGGGGGGGGGGGAGGATAAATTGCCAGGAAGCAGACTTTTGACCAAAAAAATCTTTTGTGATAGTATCACAATATCAAACAATGGAGGCATTTCAAATTCATTCAAATACATTGCATGATATGTTGATGTAGGCATTTGTATGTTCACAAACTATAAATGCATGCATCTCTCCACATCTCTATGCACTTTTTTTTGTTTTTTTGCTAAAACTTGTTTATGAGAAATGCTAACCAGATCTGTTTTAGCCAATGGTTCCTTCATACACCATGACTTTAATCACATGCAAACATTAAGGGCCTTTCTCTGTACAGAATTGGAAAAAATGAAATACAAATGAACACTGCTTATTATGAAAAAAAAGTAAAAATAAAAGGTTGGCACTTAATTTTGAGTGATTTAAAACATAAAATGGTAGCAACACTGACATGCTTTCTTTCACTTACATGCACACTTTAAAAGTACACAGAAAGACTCAGCAAATGCATAAAATAATCAGCTCTTGTGATGAGCCAGAAGTATAGTATGCACACACATAAAAAGTGCAGATCATATGTATGGGTGGCAGTTGTTTCAAACTTTGCACTTTCTTCACAAGTTATGAGAAGTCAAAAATTTTCAGACTATCATATAAACATGAGCATAGTCCAAATGAAAATGTCCAAGAGTTACCCAATAGTTGCGTCCAGTTCCACCTACTACCAACAGTAAAAAGTGATCTGGGATGATGCAGAAGGCATTCAAATTCCTTTGGTTTTGGCATGTTCATAAGATACTAAATTATTACATAATAAATTATTTAAAGTGTTTAATCTTGTACAATCCAGGTTTTGGTGTCTTAACTATGCACACATCACACATTTTCAACACACATTGCCCAAGTGTTTATTACTACGAGGTTGAGTCGTGTATCTGAAAAACTGACACTTTGCTATTGGTCTTATTAACTTTTTGATAGTCTGCACATATCTTGAACCTAACCACATCCTTGCACATACTGATGATACAGGTACCCATTCATCCGCATCAATTTCTTTCACTCATACCTATCCAACAGCAAAAAGTCAACTGGCTGTCCACCCTTATATATTTGTCACCACTATAATTTCTGTCACAAGCAGGAAATATACTGAAATGCTTTAAAGCCAAGATTCAAAGGATAAAATTTTTAATCACCTTTTGTATTGGTCTGCGGCAAACTGGACAGAGCAAACCCTTTCGCTTGAGACGCTTTGCACATCTGTAGCAGCAAACCTGGTGGCCAGAGTTGCCATGGATGATGCTGCCTGTCTTTGGCCGTGATGCGCACACCACACAAACGTCACTGGAAGGTGCCACAGCATCCAGATCGATGCCCAGTCCCCTGTGCCATCTTCCCTGCTCCTTACCCTTGTTCACCACCACCCCCTTACTTCCACTAGGTTTTGGTTCATTTTCACCCTTGTGGCTTGATGTCAATGATACACTGCTCAAACCAGAATCCTGCGAGTTTTTGCAAGTGAATGTGTCTGGAACGTTCTCATCAGACAGCAGGGAGTCCGAATTTTGTCCCGATGAGGATGCCGAGATCACTCTCACAATCCTTCTCTTTTTCCCTCCTCCTCTTGCACTTCGTGAAATGCAGCGACCACTGGTCCCCGGTGTGGTCTCATCAGTGCTCTCTGACGAGAAGGCCCAATATTTTAATCTGCTGGAAGAAGGAAGAACTGATCCAGATGGCCCCATATGCTTATCTTTAAACCAGCCAGGTCTTAGATTCCAACATTTACTGCAGTGGCCATGGTATGGAATATTTTGGGTCCGACACTCATCACAAACCCATAGATCCTATTTAGAACACAGAAACAATTTGACAATAAATTCTCGAATCTGTTAAGCATGCACAATAAATAATAAAAAAACATCCCCACAAGACAAATACCTGCACCAGTGCCAAAAGAGAGGAAAGTATTTACTGAGTAATTATTCCAAGTTTTTAGCTTCACCTCTTGATGAAGCATGTGACTACTGTGAAGTAGTATGTTTCATGGACTATACATGATCCATGCTTGCTAAAGCACAGGTTTGATATGTCTCTTTTCTTTTTTTTAGATCCTTTTAATACATGGTGATTCAGTTGGCAGGATTAGGGTTAAAGAAAGCAAGGGAGGGAATTAACATCCTTTTCTAAGCTGTTAAAAGTGAACAGGCTGGTCTATTCCTTATGCACTTACTGCTAAGGGTAACAGAGAAGAGAAAACATTGTACATATGAGAAAAAATACACACGTAGAAAAGGAAGACAAAAAAGAAAAAAACCCATTACCACAACTGAAAGTTTTAAGTTTCTATATGTTGACCTCCCTTATCCACCGAAGTGAATTATTTGGATATCTACAGAAGTATCAAGTGTTCAGTCCTTTGTAAGTGCATTTAGCTTTGCTCTAAAGTCTGATTTATACTATCATATTATATATCAGTTGTATCTTAGAAACCTACAATCCTTAGAATATGAACAACAGCATCTTGAACATAAAGAACTTCTTACAGCAGTGGACAGTTCAGTGTCTGTGCTGTCCTCTGTGTCACTGTAGTCTGCCCAGAATTCCACATCACTCTCTTTGCACACCACAAGAATGTCCTAGGGATGATAGAAATTACACAAGTTGAGATTTATGCTATTTGTCCCATAGGATAATGGCTTTCTCTTCACAAAAAATACACTGAACAGATTATTGAAAAGGCATCCTCAAGAAGCAAAACAGTGCTTTCCCCTTATCTATGATAGTGGTAAAGATTGTTGAAAGTTTTGACTACAGGGGTTTTTATAGTCTCCCTTTAGATGGTTATTTAAATTTTAAAAAAGTCCCAGGTTTGAGCATAACTCCAGAAGGCTGGTTTTCTTCCAGATTCCAAAATGCTTATTTTCAGATCACAAAGCTATTTAAATTTACTTATTCATTTTCCATATCTTGTAGAGGGAACCTTTCCCTTCAGCTTACTTTTCCAGATTCGCGTGAACTGATGTCAGACTCAGAGCGATGATCACTTGATTCAACTTCATACTCAAGGGAAAATTCATCCGAATCATACTGGACGGAAATTGAGTCCTCCTCAATGGTTCGTTGGGAAGATTCCTGACAGAAAGGGTAGAAAAAAGATGATGTCACATAATTTTTAAAATGCATGATAATTCTCATGAGTGATTTGCTGAAAGTTCATTGCAGAAAATCTTTAAGTGGGAGAAAAAAAACTTTACCTGCTGTAGATCATCACCAGCTCTTGTTTTGGTCGCCATGTTGACTTGGAAGCAACAAGGCGAGTCTCCATCTACCTCATCAGAATATGATATATTCAATGATGTGCTGCTGTGATGGCGTTTCTTGTTATTTAGTGGAGATGTAGATTCTGTATTTAATAATAAAATTTTCATGGTCACCTTTTCCGTCTTTCTTAAAATAAAAAAATGGTTTAATAATGGTTCATTTGTCATGGCTCCTTGCTACAAAAAACAAACAAACAAACAAAAAACATGTATCTGTGTATCTCGTGCGTTGAAAGTACAACTTCTCAGCTTTCTTTAATATCTTCAGATAGCACCAAATACTTAGTCCAAAACAATGAAATGCTGGTCTAAATTCTTTTAAATCTGCTTTACTTTGTTATACTATGTGATACAACTATTAGTAACACACTGAAAATCTTAAACTGTTAATGATACATACAAAAATCATACACATGGCATGGAGATTAAAAGGATAAATACAAACTCCAAAATACATTGGCTAACAATCCAATATTTTATAAAATTAGCTGAAGGTTTAACACCACATCCATACTTGGAGTCAGAAACCAAAGAAATACATTTTAATAGCAGACCTGAGGGCCTTTTTCCTTGACAATGGCTACTATTGCTAGGACTGTCAGAGCAAAAGATTTCTGGGAAAGTTGTGCTTGTTATGACAGGGCAGTGTCCTGATGTCACTGTTGAACTGGCTTTTTGTTTCTGAAACATCCAGCATGCATCAACAACCAGACCTACTGCTATTTTTCAGTTCTATCTTTGCAAAGTTATAAAATACAATTTTGTTAGAATAAATAAGTTAAAAATTCACAAAAAAGACCACAGTCTCTCTTGTAAGTTCCAAGCCATTTTCACATTAAGCCAGATCATTTATATTCATCTCCATGTGTGTGCATATGCCAGAGGGGCTTGAGGAAGAAGGCTGCAGAAATGAAAATTAGATCAAACTTACCGCCCCAGTTTCAATTATAGGTGAACTCTTCACAGTGTTGATGCTGCTGCTGCCAGTGGTTGAGGCATCACTGACACCAGGTGTTGCGCTAGGGTTTATTGCACGCTTTACTAGCTGCCTCCTTATTCTTACACAGGTGTCCGGCACAGGTGCTGAATTTTTTAAGAAAAGGCCCCTACAAAAAGAAAATGTTCCAAGTTTATGATGTGCTTGATGTTTAGGATTGTATAGCACAGCACCTGTCATCACAACATAGAGATTTAGGTGTTGTGGGTTTGTATCTTGGTTAATGATAATAATAATGGTGTGAGCTTTGATAGCATTTTGTCCCAGCTAAAGCCAGGCTCTCCACACATTACAAACACAAAAAGACAAAATTCCTGTGGCTCTTCAAAGTTAATGGGAATGCCAGGTTGATCTTCTCCGGATGACATTCATACATCAAAATGTCAATGAGACAGTCATTGCACTGGAGCTGAATAGATCAATAATCAAACACATAGATCAAATTGTCAGGAGAATATCCAGATGATCACAAAGCAGAAATTGCAGTACAATGTTGAAACACAGGACTGTTTGGCACTGAAGTAAAGTCTATCCCAGGGACGACTTGTAAAAACGAAGAAACTGTAATGGCATCATCAGCTGTACACCTGTATGCGGCTGGCTGATCTCCATAGGTGTCTCAGCTAAGCCCTACAATATCACCATTGTCCACGTATACGCTCCAACTTGCATGGAGACAACAAAGTGTAAGAGTTTTACCAACAATTAGATAAGGTTGTGAAGGCAGTTCTGAAAAAGGACATCCTTGTTGTACTTGGTAACTAGAATGCCAACATCGGCCCAGAGGCCTACCACCAATGGGCAGGAACGGTGGGGAAATTTGGCCTTGGCAAAACCAACGACAGGGGCATCAGACTCCTAGAATTTGCACAGGGTCAGAGACTCACTTTAGCCAACACCTTACACCTCCACAAGAAATCAAGGATGGCCACGTGGCACTCACCAGACAGATTGGTCCATAATCAAATCGACTATATCCTGCTGCCAAGACGCTTCAAATCCAGCATCAACAAGGCCAAGACAAGGACGTACCCAGACAGTGACATAGGTAGCAACCATGACCTGATTCTAATGAACCTAAAGCTGAAAGTTAAGCAACTCTTAAACACCCTCCAAATTCGCTTTGATTTGGAAAAGATGCAAGAACCGAATGTTACAGACGTCTTCAAGGTCCCAGTTGGAGGAAACTAAGCTTCACTGAACCTGGTGGTATGTGATGTAGACACCCTCGCTTGAAACATCAAAGAGGTGCTACTGTCGACAGCCCAGGAGGTTCTAGGGCGACATAGGAATAAGAAACAGCCATGGGTCATGAACGAAATCCTAGGCCTCTGTGAGCAAAGGAAGGCCTTGAAGAGAGAAAAAAGCAAACCTGAAGCTACTACCAAATACAAGGAAGTGAACTGTGCCATCAAAAAAGGGATGAAGGCAGCTAGGGAGAACTGGATAGAAAGCCAGTGCCAGGGCATAGAGGAGGGAATAGCATGAGGTGACAGCAAAAAAGGCCTACCAACTACTGAAGACCCTCACCAAGACAGATCTGTACAAGATCTTAATCATCGAAGACAGCAATGGCCACCTTCTCACAGAAATCAATGCTGTACTCAACCGATAGATTGAGTACTGCAAAGACCTGTACAACGTCCAGCTGAAGATTGACACCAACATCCTCCAAAACAACCAGACTAGAAACAGAGACCTGCAAACCTACTAGTCCTATAGGAAGAGGTCTGAAGGTCATACAGAACCACATCAACACTGCAGAAGAACAGGCTGGATTCAGACCACGCAGAAGCACAATTGAGCAAATCTTTAACTGTCGCATCCTTATCGAAAAGCATCTTCAGCACCAGCGAGACCTCTATCATATCGTAGTGTGTGTAACTGAAGGTGGTAGACAAATTTTCTGCGTTGACTATTAGAATACAACTTTATTAATCTACAAGGGCAGTTACAAGAAAGATTTATAGGTGTACAAATGTATATGTGTTGACTGCAGTGAATAAAGTTCCTACTAGAATATATATATATACACACACATAACAGTTGGTACAGTGCATTAGGTCATCTCTGGTCAACATCACAGCCAGCAGAACTGATCAAGTGTATGGCATGTGAAATGAATGAAATGCAGTTAAAATTCGTTCTGTATTCTGGCACCGTATCTCCGCAGCCAGACATAATCAGGAATAACACATAAGAGAGCAGATTTTCCAGTTTTTTTCTATCAACATGGAAAGGAAGAGCAGTCAATGCAAGTTCTCATGTTGACAGAGGTACAAAATCTCAAGCTTTGTGGTCTGTCATGTATTTGGTTTATTGGATATAAGCAAGAATGAGCAAAGGCTAATGACTTTCACCATAAAGAAATAAATCAAAAAGTAACCAAGCAACAAACATATGGTAAGGATAGTGCAGTTCATCCTTGACTTGACATAGTTCTAGATGTCTGCTTTAAAAGAGTCTGTCGATATCCGACAGCTGACCACTTTGCGAGAGGATTGCCAGGAAAGGTAGCCTGGTATGAGCAGACTGCCAGCAGCCAAGTTATATGTAAGGTCCTTGATTTCAGTTATGGACAAACATGAAACAAAGAGACAAAAGGACAGGTTTATCCAACAGTTTCTTTTAGCAGCATGCAGACTGGTACTCACACCGCATCATTCACCGTGAAGCTGCTGACCCGAAAGACCATGCCCAGCTTGTCCTGGCCACAATGGACAATACTTGGATCTGCCTTGTCAAAAAGTTGATGCTTGATGATGTAATCTTTAACATGGTGGACAATCTGCACAGAAGTGAGTCACAATGCAAGTCTCAAAAAGCTGCACACTGTCCATGCATGAGCAAGGTCTAGAAGTCATCCCACCCACAAACAATCCCACAAAAAAATTTAAAGATTCCTTTTCACATTTTCTACTGCCTGACTCATCAAAAACCTACTAGTGCCAACTCAAATCAGCTTGTAATTTATTTACAAATCATTAGTATTGGCTTATCATGTGACAAAATCTCTACATTTAAAAATGAAACAATAAAAAGCAGTCTACTGAAAAGAAATACCATGCTCATTAGAGTATTTTGAATAAAAAGTCATTTTTTTAATAGGCAGTACTAAATATACTGAAATTTATTTTCCGGAAACATACAAATATTGCAATGGAAACTCTTCTTCTGCAACAAAGCGGACAGTGCGTGAAAAGGCATTAGAATATAAAGATCATAAAATATAGGACTAAGAAACCGCCCCCCCCCCCAAAAAAAAAATCTGATCCAACAAGAACGAACAGAAAAAAAGATACAGAAATAAATCCTTTTATTTTTCATCATAAATCTCAAACAGATGTTGAAGTGATATGAACGAAAAGAAAGAAATACAAAGAAAGGAATAAAGATGTTGCTAGAGATTTTTTTTAAACTTTACCTCTTTAATGGTAAACACTTCACTCTGTGCACCAGCCTCACGAAGGATTTCCAGGAAAGCTAACCTGGGACGGAACTGAAAATAACATGTATGGTGGACATATAAACAGATGTCTGCAAATAAACTGGAATGATGATTTCAGTTTCATGTTGTTGTGTTATAATTATTCTCCCAAGCAAGCATAATTTTGAGCAGTAACATTAGGTATGTGTCTACTTCATGTGGACAAGCAAGAATGGGACTCTTTGAATTCTTATTACCATAGGTATGTGGACTGTTGTAGTCTCTTCCTCTATTGTGTACTGTCTTTCTGGGGCCATGAGTTGTCCAGCTGTGTGATTCATATCTTTGTCTGTTAAGGAGGTACCAAGGGTTTCGGAATTTGCACTGTCACTTTCTTCCTGCAGACACCCAAGACATATTAATTTAAAATTTTCATCCTTAGAATACCGCTATAACTTTAGAAAAAATTATTTCCAAATATTTTGGACAAGGATAATAATGTCACATGTATGTTAGCTATGCCATAATAATTCTCTATCAAAATGTCCTGTACAATACTACAATCTACATACTTGTATCACACTGCCCATATGCACTTGCATCTCCATTTAGCAATACCTAAATCAAATGTCAAAGAAAAAAATCAATAAATGATGCAGAACATAAATCAGAAGAAATGTTCTAGGGATGTGCTCTGTAAACTGTAGTTAGGATGCATGCTGCATGTCACACCCGATTTGGGTAAATGGTACCATCCTTTAAAGCAATGCATATGTCCACTTGCATGTGCGCATGCGCAACACACATTCTCCCCCTTTTCTCTCACACTCTTTCTCCCTCCTCTCACACACTCTTTCTCTCACAATATTTCATTCCCCCCTCTCTCTTACACTTTCTCTCTCTCTCTCTCTCACACACACAGTCTTTGTCCTACCTCTCTCACACTCTTCTCCCTCCTTCTCTCACACACACCCTTTCTCTCTCCTCCTCTCTCTCTCTCTCTCACACACAGTCTTTGTCATACTGACCCAATCATTGTGTGCAGAAGAGGAAAGGGTGTTACTTCGGGTGAAAGGTATTGAGGATTATTTAAAGAAAACATGCTCCTGCTTGCAGTGGATCAATTACAGAGATAAGGGTAACAACTCTCTTGTCTGGCGCTCCCTCTGTATTGATCTAGCCAGCCAGCTTAGCCAGGTTTAATGCTGATAAAGCTATACTTTGCCTCTTTACTGTTTTACATTACAACTGTGTGACATTACAAATTAGGCCCCTTTTGTGTGGCAAAGAGAAACCAAAGGTCAAGAAAGAAGGGCAGCTTTTATGGCCAAAAGTGATATTTTCTTCTTGAACAAATGCTACTGAAGTCTTGGATATTATAAAAGGTTTACCACTAAACATATTCCATATATCAGGAGTAACAAGGGAAACTTTTATAAAAGATAATCAGAGTGATCAACTATGCCATACATAAATTTTACAATATGGTATTAAAATCATCTTTTTATAAGATGTCCCTTCCAGTTAAATAGTATGTATGCATGTATGACATAGGAACATGCATATCTGTAAACCATTTGAGCATAAACTGAGAAAAAATATATATGTATGAACTTCCCATTCAATTATGACATATGATACACATTAATATAAAAATATAGCAATAGATTCAGTGTGAATACAGCATGTTTTACTTCTGTATATGCTTTTTAAACAGCTCATTACTGACAACTGCATGGCTCACAGACTAAATAATTAACACTATTCTTGGCACTACATAACCAAAGCTGAGCTTGTGACAAATTTAGCCTTTGAATTAATAAAGCTAAACGATGGCAGAAAGCAAGGGAGGGATCAAAAAGATGTTACAAACAAATGAAAAGCATGTGTGCATGCACATGCAGTCATTGTAAATCTACTATACTTGCTGTGGTAAAAAAAAAAAATAGTTCACAAAATCCAACTTAAGACCACTCATTCTGTCAAGATAATTATCTGTAGTACTAATCAGATTTAATTGTGCTGCTATCAATGCAATCATAACTGCTCTGCTGCACACCAACGTATAATTAAGACTACAATCAATTTATGATAAAAGAGAGGTATGAAAAGAAGCAACATGTTCAGACAGAGAAAGACATGTTTGGGCCATTGACAAATGCACTGATATAATGTGCCTGACTGTGCCAATCAATATTTTTCCTTTCCTGTGGCAAATGAATGATCTGGGAACAAGGAGCAGAGAGATTATGGAATAAAAAAAAATAGTCAGGTACATAAGTGACTCTTTTCCCCATACCAATTTTTATTTGTAACATAAGCCATCAATGCTTGTAACTGAAAAATGAAGCCTTTCAGTTAGTTACACAATACATCAGGTGGTTTATCAATAATATGTCACAAAATTGATTTTACATGGTAGATACTAGCTTTCAGAGAATCTGAAGGAAAAGTACAAGACTTCTGAAGGATGAAGAAAAACCATAAGAAAATACTCTCATGTTAAAGTATTCTAATTCGGAACTAAGTAAGATTTCTAATTCAACCTTGTGATTATACTGATCAAAGAAATAAAATAAAAACACACAGCAAGATTTAAGACGAGAAAGAAAGAGAGAGAGACAAACACACAGAGGGAGAAAGAGAGAAAAAAAACATCACTTTTATTAACAGCCACGAGAACTCCCAACTATGCTAACGCTGCCTTTATCATAATTCTTGTTTTGGAGATTGACTTCCATGATTTACAACAGCAGTTTACAGGAGGTGAAAACACTGATTTAAGGATTATCAATTAATTAATCTAAGTAGTTTTAAATAAAGTATATATAAATATATATATATATATGTTTTTGTTTGCTGAAAGATTGTGTTTAGAACTTTTAAATTAATTGACACAAATACACCTACATTAAATCAGATGTGCACAAAAATCCACAAAAAGCAACACTAGAACAGATATATTGTATGTAAATGCTTACCTTTGCAAAATAACTGGCTTTTGTTATGCAATGGCAATGCTGCAACCACCCACGAAAACACATATACACACCAAAAAGGTTAAATTTCGGGACGTGAACTATGTAGCTTTAGGTAAGATCTTCCAGACCAAATGGCATAGAATGCACATTACACTCAAGTGTATTCTTCACTGGTGACCACAATAACAGACTGAGTAACAGGCAGCCCACCTGTCCACATCCACAGAATGAGTCTCTGCTTGTCAGCCCTTGCTCTGGCAGAGTTCCAGCACAGGAAAAAATATCAATACTTTCCTCTAACCTGAGCTTAACTGAGAAAGAGCACAGTTTTCCTGGATTTCTCAGCTCTGAATATGAGCAGGGAAACAAGAGAAATCTCATCCAGCCACAGACTTCAAAATTAAAAAAAACAAACTACACAGACCACCTGTAATATACTCTTCTAGATCAAACTGCTATGATGCTTCGAAGATTTGCTCTGGAGCTGCTGAAGTTCTAAGCCCATAACAAATTGGTGCAACGAGGATTTCATGAAACCTAAATATAGTTTAAAAGGCAGGATGTTTGGTGGGGACAGGAAAATAGGAGTGCCCCTATGTTCTATAGCTCTCCATTTAAGGGACAAAGTGGCAAAAACCAAACCAAACCAAAACAAAACAAACAGATACTGAAGCAAGCAACAGCCATTACCTTTGTATTTTCTGTCTCCTCTTTATCTTTCTCTTTCATGTTAGACATTGCAAACATCTGATGTTATGACAATCTGGAAGAAGCAAATGATGCATTTCAATACAGACTCTTAAGTCACATCTCAACACAAATGTGGTAAAATTTTAATTCCAAAGTAATCAATATTTTATACATTATGTATTCAAGCAGTGTTCACAGAAGTCACTTAATTGCTAATCCTGCCTGAAACAAATTTACATAAAATACAAATTTAAATTAAAAAAAAATTCTCATAATACTGAACTTCAAGTGTTAAAGTGTTAAAAGCGAGCGTAAGTTCATCCTCTTGCAAGTTTCTTAAGTTGCGATTAAAAAAGGAATTGCAGAGAAGCTCCAATCCTTACCATTTTAACTATTTTTATGGACATATACCACAGCATCTTCCAAACACGCAACAGTCTCGCAATAGCCGGCGTTGGAAAAAAGAGCACTGGACTTTTATTACCGATGCTGCCACAATGTATCACAATTTCACTCTGATAAAAGTAA
The DNA here is from genome assembly GCA_004794655.1 of Marisa cornuarietis. NCBI lineage: Eukaryota > Metazoa > Mollusca > Gastropoda > Architaenioglossa > Ampullariidae > Marisa > Marisa cornuarietis. Next base: position 1,979,935 of record SMMW01000616.1, read on the forward strand.
CTACTGTTCATCCAATAGCTCCCCATTTTTCGAATTTCTGTAATGCATCATTGCATGCAAATAATGTTAACACCTCAGCACGTCTGGCAGTCATTGTACAAAAAAAAAACAAACCGCACACTTCTTTCAGCACACGTGTGCGGGACGTTTAAAACACGCAGTCATGTTGGTGCATGCCGAGAAACGTGGTTTATGTTTACTACGACATATCGTACGACGTAAGCCTTATCCAAATATAGAGCTGATCACACAGGTACTTTCAGCACTCTCACGCACACTTAAACGGCTTGGGTGAGTAGTACAGCCACCTGTCTCAGCCGTTTAGTTCTTTCCTCAGCTACACAGCGCCTCACTGATCCACTTTCATCAAGGGCTACGGCAACGGGCTGCCTACCACAGCACGCATTCTCGACATGTTCAGACATGCCCGTCTAAACATAACTTTGGCGAGTTGCCGTGGGAAAACCCCTGAACAGTTAATCAGAACATGGGTTAAACGCATTGAATTAGTGTTTATTGTGATGTGCATTCTCCAGTATGAAGGGTATTACATAGTAACTAAAGTCCAGAGGGAAGGTGTAGCTTGACTTATTCGTATTTACCTTAAACTTTGAGGAACTCGCCACAAACGCGGAAAGAGCAGCGAGATTTGGCTAGCCAAGAAAACAAGGGATGCGAATGTTACAGTATGTGTCAGCCATGTAATATCACTCTCACCTCTGTATCAAACTTCACTATGTTTTCGTTTTGCACAGCCCTACCAAGAAGGTTTTCGTAGTTTTTGGGATCAGAAGGGATTTAACTAGCAACATCTTGATGGATTTCACAAGATGTGCTTCAGATGAAGTTAAGATTGTTTTTAGACGTCCAGAACTCAACTGCTCCTCTCGTCTTCCCTTGGACTTGCAAATTTTGGTCACACCACTTCTTCATTCTCTTCGTTGGCTACCAGTTAAAGCTAGAATAGACTACAAGCTCTCAGCTCTGTGCTGTGCATTTTTTGATGGCTCTTACTTTGATCTTATCTGTCCACACTCCTGCTCGAAACATTCGCTCCTCGTCAGACTCCCACATTCTATCCCTCCCTCCCTCTCACAGTCACATACGGACAACGGACGTTCTCCCTCTGTGCTGCTAAGCAGTGGAACTTTCTTCCACATCACATTCGCCACAGTTCTTATCGAAGGCTAAATTCAAACGTTCTCTGAAAACATATCTGTTCACTAAGTACTATCCTGAACTCCCATTGCAATATTGTCTGTCATGTTAACCATCATATGATGACTCCATCTTACACTGTCTATAGTACCTATATCTCGTCATACGTTCTACATCATACTTCCCCATTATTGTACTTCATCTTTACGTTGTTCAATGTGCCTATTACGTATCTCACCGTCCACTTTTTCTGTTATCTAATGTTTGTCATTACTTGTCTGCGCAGAGAGTGCGATCTATCTTGGTCGTGATGCTGCACAAGTACGCATATTTTTATTATACCTATTTTGAATTTCTTTTAATGCCACGCTTCATAACGAATTCTTGGTTACAAAGATTATACTACAGTTGGTTTCTTTTTTTCTCTCTCTCTCTCCCTATCCCAACCGCCATTATCCTTGGTCCTTCTGCAATGCCCAGCACAACACACGCACAATTCAATCACTATATTCCCATCGGCAGATTTTTCGGCATCAACCGTATGCAACCCGGCCGATAAAAACTTGAACACATAGACTGCCAAGCATTTTGAGCTTTGCTTTATTTCCATTAAAACTCAAATATTTAGTACTGCATATTAACAAACGACTTAGTTGTATGAAAATTAACTGGTTATATACCAGTTAAAAAGAAATTGATTAAAAAGGCATGATCAAGGCCAAGGGAAGGATTAAAAAAGAAGAGCATAGAACTATAGGGGTTCAGGATGAGGATTAAAAGATTGTGTTTCATCATTACAAACAATAAAGTGTAACATTTATTAATTTACAGTACAATAAAAATTGTACCAAATCTGAATTGTGTGCTTTTAGTCTTATATAATGATATGCTTTTTATATAAAAGAGTAAATCTATAAAATTATGCTGTTGAATAAGAACATTTGTTCTGAGATCTATGATACTTTCATCACATTTAGATGCTTTCATAAAACGTGCAAAATTTAATATTCTGAAGAAAAATCAAATGCGTGCTCTGATGAAAAAAATTCACAAAAAGCCTGGTGCAAGATCTGAAATGAAAATAATGAAAATTCATCTGCATGAAACACATAAATTTTACTAAATGCTATGAAAGAAATCATAAACTTTGGACTTGACATGTCTTTTTGAAGTAAATCCATACAATTAACAAAAGGGCTACCTGAGTAACAATTATTTTGAAAACAAAGGAGTATCCTCCTGCTCGCAAATGACAACTTAAGTTTCAGTTATGCTCTGAAACTGATGCTACCCATTTAGTGCTTTCTGTTGTACATGTTTCCTGATAAAGGTAGTGGTAATTTATTTTAAAGGAAACTGGTATCATAAGCATTTATAAATATGTGCACCATTCTAATAGACATACAATTGGTTTAATTTTCTAGTTAAAGTTCTTTAAAAACGCTATAGAATTTTACAAAAAAACTACAACTTTAGGGTAGATGATATTGATTTAATCACTATTACTTTATAATGGTTTCAAAATAATAATAATAATAATAATAATAATAATATTTATAGCACATTTCCCCACATGGAGGCAAGTTCAACGTGCTTTACAAGACACAAGAGGCAGGAGGTATTGATGCCATATGATAGAGAAGGGCATCTCAACCAGGCAATCATACAAACACACGTACGGCAAACACTGCCAGAAAGATGAAGGAACGCAGAGAGAGGAAGGAGAAAGTAATATTAAACTGATTACAGTAGTTGTTTCCAAGAGGTTTTAAGTACAGACCAGAAAGCATATAGAGTCTCCTCTGTATGGTGAGACACGCAGAGGATTCCAAATACTGGAGGCCAGCAAAAGAAGACGATAGCCATACCTCTCCAGTTTAATACATGGGACAGTGAGAAAATCAGCGGAGGCAGAAAAAACCTGCCAGGCGAGTAGGGCAATACATAGATTGGGGTAAGGATATGAACAACACGATAGCAAAGTATGGAGATCTTGAATTCAATGGGAGCCTGAGCTTATAACCAAAGTTATAAAGCCATAACCAAAATGCATACCCAGAGATTGCACTTAGGTATGCCTTGAAATGAAATAAGACACTTTTTCTACAGGATAAAAAAAAAATCTGTTTCTACCTAATCTAAAAGATTGATTTTTTGATGACATTTATGTTTGAGATAAAAATTGTATGGATTTAGGGAGGAATTCAAAATCTCGCATTGGTACAAACTAAAAGATTGTTAGATTCAATTAATCACAAAATGCATACATTTAACTATATATATATATATGTGTGTGTGTGTGTACTGTGTATCAAGAATTTCTGTCATGTCTGCCCAAATGTCATATAAGCAATATCCCTTTTTTTTTTCTTAGTCTGGAAAAATGAGATCTTATTTGACATAAATTTTCTTATTTTCATAAACTTCCAAGTAACCAAAACTAGAAATGTCACTAGATCACAGAGTATACAAATGGACTAAACAGTTTTTCAAGCATCCAACTGCATATGCATAAGACCAGAATCAATTCACGAGTTGAAATCACAATTTTATGTATCAGTGGAAAAACAGAAAACATATGATGATGTCTCTTTCTGAAATAGTGATGTGTGCATGCACACACACACACACACAATCACTGAACAATTAAGCACTAATAAATTTACAGCCCATTTAGTTGATTGGGTTTTTTATGAGGTAAAGATGGAGCAATTAAACAACAACACTAACTGTACTTTTTCAGACCTAACAATGTATTCACAAGCTTTGTAAGCAATGACTTTTATAAAAGGGGGAAATCTTCATAGTGTTATTAGTGCTAACAGAGGAAACACTACAACTGCAGCCCTAAAAGTAATACTCTTAAGATAGCCTTCAAATATGATTACTAGGGTAAAATACAATGAAGTAATAGCCTTGGAATCTGTCATGCTAATATACATAAAACTGTGAAGACCAGATACTGCAAAAGGCCCTGAGAGCTAAACATTTAGTGTATAAGAAATCACAATGCTCAGGGATAAACAGTAGTGTCAACTCTAAAATTGATTCTTGGTATGTTCTATAAAAATAGAGTGATCCTGGCAACCACATAAAAAGTATGTCAGTGCATGAGCATTCTTCGCTGAAACATAGTCACATCCTCAGGTGTGGAATATCTTTCAGCAGATATAGACACATGCAGATATATTCATACATTTATACACAAAAGCTAACATAAAAAAATGCAAATGCTGAAATATACATATTCCAACATTCCTCTTAGACTGCTAATGACTATCGTAACTGCAGATCAAAATAACTGACAAAAATGAGTATTCTCAAAAATGCAATAATCCAGTTTTTAAAAGAAAAAATGATTCTGCAAAGACCATTAGAAAATGTTGAGATAAAAATGTAAAATATAAAAAAAATGACAGCACAATCAAGTATTCATGATATGTCAAACAGAAAATGGGACTGAACAACTGGTTTCTCATGACATGCAGTTTAAGCAGCTGCAGAAAAATCATGAATTTTTCAAGTTTAATATAACTATTCTATAAATGCATTCATTACAAAACAAATTAGAAAACTGATTTACAGTTTGTCTTAAAAATTGCAGGAGAATAATTTATCACCCAACATTCTTATTAGATTTAGTAGACTAGGAAGCAATTATAATATCCTTCAACCCAGGTGAAAAACAATTTTCATGCCTCTGTGGTAATACTATAACAGGTAATTCTAGGCTGCGGCCTTGCGGGATTCCCGCAAAATTTCGCCGAGGGGCGCATAGTCTGAAAGTCAGCGAGCGACCATGCGCCCGCAAATATACCGTGTCTGGCGCACTTTTGAACACGCAATGCGGCACTTCACAAATAATTGTTGTCATTCTTCGCGCTGGTTTGAAACTGACCCTCTAAAATCGATGCTATAATGACTGGACAGTTTTCAAACTGACCACTTGTTATCCATCTGATGTAATCTGCTCCAAATTTCGCGCCAGGAAGTAAATTTTTGACGCGGCCACAGCGAAAACATTTGGGACGGGAGAGATCAAAGGGTATTGGAAGCAAGCGAGTTGAAAACAAAGTGAACGCGACTGTCAACTCTGTTTGACTTTTCGTTCACGACAAGAACAGCAGAAGATGCCCCGGAAAGTAGAAATCGACAAGGACAGAAAGAAACAGAAACTCGTCAGAGTGTGCCGCACACATTGTTGGAACTGAAAATGTAGACAATGAAATAGACAAATTGAGACAGAGACCGCACGTAAAAAACCACGCATCAAGAGAACCCGTCAGTGTGAATGGCTAAAGAAATGGCCTTGGCTAATGAACGAGGAGGAAGGCATGAGATGTAAAGTTGCCTAAAACAATCAGAATAACGCGTTTACAACCCCGGATGTGTTAAGTAATGAACGAGGACGCTGCAGAGACATTCGGACATCCAACCACAGGCACTCTTTGGAGGCTGAAATTATTTTCAAGTCTAATTTATTTCTGTCCTCATGAACTTATGCCGGCGGTATTATATAACACTTAAAAACAACGTTGCGAACTTGATACAATATCACAGGACATAGAAGCTATCAGGGTTGCTTTTGCGACAATCTGTGCAAGAATATTAATGACAGGTTCCCAAAAGATGCAGGTGATGTTGCCTCTGGATTTTGAGTTCTTTCCATGCGCCCAACTTTTTCCTGTCTGCAGAAAACAGAACACCTTATGGAGACAAAGAGTTAAATATCTTAACAGATTTCTTTGGAAAACCAGCACAAGTGGGCAGCAAATTCAGTAAAATCTTGCTTGACAAAGCATATTTAGAGGAATGGATTGTTATCAAAGAAACTGTAACGCAGAATGCATATCGGAGAGATTCCACGAGCTGTTTAAACTGTTATTTGAGTTTTACAGGGATTCATTTCCCAATTTGCTGGTTCTTGTAAAGCTGTGCCTCCTTATGCTATACCACAATGCAGGCTGTTAGAGGGGGCTTCAGCCATCAAAACCTAATAAAGTCTTCTCATAGAAGTTGCCTCGAGGAGAAACATTTAAACCCCTGCACTAATGAAAAGTGTCTAAACATTAGCTCATAGCCCAATGAGATGGACACAAAGACTAATTGGTTTGCAAATTTAGGATGCTATGATCACACTAATGATGATGAAAGATAATTTATCGATATAAAAGAAAAAGATATCTATGTGATTAATCTTCAATTTCTTGTGATTAATAAAGTATTTTGTTGTATACCAAATATTTATCAGAAAAAGCAGTGAAAATTTGTTTCAAGGGACCCCTTGTTTCATTTGAAGGGCCCCAGGGCCCCTCTTTTTGAAATCTAGAATTACCTCTGCTATAACTTTTGAAGAACGCAAGAAGCAAGTTAGCACTGTTTTGTTGTACTCCCTGTGATAAAGGACTATTAGTTTTACAGTCATCTTACATTCTTGCAGCATATTCATAACCGTATGAAGCAAAACTCATCTTTAACAAATTCTTCAATCTTATTCTCAAATTACCATGTTTGTAATATGAGGGGCAGTCAAATGAAACAGCAAATGCAGGGCAAATAATTTCTGTTCATGAACTCCTTGAGGAACTCTTGGAACATGGTCACACCATTAAGGTGAAGCAGTATGTGGGAGCTCTTGGGTGCCTGCGTTCAAAAATCAAAAACACATGCCCAGGACTTTTTGACACATGGTATCATTTTGTTACATGATAATGCACGCCCTCATACAGCGAATGTAGCAAAGGACAAGCTGCCACAGTTCCAGTGGGAAATACTGGATCACCCACCTTATAGATCAGATTTATCGCAATATGATTTCCACATCTTAGGTGAAATGAAGAAGCATCTGTAAGGCTACAAATTTCCATCAGACGCAGCAGTGCAGGAGGCTGTTTGCGAGTGGGTTCAATCCCAGCCCAAGGCATTTATGAATAGGGGATCCCATCACCTCGTTTCACAATGGAAGAAGTGCCTTGCCACCCATGGGGATTACTAACCAGTAAGTGAAATTCCATGTCTGAAATTTGTGTCCGCTATGTTTCATTTGACTGCTCCTCATAGTTCACAGCTATATTCTCACTTGCAGCCCAAATCCCACATTTCTGTAGTGCTCTCATGACATGCTGAAATCAAGTAGTTGTGTTTTTATCACTAGCCTTGTATACTAACACATGCACAGCCCTCATGGTTTGACAAAATGCACTTGTGCCCTTGCAGCAGGTACACTTATTCTCACAGAAAGACTCACAACCTGACTCTCACAAGCATAAAACGCATACTTTTGCTTTTACACTTAGAGGCAAATTCACCGCAACTGTTGCCATATTTTTTACATTCTTACAGCCACACTCTTGCCTTCTTAAGCCTAAACCTCATATTCTCACGGAATACTAATAATAACAATAGTAATTAAATTTGTAAAATGCACTTCCTCATGCAAGCAATCTGCATGAAAGACTACATGCAAACATAACTCCTGGCAAACATATTCTGATATTCTTATATCATGCTCATACATTTGTATATATACATAGGAAAAACTATCAGTCTTACAGATTTTCACCCTTTTCAAGCCTAACCATTTCATGCTCTTACTTTCATTGCCCCTTGCTATCATGCTTTATAAGAAGCTATATACAGAGAAATGAGGCATATCATAAATATTTATAAGTTTGGTCCTGATGTCATGAACATGGGTACATAAAGCTGCCATGACATGTTGCTTGCAAGTTACAGTGAAATTCGTTTTATAGTGTTTCACAGGTTCACTTCAGAAGGTCTCCAGAATTTGTTTCAATTTCACTTTCATTATGCTTTTACACTGTATTCAAAAGTTTACACCAAAGTGTCTGTACATTAGCCATACATTTAAGTGCTCACAAAAAAGAAGACCTCATTTGCAAGTTGAAGATTTAGGATGAAACAAAAATAGATCCTTTTTTACAAATTACTGAATTTTTGAAACAAACGTATGATTATGAATAATGATCAAGGGCAATAAAGAACAAATTTGTTAGATACACCATGGTTCAGTATTTTAAGAGTTCTTTTTCCTAGAAACAGATTCCACTTCTAAACATTCACAGGTGCTGGTATGAGATTTCACAGAGGTCTTGGATTCATCATTATAACATCACTGCATTTTACAGCAACATTTTTAATGTGCATAAAAAGTAAATTATGAGGACTTCATTAAGAGTTGAATGAAAAGGCAATTAACAAAATAATAGTAACCTACTCCCATTGGAAACAAAATTTAAAGATAGACCTAATGAGATCTATACTAACAGATTTTTTCAATGTTCTGAAACTTTAATACTGGGTTATGGACATAGATTTGGTAAAACAATTAGTTTGCTTATTAGCAAACATTATAAAGGCTGTAAGGAAATTTTAAATTAATATTTTAAATGGGTTTTGGATGACTTTATTTCTTTCTGTTGATACAGAAATTAAAATTCTTCCCAAAAAGTTGTGGTATTCTGAAGCACACAGGAAGTAGTCAATACCCATTATTATCTCTGTGCAAGCTGTTTAGTCTTATATGTCATGCATATGACATTCAATGCATTCTTCCATACTTTTACTAAGTATATGGATCCTTTAATGATGGAATTTAGACTAGCAGTGCATTGGTGTCTAATTAGTCATAAATATGCATCCGTTTTTGACGTAAGATGGAGAGCAATTTTACATTCATGATTCTAGTTTTTCATCATGAGAAAGCCACATCAAGATTTATCGTAACTGCTTAAACATCTTATTACCATTTCAACAGTTATTAAAAGTGGTGTTTTGTATCAAATGTTTATGTTTCAATTTTTTGTTCTGAGTATGTTTTCTTTTTTCATTGCATCATGGGTGTTGGGCTACTCCCACCTCCCCAAATCCACTAAATGTACAAGCTGGCTTAGATAAGATTACGTTGCTTCTGATAAATTAAACTGTGTACATTCTTGAATAGTAAAAATTGCAGTTTCAAGATGAGTAAGACTGAAACAGGGTAAGAGGCATAAACAGAGTGAACAGGATGGGAGGGGAGGTGAAGTTGAGCTGAGTATCTCCTTTCACTGCCAAAAAAAAAAAAAAAAAAAAAGAAATAAAGTGAGATGGATTCTATAAGGTGCAGAGGTTTTAAGACTTCTTTTCACCCCAAAAAGGCATGAAGGTTTGTGTCTTGTAATCCAAGACTTTTTGCCAAACTGCAACAAAAGAGGAGAAAAGTAAGCATCATCTTAGTACAATTGCACTGTAAACAAAATGCTTTGCAGATGACCATACACGGAGAGTGATGGGGGGAAAAACTCTGTATACACCATTTTCATTCTTTTCTAGACATTATACAGAGAAAGTAAAATACATTTTTGTATATACACATATGTAACTATATTTTTAATCAAAATATGAGACAATTCACTATCCATCCAGCACTTCTATTTTTTTTATAATCTCTACCTCTTTGTTCACTCAGACTATTTGTTTGTCAGACATGTATATGCAAAATTACATATAGTTAGGTCACAAGACGATAAACACATACTTTTAACACCCACAGGTGTCCTATTTCACACTTTGTTTCATTAATTTTGAAACAAAATCACAAGGCAGTAAATTCGGTTATTATTGCTCATTGCCTCAGATGTCTAAACTGCAATGTCCGAGGCAGCTTACTGCAGTCATAAAGACTACTTACTGACCTTATAACTAGCTCTGTGAAGGGCTTAGGTCCACAAACACAGAGTAAAGGTTTGATGCTGTCCTCTATGACTGGTATTTGATCTGCTAAATGAGCCTTGCATACTTGTCCCCGCAGCCCTGTCCAGTTTTCTGTAGCCTCTGACAAGATATATGTCACCTGGAACCTTGTAGACAAAAGGAATACTCTCAATTAAGATTTAAACCAGCAGAATTAATGTAAATAGAAGGAACAAACTGTTCAAGTATATATATTTAAACTAACTTAGAATGTGTAAACTTTCAAAAATATTTGATTTAAAGCAAATGCCTGAAATTTGAAAATAATTTTTCACATTCTTTTTTTGTGCGTGTTCAATATCAGTTGCCAAAGTATATTTAGAACTATCCTGAAGTGTGTGTAAAATATGGAATCCCAATATATATTTTTTGAAATTATGCCTGGCAGGCTAGTAAATATATTCATCAGATTGACAATGACAGCCCAGTGCACTATGGGAAGTAGACAAATTAATCTAGTTCCAGCAATGATAAAATTATCTCCCCAAGACACCCCAATGCATCTTAGATATAGCTCCCATAGGTCATCATGTAAGTACCACCTGCTGGAAGTACTGGCAAGAAAATCCAATTCATGCCTCCAGAAAATGTCCTGCTCTTTTTTGTTGTAAAACATGAGGTGCACTTGCCTGGGAAATGAAAATAGCCATGATTAATTCTGAAAACAGAATATTTAAAGATTTCTATAAATGCTCAGGCAATGTATGCATCATATCTAAATTCTGTTTGCTGCACCAGGTGCTCTGTCGAATGTTAGCATAAGATAATATGTGAGAAACAATGAACAATTAATCCTAGTTGATTAAATCTTTTTAGTACACCTGATTGTTTATTCCCAATAAGCCATTTTAGCAAAAAATCAATAAGAATTAAATCCCAAATGATTGTACTAAATTGCAACAAAGATCACAACCAAAAAATGAAATCATACAAAAATAATGAACTTTGCAAACACACATTTTTGAGCTTGCTTCTGAGGTAACAGTGTGATAGATAATGCGCATCATTGGAGTAAAGCCAGTGCCAGCGGCAAAGAGGAAGAGATGTGTAACCCCTGCCAACTGCGACAAATCAAACGTTCCAGTGCTTCCACTAAAATGTATTTTGTTGCCTGAAAAAACAAAACCAATTTTATTTCTGTCAAATACATCAAACACAAGTAAATTCAAATTGTGATAAAAGCGACCTTCTTGCAAGGGCATACAGAACTGCATGCTCCTTCATGTTAGCATGCAATCAAAACCTATTTTCAGGAAAAAAGAAAAAAAAACTAAAAACAAAAAAGCTGCAAATTTCTTTTAAGACAAAAAAATACAAAGTAGAATTAAATAAATAATCTGGAACTTGAAGATATGATGATGAAAATGAAATATATATATATATATATGTCTATATCCACCTTACATGTTTCATAAGACTTATAACAAAAGATAAAGTCAGTTTGGAGATCTATGGATGAATGACTTTTACTATGAAATAACAGAAACCGAATAAAAACTGAGGTCTTTAACAATTCAAAACAAATCTACACTCTTGATTGTTTCATGGTGCCTTTATGTTCTTCCATCCACTATCTTTTGATGGAAACGAGGATGCGCCTGACAGGCTGAGTTTTTTTGTTCTCCTGCGATTTTCCATTTCCTTGTGCAACGCCTCTGTTTATTTGTACCTATACGTTTTGTTTTTTCTCTTATCTCTTATCTCAGCCTATCTTTAAATCATCATCCGTTCTAATATCTTATTGTCTTATTGTATATTATCGAACTGCATTTTATTTTTATAAAATAGTTCTCATTTTAAATAATCTGATAGCTTTATTTTTATAATAGTTTTCATTTTAAATAATCTGATTTTATTTCAAATGCAATATTAAAGAGTGATCAGCTCTCAGTCGTTTTTTGTTGTATTCATCGATTTACGTGGAGTTTAAGTGTCTCCCATTATTTTTTGTGACGTTCGTTGACATTATGAGTGCGCTGTGCTGTGATGTCCTTCCTTGCTGTAGATCTCACAGAGTTCATGTTTGTCTCACTTACACACGAAGTAAACTGCTGTCAGTGCCATCGACTGAGTTTAATCCTATTGTTGCCGCTGCTATCAGACGTGTTGGTATCAGCTATCATCTCCCACGTGTTCACTCGCATCGTGCGGGTCGTCGCAAACAGAGACAAATTTGTGTCATTAGTGCCAGAGTGAGCAGCCAGAATCCTTTTGAGAAAGAGGTGAGGAAAACTGTGAATTTTGGCAATCTAATTTCAGTGCCGATTAGTCATGTCAACAGTCTGCATTCGTTCAATGATAGGAAGCGCTCTTCTCCGCTACATCTGCATTGCGCTGTTTAATGCCCGGTCTGTGTCATCCAACCAGCAGGCACAGAAGAGAACTGAGATCGTGGAGTTCATCAATGACAATGATCTGGACATCATGTTACTGACTGAAACGTGGCTCAGAGATTGTGGTGATGAGAGTGTCTGTGTTGATCTGACTCCAGTTAATTACAGTATACGCTCATTTCCCCGTGTCAGTCGAGGAGGAGGGATTGCTGTCATCTTTAAAACATCTCTCCTGAGTCACCTTGCATTTGATAATGATCTCCCTTTTATACACTAGTCATTTGAATTTGTTAATGTAAGACTCTCACTACCAGACAGAAAAGTTCACCTTATGTGTTTACATAGACCACCACCAAATATCACAAACAAATTGACAGATAATATGTTTCTATCGGAATTTCATGATCTGCTTGACCACTGCAATACGCTCAGTGGCATACCTGTGGTAGTGGGTGACTTTAATGTCCATTTTGACAAGGAAAACCATCAGTATACCAAGAAGATAACAGATCTGCTTGATGTCTTCCAGTTCACCCAGTCAGTCACTGAGCCAACACATGTGAAAAAGCATATCCTGGATTGGGTGGTGCACAGACCTGTTGATCAAGTTATACGTACAGTTACAGTCTCCAATGTGCTCTCTTCAGACCAGTACTGTGTGCGGTTTGATCTGTCAGCCAGCCAACCACCGCTGACACCAGTGTTTCGCACTCTTCGTCGTATTTGTGACATGGATATGTCTATGTTTCGTGAAGACCTGAGAACCGAACTTGCTCTCTGCCCCTCAACTTCTGCTGAAAGGTTCATGGCTGTTCTCCGCTCCGTTGCTGGAAGTCCATGCTCCTGCTGTGTGTACCCAAGTTCACCCCAGGAAACGTGCGCCATGGTACCCTAACATTCGTGTTGAGCTGCGGAGAGCTAAGGCGGAGCGTCGACGAGCTGAGAGGTTGTGGCGTAGGTCTGGGCTGACCGTCCACAAGCAGCTGCTAAATGCTGCCAAGCGTTCAGTCATTCACCTTGTTCATTCAGCCAAAACTGCATTCATTCGTGCTCACATCGGCACTTGCTCGTCGAGTCGAAGCCTGTTTAAGACCTGCAACCATCTGCTGGGCTGCACTAACAGGCCGCAACTGCCTGCAGTCATTGCACCTGCTTCACTCCCTGAGGCCTTCTGCAAGTTTTTTGTCCGGAAGACTCTTGACATTCGGCTTAAACTTGATCAGCTGTCTGTGCACAATCCTGCTAGCCACATCGACCATCTGGAAAGGCCACAGTGCTCCTTTTCTTCCTTTCAGCCTATCTCGGAAAGCGAGCTTAAGACCATGATTCTCCAGTCAAAACCCACAACCTCTCCACTGGACCCAGTTGCCACCCCTCTACTGGTAGACTGTCTTGACGTCCTACTTCCTGCCCTAACAGAAATAGTAAACGATAGCTTGACTTCTGGCATTTTCCCTTCCATCTTTAAAACAGCCTTAGTGAAGCCGCTGTTAAAAAAGCCTACCCTCGACATCAATGTATTAGACAATTACCGTCCAGTCTCATACTTACCATTTCTGTCTAAAATCCTTGAGAAAATAGTTCTCAAGCAACTTCTATCCCATCTGAACTCTGAAAACTTGATTTCTCCATCACAGTCTGCTCATCGCCCTTTTCACAGCACTGAGACTGCTCTGCTGAAAGTGACAAATGACATTGTGTCTGCTCTGGATAGAGGTGACATCTCATTTCTCACCATGTTAGACCTGTCTGCTGCCTTTGATACCATAGATCACACTACTCTCATTCACAGACTCAGTACTCTCTATGGCATCTCAGGCTCCCCACTCAGCTGGTTTCAGTCATATCTCTCAGATAGGACTCAGTCAGTTATAGTGGATGGCTGCGTGTCTTCACTTGTCTCTATTCACTCAGGAGTCCCACAAGGCTCTGTACTTGGTCCCATCCTCTTCATCTTGTACTTGAAGCCACTTACCACTCTAATTCAATCTCACTCTATATCCCATCAATCCTTTGCTGACGACACCCAGCTGTATACCAGTTGTTCTCCTTCTCAGGCTCACACTACTATCCAGAGCATCCAAGACTGTATTTCGGATATTAGGCTATGGATGACCCACAACAAGTTAAAGCTAAATGACGGAAAAACAGAAGCTTTACTTTTTTCAAAGAGGAGAGCCAGGGTTTACTCTTCACTGCCTGTTTCTGTTCAGGTAGGCGATGCCGATGTTCCTTTTGTAACTTCGTTACGTAATTTAGGTTACATAATGTCTGCTGACATGTCTCTTGATAAACATGTCTCTCACATTTGTCGATCTGCATACTATGAGCTCCGGAAGATCACCTCCATTCGCCATACTCTGTCCATATCAATCACCAAAATTCTTATCTGCTCGTTTATTCTGTCTAAATTAGACTACTGCAACTCTCTTCTTGCTGGCTGTCCTCAATACCTCATTGATAAGCTTCAGAAGGTCCAGAACTCAGCTGCTCGTCTCGTTTTTCGGACTCGCAAACATGATCATGTCTCACCACTTCTTCGCTCTCTTCATTGGCTACCAGTTAAAGCTAGAATAGACTACAAGCTCTCAACTCTCTGCTATGGTTTCTTCAAAGGTCACTCCCACAGCTACTTTAATGAAATCTTTTCTGTCAAAACTCCTGCCCGAAAACTTCGCTCCTCGTCAGACTCCCGCATTTTATCCCTCCCTCTCACAAAGACAGTCACATACGGACAACGGATGTTCTCCCTTTGTGCTGTTCAGCAGTGGAACTCTCTACCACACCACATTCGCCACCCAGCCTACAAGGCTGCATTCAAACGCTCTCTTAAAACATATCTTTTTACAAAGTACTATTCCTGATTTGTACCTCATCTTTATGTTGTTCAGTGTCCCTATGTGTACCTCACTGTCTATTGGTTGTTATGTTTCTTTCTATCAAATTGTACTGCGCAGAGAGTGCGATCTATCTTATTCGTGATTCTGCGCATTATAAGTTCGCATTATTATTATTATCTTCTATTTTCCTGGGCTATCTGAGGGTTCATCAAGTTACATTTATGTCACTTAAATTTTCATGATCCATTAAGATTTCAGAAATCTGGAGGGGAAATCTCCAAACTGTGATTTTGAGTCTTGCAATAATATCTCTTTTTAAGTACGCCAATTAACAAACAAGTAATAACAAACAATGAAGGAGTTCTGATGAAGTTAAAGACATTGGTGTCCAAACCTGGCTGTAACGTTTCAATCCAAGGTGTAAGTGCTCCATTAGGGTATATCTTAATCAACAAATAGAGTGCTGTCCCCTGGTCTACGCGTGGGTCTTGGTTGTCTTGAATCAGTGAAGGCAGAACGCTGGTGTAGCTTCGTGTAATTTCCATACCTGAAGTTAAAAACAAAACAATAACCTGTGAATGACTGATATATTCTTCATTCTCTACAGGACAATAAGAATGTGCCTTAGGGTTCAAGATCGTAATCCTGAGGCTGTAGTCAGGAAGCAGAGGTTACCTCAGGGATAGCATTGTGGAGTCTGCAGACCTAAACGTTAGCTGATAGCCTAGAGGTCTGTATCCTACTTTTAAGTTCACACTTACAGCTTCAGATGGCTTCCTAGGTACTGTAGGCATTACAAAGGTAAAACAAACCTATAGGTATGGCGCTATATCTCTGGATCATAATTATAGCTCCTGAAGCCCAGCATTCATACTTGTGCAGTAAAAAGAAAGATCGATTTTTACGAAATCAATGTAGGCTTAAATACAAAGTTCTTTAACATGTTCACTGTATGAATCCACATGGATGCATGAAAAGTGTATATAAAACTGTATGATTTCTGCTTGGTATGAAGAACAAGCATATAATTCATGTCCTGAGATAAAAAAATTAAAAAAGTTATTTATCTATGTTGCTTACATCCGTTTTATTCATGGTCATGAATACAAACATAAATAAACTTTAGATATTCTAAGACTTTCATTTCAGAACACTGACATTCCATTCTAACACGCTACGAAACAAAACAACTACACACGAAAAGAAACAAGGGGAAAAAGAAAAAGACTGCACATGCTAAACCATTTTACAAAGCATCAGCATATGCTACAAACATTTCAGAGTTTGGGGTGAAGCTGGAATTAAATGATATCACAAGTATTTTGCAGAATTAAACTCCAACAAATAAATATTCTCACAAAATGTTAACTACACTAAGTAAAATCACAAATAAAGAAAATAAATATGAAAGCAACAGAAATTATGCAAATACAAAAACAGATTATTATGGAAAAAATAAAACACATCACCTTGTTTAAGGCAGAACAAAAAACCCAATACTCACCCAAAACTGTATGCTTAATATGTATATGATGTCCTATGGGAACGCAGATGCGAGACCCATGTGGTGGTGCAATGCATAAGAGTTTAGTATCATGTGTCACCTGGCTTACTGAGACCACTTCACCTTCCCGAAATACTGTTTCTGAAAGTTACATGAATAAAACTAGAAGAAGGATCAAGATACTCCATCATCATTCTCTTATTACAGCAGCAGGTGGTCAGTGTCATTTCAACCAAACCAAAAGTATTTACTAATATGGATAATTTAAAACACCAGTTACTGTTACCAGTTTTAGCATCACTGTCCACAAAAAGCATACATTGATTATTGTAAACACAAAGCCATATATTTTAAAGGTTGATGTCAAGACTAAATGGTTGTCTTCAATGCATTAACAGCTAGTAACTAAAACCTTTTTCGACACTACTGTCTGTTCAAACATAAATTACCCTTGTTTCTCAATCATATTTATGGTAAGCTACCACAAACCATAAGACGAAAGCAAATCAAGTTTAATCAATTTCTAATTTCACATATTATTACCATGGAGTGGCAAAATCCACTGCACAAGGAATAAATGCTTTTTAATAGTTGGGAAAAACAATCTTCCATTGACCAAAGCTTATTTTTCTTAACTAATCAGGACAAACAAACTGTTACTGATTTTCTTACCTTTCTCTGATGCTTTTAAAAATGACTTGTCCCAAGGCAATGATTTCCCAAGTGTCTTCCAAGTATATTCTGGTTTACATTTAGGCAAAGTCACCTCTACTTTCCCAGACTCAGTGTGGACTTTAACTGTTGGACAGACAGTTAGACATGTAATGTCATAAAAGTTTACTGGCTGGATAGGGACATCAGATTTTTTTTTTATTGGTAAATCAATCAATCAATCAATCAATCCTCTTCGTGCTATTTGCACATAAGGCCTCAACCAGAGCCCTCCACTGATGTCGATCGGCTGAAACCCGATCCAGGCGACCCCATGTCCAGCCCTTTCCTTTCATCTCCCTTTCCACTGTTCTTCTCCAGGTTTCCCTTGGACAGCCTCGTTTTCTTCGGCCGTCTGGAGTCCATCGTAGGGCGATTCTGGAGAGGTCTGCTGTCTGCTGGCGGAGCACATGTCCAATCCATCGCCAACGCCTTCGTTGAACCTGTGTGGTGATGGACTCGGTTTCAGTTCTTTGGTGGAGTTCTTCATTGGTGATGGTGTTTGGCCAAAAGATGTTAAGTATGCGCCTGAGGCATCTGTTTTGGAAGACGTCAAGCCTGTTACCGATGTTTTTGGTCATTTTCCATGTTTCTGATCCATAAAGGAGGGTGCTGATCACATTAGACTTGAAGATTCTCAGCTTGGTCTTCTGGCTGATGTTTTTTGCCTTCCATGTGCTCCTGAGTGAGGCAAAGGCCTGGCTGGCTTTCGCCAGTCGGGCTCGAATCTCCACCTCTGCATCCCCGGTGTTTGACATCTTGGACCCAAGATAGGTAAAACTGTCAACTTCCTCAATCTCTTCTCCATTTAGTTTGATGTTTTCTTGGACTCTGCCATTCACTCTCATACTTTTTGTTTTCTTTGCGCTGACCTTCAAGCCAAGTTTTTCAGCTGTTTCTGAGAAGGCATTTGTTTTCTCCTGCATGTCTTGGTGGCGGTGTGACAACAGGGCAATGTCATCAGCAAAGTCCAAGTCTTCCAGCATTGTTGTTGCTGTCATAGTCATGGTCCATTTGATCCCTCTCCTCTCTCTATCGGTGGAATTCTTCATGATCCATTCCATGGCCAGGATGAAAAGGAACGGCGACAGAATGCAGCCCTGCTTCACCCCAGTGCTGACGTTGAAGGGGGCTGTGAGCTCCGTGTCACAGACCACCTGAGATCTGAAATCGCTGTACAGCATTCCAACGACCTGGACAAGTTTCGCAGGGACTCCATAATGCCTCAGGATCTTCCATAAGGACTCGCAGTGGATGCTGTCAAAAGCCTTCTCCAGGTCGATGAAGTTGATGTACAGCGGTGCGTTCCACTCATTGTTCTGCTCCAGAATCTGACGCAGAGTGAAAATGAGTTCAGAGCAGGATCGCCCAGGGCAAAATCCTGCTTGCTGAGGCCGGAGGTCTTTCTCAACGGTTGCTGTCAGTCTTGACAAAACAATCTTGCTGAAGACCTTGCTGGTGATGGAAAGAAGTGTTATACCCCTCCAGTTATTGCAGTCTCCAAGATCTCCTTTCTTGGGTAACTTGAAGACGAGCCCTGTCTTCCATGCATCGGGGATCTGTCCTGATTCCCAAACTTGCCTGAAGATTTCAGTCAACATGAGAGCTGTCACATTCACATCTGCTTTCAACATCTTTGCTGTTATTCCATCTGCCCCTGGTGCTTTGCCACTTTTCATTGCCTTGATTGCTGCTGTCACTTCTTCCAGGCTTGGCGGGTCTGTGCAGATGTCAAGGTCTGTATCTGCTGGCTGGATGTCTGCAAGCTGAGGGGGGTCTGGCCTGTTCAGAACCGACTCAAAATGTTCCCTCCAGCGCTGTAGTTTTTCTGCCTCTCCCTGGACAACATTTCCGTTCATGTCTTTCACTGGTACCTCATTGTTTTTGAACCTGTTGTTTAGCTGTTTATTGATTTTATACAGTGTCTTCAGGTTTATTGGTAAAGCGTTGACATATACATATCTATCTACTGCAAAAAGTCTACCTAATTACACAACATATATCAAATCCTCAATTCACATTGCACAACAGTTTCATTTAAAAAAATTAATCTTATTGCTATTTGTGTGTTTGTTTTTCACTTACCAACATAATCTGTGGTGACATCCTCTTCCAGTTCTGTAAAGAAATGTAAACAATCAACTACAGCACATGACATTAACTGTATGCAGCTATGCATTAAGAAAGTATGCTGACACTAAAATCACAATACACATCTAATGCACAATACCTTCTACATCCATTCTATGACCACATTTGCTGGTATTTTTCACATCAGCTTCATTTACTTTGAAAATAACATTAGTATTAGGCTGTCCGAATATATGTACTTTACAAATAGCCTCAAATATCAACAGATAGCATGACAATTCTCTCCCTTAACAAAACACTTTGTGACATGTATGACTTCTGTTAGATGTATCGCTCATTACTCACCTATGTGAGCTGTGTAAACAAACTTGTCTACCACTACAGTTAGCAAGAAGTCTCTGTCTGCCTTGTCTACAGTGATATGCTCAGGCTGAATCTGTTTCCATCGAGTGTAGATAGATAATATAAGTGCTTTACTATTCTGGAACCAATCATATCTGCAGCACAGAAGAAACAATCTTGAACATGAATAACTGAACAAAACAAACACCTCTTTAAGCTTACAAATATCAGCCAAGACATTTCCTTGAAACTGCACAGGTAACAACAAAAAAAAAGCATTTATCAGTTGTCACATTCACATAGAAGCAATAACAGGCAATAATAAGCTTATACGTTTACAATCTTAAAGATTACAAAGTTTCCTGATTATCACAAAAATTATAAATTATTTAGAATTAATGCGTAATGATTATATTAAAAGTTAAAGGTAGTCCATGACCTCACAGTGGTTTGCAGAATGAGGTGCTAGAGCCCTCGCTTATTTGAGGGCATTTCCTTGCCTTCATTTTCTTACCAACCCTCTAGGAAGACATGTACCTATGTCCAGCTCGGTCAGCTGAATTAAGCGCAGAGCCTCATTATGAGTATTGCCTTAATGAGATTCCGACACTGTTGCTCTGTGATATTTGCTCCCACAATACTTATTACCGAGATAAACTGTAATGGCCTATCCATGTTTTGTTTTTTTTGCATTGTTCTTTGTGGATTGATATTTTCTTGCTTTGCAGTTTGTTGTCTGGTTTTTTTCACTTTTGCTTGTATTTATTTAGCTGCCTCACTTGTCAACATCATTTTCTTTGTACTCATTCGAGGAACAAATGGTGCTGATGTTATTATCTTTTGTCCTTATTCAGAGAAGAATAAACACATTTGGAATCTGAAGACTTGTTGGTGTGTAGTAACATTAGATGTAGCCAGACCATATTGTTTCACCAGAAAGAACAGGAATACCAAACCCACATCTTGGCCGTACCAAGTATTCCTGAACAACTGCAAGTTCATGTAAAGTTGCCCTTTCAACAAAATACTTAATATCACATACAATGATATTTCTGCCAATAACTAAAACTTATTGCTGGTCATAGTACCATTAAAAATGTCCTATGTACTATTTGGAATAAGTCTTTACATACAAGCTTTTACCTTTTATCTAATCATTAGCACAGGAAAAGTTAACTGTGGTATGTCATAGTAATTAAAGGGTTTCCATAATGTCAATGCTATGAGAAAATAAAAAAAAAAAGAATATGTTCTGGTTTTAATAGAGAAGCATATGAGCAGTGCATACCATATCTGCCTGCCAAATTCAATCTGAATTTTTTTCTTTGACGCCTTCTCTAGTGGCCATCAATCTGTTGGCCTTGTCAACAACAAAAACAACAAAGCTAGAATATAGTTTTTCTCTCTGATATTTGTCCCATTCAATAAGTGGAAAGTAAAACTGGGACTATTCAGCAGCAGACTGCATACTTGAAGATCCCACACAGTAAACTAAGCACTTGATCATCTGCCAAAACGAAGCTGTAGATGAAAAGAGGATTTGTATGACTTCCAGGTTTCCATCTCTAGTGTTTACAAGGACAGCTGTTGCAAATCAACAAACTCTCCACCGGTTTTTCTGGTCTGCATTCCCAAAGATCAGACCAACAACTGTTCTGTTTATAGTTTAACAACAGCACATGGCTTGGAAGAATTCAATAAACTCTAGCAACATAAACAAAGAATTTTATTTCCTGTTTTAACTTCTTTTTTTTCTCCTGCCCTTTTACATTCTGAGCTTTGATTTCACATAGAAGCTTACACTGGGATCTGTGGTGGAGAAGCTTGAGAAAATGTCGGAGGTGCCTTGCTTATGACCCCTAGAACAAAACAGAAATTTCTGTAGTTGATTTAATTTTTAAACTTTGATTTATAATCTGTTTATCTAGACAAAAAATATTGTAAGTAAACAGCTCCATCTCTTAAACTAGTTTAGTTTAGAAAAGGCACTTAAGTATTGATAAAAACTATAAACCTGTTATGTAGAATGTTAAATATTCTGTCTACAAACAGTACTATGTGTGAGATGAGTGCAGCAGAACTAAATTTTTTTCTTCCTTCCAACAAAAGTAGGGGAAGCTATAAATAGCACACAGCTGAACAAAGTTGATAATAATAATAATAATAGTGAAGATTTTTATAGCGCATATTCACACTCATAGAGAGCATGCTCTTAGCGCTTAAAACGAGGAAGAGACGTGGACTAAGTAGACACAGAACAAAGGGGACGAAAGAAAACGACAGTACTGACGAAACAGAAAACATTAAAAGGCATCAAGTAACAGGAACAGAAAAATATAGTGATTCTGCGAGAAAGATGGGTAAAGTAGCACGAGGGAAGGGGGCGGGGTTAAGAAGGACGAGCATTGTGCGGACTGTGTTAGGAGAAATGCTCACATAATGGCAATGAGTGTGTGTGCATATGTAAGTATGATGCATGGTGATAAGCCTCTAGCTAGAAACTTGCACAATATAAGAGTATGACTACTAATAATAGCTGCAGTGATGTGTCCTTAAAAAAATTACTTTACATTCAACAGTTAATAAACTTGAAAGTATCAATAGTTTGAAAATATTTTCATGTGCAAATAATTTAAGGATAAATGTTCACAAAGGATATAAGGTAAATGTAAAGATGGTTACCATGCTTACCATGAAAACCAGCATGCTTGAGATGTGTATAAACAATTTGGTGCAGAAAAATATACATCTACATAAAAAGTAAGAAAATATTTACTCATTATAAAATTCTTATCAAGTGGGTGAAAACAAAGCAGCAAAAAATAGAAACAGAAGATCAACTTAATTATAGTGCTTACCACTGACGCATCAACTTAATCACTACTTACCACTTGGTGTTAAGATGTTTGGGCTGATGCTGCCTTTGGATGATTTACTGGATCTGGACACAGTACTTCCTGTGTGTGTGTGTGTGAGAGAGAGAGTGTGTGTATATGAGAGAGAGAGAAGCAACAAAAACATCAAGATTATGAAATGTTAATAAAACATTAAAATTCTGAACATGAAAGAAACTAATTTTAATGACAAAGATAATGCATTACAGATTTTATTTTATCATGAACCCTGCAATATTACACCATCATAAAATGTTACAAAAATATCAATAATAATAATAATAATGAGTAAAATTTAAAAAAACTCTAATATCAAAGCATCTGTAAATTACATTGTGAGGTCTGGTACGTTGTGCACGAATGACCCAAGATATAAAGAGCACAGTTTAAGTGCGAGGTTTTAAGCCCCTAGGTTATATTAGCAGAGACAGCAGCTTTATTACATGCCCTGGTCTGTCCCTCATTAGCAGAAATGCATGCATAAAAAAATAATCAAGTCATGCATTTTTGTCTTTATCTAGAAGCCTTTCTAACCACGGCCTTATTAAATGTCCTTCTCGGATTATGTAATGTGTTACGTTATTTTTCATTCAAACAACTGTACAGCTTGTTGCCCTCCTCCTCACCTCTCCGGATCCCCACTTTGTAACCATCTCTTCCCCACCCACATACATACTTTTCAAAATAGACACTACCCCTCCCTTGCAAGCACAAGCCGTGTCATGCATCTCCATAAACTTCCCATAGCGTAAGCCACCGTCCCTCCTCTCTTCGCCCCTCCCTCTCTGACAGCCAATTGATAAGAAGCCATTTCCCAAGCGTTACTTCGAAACCTTTGACTACAGTGCATGCCACGTTCACGAGACTGAGGATGTTTCTGCAGCCGCTGAAAACACGTTTCGACTGTCAGTCAGCGTAAGGAGCCTTAAAATGCCTCAGAGGATTGAAGATTGGTCTGAACACCACCGATGGCGCAATTCAGTACGTAAAATGCGTGGAACTAGAGGAAGAGGAGGAAAAAAACCAGCTCGATTCTCTTGCGTCTTTAAAAAAAAAAATCTTTTTTATGGTGGAATGAAACACGAGCTAATAATGAGTCAAAGTGGATTAACTTTCTTCCCTTTGCCTATTCAAACATCGCATGACAACAGTTCAAGTTCGTTTATCCCCCTCCCCCACCCGACCCAGCAGTGGCTAGGATTGCGCTTCAACGACTTAATAATCATAATAATGAAGATTTTTTATAGTGCATATTCACATTCATAGCGAGCATGCTCTTAGCGCTTAAAACGGGGAAGAGACATGGACTAAATGGATAGAACACGAGGAACGGAAGAATAAACAACAGTATTGACGACAAACAGAAAACAAAGAGAACACAAAAAGGCACCAAGTAACAGGAACAGAGAATATAGTGATTCTGCAGAGAAAGATGGGGAGAAAAGTAGCAAGAGCGGAAGGGGGGGGGGAGAGTAAAAAGAACTAACATTGTGTGGACTGTTAGGAGTAATGCCCAAGGAAGAGGTGCGTTTTCAGTGCAGATTTGAAGGATTCAGTTATAGGAAGGTGGCGGATATGGAAAGGGAGAGAGTTCCATTGTTTTGCTGCACAGTAGCCAAAAATGCTGTGGCCACATGTTGTTCTGGTGACACAGAATCATGGTAAAGAGAAAATCTCCTCAAGGTTTCAACTACACAGGCTGGAGGTTTAAGAGTAGCAAGGGGATTCAACAATACTAACTGAGATGTCGTGTAGACAAACTGTCTTGTCATAATTCAACATGTGTCAACCAAAGTGTTGGTGAAATAAAATCTGGACTATTTAAAATGAGAATTATTATATAAAAATAAAATGCAGTACGATTTCAAAAATATACAATAAGACAAAACGATAAAAGATATTAGAACTGATGAGGATTTAAAGTTAGGCTAAGTTTCAGAGAAGAGAAAACAAGAAAGTGAGATAAAGAATCAGATCTAAAATCTTATGTATTGGCGGTGGGGGGGGGGGAGGAAGTAACCGTTAAAAGTAAAATACGCACACAAAAAAAAACAACAAAAAAACAGAAAGCAAGGCAATTACAGGTAATAAAACAATAACAAAGTAAAGCTTAAGAGAAACAAATACAACATGTAACTAAAAGAAACCTACAGGTAAAAATAAACAAAGACGTTGCACAAGGAAATGGAAAAATCTTGAATCTTGCTGTGTTGCGGTGAAGGCCTGGATGACAAGGAATCGTCTTACACTCAACGACGACAAGACAGAATTAAGCGTACTGTGCGGCCCCAGGGCCAGATCGACATTAGTGCTGTGGCGATTTCATGTTGATCCCGTAACTACGTCCCAATAAAACCATAAGGCCCTATTACCTACTAGTGCGCATGACCATAAGACGTTAACCTGCCTTCCGGAAAAAAAACAAAAAGGTGTCTGTTCTTTTCGCGGAAAATAAATTTGTCAGCCTTCGTTTTTATAATGCAGCCAACACGTACCAAACGTCAGCGACGAGCAAACTGGCTTAACAGAGAAATATCGATGCTGTTAGAGGTTTGTTCTATTATCATTCTTATTCTATATATTATATATTATTCTATATATAGGACGTCAGTTCTTTGCGGATGATACACAGATTCTGAACAGTTCCCCGAGCCAGCAGTGGCTAGGATTGCGCTTCAACGACTTGAATCTTGTTGTGTTGCGGCGAAGGCCTGGATGACCAGAAATCGTCTTAAACTCAACGACAAGACAGAAACGTTACTGTGCGGCCCCAGAGCCAGACGGGAGCAGACTGGCATTAGTGATGTGCAGGTCGGTGACGCCTCCATAGCCTTTGCTGACTGTGTACGGGACCTAGGGCTCTTTATTGATGCAGAGCTCTCCATGTGTAACCATGTTAGTTCTTTTGTGGCAAAATCCTACTACTTTTTGAGGACTTTAGGTAGATTACGGCCCATGCTGACTCAGGCTGCTGCCAACTCACTTGCTCTGGCTACCATCATATCGAGATTAGACTAGTGCAATAGTGCATTGTGGGGTATACCTGCTACGCAGTTAGATCCAAAGAGTTCAGAACACAGCTGCCAGGATTGTCACCCGTGTAAAGTCGTCCACTGAACACATCACCCCTATACTACGGAGCCTTCACTGGCTCCCAGTGAACAAGCGTCTTGATTACAAAGTGCTTTCGATTCCTCAGTCCTGCATGTTTAAAACTGCTCCTGACTATTTACAAGAGGTAGTTCCTCCTTACCAGCCGTCACGTGGCCTGCGCTCTGGCTCCCAGTCACGCTTCTGTCTCCCTGCAGTGGAAGACACAAACAAGAAGCGCACTGGAGCCAAGGCCTTCAAAAACGCGGCCCCTAAACTGTGGAATGTCCTGCCATCGTCATTGTCCACCATCACTTCAGCAACCACGTTTCGAAAAGGACTGAAGACCCATTTGTTTATTTAAGACGGACTTTAACAACCAAGCAACACTTCTGTCTTTATTTTTTTACTTTCCTGTTGGGTTTTTTTTCTTCTCTTCTGTCTTTGCTGCGCAATGAGCATTCTTCTGAATGGATACCTGCGCATTACAAATGGACATCATCATCATCATCTCTGTTTGACCCCGATAAAAACTGTGAAGGTATCGTCGTTATTATTGTAGCCCACAGTATTTAGAATTTATAGCAATTAAGAAAAACGTTTATCGCAATTTAAGGAGCCAGAATAGGATTCGGTTTGGGATGCATCGAAGACATGCACAGATTTTGTTTCACTTTTGGTTAAATAGTCATGCGTCACTTAAAGATCTAGTGGGGTACACACATTTTTTTTTCTTATCTCTGGGTAGACCTCAGTGCAAGATACTATTTCCCCAAATCGGGGTAAATACCACCCCATCCCACCCACACAGACATACACTTCCCGTTCTCGAGGCACACGACTACAAAGATCGGCATGCATAGATCGAGCTCGTGACGTCATGTTTGTATACAAACATGCCTTTGTAACTTGTGGTCCTAGCTCTCCCATCTCTCTTGGCAGTGCAATGGTGTCCATTGACAATCCTCACGTCTATGCTACTGAAAATTCTATGTATAGTGATATTTGAATGCGTGTATCTCTGGAACAGAAGGGGTGGGAAGGAGTTTATTCGCCCCCATTTTAGATAATAGTATATTGCACTAAGTTTTACCCTTTCGTTAGAAAAATACAATTCTACCCCGCTAGCCTAACGATGGAAACATCTTACGACAATGGCTCGTCAGGCGATTTCGTCGTTGTACGAACATCAGAGCATGCACTAAAACAAAAAGATAGCTGTTTACTACCAAAATCAAGTATTAAGTGCTGTACAGAACTGCATGCGCTATACTTTTATACGACTGTCAGTGCAGCCGGTTTGTTGACACCCGCTTCACCACAAACACGTGAGTAATGCCTTGCGCTACGCACGTTATGACCTCAAAAGGCGATAGCAACTGTCCACGCCTGTTATAGCCTTAAGGCCTAAGAGGCCCACTGTTACAAGGCGATAACACCTGTCCACGCCTATTATAAACCTAAGGGACACACCGTTACAAGGCGATAGCAAACTGTTCACAGGTCTATTACAACTTTCAGGGACCATTGTCGTATATGCGGTCCGTCGTTGATTGAAAAGTCGTTATGCGGCGCGTCACTGTATAAAAAATTAATGTATCTGAGGTTAAGAACTAAATAAATGCAATAAACGCTATGCTTCTTTCCTCGACTGTGCAGCTGTTAATTTTTGCTTCAACAAGAAAAAATAATAATACAAAAGGAAGGAAGAAAGAATATATGAAAGCACACTACAAGCCCATCTCAAAAGGTGGCTGCCATATGACATGTCGGTTCCTGTCTTTCCATCACCTCTTAGTGTTTTTCCCCTTCGATTGCGTCACTGGCCTCAGCCAGCGGGTGTTGTTCACTGTGCCTTGCAGTGCTGGCTAGTTTTATCGGCGAAGTAGGCTACTTGCAGACAAGCATCGATCCGTTCTTTTCAGGGTTGCCCGGATCAACCAGAAGAAAGGTATCAAGGGACAATCAGCCACACAGTTCATATACCGACGAAAAGGACAAAACCGATTCAAGGCCTAGATTTCATGAATGTCTGAATCTCTCTCCCCCTTCCCCTACTTCGTTATTCATTTTCTCTCTTTCCCCCAGCCTCCGCGTGGAACTGAGCATAGCGATGGACAAGCGTGAACAGTTGCGCAACAAGGCGCCTGCGTAAATGCCAAACACTCTATTCTCTCAAGCATGGTAAGTAGCTATAAATAATGTAAACTGTTTAAGCCAAGAGCAAGTGCAAATGCTACGCAGACGAGAAAGAGTTGGACAGCCTCTCGTTCACACGTGGCACCGCGCGTCTGACAATTACCTTTTCTGCTGGTGAGGTCTGTCAAGAGCTTGCCCACGTAGCACTTCTCCAGCATGGACTCGGCGTTTACCCATTTGTGAATCTAGGAAAAAAAGCAATCTTTTGTCAAGGAAACGTGAACAGATTGTGTGGTCACTACAAAAACAAGTCACTATAAGAGCCACAAATTACGGCTCTTCCACATAACATTTTGTCCCATCGGAGACACCAGAAGAGGATAGAGAAATAGGGGATAGGGGTGATGTTTTTCCCGAGACGGCACCTAAGGCTATATCAGGGAGAAGCAGCGGGTCCTTAAATCAGTGGATCATGAAATGAAAAAAAGAAAAACGACGTGCCCCAAACGAGAATTGAGCACAGGACACATAATCATCACTGTATTGGTGACAAGCTTACAGCTAATGTGGCTTCGGAACAATCGTCTACCCGCACACACTCACACATACTCCCTAGAAGAGAACGTTTGCTATTGCTTTTCTATGTGACCGAAGAAACCATATTCTCTCTCTTGCTCTGTGTTTTGCGAGATGTCGACAATGCGTCTTGATAAGCAACAGGGAAAGTGCCTCTATAAGGAAAAGTGCAACAACATTAGACGAATGCCTCCAACTGTCTTCATCATCACCAACTGTCAGCGCAGTTATTAGAAACAGTGCCAACGGTAGAGTCCTCCAGGTTCCTTGCAAACCAGACCACTACAAATATTGCAGGGTCCCTGCCAATGGTGCAGATCAAAGTAAATACGGGCTAATGAGCAATCGCAAAGCACTGATGACCACCATTAGACGCCTGTGTGAAATCGATCAGCGAACTGTGAAATGTTGTCCTTTATGGTTTACATTGGTTCGTTCAGCAATAGTCCCAACTAATAATCGGCACACTCCTTCAGGACGAGGGTGTATCCTAATGAGTTAATTGAGCTCCAGTATGAGCTGTTAACGGCTGAACTTGAACAAACCGATTTAGAAGTTTGTATCATTTACAAAAAAAAAAGCAAACCAACGGCGACATAAATAAATATAAGGAAAAAGATATTGACTTCTTGCGATGGAGTCTGAATGAGGACTCGCTGCTGAAGCTTCGTTTGCTTAAGGTCAGTTCGCAGTCACCTGCTAGGGACCTGCTCAGGTATGTGAGTAAAAAAAAAAATTACCCATCTCCCAACCCTACGTTCACCACCAGCAGAGTGGGTGCCCTATTCAGACGAGAAGTAACTCGCAGGGCAAGGAGAGGGCCTTCCATGTCGTGCCTACCTTAATAAGCCACGTACAATCTCTAGAGTAGAAAAACTCTTTTTAACCACCCCACCCTTTTTAAAGATTCGAGTCACATGACTCTCGCGGGTTGTACGTCTGAATGTATGATTTTTTTCTTATTTTATCGTTACATACAGGTATAAAAATAATCACATTTTTTTATTGCTCTTTACCATTGGTTTTCTGTATTTTTTAAATTTGCGGAAACGGTCTAGTTGTCAAGACAAACACTCCAAATTTTCAACAAAAAACCCCAGAAGCAACCTTTTCACCAAATGGAAATACACATCAGTCTTTAGTTCCTCGCTATGTTCCCTCAGTGCCTTCCATAAGACCCGCAATTTAACCTGAGCTGCTCTTCGGATATTTCAGCTTTCTTGTCGACCGGATTTTCCAGCATGCACCTGCTTTCCTTTGAGATCGACACGATAACAAAGAGCGTAACGAGAATCGATGTTTCCCGAGAAACCAAGCCCGCACTCAAGAAATTTAAAAGAAAACGAAGAAGAAAAAAATCCTAATAATCATCAGTTAATCATTCAGTAAATGCAATAAAATTACTCTTATTTCTTTACTTATTTCTTATGTAACCTGTAAAATCACAGGGAAGGAATCGCGAAACATAACAAACAGGGCAGGGCTCTCCACATTTTTTTGGACCCCAGCTAATCGTTGCCTTCTTTGCTTCCTTTTCCTTCTAACCTGCCGTGAATGATATATTTCTGCAAAACAAATTTGTATAATACTTTTTCCTGTAGCTTTGCAAGACAACTTTTCGCCAAACTGCAGCGTAGTGTCGAATGGCCAAAATATGGTACCTTCCATTTTGTTGACAGTGGCAGGAAATGGGCCCTGGGAGACCGACTATACTGCAAAGAATGAAGTCACGTGCTCAGTCCGCGACACGTTCAAGAACTTTTGGAAATAAACTACACCACCCTACCGCAAGCTGCATACTGGTTGACAGTTGGGGGATCACCTTGACTGCAATTAGCTGTGCTATCCTTGCCTTTAAGGCTTGGTCCCTGGAGAACATGTCCGAGCTGCTGACGCCCGTGTACTCTACTTGGTCGCGCCAGTCTGCTCATGTAGACCTCCATTAAGTACCGCGCATCCGACAAGACAAACGGGCGCAGTTCAGCAGCAGCAGTAATCAAACATCAATCATCATCTCAAGGGCTTTAGTCTTGTCAAGGTAAGCTGCGAGGATCCAGTTTTCATTCTTGTGGAGTTTGGTCAAAATGACTGCTTCTGATTCTCTACATTCTCCTGATTTTCGATCATTGATGCCCTTGTCTGGGTAGGTAACCCTAACCTCTGTTGTCGATCTGCTGAAGACTGATAAAAAGTATTCGAAAGCCTTAACTTTTCCCCCCTACCTTGCGTCCATTTAAGGTGCTGCTGGCGTGAGTTCTTTACCTTCCCACCCCCTTCCCTCGATAGCAAGTCATGCGTTGATTTCAAAATACGAAGTGGCGGAAGTAATGGATTTTACGGTATTTATACTAGCTGTATAATAATACATAATGTCTCCTCGAGCTTCGATCGTGTCGCTAATGTGAAATCGCTTGGTCATTGTTTCTTCTACTCACAGCATCATGTCGTCCAACAGACGCAGACTCCAATAATGGTCTCGAACAGGTGAAAGGTAGGAGGAATGTTTGAAAAATTAATTAATTAAATTTAGAACACCTTTTAAATGTCTGGTGGGGAGAACGCTCTGCGAGTCAGCATCCTAGTATCCTGGCCGGCGTTCTGAACGGCAGTCATGTGTTCTGACTAAGCCCGAGACTGCGACAACGGGAGAACGCTTGTGCGTTTTCGGAAGCTTCAGTAAACGCTGAACTGAGTTCATAAACACCGCTATCACCCTACCCCCCCTTTTTTTTAAAAGCGTATTAGACCTTTTGTGAAACACTTGATTATTAATGGCAGCCTCTCTTCTGCTTCTCCTGGACGGCGCAGTGGTGCCACGGTTAAACACCTATTACCACAACAATCATGAGAATTTAGGCTGGTGGCTCAGATCTCGTCCCTGACGATTCTTAATGGAGGGCAATGCCACTGACAAGAATTGAAGCCGAGATCAAGCTCGAAAGCACAGATCTATAGTTACATTCGAAATCCTCATCTAATACTGACCGAATCGATGGCTGCGCGAGGCAAGCTTTAAAATGCTGTTTAATTCATAAAAAAATGAAAGACACTTGTCTTTCTTCTATTTAGGAAAATGACGGATTCTCATGAAATGTGTGTGTGTGTGTGTGTGTGAAAACTAGAGCGCGTACGAATGCCTAGCCTTCACTTAAAACACAGAGATCACTGCTTCCCCTCCCGACCGCACCTCTCCAATCAATAAAAGCTAATTAGTTCCGACTTCTCTTTAAAGTGAAAAGGATTTACATACGCGCGCTCTCTCTCTCTCTCTCCTCTTTCTTTCTCTAACTTGAGGTCTGATGCAGTGGAGTAAATACAGGGTCTAACACTTACTGATATAGCCTGTTTCAAAGCACGGAAGGCGCTGCCTCCATCCCCACCCTCTTCCTCGACCATTGCTAGTTTGTAACGATATCTCTTTAAAGTGAAAACGCGTGAATTTATTGGCGTGCTTTCTTCATCTCCTTCTTTGTCACCCTCCCTCCTCCTCTCTCTCCCTCTCTTTTCTCTCTGTTCTTTCTAAACTATCCCTACTTATTAAATAAGCTATTTGCAACGGAAGGAAAGGAACCGGTTCTAGCCACTCTTTGCTGTAGCACTTCTTGACAGAAATGTGCGACAACTCAGGTCTGAAGTAAATCGGAATTGATAAGCACATCAGTTCAAGACAATTTTTGTTGTTGTTGTTTTTTTTGTTCTTATGATGTTTTCAACGGCATCCAAAAATGTTTCGTAAGAGTGCTGTGTGATCAGCTGTGATGTATTTCTGCCGCTAAGCCTGCACCCAATCTTTCAATCAAGGCGACACGACGTGGAGTAGGAGGTAGGGGAGGCTGGATGGAGGAAGGTAGATATCATGTTTCTTCTTATCGAAAACGTGCAAAATTTTCTTCACCTATCCATCCATCCCTTCCCTCCTTCCCCGACCAAAGTCTCTCTTTGGTGTACTGTAGATGGATCAGCGCTAGACGCATTGCAACATATGGTGATACAAGGCCACAATGCAGTGGTGTGAACCCCTTTGAGTGTCTGTAGATGTGTAAAGTTTGACCAGTATATCCCCTTTCCACCTCAAAAATGCAGAGGGAAAAGGGGGAGTTGAGGAATATGCAGAAAACAAGCATAAATCTGTTTCAAAGATGAGGACCCGACAGTCTTTTTTTAAGTTTTACATATTCTGATGTAAGGATTCTCTATTCAAAGGTAGATCACATCTCGTTTTCCTCCCGTCCATGACAACAAAAGGCCTATTTGCTAGTGTTATCTCAGACCAAACACCTTGCTCAGAAATGAAACACAGAAAGCATTGATGCAGTTAACCTTAGCAGAAATCTGAGATATGTACTCCTGGAGATAACTAGCATGCCAACTCTTCTGACGCCCCTTAATAGGTTACTAATATGTAATGTCATTCACCAGTGGCCTTTTTATCAGCTGCTAGCAAAATTACATCAATGCCAGCACCTCAGGTTTACACAGCCAATGTCAATGCTCTCTATCTTTCAGCTTAAATATTTCTCAGAAACCAGAATTCTTTCAAAACTTTACCAGCTCTTACAATTCTATTTCTAGTCTCTTTCCAACCCATTTGTATGCATATAAAAAAGCATGTATACAGCACGTTTCCTCACTTGGCAGTGAGCTTAGTGTGCTTGACAAAAAGAATACAACACAAATATATAAAATGGAAAAACAAGAATCTGATCATCTTGTGAAGTGAAAGGGCAATGGATGTTCAAATTCATCCATTGAGCCTTCTCTTGTTTTTTTTTTTAACAGTCCACTTATTTCAGACTTAGTTAATATCTGTACTCCATGAAAGCGATGATGTCATCAGGTGATAACATTACAAATTCATGTATGTATTCAGTGGACTGTGTACCCCAAACCGAAGAAGGATAGTGCTCACATATAAATCACAATGTTTTGTCTACACATCAAAACTATACAAGCAGTGTATGTGTGTGCATTGATAACATGTGTGTGTGAATTGGTGTGTATGCATGTGCGCAGGCATGTGCATGTTCATAAGTGCACACAGCTGTGGATGCCCGTACATGCACTTGATATACATACCTCATCAAACAACTGTGTTCCATCAATTCCTGCACCCCTCATTAACTCTTCTTGTCCCCCTGGGTGATACTCGAGATATGGAGATATGTTGTAAATTTTTCCTATCAAACAGAGTTGCAGACACTGAAGCAGATTCAGTGAATAAGAAAACTGAAGCAACTCTTTCCATGTGATGACAACTGCTTAAATTTATGACTATGACATCATCCAAAAACACTATAAAGGAGACATTAACCTGGATCTGGCTGCCTACACAGCTATAGGTATAGTTATATACAAATACATAGCTAGCAAGATCTTACCTCTTATTGCCATCCAAGCATCCTTTGGAGTATTGTGTTTGGCCAGCTCCTCTAAAGTCACATTTAAAGTTTGGCCACCCACACCTGTCAAATCTTGCCCACTGCGGCTCAAACGTATCCAATCCATCAATGATCTTCCTGGCTTTAATGCCACTTTTTGTCGAGATTCAGTGCCAGCAGAGACTGTCTGCTGGGAATTAGTTGCTGGGAAAAGCAGGGAGCTTCCAGATTTGTCAACCATCTTGTTTTTGGCTGTGCTGCTGTAACTATTGTGGACAGGTGAGTCCGTCTTTGACTTTCCACACCCCAGCTTGGCTGATCTACAGAATTAAATAGCAGTTCTATAAATTATGCAGAAGGACAAAGTAGCATGGTCAACCAAAACCTCATCCAGAGTTAATGATAAATACCTGTGACAAAACAAATTTAGCAACAACTATAAAGAGTAAAATATATACACATCAGGTTAGAATGACAAACACCTTTTCCTCACCAAAACATAAATAAATGGATTTACGGAAAACATCATTATTAACTTACTAGTATTTTACAAAGCCTACAAAATGTCATAACCTTAATAAGTTGTTAACAGAAAAAGAGGACTGAATATGGCACAGCAAAACTTTTAGATTATAGCATGAAAGGATGCAACAATCAACTTGTGTAAAAATAGTTTATCTGTCTAACAATAAATACAGTTTTTTTTTTTTTACACATTTCTCTCTCTTTTATCCCTCCCCCATATATATTTAATACACCAATGTGCAGACGCAGTAGTGTCCCCTCCACCCAAGAGCAGTATGTTTTAAGATTTACCATAGTTACATGAAACTGGAGATAATACTGAGTGCTCTTTATAATGAGAACACCAAGAAATGGAGGCAAGTTCTGTTGGAAAGCTGATTTTTGAGGACAAAGAAAGATGAATCAAGGATGTGTGTTTGGGCTGCCGGCTTTCATCAAGTTTTCACCTGCCATGCATTTTGAAACTTACAAATTGTTTATTTCCTTAATTTTCTTTTTCCAGGCCATGATAAACCACATATAACTGAAAGCACAGATACTGAATCAGTGGACAGAGGTGGGGAGGCACAGTTTGTGTGTGTGTGTGTGCATAAAGTGCAAACTACTTCTGACAAGATACCTCTTGATAAACTGCTGTGCACAATGGATGTGCATTTCCTTTTTTTAATAATAATGCAGAACATTTATACAGCTCCTTTCCCTCCTCCTCTTAATGGACATGCCCTCAGTAACTGAGAAATAAACAGTACAGATGCACCCAGGGATTAAAAATTATACATAGTGCACATGCACCCAGTGAGTGGGGAATAATAAAAAAACAGTAGACAACAGCCAAGAAAACTTACAAAAATTCTGACAGAAATCTAGATGTCTCCAGAAACATTATCACTACAACAAGGAGATTTTCTTAGCTCACTTTCTATTCTACATACACATTATCACATGTGCTATGAGGTGTGCATGCACAAGCACATGCTCAACAGAGGAAGAATGGGGAAAATTAGCGGTTTACAACTTTATCAGAACAAAGCAGCCAGCCCTGTAAACAAGTGTCACATGCAGAGATAGAGCAAAGTGCCTTAGGCAAACCTAAGACTCCCAAGCCTGGTATTGGTGATGGGCACTTAATCGTTCCACTGCCAGGACCAGAGAGAAAGAAATTGTTGTGGTAAAGGGATGAATAAAAGCTGTTGTCAAGCAGGCAACAAATACCATCTAGTTGTAAAAAAGGGTGAAAAAAAAGGAGTGAGAAACAGTCCTGTGAATCTGTCACACACAGTGCTTATAAACAATCACTATTCACCAACAAATAAGAACAAGAACAATGTATTAGATTTACTATATCAACTTTTTCAGACCTAGAGAGTGTCCACAGTGTCCTCAATAAAGTTTAATTTTTGTTTTGCCTTTACAAAGATATGAACAATCTGTAAAATGCAATTTACAGAAAGCACTTTAAATTTTTTTTTTATTTTGATGCTGTTATATGCTTTAATCTAGTTCTCAAACAACATATTACTTGTTCTGTTTCTTGATTCATCTCAGTGTAATAAACCAAAAATTTTTTTTAATGAAAATGATCATTATAATTTCAATAAAATCTTGAAATGATGACTTGCCCATTTCATTTAAGGTCAAAATGTGTTATATGATATAGGCTGCTATATATCTGAATTAGAGAAATATTTCAGTTAAAAAAAACTTATCACTTCTTATAATTGTGTTTGAACACACATGGTATTTTCAACTTGTACACATTAGTTCTCACTTGTCACACCCATTCAAATATAGCTATATCACTCGCTCCCTCACTCTCTTTAAATTCATTAGAGGAATAGCATTCAAATACAATAGAAATATTAGACAGACACATCGATTAGTTAAAATCACTACCGTCTATCTAATCCAAAGCACTCAAATACCACAGAAACTGAAGAAACCTAAAACAAATGAGAAAGAAATAGTTGTGCGATGGACACCACTAATGCGTCCCTGACAACTGTGACCTACGTTTGAACAAATGTGCACATGCAGACACTTTCCAAGAAAGAATGGAAGGGCTTCAGGGATGTGTCGTCTGCGTGGAAATAATAAGCTACATTTTCTTTTCAGAGGCAAATGCGGAATTAAAACTGAAAATTACTTACTTTACGAGGTGACAGTCAAATATATCATCTGCTTCCAAAGCAACAGTATGTATGAGTATGGTTCTCTAGAGGCTGAAAACTTTACATCATTTCATGATTAATCCGCGTGAGGTGTCTATTTTTAATTTTGATACCAAACATCTTCTTCCCTATCTGACTTAAAATATAAATGGAACTCTATGTATAACGTCTCTTGATGCTTTTCTCACCAGCCAGCAGTTTCGGCGTGTCTGCGTCGGGTATCCTAGTTCGTCAGACTAGAGCCGGATTATCGATGTTGAGGAGGAAAATATAGCAAGGGAGACTACTATGTCTTACTGCAATGTGATTACCGAAACTGCGAGAAGCAGGGGCGTCTACTCTTATGCCCAAGCTCAGGTAACCTGCGTTCTGTGTATTTGAAAACCAAGCATATTTCTGAGCTACAATAATGCTTCTTTGTAACTATATTGTATATCAGAACATAGTACCTCTGAGAAAGACACGTAAGTTGTATACTAGCGCAACACTAACCAGGTCGTAGTTTGAGAAAGCCAAGAAATTAAGTTGTTACTGCAATAGAATAACTACTAAGATCCGATTATAAATATTCAAGACATGACCAAGATGCTGTTAATGCTAATGGTAACTTTGCACTGTAGCTGTAATTGCAGTGCTAAAACAATATTTTCTCTTTTGTTTTTCAGGAAATACTGCAAGAAACATCCATGGCAGTGAGAAGTCGGAAACGAATATTACCAGACTGGATAGGTGAAAAGTATACAAGAAAAGTTGAGACTGACGATGCCTCAAAATGCAGTGGTGAAACTAGAGTGCAGAAACTTAATGCATCAGCAAGCCAAACCAATGACAGTGAAAGGAAGACAGCCAAAACACGGCACACTAAATGCAGCACAAGTGGAACACAGGAGCTAACTGCAAGTGAAATAATTTCTTCAAGTATGGCATTTCTTCATTTCGAAGGATCCATTATCTATTCCTTCAACAGTGCAGACTGTACTCTTTTATGTGAGGATATTCTATCAACATTCCCCAGCGCTGCAGATGGGGGAAAAATGCATGTTGGGTTTGATATGGAATGGCCAGTAACTTTCAAGAAAGGTTTTACAGAAAGCAAGGTAGCTTTGATTCAGATGTGCATATCTACTGAGAGATGTTACTTATTTCATCTTTCACCAATGGAAAAATTTCCATGTGCCTTAAAATCTGTGATTTTTCATGACAGTATCATAAAATATGGGATAAACATTGAGGCTGATTTTTGGAAGCTAGGACGTGATTTTGGCATCAGTGTTGTAGATGTTATTCATAAATCAGTTAAAGATTTAGGCACTTTTGCTAACATTAAGTTGAAAAGTGCAGAGAGGTGGAGTCTAGATGGTTTAACAAGAAATGTTCTCCGAAAAAAACTGGACAAAAACACAAATATACGATGTGGTAACTGGGATAACTACCCATTATCCGAGGACCAAAAACAATATGCTGCAGATGATGCATATGCCTGTTTTTTACTGGCCAATCGTCTAATGCAGGGATAAAAGTTAAGCATATTCTCTCTTAAAGACAGTCATTGTCAAATACATACTGTGGCATGGCCTCCTCTTCCTTGAAAATGTTGTCTTGTAAGTTATATTGTGTGTGAAACATGTTTTTGCTTTCGAATGTTTAATATTTGTGGTCATATGTAGAGAATACATGCATTGATATGTATGCTTTTGGTTTCATTTTGGGTTGTATGGGTAAAAGCAGGTAGTGATATTTTTCACAGTTTGAGTGACAGACAAATAAGTATAGATATTGACTTGGAAATTGCTTTTCATCGTGGAACAAGCTTGGAATTCTAGTTTGTGTAGTTTATCTACAATATGTAAGCATTTCACCATGCGCTGAAGTTAACCATTAAAGATTTCAGTTTTTAAAGTTTCACTTACATGCACTTCATCATACCAAGTTGTTTCTCAGTTTAAATCACTTCTCAGTCATATCAAGAACACAAATTAAAGTCAAACACATTTTCCTTGTGTTATTACTTATTATTAAATTAACAATTAAATGTATTATGGGTCCAAACCTAATAGCTTTATTGTTTGTTAATCCAGTTTCATATATGTGTAACAGGGTGGGATGAGGGTAGCTTGCCCAGTCTCACCACAATAATCAACACAATACTGTCATGGGTTCAGGTTTTACTTGTACCCCAGAGGATAGGTCTGACTAGGCGAAAGCATGTACATCAGATACATGTTCTCCCAACTGCTTGGTGGGGTGATGCTCCCACCTCTGCGCACTCCTTCCAACTCCTTCCTTCGAGGGTTGGGAGTCAAAAAGCCTCTTTCCTTGTCTCCTTTCTTTGAGCACGTGGTCAGGTGTTAAAGTCTTCCCATTGGTTCTTTCGCTCTTGCATTTTCTCACAATATTCTATTTCTATACCTAGCCAATCGTGCATCGGTTTACAGGTGATCCACATGGTGTCACTACACACTCACTGGCCTATGCATAACCTATCAATCCAGACTAAACTGACCTGTCGCGACGCTCGTCTGGCTTCATCACTCAGCACCGACGACCAGTCTGTAACGATGAAAACAAACACTATTGTCCGGGCTAAGTGTTCCAATTATCGGTCTACCCCCTAGGCAACACTCAGTGGTCTTCCTTACATAACCGGTCCAGTGTATGTCACCCACCTCTTTATCCCTGTGTGTGTGTGTGTGCAATACGTGTCCTACCCCATACTACTATATATGTTTAATAAAAGAATACATGTAACCTTTTACTTTATGTTGACTAAGTAACGTGGAAGCTGCCAATTCTTGCTCTGTTTCTGATGATGGCACCCAGGCAAAACACAAGCAAGGCATTTTTTTCTGATATAGTTCTCGTGTGTGTAGATCGCAGCACATCTAAACAGAGTTGGTCGCACGATTTAAAAGCTGTATCATTCACCTGTGCAATTGCTCGTTCACTTCAAACGGAACCCCACCGCGATCTGTTAGTAAAAACATGAGAAGAGTGAGGAAAGATCGAAGAGAGGAACATTAATAATAATAAGCGCAAAATTTATATAGCGCATACTCACACTTTTAAAAGCATACTCTTAGCGCTTAAGAACAAGAATCAGACATGGGCAACATACGAGGGGCAGAAGAACAAGCAAACAACATATGAACGACGGAACGATAAACAACAGTACTGATGAATAAAGGACGTCTAAAAACGTAAAGAAGATTCAAATAACAAGGACTGAAAGTATCATGATTTATCAAAAGAAAGATGAGCAGGGAAGCAGCATTAAAAGCTAATGAATAAACTGAATATCTATACAGCTTTATTGTATACAAATCCCCTGTTTAAATGAATAAAGATGACATAGAACCACGCGAAATATTACCAGAGATATATATCTAGTCTCTCTGATATCAACGTTCATTCTTAACAGGAAATTACGTAGTAAAAGAAACCGGAAACTTCCAATTCTATGGCAACGACGCCATTGCGCGACGGCGTCCTTAGGATACGTTCATGAGCTGGACGAGTTTCTGTAAGTTTTATGTTTTTTAATCACACAGCATAATAACTTATTTATGAACTTTTTTACTTCAATAACTTGCAGATTTCATTAGCCGATATTCACTCCAACGATGATGGAGTACTACCACTAGGCCACCACTATTACTATATCCACTCCAACGATGATCGAGTACTACCACTAGGCCACCAGTACCACTATATGCTATGTGCACCATAGCTCAGAAACTGATGTTAGCAAATCTGTATTCCAACTATCCATTTAAAGTTCTTCATTTTCGCTTTCAAAAGACATTCTTCTTCCTTCCCTTCTTCCTAATTTTTCAGAAGAACGAGCTGGCATTTACATTAACTTCGCAGAGAGAGCCAGAGGAATTTTGTCTGTCTTGTGTTTTTATATTTGTAATGCGCGGAGAGCCTGGCTTTGGCTGGAATACCGCGCAATAAAAGCTCAAACCATTATTATTATTATTATTATTATTATTATTATTATTATTATTATTATTATTATTATTATTTTTCCTTAATTTCCTTTTGTTCGTTTAGGCTACCTTGCCATGATAGAGCCTGAGTTGCTGGCTCGACGTAAAACACCAATTCATTCCCTTTTGTTCATTTAATTATTCCTATCCACCACAATACTCCCCTCCTTCTCTGTGTGTGTGTGTGTGTTTTGATGCAGTAACCTAAATCAAGTGGAGTTTTGCAGTTTTGGGCATTCAGCTAGTATTATTATTGCTTTTCTGCAAATTAAGTATATAGATTAAAAAAATTAGATTAAAGTATATAGATTAAAAAAATAATGTTAATGTTTGTGAATGAAGGAAGTACATGTCAGAGGAAATGAGAAATACATAAGCGAAATATGAACATTGATTATTGTTACAAGGACCATGCCAATGAGGAACAGTTGCACAAGATTCTTGTAAAAATGTCAAGATCAGGCAGCTATGCATACCAGAATCGGCCTTTCTCTTCTGGCCGCTCACAGAGTACCACTTCAACCAGAGCTGCTTTGGATAGACAGCAGTATCCAGAAGTGAAACAACGAGGCTTTTACTCAGACATAATTGGTACTGATGCAGGCAAAAGCTCCATGAAAGTAAGCAAGAACGTGTGTGTGTATGCGAACAATTTTCCTTCTTATAAATATCAATATATATATTTATTTTGAATATAAATTTTATTTATAATATTTATTTATTAATTTATTATAGTCTTTGTACTTTGAAATCTTTTCAGGACCATTTGGTGGGACCTCAAACTCAGCAAAATACACTATGGATTGTTGCCAAAGAAGAACACACACCCAGTGGTAATTATTTCTTTAACACTGTAATTTCTTATTCATATCTGTAGCTGTGAAAAAAGAGTGGTAAGTTAAATATGAATGATCTAAATCACTAACTGAATTACTGTAATTTTTAAAGTGTTAGCATAAACAAGAATTTAAAATTGAAATATTAGTGAAATGTCAGTGACTATGTATTTTTATGACACACCAACTAGATTCACCTGTTGACTATAATTGTAATATGACCTTTGGTCATTGCCTTTTAACCAATCAAAGTCTAGATATAAAAACACTAGATATAATGATCTGTGCTATGCTGGAAGATACCGCAGACCTAATAAAGGAGTGTGCATGTGTTAGAACAAATATGTGTTTCTCTCTGTGTGGACATGTATTTTCATGTGTTAAACATTAATGTTGTGTATGCAGCAAGTTTTAGTACTGAAAGAATAGTATGCAATAACATGTTTTTAATCATAAAATTAAATTATACAATTTTATTAATGCAAGGTAGTACTGTTGATACTCTCAATTATGTATGGGTGATAATTTGTATTTTAAAGACCTTCACGTTACTTCTAGCTTAATTTTTATGTCACATTTTAATACATTAATCCCTTTTTTGCTTTGTTTTTTTTCAGTGGAGATATTTCAGCCACCATCAGCAGAAAATTTGCAGTTAGAGATAAAGAAGCAGACTTTTGGCTCAAGTACAGAAATAACTGCTATATCTGTGAGTGACCTTTTTTGGTAAAAATATAATTATGTAATTGGTTGGTTTGTTTATTCATAGGCCAGTACTGTGCAATTAGTGATGAAAAAAAGCTAGAATAGATTGCTGGTGTGGGCTGTTTGAGTGCTGTTTGCTCTGGCTTAGGTACAAAGGTGAAAAGGAGGGATTATCCATGATATTAGTTCTTCTCCTCTTGCACTGTGTTCTCACTCATCCATGATTCTCTAAATAGTATTTAGAGCAATTGAGTATGTTTGCAATCCCATGAAAAGCTTTTAATTTTTGGTCATAACTAAACCAAGTTAAAATTTAAAGTGTCAAATGTAGCACTTTCAAAAGGTGTTTAAAAATAGTCAGATTACAATGTTTAAGTGTAGTATGGCAAGATGTTAAAATTAATGTGGAATAGTTCATAGGACTGAAACCCAAAGACATCAGCATGCATCCCTCAAGGATTGGATGTTTATAAATTCTCAGTATTCGTGGTCAAAATATCTTTTTAACATAAAACTAGTACAGTTTGTTAAGTCATGGAAATGTCAGCTTGGCTTTATGTCTTTTTGTAAAATTTATTAGCCTTCCATTTTTCTTAGTAATATAAGAGATAATTAATCCAAGATAAGTGAGATATTTTGAAGACCTTTTAGTGAGTATCACAAGTGTGATGGGCCTGCAGAAAAAGTTAATGAACATTGATTTTTTAAACAGTTTTATTGATTAATTTTGTTTTTGACACAGGATTTCCCTATTAAAGCATCAGAGCCTAAAGTACAGTTGCCATTTTTCACCAAACCTGGGGACTGCCCCAGAAAGATCGAAATCGAAAGGTATGAAGGTTGCTCCATAACAAAGACATATAAATGTATAAATAAGTATATAGGTGTACCCACAGGTCTCCCTTATGTCATTACTCAGGAGTGGGCCAGTTGCACAAGAAATCACCACAACACAAAGTAGAGTTTCCAAGTTAAGACGATGATTTCAATTGTTTCCTCCATAAAATAGCAGTGGATTTTTGTCACAGCACAGTGAAAAAAAAAATCTCGCACACACACACACACACACACACACACACACTCTCTCTCTTTCTCCGGAACCATCTACAGTATCCATTCAAGAATCTTGAGACAGATAGTCCCCAACCCCCAGCCCCGACAGCTTATCTATCTTCCCCCATCAATCAAACATATCAGAGCCTAGCTCACCCCACTTTGTGTCTGTCATGTGACCACATCAGGTTGCCCCTGAATCCATGAGCCAGCTGATCATGTCCAAAGTCCCTGAAATGCAGCCAAGCCACAAGTTGTTTGTGTGCATCCACGCATGTACGTGTATATATAAATATATGTGTGTGTGCATCTACCTTCCACCTCTGACAGAAAAACCCAAAAATAAAACGTCAGGCCACCTAGGGGCAGTGAACCACATGAAGGACAGGAGGCTCAGGCAGTTTTACCAGGGTCATAAGCAGCACACAATAAAGGGGGAAAAAAGGACACAAAACACGGTCGCTGGTATTCTGTGCCAGCCTGACAGTAATAAAAGAAAAAATAACCCCTTATAACAACCAGTATGTTACATAATGTTTCTCCATAAGAAAGACATATGGGTATATGTGTCCTGGTTAATATTAATGTTGGATTTAGATCAACTAATTTTTGACTGTTTTCAAAAGTAATAAAACATCTGATCAGATGCTTAAATAAAGAGAAGAAACGCAAGGCAAAATAAACCTTTTGGGGATCAAGGGGTTTGTTTCTTATTTACATATATTTGTTCTTGCACATGGTGGTGTACTTTTCAACATAATTATTTGATAAAAAAAAATGGGCAGATCTACAGGAAACGAATTCTTGCACTCATGAGCATGAATTCATGCAGATGAGTTAATGTGAAATATATTTAAGCAATCATGTTTCCTCAAAATAATCATTTAATTTAAAATGTCTGCCTCTACTGTTTGTTACTGGTGGGCTTCCATATTATTGTGTCTGTAAATGGAAAAATTATGAATATATGCATGTGTGTGTGTGTTTGTGAAAGAAAGAAAGAGAGAGAAATAACAAACAGTATTAATTAGGCCATCCGCTCATTTCAAGGAGTGAGTGGTTTTAAAAGTATATAAAGAGATGAGCTCTTAAGTCATGGATAGTCATGCATAGCTGCTTTTGT
The DNA here is from genome assembly GCA_004794655.1 of Marisa cornuarietis. Lineage (NCBI taxonomy): Eukaryota > Metazoa > Mollusca > Gastropoda > Architaenioglossa > Ampullariidae > Marisa > Marisa cornuarietis. The sequence goes on from SMMW01000616.1 coordinate 2,024,144, forward strand.
ATTTTTACAGGATGTGCCTGCATCTGTACTGACACCTATGTAAACATGTATAATTATATATTTATATTGTATCTGTATGTTTGAGAATAAACACATTTCTGAATTTGCAAATGCATAAAAACAAGCATTCAGTGTCATCAGTTTACATTCTCCCAATGATCTCTCTTCTATTCATTTTATTTCACCTATGTTACCTTCAGGCGACGTCGCCAGTTCTGCCGCAAAGACATAAAGCAGCTGTTACTCTCACACAACATCAAGACAAACGTGTTGATGCCAAAGGATACAGGATCTGATGCAGTTTTACTCAATGCTGATCCAGACAATCCGGCCCCTTTTCCTCCATATCTTCCTCTTCACATCTTTGACAATGAGGAGAAAGACTGTCGCACTCCTAATGAGTGGGTGGCTATGGGTCAAACAAATGGCACTCGCAAACCAGTGCCAGCCATTTCTCTTCTTCCTGTAAATAGTGAGGACAAGATGAGTGAGTGAAATGAACATTTAAATGCTTTTTACACTCAGTATTAGTTGGGGGAAATGGGCATTATATAAACTGCAATCAACATTTAAAAGAAAATAAATTACAAAACAAATTATTGCTAAGATTCATCTTTGGAATTTTCAGATTGGCAGAATGCTGCATTTTGATGTTTTACTTGTTGCCAGCACATCCTAACAATTACTCAGTGAGAGCATGATAATATTGTAACACCAGTTATCTGCTAACATAAATAGCACTGGGTACTGTGTCTGGGAGCCCTGCTAATAAAGCAGTGCATACAGTATCTGAATTGTAAGTTGTTTAGCATCCAGTACACTGAATTGTGCAATAGTAGCATCAATACAATCTTGTAATTACTTTAGCCAGACTGTTTATTTGTAGGGCAAAAAAAATAATAATATTCTTTATACTACTATTTTACAGAGGATCCAACAGACCCATCCATCACATATGACTGGTGTGAAGTTGGCGTGCTTGACTATGATAGCTTAACCAAACAGTACCTGGTTCAGAAGACTAATGAAAATGGTCGTGTGGTGGATGAAGAAGGACAGACAGTAATCAATGGAGGAGTGAGACCTGATGGTAGGGTTTTATTGATCGACCATCCAACTAACCTCAAATTTATGGAGGTTGTATTTGCCTGAGGATTCAGAAGATTATAAGACCTGGGCCTGGAGTACTCTTATCCATATTTTACCATGTAAAATTTATGTGACCTGTTTGAGAAATTCATCTGCACATGATCAGCTGCTAACCATGCTTGTACTCTATTCCTTTCAAATTTGTTGACAATGTTTAAGTTTATAGAGTATGATTACAGTTTTATGCAGAAAGTTGCATTTCTTGTTGCTACTAGAACATATCCAAGATCCTAAGTTTATTTGTGGAATGAGATGGGCAGCTGGTTAATCACTGGCTTTACAGGAACACATGTCAAAGCTTTTGGCCAGTTTTGGGTGCCTCGCATCAGATTGATGTTCAGAGCAGAAGATCCAAGAATCTTTGCTGAGCGTGTTGCGGAGGCCTTTGAGAGTCGCCGTGTTTTTGAGGCAGAGCTGCGGTACAATTTGTATGTGGACTGCATGCCTATGGATGGTGTAGGAGAGCTGGACCAGGCATCTCTCCGACGAATGGTGGAGTGGGCACGAACCACACCTGGCATTGACCTACAGAAGAAGTATGTCTTAAATTAAAAAGCAGAAATTCAAAGAATGCTTAGTGCCTATAGAATGCAGGTAATTATTCACTCAGCTTTTACTTTACAGAGTAGAGCTTGAGGTCACCTGAGGCAAATATTCTCTGGAAAAGAGTCTGCATAAATCTTTGCATAAATTGAGGTATTAAATATCCGGTAGATTATATATATATATGTGTGTGATTATATAAACTCATAATTTGACACACTGGGGATCTATTACCATTTAAGCAGCTCCACGTCTTTCCTAGTTATGTAATATATTACTTACCACACAATCAGGATCAGTTATGCATCTAATTCAGAATTGTGCTTTTGTCATTCTAAAGGAAAGAGATTTAGCTCTTGAAAACACTGGTCAACAAATTTTTACAAAAGTCATGTTACTGAAATAAAATGAGTCATTTCTTATCAATTTTGATGTGCTCAACACAAATATGTCAATCAAAATGCAAAATTGGCTCTAATTTTTTTGTAATCTGCAATAATTATTGTGTACATCACAAAATGCATGCTAGTAGTAACTGACATCTGGTTAATACCTGTAAAAGATCAAGTCATGGATTACGTCTGAGATTCTTTGCCTGTCTCTTGTGCTGCTGTTCGGGAGAATCTCTGGGGAGTGTCCAGCAGTAGTCAGCCAGCATGGTAGTAGACAATTTGTCCTGGTATCTTTTCTCCCTTCTTGTGACATCTTGATGAAAATGTTTGGCATGTTCATCACTAACCATACCACAGTTGTCAGGAAATAAATCAATTTTAAGATGAGAATGAAGGAAATGGATCTTTAGAGACATATTGTAGCCAAGTTTCTCATACTGCATCAGCATATGTCTTCGACTAGTTCCTTGTAGTTTTCTGCCCTAACATTCCCAAGAAAGTTTGTAGACACAAGGCGACAAGTATTCCATGCTTGCTTTGCATCACCCTGCAGTAAGTTGTTGAACCGGTCATCTTTGAAGAGCTCTCTAATCTGAAGACCCACAAAAACTCCCTCTTTAATCTTTGCCTCGCTAAGTCGAGGGAATTTTTTCATGCAGGTATTGGAAAGCTGGAGAATTCCAGTCCATGGCTTTCACAAAGTTCTTCATCAAACCTAGATTGATGTGAAGGGGTGGTAACAGGATTTTGTGAGCCTTGACCAGAGCTAGGTGCTGGATATTCTTCTCTCCAGCTACTACATTTTGTCTGAGTCCATTCCTTCCACAAGTAGTCCGATTCCCTTGCTCCGCTATCCCACTCCCATAAGACACATGTATTTTGTATATCCCTGCTGCAGTCCCGTTAAAAGGGCAACTACCTTCAAATCACCACAGAGGTGCCAGCTGTACTTGTTATACTCAGTGAATTCAGTAGCTGCTTTAAGCTATCATAGGTCTCTTTCATGTAGACAGCATGCAGTACTGGAATAGATGGAAGACGGTTTCCATTGTGCAAACGCACAGCCTTAAGACTCAGTATTAAAGAGTTCACAAATAGAAATAGTCTCCATTCTTGTGGGTCATGAGAGGCCCACAGTATCGGAACAGAATACCAGATTACCTTCCTTTCTGAAGAAAGGCTCCAACTGCTGGTGCTGCGTTTGGTATGAAGTAATTGTGACATCTATTTCTAGAAGATTCCATTGTTGGAGTCTTGAACACAGCAATTCTGCCTTGCTCTTGGATAAGTCCAAATCACAAACCAGGTAATTTAGTTCTTCCTGTATCATTCTGTGTAGGGTAGATGATGCATCACAGTGAAAATCTGGATCACTGCATGCTGAGTGACCAGTCGGCTTACCCTTGTCCTCATCAGCTGAATCAAGAGAATATTCTGCTGGAAGTTTTGAAATAGGAAGTCCCTCACCATGTGGAACTGGTCTCAATGCTGATGGAATGTTGGGGTAGACTATTCTTGACTTCTTTTGCTTCGTTATACCACTGAAAAGAGGAAGAACCAAGCAGAAGTAACACTCATTTGTGTGGTTGCTTGGCTTTTTCTACACCATGGGGACTGGAAATGGCATTGATGGTCTTCTGCCATTCAACCACTGTGAAATCTGTGTTGTACGTGTAGCACAGCATATATGCAGGACCCAAGGCTTGTCTTCGTCGCCAATCTTGCATCCGAAGTAAAGATGATATGCTTTCTTCACTTGAGAAGTGATACTTTTCTTCTGGTTGGCAAATGTCACTTCCCCACAAATATAGCAAAAACTGTCCACGGTATTAATGCACTTTTGAGATATTAGATTTCTGTATTGTAACTAAATGAATAAAAAAATTACAGTTTTATGTAATAGTAGCTTAAACTGCATCCCACAAAGTCTGCAGTATTTTAAATGCTCAACCTTTCTGACTGGGCTTTATATAGTACACTGCTGACATCAGCTTACTTCAGCAGCCGCCTGGCAGTAGTACTGCATTGCATCAGAAAATGATGCAATGAACTGTGGATGATGTGTGCCTGATGGTATTATGCAATGTGATGCAATATTAAATCATTCAAGGCTTATTTAGGATGTTGTTACAGTCCTACTGGATAAATTTACATGGTGAAACATATAAAATGAACTAAATCAAATATCTTCAAAATGAGAGCCAATAAAAAAATTTTCATGGTCATATTCGTTTTCAGCTCACCAATTTAAGATACTACAGGTTAGGAGCTTTTTAAGTCAGTTATAATTTCAATGTTGACCAGTGTAAGTGCTAACCATCTAGACAAAAAAAAAACTCAATGAAATTTAGCAAAATGGAGAGTATTTTAGGAATCATTTTGATTTTTTTGTCTTGCTTAGCAACCTTGATGATCATCTTCAAGTGCTGGAGAGAGAAGTAAACATTGACTTTTGCCGATCAATGAACCGTATCATCTTTGACAAAACAGTTAAAAATGATCGAAAAACATTTGCCTTTGTCACCTTTCCAGAGACACCCATCAAAGTGATACCTGAGAAAGGTATAAGAAATGTAGAACTTTTGCTGTAGAAATATTTTAGAGAATTTTCTTTCTTTTTAGGTAATTGCAGGAAGGTATGAAGTACAATTATTTTTAGGCTCCCTGTTTGCTGGGAAGAAAACGCCACATTACATTTCACATTTAAGTTTAAAGAGTCACTTATTACTATTCCTCTTACTGCCAAAAAAGTTATGTTTATCACCACTGGAAATATCTTTCATGACCATGTGTGTGTCGATTTGCACAGGCTGCTGTATGGATGTGCCAGAGTACCCATTTGATGAGCAGTATGACAGCTTTGCCTTTAACTCACTACTCACACTCCAAGAGAGCATTCAGGCTATTGGCAAAGTGCGAACTGAGTGCAATCGTGTCAGCCACAACATGTCCCTGTACCACATACCAACAGCCAAGCCCATGCGACTAGAGGAATTTGAACAGACACAGTCACAGGCAACATCTCAGGTAGAAGACTCAAATGTTTGTCCAGATTTTAATAATAGTACAAGGAATTTGATTTAGCTTGCAGATTGGGACACCACTTGCAATTATTAAAGAAGCCTATGTTAACCTCATGAAAAAGCATGAGAGAGGTCCACAATTGTCCTATGCAGGCTCAATATGTGTAAGCAGTATCAGATACTTAAGGAAAATGATTCACACTTCTTTACAAATTTTGCAAAATGGAGGAAGAAGACAACCCAAGTTCTGTCAGAAATTAATTCTTTTTCAGAAAGAGAACATTGGTGTATCCTCAAAGATGCTCTCCTCATCTTGGTTAACTTCAAAACATTTTGCCTGTGTGATTGACTCTGAAGATGTATTTGCCTAGAAAAGTATTGAGAAATCTTACTGATTAATCTAATTTCTACCACAGACAGCCATGTACCTAAAAGACAGCTGGATATCATCGCTTCGAGTCAGTATCAGGACATGTCTGCGAGATGTGGGAAAAGGCTGGTTCAACATTCACGAACAAAACTGGGAAGTCTATGAGATCTCCAAACTCAAGAAATTCATGGAAACTGTCAAGTTCATAATGCAGGTAGTTAATGGAGATTTCCATCTCAAGACAGTCACACAAATGTCAGGCTTATCTTTATGAGATCTTTATTTATAAATTATTTATTTATGAAATAAATTATCAGGATTAAGTTACCTCTACAAAGGGTCAGGCTTGTGATATGAGATCTCCGATTAGTCAAAACAGTTGAGTCCATCATGCATGTAGGTAGCAATGGTGTCAAAATGGATCATACAATTTCATTTGTTGATGCAACATTAAGATTATTTTCTTTGGGTCAGTGTTATACAAGTATTAAAACAGCATAAAATGAATGCATGCAAATTTCTCAGAGAAAATATCATTAGTTCCAATAGAAGATGCTTGGTGAATATTTTCATTGTAGCAGTTGAACAGGATTGTTGATTTCAGTTTTAGGTTTCTTTCTGTCCAGCAGCCTTGCTGACTGCTTTGCCTATTTCACTAACATCTCTATGAACAGTTTGACAAGATGCACAAGAGTTTTAGTTCATTAAAGTCACATCTTTCTCGGCAGGACTCCCTGCGATTCTTAGTACAAGACTCTCTGGTGAGCTTCACACAAATGGTTGTTGATGCCTGTCATGCAACACTACCTTTGAGTGAGGATTACATATGGGGACCAGAGATTGCTGTCAGCTCTTTTAAGCCCAAGAAAAATGCTCTTTTCTTGGTGGATCTTGTTCTTGATGCCAATGGAGTGCATTACAGCACCAGCCTTCCCTCCTTTGAAACAACCCTCATCTCTCTCTTTGACCGTGGCATTGTGTCCACTCATAATGTTCCACAACTGGAAAAGGTGAGTTTTTGAGTAACATTGGGCTAAAGGCTGTTTCTAATTTAATGCTTATATGCATTTAGAAAAACCATCAGTTTTAAGATAGTGATGTCTTTTGCTATTTATTTGCTCTATGGATGTTGTATTTTTGTTTTGTTTTGTATATTGATTTTGGACTGTACACTTGTCAGTACTTAAAACTATGGCATGCAGAGAGTGAATTTGAGTTTAAAATTGCATTATAATCAATGTAAAGGTCACCTGGCAGAAATAATGTTTACATTACTGTCTGATCACTTGCACTCTTAAAATCTTGAAATTCAAGTATGTTGGTGTCACAAACAGTTCATCATGGAGGATATCTTCTGGTCTGGTACTCCACTGTTAGAATCTGTAGGTGAACATGAGCCTGCAGTGGAAGAGCTGCGTGAAACAGTGTGCCGCACCATCCAGAAGTCTCTCATCCCTCTCAAGGCCTATGCCCGCGAGTATGAGAGATATCTAGAGCTCATGAACTTGGACATCAACCAGTATGTGAAGTAAGCACAATAATCATACTGTCTTAGAATGTAACTCTGTAACTATAGTGCACCAATTTCTTATGTGCAAGACTTGTTCCTGGCAGGATGCTGTATCCTAAGCTGTCAAACAGTCATGTAATCAGTGTATGAGCTTGAACAATTTCCATGCATTCCTTTTTGATTGGAGTCTTGACAAGCAGATTTCTGGGCTTAAGCATAGTTTCTGAAAGCAGCACAAGGCAGTTACAGTCCACGACTAATGCTTTGTAGAAGCTATGACCTGTGACTGAGAAACAAATTCTTTCTGCAGAGAGCAAAGATCTCTTTTAAAAGTAAAGGTGGTCCTGTGACCTTTCAGCTGTTGGGGAGTGAGGTATTGTATTACTGCACTTTTCTTTGTTAATTCCATCTCATGTCCCCTGCTACCTTTCCTTCCTCCAGCCAAGAGGTCCCTGGCTCCCATTCAACAGCTGTAAGTATGGAGCATCACACAGATATCAAACTGTATGCATGCCTCCTGCCTTGGACTTGGATGCTCTTGTCATTTGGCTATCTGCTTCCTCTACTAAGTTGTATTTTTTTAAACAGGGACTATGAGAACCAGGAGCACGCTGCAGCAGAGGTGAAGAAGGAGGTGGAAATGCACCTAGAAGAGAAGGAGAAGCTAGAGGCCACTATCCCCAGCAGCATAGTCATTGGACCTTTCTGGGTCAGCACGGAGAACACTCGTCAGGCTCTTGCCAAGAAGCGCAAAGCTCTCAGCAATGCTGTCCTAGAGCTGCTTGCTCGCCAACTGCGCAAACAGGCAGATGATGTGAGCTTGTGTATGCTTTGTTGATTCCAAACTTTTTACTTTCAATTGATTTTGTAATTGAAAAACTACATTCACTCTATTAATGATCAAGAAACTGAACTGTACAGATTTAAAATGGCCATAAATTTTTTATGATTAATCTTTAGGGAAATGATTTACTGAATATAGGTTTGTGTTAACCATTAACCAGTCTCCCAAGACCTTTTGGTCTTGTGATAGATAATGAAAATCTTTGTTAATCTTTCAATAGGCATGTGAAGAATTCAAAAACATCAGTCGCAAGCTTTATGAGAAACCAAACTGCGTTGAGGAGCTCTCTGAGATGAGAGAGTGGATGAAGACTATTCCTGACAAGCTCAAGGAACACCAGGTGAGTATCTGGCAAGCTTGGTATGTCTTCTATGCACTTTCAGTCTTGCTGTTTTACTGAGGCAACATTGTTAATAGGTTTACAGTAAGAATGTAATACTAACAATAAAAAAAAAAATGCTTAAAAACCTGAATCACCCATTAATGGATCCATGGAAGAACGATTTAAAAGTAAATTAGCTGTTCTTTGCCTTTTTATGAAAGGAGTTTATTGACAAAGCCATGCAGGACTATGAGCTGATAGAAGAGTTTTACTACAATCTCTCTACTGATGACTTCAACGCCAAGTGAGTACTGAAATTCTTACATGCTTTAAACTAGAACTAGCAATCTTTAGACAAGCATCTTTAACTACTTGGAAGCCACCCTCTCTAAAGATGGCAATTCCATGACAGATATCTGCAACAGGATCATGATAACAACAATTAATGGCAAGGGCTATGCTGGACACAGTCTGGCACAGCCATAACATCAGGTTCACTAACAAGAACACTCTGTACAAGTCCCTATTGGCACTGATCCTGCTTTACATATGTGAAATGTGGACTCTGCCAATAGAGAGAGGATAATTTGAGAGCAAGTGTTTTAGAATGCTGCTCAGGATCACATATGTAAAAAGAACATAAGACCAAAGACTTTGGGCAAAACATGGTTGCCGCACTCGTAGGACACCAAGAATCCCAGCTTGCAACAGTCAAGCGGCATGGCTGGTGTGGTTTGGCCATGTTACCTGATACAACGCTCTGTTGAAGATTGTCCTTCAAGGTACCTTGTAGTGGGGTTAACACTGCATTGGCCACAGGAAGAACTGGCTTTCAAATGTGAAGGAGTGGACTGTTTGTCTTGTGCAGGCCATGTCAGGTGTCATCTATCCATCTGCTCCTCAACAACTGGTACCAGACCAAGGATGAATAACTGACTGAATCTTTAGACAAACCAAAGCAATAACTGTCTGGCTCTTGAGAGTGAAGAGACTTAAAGAGAACAAAGCACAAGCAAATGAGAATCCAAACAGAAGCTCTCAAGGAAAAACACTTTGTCTTTCTTGGATTTTGTCACAAGCTTGATGAATTGTTGAACTTTTTGTTGTACAAAGAGATGAACAGACACATAGAGAAAGGGAGGGAGAGAAAGAAGACAGAAGGAAGATGGAGGGGAAAAGGGAAATGAAGCTATAGAAATAAAAGAGACATGACTGTTCCATAATCCTTTTAGATCTCTTCACAGCATACTGGTTTTGTCTACTCTGAACTGTAAAGAGTTAACTGGCTTTGACCTTTGGACTGTAGTTGTCATGTGACCTTTGTCAGTGGCCTGTTGATGCAGTTTGGTCAGAATTAGGCACAATATGCCCTGTGGGCAGTGTGCTAATTGCTTACCATACATTTCTTAGATGGACTGCTGTTGGATGGCCACACAAGATTGAGCGCCAGATGGAGCAGACCCATATTCAGCTTAATGATGATGAGGAGAGATTCCACAAGCTCCAGTTGTCTGACCAGTCGAGCTTTGAAGACCGTCTTGATACTTTGCAGGTGATAAACCTCACTCACTTACAATTAATACCTTTCCATTTGTGTGTCTGAAGAGGTTTTCAACCACCTCTCCAATTAAAAATTACCTCCTGTCAAAAAGAAAAACTATATCTTGTTGCAACTTTGCATTTCACACATCAATTTTTTTTGTATCATTTTTTCATACATATATAAGATCCTCCCTCTTTTAAAGCATCTTAGTGTTTTTGAAACAGATCTGAGTAATTAGTATCTTAAATCAAACAATAATGTATATATATATATAACAACTAAACAAAAACCTTAAATTACAATACCTATTACAGCATCTACCTTAAAAGTCCTGATATGTCATTCTATCAATCCATTCTCATCCATCTGTTGAGGTAGCACTCTTTGACTACATCTACAGGTATCAAAATAAAGGTATTTGTAACCTGATAATCTAAACTGTTGATGAACAATTGTCATGGTATGCAATTTTTAAAAATCTTTACTGCAGTCTTCTGGCTAAATGTTTATTACTCTGTATAGATGGTGGTGGCTGGTATGGCAGCCCACACAGATATTTCAAAAGCCACAGAAATTGCCAATGAGATGCGACGTGTCAACAAACAATTGAGGGATGCACAAGGACTGGCTGTCACATACAACAACAGAGAGCGGCTCTTTGGCATGCCGGTCACTAACGTGAGCACTTTTTATAGGAGGACGCTCCTACAGTTTTGAAACTTGTTCCTTTCTAAAATGTTTTTGGTCTTTTTCAGGTGTAGATCCCTTTTAAGTAGATGAAGGTGACAATAAGGATTGTTAGTGCTGTTGATCAAACAAGTTAAATCATCAGGTCTTTCTGAATTAAGTGGAATGTTGGTCTCTAAACATTCTGTTTACTGCAGATTATATGAAACTGGATAGTTGTTACGAAGTAACTTCTCAGAACTTCAGAAGCAAAGCTAATGAAAAGAAATTAACTATTCCAACAATCTTCATTTTTGAACCTTGTATATGTTCTTCCGTAGGAACATCACATGCACAGATGTCATATGCTGGCATTTGACAATTAATACTTTTTTCTCCTAACCGTTCTTTGGAAGTGCTTTTTGTCCCAAGGTTTTCTTGAGGCTGACATCGTTTATGACGCGGTTGTGGAAAGCATGGGTCCTAGGCAAGATTGCCATTTTATTGTGCAATGATAACACAATACGAACCCTCAGCAAAAAAAGAAGTAGAAAAGCATGGCATGAATTTTGCTGCATTGTGTGTTGAATGCCTTTTTCACTGGTTGGCGTAATGAGCACTGCATTTTGTCTTGGCACAGCTTTCTGTTTTCTCCTGTTGGTGTGAAGATAAGAGATTGGTAGTGCCTGCTATAATTGTTTTGTACTTTTAGCATTTCCCCTACTTTTAGAGCTTTAAAAATTACTCATTTCTTGAATGTCTTATAGTTTGGTTGTTTTTTTTTCCACTACCCCAAAATCCTGTTGATTTATAAATAAATCCTAGTTGATGTATAAGAGGCAGTCAAATGAAACACCAGACTCCTGTTTGCTGGGGTCCGCTGCGTTTCATTTGACTGACCCTCATATAAATAAAAGATAAGGTTTTTGAGTAGCTGTGTTTCCTGGTGTTGTTTTTCTTGTGTCCTTACAGGTTTCACAGTCTGAGCTTATATTTTGCAGTACAAATTTTTTAAATATGTGCTTAAAGTTTCGTTCAGGCTGTCAATTTTTATGGTTATATTTGCATGTTTTTAAGGAAAATGGTTGCTATTGTCAGAAATATGGGTAAATCTTGGCCGTATCTCTGTCAAAGTTCAACAAAACAGGAACATCATCCTGGTCTATTGTATTTTTATCATTATCATTTTTTAAGCCAGACAGATTCTTCCTTTGTGTGTGTGTGCATGCACAGTGTGTTTGTGTTTGAATGAGAGAGAGTTAAATTAATTAGACCGTACATCTTGTTTCTTATGCTTTTATTTTTGGGTATTTGAGACTATTATCTTAAAGTAAATCTCTGTGATACATAATGGTCTTTTTTCTTTGATGAGCCCCATGAGTAAAGTTAACTTTCAAGATGATGTTAAAAGTATTTAAAATGTATTCACTTTTAAGAATTTATGCAGGGGCATATCATACTCTTTTGAAAGTTAGGCAATTTTTGTTTTAGTTCACATAAATTTTTAGATTAGGTCATCAACAGCAGCTAAAGGGTTGTAGGAAACAGCACTAGAACATGTGCATTTATATTGTAACTTTTACTATGGTGCCAAATTACCTATTTTATAGTTTTGCAACATTCTGTGTTTTGTTGTGAAAATTGATTTTCAAGCCCTCATGTGCATGACTTTCAAGATTTTAATTTTCTCTTGCCGAAGCTTTCTTACATTTTTTTGTGTGATTTGCACGAGGGACCAAAGAATGATACAGTCAATCAATAGAATGAAAGACCAGATGCAGTTTGGTTTAAACACTTAGTCACAGCTTTTTACGTTTCTTATGTTTTTCTATGGTTTGTGTGTGGTTTTCTTTCATTTTTCTCTTTTTTTCTCAGTCTGAGGCCTACATTCTGTTTAGTTGCATGTTACTTGCCTCTGTTGCTTGCACAAACCTGTCAGATGTGAACACTCTTTCCTTGTCTTGCTTTCTTAATGCCTGTTGTTCACTTCCTCCATCACCATCTCGATCTGTCACATAGTAGACATGCTTGCTGGTAGAACTTATTACTGCACAGCTGGGGACTTGTGTTTGTTATTGTAGTATGACAGGCTGGCAAAGCTTGTCAAGGACTTTGAGCCATACCGCAATCTGTGGATCACTGTAGACCAGTGGAAGCAGTCGCATCAAACTTGGCTTCATGATCCTTTGATGAATATCAACGCCGAGGAACTTGAGAGGACTGTCATGGAAGCATACAAAACCATGCACAAATCTGTCAAAATCTTCAGCGAGATACCAAGTGAGTTTTGTTTTATTATTTGTTCGCTGTCATGTCACACACCATAGACTGCTTTCATGTTAAGGCTGTCAGGAATAATAATAATAGTAATAATAACTGAATTTCTAAAGTGCATTTCTTTGTGTGAATGTGAGCTCAGTGCAACGCACACTAAAAGTACAAACAAACCAACAGTCAACCGTACAAGAAACATAAACATCAGCAAAAAGATAGCCCCATAAAAAATGTATGACAAAAAAGTATGGCAAAAGTAAAGCATGGTCAGTGTTAATGTTGTCACCTTTTCAACAATATCTGGTACAGAACTGGTTTTGGTGAGGAAAAAGATAAAATTCTTATAAATGTTTAGAGGAATGGTGGATGAGGAAGTAGAAGAAATTGCTTTGCATGGGGTAGGTGGGAAAGTCATTGTTCATAATTTAACTAAACTGCTATAAAATGAAGAGAAACTGATGCAACTGCATATGTTTCTGATGCCAGATGTCCAGGATGTTGCTTCTGAAATCAAAGAAAAGATTGAGGAATTCCGACCATACATCCCTTTGATTCAGGGTCTCAGAAACCCAGGCATGCGCAACAGACACTGGGAACTAGTGAGTAGCTTTCCTTGAAATCCCCCAAACCCTTTTCTGATCTTCTCCATCGCTTGGATATGGTGTGACACAGCCAAGTCCCATTGGATGCACAGTAGTTTTTACAATAAGTGAAGATTCAGTCATTTCGAAAATATTAACATCATAAAATTTATTCCATGACCTATTCATCTTCCTTAACTCATTCCTATATGTTCCTTCAAGTCAAGATGCTGAGATCTTCAATTAACCTAATTATTGCTTTTCTTTCTGCTACAGCTGTCAGAGGAACTTGGGTTCCCCATACGGCCCAAGGCCAATTTGACCTTCTCCAAGTGTCTTGAGATGAAACTTCAAGATCACATAGCTGTCATCTCAAAGATTGCTGAAGTCGCTGGGAAAGAATATTCCATTGAGCAGGTCTGTACTTAAATGCTGTTCTATCTCTCTGATGAACAAATGTTTTTATATGATCTTTTTTCTGTTTAGAGAACTGGATTGTTTCCAGCCATTCAGAATTTGTGGTGTCTGTGATGCAGTATTTAACAATTTGACTTCATGTCTACAAATAATAAACATGACATGATTATCTGTAAATACTGAAATTTGAAACTATATTGTCAAAATTCAATCAATAACAACACAAGCTAAACATATTGAAAGAGAATACAGTTAGATATTGATTAGTATCATAAACATCTAAATCTGCTTTTGCAAGAAGGCAGTAGAAATCTATTTTCCATGGTTATACTTTTCTGCAGAAGATTATAGCAGTGTTTTGAAAAACACCAGACCAAAATGATAATATGAAAGCAAGAATTTGATGACTGGTTGGATGTCTTGAAAATACTGTGTTATGTTGGTGGATTTGCACTGCTTCCCTTATAATGGCTTGTGAACTCATTTTGGTTTCTCAAAAAGTCATTCTGCAGGCTACCCTATAAGCAGCTGGAAAAAAACCCGTTTGATCCATTTTATGACTGGAATTGTAGTGTGGATAGGAGCATTTGGAGCCTATGAATTACAGTTTTTCAAAAGAATCGAGCAAGCTGGGAGCAGCTGCTGGCTACATCTTTCATCATTCCATGTGCCATTCTATAGGCAACATGTTTAATCGTTAGGTTGCATGCGTTCACGTGCCCGCGTGAGTGTGTGTGTGATTCTTTGTCAAGCAGCATGAGCTTGGCCACAGAACAGGGATATGGTGCTATTTAAGTTAACTTTATCATTATATTGAAATTAGAAAATAAAATATAAAATCCTATAGGTACTTATATTCCCGATGCCATTTTTTGTGCTTCTAAGTCATATTGAGACTCATCTGTGTGGAAGTAGTGCACCATGTTTGAATGTTTTCAAAACCACCATGCATTTAAGCAGTGTTGCTGTGCTTTAGAAGTGTTTGAGGGAGGGGGTTACCTGGATTTCAGATTCAGCCACGTACAGATCGAGGCAATCTCGATCCCACACTTTTCACATATTTATCACCAGCATGTGGTGTGTTCTTAGGCACTGGACAAAATGGAGCGCGAGTGGGACAATGTGATATTTGAGATCTTGCCCTACAAGAACACAGGCACGTATATCATCAAAACCTCGGAAGAGACCAGCCAACTTCTTGATGACCACATCGTTATGACACAGAGTATGTCTTTTTCACCCTACAAGAAGCCATTCGAAGACCGCATCTCAAGCTGGGAGAGTAAGCTCCGTACTACCCAGGTGTGCTTACATACCTTTTCTTTGTTTTGTTTTTTTTTAGATCTGTGCCTTATCATGTTGATGATAGCAGGTGGTTAGAAAATTGGCAAATATTTTACTGAAACTGTGTAAATATTACCTCACTCTTTAGATAGAGTGTTGATCCAGCAGTTTTTAAATTTTGTTACTGAAAAGGTTTTTATGTAGACATCTTACTGGCACCCCCCCGTGGGACCCCGGGGTATGCTTGCTTAGCGAGCATTGTAAGAATAGGGTCCCTGCTGTCCAGCCAGGCATGTCGTAAGAGGCGACTAAGGTGGACACCTCACCTAGAGGTAAATTAGGTTGTGGTGGGGCTAACAACCCCACCATGTAAAAAAATACCCGTTACAGAAACCATAACCAGAGTACTCATTACGGATGGCGAAGGTAATGAAACACACCAGGTAACTGGACTTATGACGGACGACAGTCAAACCCGAGAGGGAGCTGGCGCCCCGACGGTGGATTTACTTAAGCCAAAGCAGAAGTTGAGGGTGGGGTGCTGGAACGTCCAGACCTTGTATCAGACTGGCAGGTTGCCCCAACTAGTCAAGGAGTTTGACAACTACAACTTGGACATCCTGGGAGTCAGCGAGGTCAGATGGACCGGCACGGGGAAAAGAAGACTAGCATCAGGACATACCATCTTGTTCTCAGGAAGATCAGACGATCAACACTCTGAATGCGTAGCACTACTCCTCAATAGGAAAACTGAAAAGACACTGGTGGAATGGAAGCCTTATGGACCCAGGCTTCTGAGAGCAAGATTCCATTCAAAGTACACCAAGCTGACAGTGCTAGTTTGCTATGCACCAACAGAAGACTCCGAGGCAGAAGACAAGGATGCTTTTTACGATCAGCTCCAGGCAGTCACGGAGAGCGTCCGAGCGCATGATATGTTGCTCATCACTGGAGATCTCAATGCCAAGGTGGGAAGTGACAATACCTGTAGGGAGCATATCATGGGCAAGCATGGAATTGGAACCATAAATGACAACGGAGAGAGACTGGCAGACTTTTGTGAAGAAAACAATCTACTGATTGGAGGCACACTCTTCCAACACAAAGACATCCACAAGGCAACGTGGACATCACCAGACGGGATCACAAAGAACCAGATAGACCATGTAATCATCAACCAAAGATGGAGGAGCTCACTTCAAGATGTCAGAGCCTACAGAGGAGCAGACGTTGCCAGTGACCACACTCTTGTGATAGCCGCAGTTTCTCTGAAGCTACGTCGATCGCGAGGAAAACAGGCACGTCAGCAGAGAGTGGACTCCGGCAGACTGAAGGACCCAGCCACCAAACGGGCCTTTGTAGTGGAAGTTAAGAACAGGTTCCAGGCACTAGGGGACCAACAGGAGATGACCTTAGAGGACTTCAATCAAGTCTTACAGGAAACAGGTGAGAAAATACTGGGCTTCCAACGAAAAAAGAAAGAACAGTGGATCAGAGAAGAGACATGGAAAAGGATAGAAGAGAGAAAGTCAACCAAGCAGAAAATTAACAACACCAGATCTGAACGTCTGAAGGAACAGCACAGACAAAGATATACAGAAATAAACAAAGAGGTAAAGAGGATGATTAAAACCGACAAAAGGGACTACATAGAGAAACTGGCAGATGAAGCAGAAGGAACAGCACGAAAAAATGACCTGAAGACACTGTATAAAATCAATAAACAGCTTAACAACAGGTTCAAAAACAATGAGGTACCAGTGAAAGACATGAACGGAAATGTTGTCCAGGGAGAGGCAGAAAAACTACAGCGCTGGAGGGAACATTTTGAGTCGGTTCTGAACAGGCCAGACCCCCCTCAGCTTGCAGACATCCAGCCAGCAGATACAGACCTTGACATTTGCACATACCCGCCAAGCCTGGAAGAAGTGACAGCAGCAATCAAGGCAATGAAAAGCGGCAAAGCACCAGGGGCAGATGGAATAACAGCAGAGATGTTGAAAGCAGATGTGAATGTGACAGCTCCCATGTTGACTGAAATCTTCAGGCAAGCTTGGGAATCAGGACAGATCCCCGATGCGTGGAAGTCAGGGCTCATCTTCAAGTTACCCAAGAAAGGAGATCTTGGAGACTGTAATAACTGGAGGGGTATAACACTTCTTTCCATCACCAGCAAGGTCTTCAGCAAGATTGTTTTGTCAAGACTGACGGTAACCGTTGAGAAAGACCTCCGGCCTCAGCAAGCAGGATTTTGCCCTGGGCGATCCTGCTCTGAACTCATTTTCACTCTGCGTCAGATTCTGGAGCAGAGCAATGAGTGGAACGCACCGCTGTACATCAACTTCATCGACCTGGAGAAGACTTTTGACAGCATCCACCGCGAGTCCTTATGGAAGATCCTGAGGCATTATGGAGTCCCTGCGAAACTTGTCCAGGTCGTTGGAATGCTGTACAGCGATTTCAGATCTCAGGTGGTCTGTGACACGGAGCTCACAGCCCCCTTCAACGTCAGCACTGGGGTGAAGCAGGGCTGCATTCTGTCGCCGTTCCTTTTCATCCTGGCCATAGACTGGATCATGAAGAATTCCACCGATAGAGAGAAGAGAGGGATCAAATGGACCATGACTATGACAGCAACAACAATGCTGGAAGACTTGGACTTTGCTGATGACATTGCCCTGTTGTCACACCGCCACCAAGACATGCAGGAGAAAACAAATGCCTTCTCAGAAACAGCTGGAAAACTTGGCTTGAAGGTCAGCGCAAAGAAAACAAAAAGTATGAGAGTGAATGCCAGAGTCCAAGAAAACATCAAACTAAATGGAGAAGAGATTGAGGAAGTTGACAGTTTTACCTATCTTGGGTCCAAGATGTCCAACACCTGGGGTGCAGAGGTGGAGATTCGAGCCCGACTGGCGAAAGCCAGCCAAGCCTTCGCCTCACTCAGGAGCACATGGAAGGCAAAAAGCATCAGCCAGAAGACCAAGCTGAGAATCTTCAAGTCGAATGTGATCAGCACCCTCCTTTATGGTTCAGAAACATGAAAGATGACAAAAAACATCGGTAACAGGCTTGACATCTTCCAAAACAGATGCCTGAGGCGCATACTTAACATCTTTTGGCCAAACACCATCACCAATGAAGAACTCCACCAAAGAACTGAAACCGAGTCCATCACCACGCAGGTTCAACGAAGGCATTGGCGATGGATTGGACATGTGCTCCGCCAGCAGACAGCAGACCTTTCCAGAATCCCCTTACGATGGACTCCAGACGGCCGAAGAAAACGAGGCCGCCCAAGGGAAACCTGGAGAAGAACAGTGGAAAGGGAGATGAAAGGAAAAGGCTGGACATGGGGTCGCCTGGAGCGGGTTTCAGCTGATCGACATCAGTGGAGGGCTCTGGTTGAGGCCTTATGTGCAAATAGCACGAAAAGGATTGAATGAATTACTGGCACCAATATCAATCAGTGTCAATGGCTGACAATCAGTTTGTATTTAGATAAAATTTTGATCAAATGTACTATCATTTGTAATGTCATTATTACAAGTATTTATTTATTTTATCACATCCTCTTTTGCACTTTATTATGGTTTCAAATGGTTGTTGTCACATTTTCAAATGTTATACAAGTTGATGAAGGAAACTAGCCTTTTATGCATAGTAATCCATTAGCAGTGTTGCAGCCTGTTGTGGCCCTGTGCTCCTTGAGGAGTAACAAGGAATGACGATGAGTGTTGCAGCAATTTTATGCAGAAACAAAACTAAATTTACAGTGAAGCTAATATTTAAGATTTATCCGTCTCTTTTTTAAGAAGGCTAATCTGAGTCAACTACCAAAAGCGATGAGTACTGTAGAAATATTGCCATATGCAGGACGTGCTGGATGAGTGGCTGAATTGCCAGAGGGCCTGGCTGTACCTTGAGCCCATCTTCAGCTCTGAGGACATCAACAGGCAGCTGCCCGTGGAATCCAAGAGGTACCAAACCATGGAACGCATTTGGCGTAAGGTGATGAAGAATGCAAAAGAAAACCCACAGGTATGATTTTTGCAGTCTCATGCAGCATTCATTGGAAGATACTTTAAAAGAAGGGAATATTAATATTATAACCTTTCTCTAGAACAGCAAAGGAGCATCAATTGCTTTGTGTACAGTTGATTATTTATAGACTTGTGTCATCATAGTGGTTTCCATGAATGTGAAGTGTCTCGTCAAAAGATATATTGGACCTACTGATACTAAGCTGGGAGAAGGATTAACAGTAGTTCTAAAGACAAAATTGTGAACCAGCAGCTGAAATTACTTTCTGTCATGCAGGTGATCTCACTGTGTCCTGACAATCGCCTCCTGGACAATCTTAGGGAATGCAACAAGTTGTTAGAGCAAGTGCAAAAAGGTCTCAGTGAATATCTGGAGACAAAGCGGAATGCCTTCCCACGATTCTACTTCCTGTCAGATGATGAACTGTTGGAGATTCTGTCTCAAACAAAAGATCCAACAGCTGTCCAACCTCATTTGCGAAAATGTTTTGAGAACATTGCACTCGTAAGTTTTCTACTAACAAAAAAAACAACAACAAACAAACTTAAGGTTTGAAGGACTGGGAAAATAAGTCTTCTGTAGAAATCAAAACATTCTTCCATTGTCCCCCCCCCACCTTTTATGATACTTTCATGAAAAGAGGTCTTCAGTGGCTTAAAGAGATCTGGTGTGCTCTGACATAGCTAGATTTGTGGTTCGTCATAAGCAAGCCATATAAACTTATCATAATAAACATAATATAGCACTTTTCAAATGATTTGCTTAAAGCCCTTCACAGAAATGATATACAGAAGTAAACTGAATCACCAACAACCATGTACCCATACTCACATATAACAGACACACTTCTAGCTGTAGCAACCTTTGATATGTCTGTGTTATAAAAGCTACGCTTTGAGGACGACCTGAAGATTACAAAGATGTACTCTGGTGAAGGAGAGGATGTAGCTTTCAGGGAGACACTCTACCCTGTGGGCAATGTGGAGGACTGGATGGGCGAGATTGAACGCATAATGAGAGAGAGTCTACGTATCATCATCAAGGATTCTCTTGAGGACTACAAGACAGTGAGTTGCATGGGGACATTCTAGGAGAGGGAGATGGGGGTGGGAGTTAAATGCTGAAGCTTTTGACATGGGTGTCACTGAAATAACAAACAGCTTGTGCGCTGGTATTTTCTTTACATTTTCAAGGTCATTAAAACACAATAAGTGCTGCAAGTGCACTAGAGGTTCATTATACTGTTAATAAACTTCATTTTTTTTAGTTTGAAAAGCGTTGTTCCATGACATTTACGATCATTAGGAAGTTAGGTGTTAGAGACTGCAATATTTCAATGCCAGCTATTTTGTGAGGGCTGTGTCTTTCCTCCCCTGCTATCTTTCCTTTCCTAACCCTCGAACAAGTCAGGAACCTGTTCAAACATGGGTCAGCATGGAAAACAACACTGCACCTTACAGGTATCGAACTGTATAATGTGCATGCCTCAGGCCTTGGATATGATTGCTTTAACCACTTCCCTGGTCTACACATCAAGCCTTCTGATTTAATTGTGGACAGATGATCTTTTCTAGAATTTGTAAATCATTTATTATTGAAGGATAATGATTTAAAAGCATAGTCCTTTGAGACTAACAGACATTGGGTCAGTTATTGCATACATAAAAGTGGTACGCTGTATTTACATTGACTAACAGGTAATATAAGAATAAAGAGTAAGTAGAGAGACTGACAAAGAATCGTTATTAAATTGTTTATTTGTTTGCTATAGAAACCACGTACAGAGTGGGTATTGAGTTGGCCTGGTCAGGTAGTCATAGCTGGCTGCCAGACTTACTGGAGCTCTGAAGTTACGCAAGCTTTGGAGTCAAACACACTTGAAGAAAGGTAAGATTTTGTGTTGAGGAGGTTTTAAACTAAACACTGGATGCCTTAAATTTTAAGCAATGCTTTGTAGTTGAATTCTGAAATCTGGCTTGTTTCAGTCTGAAGGACTTACTGATTGTTAGTCTTACAATCATTCCCTCTTTTTTTATTATGCTTTAAGACCATTGCTGTTGCTGTCACATAAAGGTTTAAGGTGCTCCTAGAACAACTGGACGATCTGAGATCCCTGGTGAGGCAAGACATTTCTAAGATTGGCCGCATGACACTGTCTGCCCTCATTGTGATAGAGGTGCATGCACGTGATGTGGTTGCCACCATGGTTCAGGAGAAGGTCAATAATGCCAATGCCTTTGAATGGATAAGTCAGCTGAGGTGAGTATATGCTGGATTTCACATAGCAGTGTTTGTACATGTATGTATGGACATGAAAATGTGCATTCTGAAATTTACATTCAAAATTTGCAAAAACCTGCTTACACTATCACTGACACACCAAAGGTTTCAGGCTGTGAAGTAATATGAAGCATACATGATTATATCATGCAGATTTGTGTACTGTCAAAAATTTGTAATAATTTTGTTTCATATATTTTTTTTGTAAGCACAAGAAATCACTATTTTTTTCTCCCTTAGTTCACAGGTTTTGTAGAAATCAAAGGAGTGATTAGTCTTCAGGTTGATACTTATTCATACTGCAGGTATTACTGGCTGGAAGATGAAAACTTGTACCAGAGAGCTGTCAATGCTCAGTTCCCATATGCTTACGAGTACCTGGGTAACACAAGTCGTCTTGTCATCACGCCACTCACAGACAGGTAGACATCCAGCTAAAACAGGGTCACTGTATAAACATTTTGAGTAAAAACTTGCTAGATGACAACCACTTCTTTAGTGAATGCTGTTTTCTGTGTACAGTAAAACCTTCTTGTTAAGACCTTATCCCTACTGCAGCCCCCTTTTAGATAACACCAAAAAATTGTCCACATTCATATTTTGCTATATAAATGTCATCTGTGCTATGGCTGCCTCCCCAACATGACTTCTTCATTGTGTTCTTGTTTACTAGTGCACGTTAGTCCGATTATGCTTTATTGTAACCTTTTACAGAAGTCATGTATTTTAAAAAAAGATTCTCATGACTGACTGCTTGTGCTCTATTATGACATTTTGCTGCAATTTTGTTTTAAAATAATAATATTTTATAAATCTTTAGCCAAATGCAGCAGTGGTGGAATCAGTAAACATGACCAAATGAAAGCAAAAAACAACAAAAAACCTCCCTAATCATTATAATATGGTTTTAAAAGCTTTATTTTCAACATATAAATAAGTGAACTTTAATTAGCAAGTGTTTGAAGTCATGGATCTTGGAATGAATGCAGACTAGTTGATTCCCCTACAAAGACCCCTCTGAGTTATGACCAGATTTGTTTGATTTTCAATTCAATTCAATTCAACTTTATTATCTCAACATGGAGAAATTACGAGACGTAGTGTAATTTTAGCAAGTCTTATTAGGAACGTTATATTTATATTATTATTATTTGTAGGTGTTACCTGACTCTGACTGGGGCATTACATCTCAAGTTTGGAGGTGCACCAGCAGGCCCAGCTGGAACAGGCAAGACAGAGACCACTAAGGTAATAAAGACAGTGGTACCTCAGCACTTGAACTGCCCCCATGTTCCAACATTTCAGTCATTGACTAATATTTTTAAGAGAATTCTATTTAGGTCCTTGACCCCTTGCTTAGCACTTGGCCATA
Organism: Marisa cornuarietis; assembly: GCA_004794655.1. NCBI lineage: Eukaryota > Metazoa > Mollusca > Gastropoda > Architaenioglossa > Ampullariidae > Marisa > Marisa cornuarietis. The sequence continues at coordinate 2,046,758 of SMMW01000616.1, forward strand.
ATAGGCTTAAGCTTCCATGAGACGTCATGCTTACCTGTGATTCTTCAAAGTGAAACAAAGGGAAAAGCATCCCTTTGCACGTTGATTTCAACCAATAATGACCTGTCATGGTACTGGGTTCATAATCTCCTGGTTTAAAAAAAATATATATATAATCATATACCACACGGTCATCATGGCACCCAAAAAACTTTCTAGTGCTAAAGCAAAGGAAAGAGGAAAACAGTAAGAACAACAATTGAAATAAAAGCAATTATTGCCAAGTATTAGAGAGGGATATGTGTGTTTCACTATAGCATGGTTAAGTCAACAACATCGACAAATTAATGCTGAAGCATTGAAATGCTATTAAAGCAACTAATGTAGTGAAAGGAGTAAAAGCGGTAACAAGGTCAAGGTCTCAAATAATGGAGGAGATAAAGAAGTTATTATTGATGTAGATAAATGAAGAACAGAGTCAGAACATATACAATGCTATAAAATACTATGAATGGGTGGTTAGCTGTTGGTAGGAGGTGGAGCCATATAGACATTATTTCTCATGGGAAGAAAATGTTTGGCACTGGAGCTAATTAACACAACCAGCTTTTCAGAATGGATTGTTGGCAAGTACTGTATTCAAACTAGGTACTAGTTGTACACTGAAAATAGTGACAGATGACTTGCACAAAGGATATCAACATCAACATACACAGTCCACTGCTAAACTGTTTTTTTTTCTCTCTCTGTGTCCCATTTTATCTCGCTTGATTAGTCTGTCCTGCCAAGATCCCTTTGTTGATCACTTTTTAGCTAGCTTCATCATTACTGTTACCTCTGTTCATTCTCTGTCTTTTATACTTTGTCTTCATCATTGCCCATCTTTTTGTTTCTTTGTGTACTACATGTCAAACATGTTTTTGTGTCAAGTTGTAAGTGCATTCTCCTATATGAGTGTGATTTTACATTATATATATATATATTGTGCATTATTATTATTTATCAAAAAAAGGATTATCTTATGATTTTTCAAATGGAAGCTTAGAATCATTTCTTTATCTGATTGAGAAAAGTCTCAATTATGATTTTTCTTTTTGTCTATAGAAAATAAGTCTTTTTTTAAAACACTATGGTACCTGTTTTGCTCACTAAAATCATGCCTACCTATGCAGGACTTGGCTAAGGCATTTGCTATCCAGTGTGTAGTATTCAACTGCTCCGACCAGCTTGACTTCATGGCCATGGGAAAGTTTTTCAAAGGACTGGCCAGGTATAATTGACTCGTTTTATAGAGCTCACGTAGGTTCACTGCATATTCAGCACATTAGGTATGAACATGGACTAATGGTCAGCTTTTCATGATGTGATCAGAGTGCTTCACATGAATTTCTGTGATGATTGCCTCACATGCCTCTCTGTGATTTGATCAGAGTTCCTCACATGATAGTATACTATTTTACTGAATTCTTCTTCATTCAATCATCACCCAGCATGCCTATATCACTGTTCATTATGGTCATCATCTGCAGCTCTTCACACATATATTGCATGTTTCTGACAGTTATTTCACACAGAAATGTTTTGTTTGATTAATGGAAAGAAACGGACATGTAATGATCTCACAGGCACTAAGATATTTAGGGCTTACGTCAGCAGCATGCTGTCGTTCAATTATTATTAATTTTTTTTGCTTGATTATGTTTTTGTTTATTTATCACCTCAGTGCTTGCCACAATTACAGATGAAACTGCATGTATGTATGTGAGATTGTGATTTTATTTGTGTTCTCTGTGCACAATTTCTGTGTGGGATCACAGTGCAGGGGCGTGGGCTTGTTTTGATGAGTTTAACCGCATCGACATTGAGGTGTTGTCTGTGGTAGCTCAGCAGATAACCACAATACAGAAAGCTCAACAGCAAAGGGTAATGACTTTACTGCTATAGGGTATCCATTTGTTCTGCTTGAAGGAAGTGTACGTGTAAAAGTAGAAATGGCCAGGAGGCACCATGCACGCATGTGCCAGCATGCATGCATGCATTTTTTGTGTATATTAAATTTATGAAATAAAATCAGTGAAGGATTCTTAATTCACTTTTGATTCAGGTTTGCTTTTTAGGGTACTGGAAAGTTATTGATTAGTATAATTTAGCTGTCAAATAATTATATAGTAATTTACCAGTCATGATGCGTGTTTTCATTCATGCAGCAGATCTACAGTTAACTCTGCATTGTGCTGTCAGTGTGATCAGTTTTGAGATTGTCCCAGGATGGTTAATTCTTTTTAGATGCTGCAATGCAAGTAAACACCCTGTTTAAAGACTTAAGAAATATTATATGATAAACATGATACTCAAAATAAACAAGCATTTGGCTTATCATACTAAGCAATTAAATTTTTTAATATGGCATGCTTTTTTTTTTTTTGCAGCTGGATCGATTCATTTTTGAAGGTGTTGAGCTGGTTCTCAAACCTTCATGTGCTGTCTTTATCACCATGAACCCTGGCTATGCTGGACGGACAGAACTGCCAGATAATTTGAAAGTATGTCTTTAAAGCACATTGTTTAAAACATTTGTTGACATGATTTCTGAGACCAGAACACAATAAGAAAATGTATCACTTTTAAAGCTAGAAGTTTTTACAATCATTGAAGAAGGTGAATTGATTCTAGCTGATCTCTCAATGTATACCAGCTTCTGCAATTCTGTTTGTCTAAATTATTTATTTCCCACCGATTTCTAGCTACCATTCCACTAGCAGGATTTTACTAAGCAAATACACTTAGCTTGAGATAAATAAATAGAAGGATTTAAAAAATATGGTCAATAACAGGCCTTGTTCAGACCAGTGGCTATGATGGTGCCAGACTACGCCCTCATTGCAGAGATCAGCCTCTTCTCATTTGGCTTCTCAGACGCTAAAATTCTTGCCAAGAAAATTGTCACCACATTTAAACTCTCTTCAGAACAGCTCAGCTCACAGGTTTGTTATCTTTAAACTCATGCAATATTTCTCGAAACTTATGCTCTTATCTATTTTGTTACATTTATGTTGCATATCAAAAGAAAGGTACTGAGATAAAACTGCAGACTTTAATCAACTCATGTAATTCTGAGTATGCATATTATGGTAGAAAAAAATCTGTTAGTAAACTTAGTGTAGTCACTATATCTAATCAATTTCCAGTAACATGGGTACAGAATTTCTTTCTTGACACAGGATCACTATGACTTTGGCATGCGAGCCGTCAAAAGTGTGATATCAGCAGCTGGCAATCTGAAGAGGCAATCTCCTGACATGGATGAGGTGAGACAAAGAAAAGTTTGCTTCTTTACTTTAGCTTTGAGAACAAGGACAAAAAGCAGCCCACGAAACTTGTTAGGAGAACATGGGCACATATTTGTTTTTCATTGTCTTTTCTTTGGCATCTCAACAGGAACTGATTGCGCTGCGGGCCATTCGTGATGTCAATGTGCCCAAGTTCCTTGTGGATGACCTCAAGCTCTTCAGTGGGATTGTATCTGACCTGTTTCCCAATATCGAGTAAGCTTATTCCCATTTTAGCTTATTTCTGCTTTCTCTTCTTTAAGCCTTAAATATCTTTTTTCAGTGGCACCAGTTTTAATTTATGTAAAGCTATTAATAATAAGAATTTGCTTATGGACCAAGTGACTCGATCTGGACTCGGAATATGATTTGATGATGGAAGAAATAAAAGAAAGCATAATCAGGCCTATCCTATACATATGCACATACTTACACACTAACCCTCTTCTATGACTTATGATGTGTGACACTATAGCCCATGGGTGGGGAGAGTCCAATCATTTAGGGTAGTCCAGCCAAGGCAACCATAGGTGGGATTTGGAATTCAATAAATCTAAGAGATTTTTCAGAGCAACATAAATTTGTATTACATCAATCCTAATAATAATAATGTAAATCTTGATGGACAAGCAAGGAACATTCATTACAGATAAACAGGACACATTTGAGTACATGATGGGGCAGATATAAATACTTCTTGTTGGATGCCTGCAGTCTGTCTACCTGTATTGCAGTGACTCAGAGGACAGTCAGTGCCATGCAAGATGGGATTGTACACATTGCAAAAGTGTTAACACACTGTGGCAATACTACAGTTTGACAAAATATAGCAGGCTAATTTTTAAGTTGATAATAATGGCTTGATAATAAAGTTTCCCCACCATTGCTGTAGCTGTAACAAATGTTTTCATCTTGTCAGTTTTCAATTTTATATGCTTTCAATTTTTTAGGGAGCAACCAATAGACTATGGCGCTTTGGACACATCTCTGAGAAAGTCCTGCACTAAGATGGGCCTGAAGGATGTAGATGGTGAGAAAGTGACATAGAACGTGTTGCACTGGATTTTTTCTGTTGCTCTGTGCTCAAAGTTTTGCTTCATTTTGTTCATTTTATCTTGATCTAGATCCATAGCACTTCCTCTGTTCACATCTTGAGATGTGGGCATCTCTGACTGTATGTGTGTAATTTTCTGAAGTCACAATTGTCTGACAGGTTTTATCAAAAAGTGTATCCAGCTCTATGAGACAACAGTGGTGCGCCATGGCCTCATGTTGGTTGGTCCTACAGTGTCTGGAAAAACCAGAGTAAGGGCCTCCCACGATGATGTTACTAGTCAACAGTCTGTTGGAGTGCATGAAGTATACTTACAAGTTCATTTGTTTGTAATCTGTGTTGGTAAACCATCTTTCTACATATTATTTACTTATGGGAGAAAAGTCTACAGATATGTTGCTGCATTGACATTTGACCTTTTTTCCCCCAACAGTGCTATGAGGTGCTTCAAAAAGCACAATCAGCACTAAAGGGTGAACCTTCCCCATCAGGAGACCCATTTGAAAACACTCTGACCTACATCGTCAATCCCAAGTCTATCACTATGGGTCAGCTTTATGGAGAGTTTGACCAACTAACACATGAATGGTAAGAGAGCTGCTTGGTTTTTCCTCTTCAGAATTCCTTCTCATGTTGCTGCGTCAATCCCCTTGTGTGTGTTCATGTACTGTTTACAATAGTATACACAAAAGTATAGATAAAGTGATTTTCATGGCACTTTAAAACACTAGATCTGCACATCTTTAATTTAATTAGTGAAGCTTTTACTTGGGGCATAGTAGGTATAGCTTATAGTGATGATTGCAATGTAACAAACAGATGAGAAACATTTTACTGCAAGTTTTGTATCTGTGTTGTTTGCAGGACTGATGGCATTCTTTCATCTTTGATCCGAGTGGGTACATCTGCTGGTGACAAAGATAAACGGTGGTACTTGTTTGATGGTCCAGTGGATGCTGTGTGGATTGAGAACATGAACACTGTTTTGGATGACAACAAAAAGCTATGCCTCAGCAGTGGGGAGATCATCAAGCTCACAGAGGTTTGTCAACATCACTGCACAACTGTTGTATATTGCCCATCGGGATCTCATAGGATGCCTCAGTCTGACTACTTAAGGACAGCATTCTAAGCACCAAAATTTTATTAATATCTTGTCACTTCACATAAGACATAGAATTAGGGTTCACTTATTATGCTTTAAAAAGGATCATATTCCAAGAGAACAGAAATGGTGTACACATGATCATTTAACTAACATTTTTGTTCTGTTTTCCTTTTGTTTCTTTTAAAAGAAGATACTCGTCTTGTAAGTGACGCTTTCAGAGGTAGGTAAAAGCCAGACATTTACCCTCTATTCGTGCAGGCAATGACCATGATGTTTGAGGTGGCTGACCTTGCCGTAGCCTCACCTGCCACAGTCAGTCGCTGTGGTATGGTGTACCTGGAACCCAGCTATATCGGGCTTGAGCCTTTTGTTGAGTGCTGGCTCAAGAAACTGCCAGACAACATATATGAACACAGAGATGCCTTTAAACATCTGTTTGATGTCTTTATGGAAGTGAGTCCTGCTTGCTTTTTGTCAGTTTACCTATAGGCGTATAAACAGGTAATAAGATGAAAAGCACATGTGGATCCATATATCAGCAGATGGATGAACATTAATAACCAGAGATTATATTTACAGTATTTCAGTAAGGAAACACTATTTAAATGCATGGTCTAAAGCTAATGCTGGCTGCCTTATTGTTTCTGCTAGTGAGTTATATTAATCAGCAACTGTGCAAAAAATGTTCCTGATATCAAATGTTGGCTGTTTCCTAGCCTGCAATCAAGTTCATGCGTTCAAACATGAAGGAAATTGTTGCATCTGTGGATGGACAGTTGGTCTTCAGTCTTCTTAAGCTTCTGGACTGCTTCTTTTCTCCCTTCATACCCAAAGAGGTGATGGCTTCAGCATGATTTTCTTTCTTGTTGCCTAGTCAGTCGTGATTGCTAAAGCGCTGAGTGGATGGAGTTTTAAAGGTGTGTGCCAGATGTGTGCAGAAAGGCCTGCAAACTAACATCTGTTAGCTGGAGACTTGTGCTATAGCAAAACTTGATGATCATGTGGACAGTTTGCTTTTAGTTTTGTCCTTATCCCATTAGAGAAAATAGAGTCTGGTAAATGGCTGGAGAAGTATTTATTCCTGCTTGTTTGTTGTAGCTGAATTGTTTATTTTCTTTGAAGTGTGACTCAGCTTTTATTTTTTTTTATTTTGCTACATGGTGAAGTTTAGGAGCATTGGCATTTATTTGTATTTGATCTGTGGAAGGTGTTTTACATATTTTTTCAGGTCCTGCTTTGGAAAACAAATAAAACTGCTAATTATAAATTATTTTTAGTGCCGAAGTGATAACACAGAGTGTCATGTAGAATGTTACTCCAGAACAACATAGTTCCCTTAGAAGTTGAGAACTAGCACAGTAGATAACAGCAGATAACTATTATAGTCAGCAAAGCTTGTTTTTAATTTTTTGACTGGTTTTGTGTCTTTTTCAATGGCTTTAATCAGTGCTTGCTGTGATGTGCGATCTAATTTGATTTGTGTTATGTTATCATCATTGGTGGCCTTGTTGGCGTGGGATTTTCCTGTGTGTATTGGAACTTCCTGTATCTGGAAGTATGTGTTTTTTGCCTAGACAGGCTGGACAAAGACGTGTGGTAAGCTTTTAGCCTATATCCCTATCCATCTTTTAAAAGCCTCTTTTCCCCTCGGTCTTGAGCTTTCTATTCCTTTTCTCTGAATCTGTCAATGGTCTTTTTATATTCATTCATGTTTAATCTGATCTCTCTACCATCACAGAAATAACTGTATAGTAAATCTCACTGTACTGAATAAAAAAATGTTCAGTTGTCTAGAGTTAGTATGTAGAGAGTGATCAAGAATTTGTCATTGATAGACAATCTTAGAGGAATCTTGAATTGGTTCATAAAGCAGGCGAAATTGCTCTAATTTTGTTTTTGTACAATAATTGGGAGGATGGGAGAGTTTTGATTACTGATAATTTCTTAAATTCTTTTATTTCAACCCAGAAAACTAGATGATTGCATCAGATTTTTATGAGACTAACAAGAAGTACTTATTTTGATTTTTCTTTCTATCCCTTGACAAGTGTATTTAAAAAGGGGGTATGTGTTTGAGCCTAGAGAGTAGTATACAGTGTCATTTCAAATGTTATTGCCCTCACTTTTGAGGAAAATAGGAGTATTCTTTCCCATATCAGACTTAGAACACGATTAAGTTTGAGTGAATGTTACTAACACAGATAGAATGGATTTCAGGGGGAGAAACCTATTCCCACAGAACAGCTGGGCAGACTTGCAGAGCTTATTGAACCCTGGTTCATCTTTGGGCTGGTGTGGAGCATTGGTGCTTCCTGCGACAATGATGGGCGTGTCAAGTTTTCTAGTTGGCTGAGGGAAAAAATGAAAGAAGCCAAGGTAAATGACCAGACTGATGATGTTTTTCCTTCTGAATCAGAAGTGATTAAGATAGTTACTGGAATATCTATGAAAAACGTTTTTTTTTTTTTTCATCATTTATTATTGGATGTTATTTAGATGAGTAAGAGACTGTTCAGATACTGAAGATACTGTTTTTGTGGATTTGATATTTTGATATTTTATGGGTTGTGTGGGAAAGTTATGGCATGACAGTGTCCAAACATAAGTGAATATTAAGATTTTACTGGCTTTTGATTTACTGTGAGGTATTGTGCTGATTTGTGTGGAACAGTGCAAGCTGCTTTTTCCAGAGGAAGGTCTGGTTTATGACTATGTGTTGGACGATGCAGGCATCAGCAGCCAGGGCAAAGATGATTTGGAGGAAGAGGAAGTGTCAAAACGAGAAGTATGGCTCATGAATTACCTCATCAGTACCTTCGCAACAACGTTATCATTTGTGTCAAAATGAAAACTCAGGCTCACACTTCTCTTTATCAGTATTTTAGTGTTTTATAGTGACCACAACTCATCGAGTTATATTCATAAGCAAAAGCTTGAGGATGCCCTTTCAAATCTTTTAACATCTGAAACCAATAAGTGAAATGAGAAGAAAGCATTATATCATTCATTCCTTTCCTCTTCTTCCACATACATTCACTGTAGTATCCCCCTACATTCTGAAATACTCAAAATCAAGAAATAATCTAAGAAACTATGGATAGGGATTCAAAGGTATTGTTCAGGTAGTAGACATTGAAAGCTGTAGAGAAAGATTTTGATAGAAGGGTAGAATAACAGACTTTCTAAACAGTGAAATTAAAAAAAAAAAGATGAGATGTAAGGATCACACCTAAATGCTCAGCCTGACAAGCATCTCACCATGGACGTGCATCTCTGGACTGCTGGCTGTCTGCCAAGACCAACTTTTGTGAAGTTGTAGATCTCACCGAACCATTTAATAGCATAATATTTGGACCCGTGAAAAAATTCAAGTCAACAATATACTTGGAATAAATTTGTTACTAAGCTACATTTTTATTTATTTCTTTATTTGGCCAAAGTACTTCACCTCTTCTTCCAATGACTTAGAGCCGGTTAACTGAAAACACAACAGACCATAAAGCTTGAGCTTTTGTACCTCAAAATGAAGTTCACATTGTCTGCCCTTCTTCTTGTTGTTGATAGTTAAACCGGAAGCAAAATTGTGCTTCGGCCTTGTTCTAAGGGTTAAAACGGGAAAATTCATCTACAAGCAGTACAGAGATATACATCTATGATCTCGCTGGTCATTTAAAGCTGATGCCCAATCTCTCTTAAAAATCCTAAAGTAGGTGATAGTATTGGTGGTGGACATTAAAAAAAAATTGGAGGGATCTTTTTTGTCACTTTGTCTTTTAGCAAGTAACCTATTTAAAAGTAAGGAAAAGTTGAAAGCATGTGTGAAGATTCAAAAGAAAAAAATTTCCATTTTAAAGTGGAGTACATTCTCAGTCTTGTAGTCTTGACTGTTATGCCTCATACACATCGGATTTTCTTATAAAGTTATTGTGTGCAGATTAACATTGAAAGCACTGATAATCGTAGGTACAATGGCGCAATTGGATGCATGGGTTACCAAATTATGAAGTGCCTCCAGATGCAAAATACTCAGATATTTTGGTGCCAACCATAGACACAATCCGAAGTTCACATGTCATGGGAATGCTTCTTTCCAACAATAAGACAGTAAGTATCACTTAATCATTTTCTCATCAATTTCTTTTTCGTTGTTCAAAAAAATTATTCAAAAAAATTATTCTAAATTTTCTGTTTGTATTGTACAACTTCTGTTGATTGTTGGCCTAGTTAGATACTTTGCTGTTTTATTTATGTCTAAGTGTGCAGAATATATATTTGTTTCTTTTTATAGGTTATAAGTGTGGGCCCAACTGGAACAGGTAAAACCTTGACAATTGCAGACAAGCTCACTCGTAATATGCCAAAAGACTATGTACCAGAGTTCATTGTATTCTCAGCCAAGACCAGCGCTAACCAGACACAGGACCTCATTGATGGCAAACTAGATAAACGGTGCGGAATGGTGATAAATCTGTAAAATATATTTTGCAATATACTTCCTGTTTATATGACATAGATGAACATCATTTGAAGGTTTATTTTTTATTAGCATTTAATAAAATAACACCTTTGAAGTTGTAAAGAATTTAGTCTTTTTCCCAGGCTTGTTACATGCAATAAGTGCATATGTGTGTGTGTGTGTGCATGTCAATGAAATAAGGAATATGTACATTTATGTGTTTGAGAAAATGGATATATAAATACTCAGTTATTTCATTTTTTAAAATCTAGATGCATAGCTGCTAAAATGAAAGATTTCATTTTCATCACACATTTTTCCAGACGAAAAGGTGTCTTTGGACCTCCTCTTGGGAAGTGTTTTGTTTTCTTCATTGACGATCTGAACATGCCAGCTCGAGAAGTGTATGGTGCTCAGCCTCCCATTGAACTAATCAGACAGTTTATGGATTTCAAGGGATGGTATGATCGCAAAGCTATTGGTGAGTTGTGTCTTTGTGATTTGCTGTTAGTTTTAGAAGAAGATTATTCAAATATCAGAAGTACAACAAAAGTATTCAACAGTTGTCCATAGCTAACTAATCTTCCATTAGGAATGAGATTTCCTCATAACCATTTCAGTCATTTCAGTTTATTTATGGACCTTCCCATTTGAATTTCTTCCTAATATGGCTGTTGAAGGAGCTCAAATAGAAGAGCATTAATTAAATATTTTGTAGCTCTTACCTTTTTTTAGGATATTATGTGCAAGAAGAAAGTAACAGATGGCATACACATCAACAATCTAATGTATTTTTGTAATAGGTGAATTCAGGAACATTGTGGACGTAAACTTTGTGTGTGCTATGGGTCCTCCTGGTGGAGGACGCAACCCTGTCACAGCACGTCTGACCCGACACTTTAATTTTCTGGCTTTCACGGAAATGGAGGATCCCAGCAAACGCAAAATCTTCACAACCATCTTAAAATCCTGGATAAGTATGTTTAAAGTTTATTCATGCATTTCCTTTATTTTTAAAATTATCATTGCTGCTTTTCAGAAATGTTCAAAACACCTTTTACTCCTGAAATCACATTTAAAAAAAATTTCTTTAATGATTTGGGTTATTTATGGAGATTATACTAAAAATAAAAAAGAATTAGATGTATAATGAAATCACTAACTTATGTAAATTTATGGACTTAATTCATTCCAGCTCAGAGTCCCAGTGTCAGCTCCATTTGTGAGAAAATGGTAGACACTTGTATTTCCTGCTACAATACCATCCAGACCCAGCTGCTGCCCACGCCTGCCAAGAGTCACTACACTTTCAACCTGCGTGACCTGTCCAAAGTCTTCCAAGGAATTCTCATGGGCAGCCCAGACAAAATCACTGTTAGTTTCATGTTTTCATTGTCCTTGAAGATCGTTTTTCTCGTTGTTGACCTTGGCATCTGCCCTGTCTAGCCATTACACATACTTTTGTAAAAAAGACTCCATGCGTGCATTTGTCCAGTCCTAAACAGACTACTGCAACTCCCTTTTTGCTGGTCTCCCTGTCTGGTTGACAAGCTACATAGAACACAAAATTACACTTCTTGCATTGTTTTCTGTAAATGCAAAGCTGATCATTTTATGTCACTGCATTATGAATTGCAATAGTTGTTTACTTGGGGTCACCTTGACTGAAAAGTTGCCACACTGTGCTATCCTTGCCTTCGGAATATCTTTCTGTGATGTTGGCACCCTACCAATAAAGTTGGCTGCTTTGGTCTGCTCATGCAGACCTTCTGCATATGCCTTGCATCAGACAAGACAGTTTGGGTGCCAGTCCTTTTCTTTTTCTGGCCCCAGTGTCAGGAATGCCTCACCCCTATCACTTCATACTAGCAGTGACTATGTTCAGCTGGCCTTAAGACCTATCTCATTTGTGAATACCTCCAGTAGCTGGTTGTCTGCTCCTTTTCTCACCATCTCTCCTTCCTACTCCTCCTCCATTTATTTTTGCACCTGCACCTGTGCTCATGCTGTTCTGTTCAAACACATTGAGCTTACTGCTAAGTGGGAAATGCACTGTATATGCTTTTTATCATTATTTTACTATTTATGTAACATTTTGGCATTTCTCCTAAAAATTATTCTCAATCTTTGTGATGTTTTTTGCTATAATTTGTGGAAAAGAGTTTACTACACTTTGTAAATTCAAACTCCATTCCATAGAGATCTGTATATGTATAAAGTACTTACACTGTTTGACCCGAGAACTTTAAATACATGTATTTACTACTAATTGCTGTTTTTTCCCATGACTTTGATAAAAGCAACATATTTTATCCACATCTTTGGTACAGGGCACTGGAGAGTTGCTGTCTCTTTGGTACCATGAGAGCTGCCGAGTGTACCAAGACCGTCTTGTGAATGATGAAGACAGAATGTGGTTTGAGATCCTTCTGGGGAAGAAGATGGAGGAAGATTATGGGATGAAAATGGATGAAGTTGTTAAACAAAGGCCACTTCTGTATGGAGACTTGTTGACACCAAATGTGGAAAACCGGCCATATGTCTTTATGGATGACCATGCAAAAGTCAGCAAGAATGTTGTTTTCTTGTTAAACAGTTGCTTCTTTTAGATATGGCTACTGGACTTACGCTTTTCTTTGCTTTTCACTCAAACGCACTCACACTGACTTACACACACACACACACACACACACACACACACACACACACACACACACACACACACACATTTACTCTTCCATACATTTGTACACTTACACACTTGAGCAGAGTGCACATGTACAGAGTGAGTTTCATTAAGTCTGCTGGCTATGATAAGCATAACCAATGCCTCGACTGGGAGAAAACTGCTTGAAGATTCTTAGTAGCAGACTGTTTTTCTTAATTTAGTTCAACTGCTCAAACCTATGTATTGCAGTTGGTGAAGGTGGTGGAAGATTACCTTGAGGACTACAATCAAGTTAACACAGCCCAGATGCGACTTGTTCTGTTCATGGATGCAGTCACGCATGTTTGCAGAATATCCCGCATCATTCGTCAGCCTCTTGGCAATGCCTTGCTGCTGGGCATGGGTGGTTCAGGTCGGCAGTCCTTGACCCGTCTTGCTGCTCACTTGTAAGTGGCATGCAGCAGATGCTAAAGCTGCTCCAAATAAACCATTCTTCAAAAATATTCCAGAAGTATCCTAATAGATGGTCATACTACTCTCTTGTGCAGCTAAAGGAACATAAGTGTTGGCACGTTGCATAAATTTACAGCTTTCTTTTTATTGCTTCTCTTTTATGTTCCATCAGTTATTAAAGGTAGAGCCTAAACTGTGGAATAAAAGAAGGAGCTTGACAAGTACTAATGTACTAAAGAATAGTCCTTTTCCCATTACTTTTCTTCCTTCTTTTTTCATAATAATAATAAATTCATAATAATAATAAATTTATATCATGCATCATCCCAAGGCTTGTTGCACTTTGCCAACAAGAATTTTTTTCTTCTTTCTCCTGGTCTTGTGTGCAACACAAAAATAGAACATTGTAAGCAAAACATTATTCAAAAAGACAAATTCTGTGGGTCATTCTGTGAAGATAAATGGTTAATAGAATACCAGAGTTATGTTCTATGAATTCTAGGTATTTTCCTTTTTTCAGTTTTGAAGTTTGAAGGCATTTTTTTAAATCTTCATTGATTGTTTTGGTTGCAGGTCTGAGTTTGAGTGTGTTCAGATTGAGCTGTCCAAAAATTATGGGATATCTGAATGGAGAGATGACCTTCGCCGAGTCATGATGAAAGCTGGCTTGGAAAACAAACCAGTTGTCTTTCTTTTCAGTGATACACAGGTAGTTACTTTTCTTGTTTGCTAGGTTAGCCTACTACATTGTGTTAGTAACTATGCAAATGTTGATTAACACTCAAAAAAAAAAAATCTTTTTTCCACATGATGTGATGGATCCTTTCAAATTGAATTATATTTAAATTTCAAAATGTCCTAAGAATCTGTCTACAGTTTGTATTGTTTCTTGTTTAATGTTGTTTTTTAGGAATAGACACCCAGAATTTTATTTTTATGGAGTCTGATATCGTCCATTATTTACAGATTAAAAGTGAGTCTTTCCTGGAAGACATCAACAATATTCTCAACTCAGGTGACGTGCCAAACATTTATGGATTTGATGAGCAAGAGCAGATTTTTACTGCCTTGAAACCCATTGTTCAGGATCTTGGCCTGCAACCAACTAAAACCAACCTTTTTTCTGCTTACACCAAGCGTGTCCGCAACAACTTGCACACAGTTATCACAATGAGGTATGGAATTTGAAGAGATGTCACATGTATGGGCTTCTCTATCTTTAGTGTGGTGTGTTATTAAATTATTCCATAATCAGAAATTGATCCAAAGAGTAATGTAGAATACAGAGATGGAGGTAGAGAGAGGAAGTGTTGCCATCAGTGGTCTTAAGGAAATCCAAGAACAAGAAAAATGTCCTTTAGAGATGGAAATGAACAAAGTAAAGCTAATAGCAGACCTGCAAGCACATGCTAAAATAAAAATAAATGCATTTTTGTTTACAAACAAGTCATAATTGCAAAGGTTTATCATGACAAACTAGCAAACAAAAACAGAAATTTAATGGCATTGTTGTAACAGGAAACATAGGTTATAGTGGGAAATAAGTTATGTGAAACCTCCCAGAAAACGTGCACAACATTCCAGTGAACCATGATGATTAAAGGAGTTTGACAATTTTTTCCCATAGCCCTCTAGGCGAGATATTTCGAGCACGACTGCGCCAGTTTCCAGCTTTGGTCAACTGCTGTACCATTGACTGGTTCAGTGAGTGGCCAGCTGATGCCCTAAAATCTGTGGCACTGCGTTTCCTCAATGATATTCCAGACTTAGAGTGCACACAGGAAGTCATGGAAGGCTTGGTAAGATGTATCTAAGATTGTAATGCTCATATACATAGCATAGTAACAGCTTTTTTGACCTGACAGTCGAGATTGTAAAATTCCATAGATTATTGTATGGCTTTGACAGCTGGTTGCAGAGGTCGTAAAATTATGAGTAGCAGCAGAGAATTCAAATATTGTATGTCTGGCATTAAGAACATTTGTTTTACATGGCAGGAACTGTGCTCTGTGAAAATGACAACTGATGTAGCCTTAGTTTCCCCATCAAAGGCTATGGGTGTTTCCTGGACAACTTGTGTTCATTCTCTGGCCTCACATAATTCAGAAATACATGACAAAGACCTATTGTTATAAAGTAGTGCTAGTATAACGAATAATTGTGCATGGAGCATTTGCTATTTAAAAGTAATTCATAGAAAAGCATTTGCAGTTGTCATAGCCCATAATCATCCTGTACAGGTGGCCATGTGTCAGGAGATACATCAGTCTGTAGCAACATATTCCAAGCTATTCCTGGCTGAGTTGTCTCGCTATAACTACGTCACGCCTACCAGCTATCTAGAGCTGCTGGGAATCTTCTCCAAGCTGATTGGAATGAAGAAGATGGATCTAACGACAGCCAGAAGAAGGCTCAAGACTGGTTTGGATAAGGTGAGGGCAAGAAGCAGACGCATGTCAGTTGGTGAAAAAAAATGGAGGAAGGAAACAATTTGAATAATCTAATCCCTGAAAGAACATTCAGCAAACGTACTCATGATTTTTTTGCCAAGACTAAATTTAAGGAAGCTTTACTGGTGTCCATTCTCACATAGAGAACTGACCATCATGAGTGTATTGCAGTTGCTAACCACTGCAGATGAAGTGGCTAAGTTGCAAGAGGAGCTGGCCACAATGAGACCTCTACTTGCTGAGGCAGTGAAGGAATCCATTGCAACAATGGAGCAGATTGCCAAGGATACAGTGAGTATTTTTCTTTCATTTTAGCAAGATTATAATTTTTTTGTCTGGTAATGTAAGACAGAAAATGGCGGGAATTTTGCAGGAGGTTCTGTGACTGAGTCAACCTTTTTGTCTTTTTAACAGACTGTTGCTGAGGAAACTAAAGCTGTTGTGCAGAAAGAGGAAGCAGCGGCTGCTACAAAGGCCAGAGAAACCCAGGCCATTGCTGATGATGCACAGAGGGACCTCAATGAAGCATTGCCTGCCTTGGTCAGATATTTCACTCAATCATGTGACATAATCATGATTAAATCAACTGTCAAGTAGAGAAAGTGCAAAAAAAACAAGAGACAGTCTTGAAAATGCCAAGCAAAAGTATTACATAACCCAGTTTATCTCTGCAAAGATGGTCAAAATAATAACATTAATGAAGGAACTTACAGACTGCATTTAATTTATGGCGCAAAAGTTTTGTGTGCAACACAAACTGGGTTTGATGAAAGAGTTGAGTAAATCTGTTCGTGTGGTCACAGGATGCAGCTCTTGCAAGTCTGAAACAGCTCAACAAAGGTGATGTAGTGGAGGTGAGAGCTCTTCAGCGGCCACCTGATGGAGTCCGGTTGGTTATTGAGGCTGTCAGCATCATGAAGGGCATCAAACCAAAAAAAGTGGCCGGTGATAAGGTGATGAATTGCGCATTTTTTACACCAATAGTTATGACTACAATGGGTTACCCTGTATAACTGAAAAAAAGACATGGATTACAAAAAAATAAGCTTTCAAATAGGTTAGTGAAATTAATAAAAAGGTTTAAAAAAAACGAATCCTGTTTTGCAGCCAGGACAAAAGGTAGATGACTACTGGGAGCCGGGCAAGGGCATGTTGCAGGATCCAACCAAATTCCTCGAAAGTTTGTTCAAGTATGATAAAGACAACATTCCCGATGAAACTATCAAGAAAATTCAGCCATACATTGACGATGAGGCCTTCCAGCCAGCTGCCATCGCTAAGGTCAGCATTCTACAAGGCTCTGGCAAATACTGAATGTCTCTAAGGTCATTGTGTAAATCTAGCATAAAAGGAGTACAGAAAATGGCTCTTACTTGCAGGCAGCACTCATCATGTCTGCTCACTCATGTGTGTATTATTGGTTGCATACCTCAGACTTGTGGCTAGCTTTCCAGGCACATAAATGTACTCTCCCCCCACAAACAGAATTTCAGAAAATTAACTTTTAAAAATATTGTGATCCATGGTTGATGATTTTTAGGGGAGGTGGAGTGGCTGGTGGTGTTTGTATGGTATAACAGTTTAGCGATAAGTAGTTTTAATGTAGTCTAATGTGTTTTCTTTGCTTCATAATCTGTGCAGGTCTCCAAGGCTTGTACTTCTATCTGTCAGTGGGTGAGAGCCATGCACAAGTACCACTTTGTGGCCAAGGGTGTGGCACCTAAGCGTGCAGCACTGAAGCAGGCGCAGGAAGACCTTGCCGAAACTCAGCGCATTCTAGATGCTGCCAAGAATAGGCTGCAGGAAGTGGAGGAAGGCATTGCCACGCTGCAGGCCAAGTATGATGACTGCATGCGCAAAAAGGAAGAGCTGCAGACCAAGACCCAGGAGTGTGAAGCCAGGCTCGTCCGTGCAGACAAGGTGTTTATTTCTTGTAAAGAAGTATTTTCCTTCCTTTTATTTCAGATTCATAATTCTTCCCCAGTTGCATCTCAAGTTGTGAACATCATTATATACAAGTTGCATCAACCATAAAAAAGAAATAAAGAAAAAAAAAACAAAAGAAGAATATAAGAAAAAAAGACCTCTTTGATTTCACTTCTTTCCTCTGCAGCTGATTGGTGGCTTGGCTGATGAGAAAGACAGGTGGATAGAGTCTGTGGATAAGCTTGAAAAGATTATCGACAATATTATTGGTGATGTGCTGATATCATCTGCCAACATCGCCTATCTTGGCCCCTTCACAGTAAGCACTTTTTCAGTGAAATCTGTTGGCTGACACTAGCTAAGGCAGGAACCAGTGTATTCTTCTCGTAGTGAAATCAACACATTCCGAAAAAGTCAATGTGTTGTTAATACACTTTTCTAATATTTTATTGTAAAATGTAAACTGTAGAATCTTTGTGTGGGTAAATAAGATTATTTATTTGTCATTTAAAATGTTTAGGAAAGGTTTTATGTTTCAGGGGAAGTATCGACAGAATATGACCCAAGAATGGGTCAGCCAACTTGATCAGTACAAAGTTCCAAAGACAGAAGATCCAAGCCTGATTGGTGCCATGAGTGACCCTGTTAAAATCCGCAGCTGGCAAATTGCAGGGCTTCCCAAAGACAACCTGTCTGTTGAAAATGGTGTCATTGTGCAGTTCTCAAGGCGTTGGTCATTGTTTATTGATCCACAAGGACAGGCCAATAAGTGGATCAAAAACTTGGTAGGTCCAGATAGAGACTGGAAACAAAGAGCCTAAAAAAGCAAACTTTTTGTACAGTGCAGCATAGGGGACTTAATGGTCTGTCACAACCTTTGGCAATAGTGCATATGGTGTCATTGATGAATTGCATATATATATATATATTGAGTAGCCTTGGATAGTCATGTTGTGTAAGTATGCCTTCTAAAATGATGATGATGATGATGATGATGATGATGATGATGAAAAATGCACTAATATGATACAGGAACGAGACAATGGACTAGACATCATCAAGCTCTCAGATAAAGACTTCCTGCGCAGCTTGGAAAATGCTGTGCGCTTTGGCAAACCATGTCTTCTTGAGAACATTGGCACTGAGCTGGATCCAGCACTGGAACCCATCCTGCTTAGACAGGCAAGTAGTGGCAGAAAGTAGATAAGATTGCAGGTATTCCATGGTGTCTAAATAATGCTAATTCTTTCAAATGGACAAATAATACTGTAGAGAAAAATTCCAGTGTTCTTCTAAGAGCAGAATGATTTAGCACCCCAGATGGTCTACAAATACTTTGAAGTAGATCTAGTCATGGTAAGTAAGTAAGATTAGAATGTATAGATGCAACTCGTCAAACATCAACTGAAACTGCAGATGAGACATGTAACCATTTACAATCAGTTGTACTATTTATAAACTTTAAAAGGAAGACTTCATAACCAAGTAGTTAATACACTGGACTGTTAAAGGGTCTTATTTCCTACAAAGTATCAGATTTGGAAATCATTAACTTCATTGTTCTATATTTTCGACAGACCTACAAGCAGCAGGGCAGCTTAGTGATTAAGCTGGGTGATGCTGTGATTCCCTACCACAATGACTTCAAATTCTACATGACCACGAAGCTTCCCAACCCCCACTACACACCTGAGGTGTCCACCAAGGTCACTCTAGTCAACTTCACACTGTCACCCAGGTGAGATGATGCAGCGATTGTAGACAAAATATTTTGGAAATCGTTTTGTAGCCATGAGGAGGGAAAGTAGTCTAGTGGTTAGTCATAGTGCACTTGACTGAGATCAGAAGGTTGTTTGTTCCAGTTACTTGGACCTGTGACTAGAACATTTCCCTTGCCCACCGAGCAGCTGCTCTGTGGGTTGGGTAGGGGGTAGAGTAAAGACGGTGGAAAGACAGAGTAGATTCTGCCTTACGCCATACCTTAGATACAGTGGACCACATAAACTGCCCCTAAGGTCTCCAGATCTTGTATCTTCACTTTCGTAGCTACCGTTTATCTCAGCTTATAAACGCCATTTTGGTGAAGCAGTCTGGAAAATTTATTA
This sequence comes from Marisa cornuarietis, assembly GCA_004794655.1. Taxonomy (NCBI): domain Eukaryota; kingdom Metazoa; phylum Mollusca; class Gastropoda; order Architaenioglossa; family Ampullariidae; genus Marisa; species Marisa cornuarietis. The sequence goes on from SMMW01000616.1 coordinate 2,066,286, forward strand.
TTGTGTGTTATGAGAAAATTGAAAGCGCGTTGCCACTTTCTTCAAACTCTATTGACACAGATCAATCAGTTGACTTGTACAGACGACCAAGCCTGCACGTGTTAAATGTTTTGCTTCCTCCAACAGTGGCCTGGAGGACCAGCTGCTGGGTATCGTAGTAGCAGAGGAGAGACCAGATCTGGAGGAGGCTAAAAACCAGCTAATCGTCAGCAACGCCAAGATGAAGCAGGAGCTGAAAGAAATTGAGGACAGAATCCTGTTTCGTCTTAGCTCCTCTGAGGGCAGCCCTGTGGACGACATCGATCTGATCCAAACACTAGAAGCCTCAAAAATCAAGTCGTTGGAAATCAAGGTATGATGAGTTTCCGTGATTCTTTTCAGATTGTAATATTTTCAGTTGCCAGTGGAGATCTTGAATCAACATTATTGAGCTAGTGGGTGGGGAGGGGAAGGGTAAGGCGTCGACAGGTCCAGGTCGTAGCTTTTCGGTCGCTGGAAAGGGAAGTATTAGACACCGCACTTTTCTCGGGTCCAGATTTTTAGTGAGTGTGGTTCCTTTAGATATTCTCTCCCTAATTGCATTTTCTTCCCCCAACCCTCTCAAGGAGTCAGGTACACATCCAACAGCTAGGTCAGCTATAGAAAGTTTCCTGTGTACGCCTCTGAACTCGGTGCTGTAACCACTTGGACGGCTAAGAAAAATACAGACAGGATAAGAGATTGAATTAGAAAAAGAGAAAAGATGGAAAGATGAAAAAGATGTATTTGCTGTCAAAGATTACTATGAAGAAGAAGCTGTTTTAAACATATTTAGACATGGTCCCTTTTTGCACGTGCACACCTCAGGCCAAGGTGCTTGTGGCGGAGCAGACGGAAAAGGACATCGATGTGACTCGCAGCCAGTACATCCCGGTCGCCGTCAACACGCAGATCCTGTTCTTCTGTGTGGCTGACATGGCCAACATCGACCCGATGTACCAATACTCGCTGGAGTGGTTCATCGGCATCTTTCTGGGCAGCATCTCTAACGCCGAGCGTGCTGACAACATTCCTCAGCGAATCATCAACATCAACAATTACTTCACGTTCAGCCTCTACAGCAACGTCTGCCGCTCCCTGTTCGAGAAGCACAAACTTCTCTTCGCCTTCCTTTTGTGTGTGAGAATCAACATGCACAAAGGGATCATTAACATGGTGAGCCTTTTTTTATTTGTGTGCTCATAGTTTTAAAACACTCTTGCTGAATGTTCCTTGTTTAAATAAAGCAGGTTAATCGTTCATACTCAAATTTAATTTTCGATGAAAATCTCACAGGCAAGGCCTTTTTTTGTTTTTCAATCCTGGAAGATGATCATTTTATTATGTGACCTCTTACAAACTACCTTACAGGATGAATGGCGCCATCTAGTGGCGGGAGGGACTCACAAACCCAAGGAACTAGACAATCCTGCTCCAGAATGGATTTCAGAGAGATCGTGGAATGAAATCCTAACCCTAGGCTCACTCGAAAAATATGCACCATTTGTGGACGATTTCAAAAACCATGTAGAAGGTTTCAAAGCTATTTTCGACTGCGTTGATCCACACAGGTATTAAGTGACGTAATTGTTTTCAATGTTTTCTATGCCATTTTATTGTGGTCTAGGTATCTGAAACGTTTGGCTTGGTTAGGAAGGGTTTACTATCTAGTTTTCATAGAAGCATGAAAAGTGTTTGTGGAATCTTGGAAGTAAAAGACTTTTGCAAAGACAATTTTTCAACCGATATTACAGAGAAGATCTGCCAGACCAATGGAACACAGCTCTGGACCAGTTCCAAAAAATGTTGGTGCTGAAAGCATTGCGTCTAGACAAGATCACGAATGCTATGCAGGATTACGTCTCGGACAATCTAGGACAACGTTTCATTGAGCCTCAGGTTTTAATTTTTTTTATTATGCTTCATTTGCAGTGAAGCTTTCATGGGTGCATGAAAATAACTGCAATTAATGAAAAAGTAAAAAATATAGGATTTAATTTGGGGCAATGCATTATTTAATCATGCTTTTAAATTTTTTCTGTCATTTGTAAGCCTTGCTTTGTCGTAGTAGATTTTGGGGGCACATAAAATGATTAGGTGTAGGTACTTTTTTCTTGTGACTTCGTCTGCCACCATGAATATATTGTTTGTCATTTTGTGCATTGTAGCGAAATACATAGATAAAACTGACATTTGAAACCGACACGTTCTTCATTTTTGATCGCAGACTTCAGATTTGACAGCTGTATTCAAGGACTCTTCTCCTACAACTCCACTTATTTTCGTCTTATCCACGGGCACGGATCCTGCTGCTGATCTCTATAAATTTGCAGAAGAGATGAGGTTCTCGAAGAAACTGACTGCAATTTCCTTGGGACAGGGACAGGTAACTGTTTATCACACAGTTTTTAACCTCTTTGTCCTTTTTTACACTTATTGCCAGTCTTGATTATTTTCACTGTACATTAACAGCAGGAGTTCCTGCTACAGATCTTATTGTCTCTTGTTAGAGCACTTAAGCATTTATCACTTCATTTTAAGCTCTTTTTTATTACTTTATTTCAAGCACTTTTCATTACTTAATTTCAAGCACTTTTCATTACTTAATTTCAAGAACGTCTTACGACTTAATATGAATCATTATGCTTCATTTCAAGCACTTTTCATAACCACTTCAAGTACCTTTTACCTACAGGGCCCCTTGGCTGAACAACTGATGCGGTCAGCTATGGAGAGAGGCAAGTGGGTGTTCTTCCAGAACTGTCACCTGGCCCCCAGTTGGATGCCCTCCCTCGAGCGGCTGGTGGAGCAAATCGACCCTGACAAAGTAACACTACACCTGTCATTTTCCTTTGATATAAACTGCACGTGTTAATTTCAGTTGTGCCGGGATGTTAAGATCTGTTTTGCATTCATTTTTGCGTACCTTTCCTTATGTGGCGCAGGTTCACCGCGACTTCCGGTTGTGGCTGACGAGCATGCCCAGTGCCAAGTTCCCAGTGTTCATTCTGCAGAACGGCTCCAAGATGACGGTCGAGCCCCCGAAAGGCATCAAAGCTAATCTGCTTCGATCCTACATCGGCTTCAACGACGATTTCCTCACTTCTTGTGCCGAAAAGGTCAGCATCGTCGTCTGGTTGTTCGTAGATGGAAATGTTCTGTTTCATATAGCCCACGTTAAAGAAATACATGGTCTTTCATGAAATTTAGGTACTTTAAGAAACTTTATTCTTATTCATGTAAGTTTTAGTGGATATTTTCTGCATTAGTCTTAATTTACTGAGTTTTTACAACGAAGTTTGCTGGATTTACAGAGTGCTACTTTCAAGCACCTGTTGTTGTCATTGTGCTTATTCCATGGAGTGTTGCTCGAGCGACGAAAGTTTGGTGCTCTGGGTTTCAACATTCCCTACGAGTTCACAGACGGCGACCTGCGTATTTGCATAAGTCAGCTCAAAATGTTCCTGCTTGAATACGAAGACATTCCTTACAAGGTCGGTACTCAAAACGAGGATCTAATGATGCTGCTTGCATGCTTTGTCTAATTATTGCGTGATAAATTTCTTGTTACGTCGCAGATCAAAAAGCTTTTGCGTGGAATTATTTAAAACAATTATTCTAACGTGAGCGTATATGATGTTGTGTGAGTGCTTAGTTCTTAAGGCTTCCAGCTCGTTTGCTAAAGGCACTTTCTTGTCCAGGTGCTGAAATACACCGCTGGGCACATCAACTACGGCGGTCGTGTGACCGACGACTGGGATCGACGTTGCTTGATGAACATCCTGAGCGACTACTACAAGCCAGAAATACTCAGTGAGGAGTACAACTACAGCCCCAGTGGCATTTATCACCAGATCGCTCCCTCTCAGGACCATAATGTGAGCACCAGTTTCCCGACATCAACATACATATCAGTGCCGTGCAATTAAGCAGTAAAAGAAAAACAAAGAAAGAGAAATTCTTATTAATATTTGCCTTATACACACATAGTTTATCAATTTTGCTATACAAACAAAAACAACAAGGTTGCGTAGCTGAGTGGCCGCATGTGGACTGCGGGCCCATTGCTCTCATTCTGACATTTTGACCTTTTTGACAAATCGGGTACCTGTTTTTCGTGGACAGCTGCTGCGTGGGTGGGTGGGGGTTTCCACCTACATGTCTTGAAGCAGCCACTGTTTGTTCCACAGTGGAGCATTCTTTGGCCATTATCTTTACAAAAGCCTGTCAATTAGGCCATTATCTTCACATGAATTGATGATCGATGTGTAATGTTATGGCGCCAAAGGTAATGAAGTAAGTTACCCCACCCCTTTATGGATTAGAAGTGAAATAATCGTTTTTCTTCATTAGAAAAAAAATTGTAAATCAATGCTTTCGCAGTGACGAGAAAGATTATCGATTTTTTTTAATTTTCGATAAAAAAACTCTCCATGATCGCTAATGACTTATTTTCCTCAGTCGGTAAGTGCATGCTTTTTGTGCGGACATGCTAGCACCACGAAGCAAGGGAAAAGTTGTGGGAGGAGTAGATGCAACAGTGCGCCTTTATGAAAATTTATATAAGTCCAGCTTTTTCTGTGGTCGATGTGTCGTCAGTTTGTGAATGTTCACGAAAGTGTTGCTTTGCCTAAGAGAGGAGGGTGTGATTTTGTGTCCAGGGCTACGTTGCCTACGTGAGAAGTTTGCCCATCAACGACACTCCCGAGATCTTCGGCCTGCACGACAATGCCAACATTACCTTCGCTCAGAACGAGACTCTAGAAATGCTTAGTGGTTTGCTGCAACTTCAACCCAAAACAGCCAGCGGCAGCGGCAAGTCACGCGAGGAGGTGAGGCTGCCGGCGGAGTCGTGCGTGTAGAATTGCATGCGTGAGTGTGAATGTACGTGTCGGTGATTTCATGTGAGCACTTATATGTCTGATAGTGCATGTGCGTAGGCACACGTTTTCTTTCTTTCTTTTCTTTTTTTTTCGAAGAAAGGTGTTCTGGACGATGTTGAAGAGGAGGAGAAAGAGGAAATGCAATGACAATGTTTCTTTCTTTACTAGTGGGGTAGGAGAAACAGAATATGTCCTCGCACTAAAGAGGATGTTAAACTACTACACAAAGAACAAATAGGTTTGAAATAAGAGAAGTGAATGGAGAAAATGTGTATATATTAATAACTGCATATGTAATCATTATGAACTCATATTTACTATTATTTCATAAAGTCGCGAAGAAGCTACCAAAATGCTTCATGGCATTGATTTCTTACACAAGCTTAAGAACTTGTTGGGTGCTGTTGCTAGGGGGGAAAGTTCAGACTTTTCTCAAATGTCAACTGCATTTCGTTCTTCAGGTAATGGAAGAGACAGCTCACTCAATCCTTGGTCAAGTGCCCAAGCCAGTCGCAGTCAACCGCGTGATGGAGAAATACCCTGTTCTTTATGAACAATCTATGAACACTGTTTTAGTGCAAGAAGTAATCAGGTGAACTGGGTTTTCCTCTCCAAACAGTGCCTTTATAAAGTCTACACAATCTCCTTTGAGTAATTTTGCATCCCTTATTCTTTACACATGTATATTTGCAGAGAAAGGAGTAGTCAGAAAATGATGATAATCATAAAATTTTGGTTGGCGGTCACACACTAACTGTTAGAACATGTCACAGTTATTTTCAGCCGTCGTTGTTTTGTGTTGCCGTGTTTTCTTCGCTTGATTGCTGCCCAGGTTGTACACCGTGGATTACTTTTCCAGTACTGGGGGTTTTGTTTGTTTATTTCTTTGCTTTTCAACGTATGTGGCAAAAAAGGTAAAGCTAGTTTAACGAACTTTCGGTCATGGAAAGTGTGGTGAGTGAGAGGCCATTTTTTGTGAAGGCCGTATCAATCTTGGCTCCCCCGCTGCCTTTCCTTTCCCAACCCTCGAAGGGGCAGACATAGTCTGTGTGAACGAAACGAAATGGCTGGCTTTCGGTAGTTGTGTGTGAAATTGCATATCTATAGGCGTAGACATTTGTGTGTTTGTGTGCATATAGGCACAGACGTTTGTATGTGTTTATTTGTGTGCATGTGTCGACCTGCTGCTCTCAATGTACTTAAACTTTTTTTTAAAGTCGTCTTTGCTGAGCACTAAATAAAGCTTTTTTCCAGGTGTTACATGGCAGAATTATGGAAAAGAATTTCGATTACTGCTTTAGTAATATATCTGTACGATGGTGCCTACCTGTGTAAAGTGGTGAAGATATTTTTCTTCATTTATTTATTTACACCTCTCACATGAGGCGTTCTATTACCAGGGCTGCTATAACTGATTAGACTTTATAATTATCATGAAATTATCATGTATCTGTATTTATTTTGCTTTCTTCAGGTACAACCGTTTGTTGGGAGTGATTCACCAGTCCATGCAGGACTTGCTTAAGGCACTGAAAGGTCTTGTAGTTATGTCACAGGAACTGGAGAATATGGCCACTAGCCTATATAACAACACTGTACCGGCTATGTGGTCAGGAAAAGTAAGAGACATTTTTTTTTGTTTTTTAGAAACCAGATTTTCACCCAGGAGAATTTTTTTAAGGGAAGAAAGTTTGAAAAGAAAGGAAATAGATACTGTCAAATGCTTGATGCAGTCAAATACATGTTTTTGGGGTTTCTAGGCATATCCATCATTGAAACCCCTGGCGTCATGGGTAATGGACTTGATTCAGCGCATGGCATTTATACAAGAGTGGATAGACACTGGAATCCCAAGCGTAAGTTTTCTTGTTGTTAGCTGAATTATCGTATCTGCGTTAAAAAAATCATTATTTTGTTCACTATTAAGTAAATGTACACGCTTGTGTGTGTGCGTGCGTGCGTGCGTGCGTGCGTGCGTGTGTGTGTGTGTGTGTGTGTTGTCGCGTGCACGTTAGGCACCTTGTGTTTACTTGCATTTGTGTTTAGTGTCTAGCACAATTGCTTGTATCACACTATCATAGGCATTGTAATCAGCAGAAAAAACGTTTCCACTCATCCTTATCATTACATTGTCTATACGCTTCGCTACTTTCTACAGTTGCGCCTCGGGTTACGAATTTAATTCATTCCCTAACGTAGCTCGTAACCTGAAAAACTCGTATATCGAAACTATTTTCCCAATTTAAAATAATGGAAATCCAATTAATCCGTTACACACACACCAGCATATCAATATCAAAATCAATTAATATAGTATTTGATGCAGAATTAAAGTAATTTTTCAAACAAATAACAATGAAAACTCGTGGATTCTCTGAATGGTAGACGAGCAACAGCTTGATCTTGTAATCTTCACTTGCAGTTCAATGGAAATTGTATCCTTCTTTCTCTTAGCAACAATGACCTTAGCAACTGTCTTCTTGGAAGACGTGGATTCCAAAATTTTTTCACATAAGCCAAAAAACAATAAACAAGCACTAAACAGCGCAAATGAACGCAGAGTTGTTTTCGCTACGACCAAACAACGCACACCAAGAGCGGGTTTTAGCGACCGGAAGCACGTGGCTTAACAACAGCGTCACTCGTAACCCTAGCGAATGCTCGAATACCGAGGCGAATTTTCCGAGAAATTTTTGCTCGAAACCTGAATTGCTTGTATGGGGAGACGCTCGTATGATGAGGAGCGACTGTATTCTTCTTCTTCTTCTTCTCCATCATCAATCATCATCAATCCCCCATCATCAATCTCCATCCATCCTCTATCCATCATCATCCATCATCGGCCACCATCATCCATCATCATCTTTATTGTTTCTGCAGCTTCCTATCACCTTCACCGTTGGGATGCTATTTATAGTTAGAATGGCATGAAACCTGAAAATATCTTCTTTGTATCCAGTTTGATGTGTGCCGATGTTCTGTTTTGTGCATTTTGTTAGTTTATATAGTTTAAAATATGGTTGTAACCATTTCGCCAGGTCTTTTGGATTTCTGGATTCTTCTTTCCGCAAGCCTTTTTGACTGGCACACTCCAAAATTATGCTCGCAAGAAAGTCATTTCTATTGACACTATCAGCTTCGATTTTAAGGTCAGTAAGAACGAAAATATTAATGGGCACTTGACGAAACAGAACTGAACAAACTTTTTTTTGCATCTTGTTGACATGATCTGGCTCATGTTATGGAACACAATGCACAGCCGAATCCGTAAATTCTAAGCTGATGCTTGTTCCTAATGTTTTAGGTGATGCAAGAGTCTTATCAGGAGCTGAAAGTGCCACCAGAAGATGGCTGCTACATCCGGGGCCTTTTCGCCGAAGGCGCTCGCTGGGATTTCGCCAACCAAATTCTGACCGAGTCCCGTCCAAAGGAGCTGTTCACGGATATGCCAGTCCTCTGGCTGATACCTGTTGCAAACCGAAAAGTCCCCGTGTCAGGAATCTACGAATGCCCTGTATACAAGACACTCACAAGAGCCGGTGAGCTTTTATGATTGTTTGTGATCGTTTACAGACAAACATTAGTGCAAAGTTAGTTTTTAATGAATCTGTAAATTCTGTATCCCCTAGCCGGAGTCATAATTTTGGTTCCCTTCGCGCGCTACGCAGTTTTGGAAAGGTGTCAACATGTCATTTCCTGCAACATGCTTAGAACAACGCGTCATTAGCATTTGCACGACGGCCTCGCAATGGTTGTGGCCTTCAGTGACGTCATTAGTTTAAAACGAGCTGAACCCTCATGCGTTTGTGAATTTATTCCCCCTTTAAAAGGCTTATTAAAAATTGCAGCGCTTTTTTGTAACAAACTAATGACAGTGCTCTGTTCTGTTCGCTATCCAGCAAATATGAAAAATTTAAGTTTTACAGTCGACAGACAGATGTACAGAGGAAAGATCACGTTTACTTGGCGTATGAACAAGAAACGGAATTGTAAACAGTTAATTTCACTTTTGTCTAAAGTTAACCTTTAACAGCCAAGATGAAAATACGTTTGTGTTTGATTGACACTGATATCGCACATCACTTATGATTTTTGTCACAGGAACTCTGTCAACAACCGGTCACTCCACAAACTTTGTCTTCGCGGTCGAGATACCCACCGACAAACCCCAGCAACACTGGATCCAGAGGGGCGTGGCGATGCTGTGCGCTCTTAACTACTGAGGCGTGGTGATAGGAACTACTTTTCCCCGGCTTAAAATAGATGCGGATGAGGAAATCGTTCGTCATCTTACTCAGATTATTATTTAATGAGATTCCTAGACCAGACGGTGGTTGTGATGGTAATAAAAAGATAAGACATTTTCCATTTTTTATTCGTTTGTGGGCCTTTGGACGCAGGTTCGTCTTGCATTGTTGTGTACCTGGAACTCTCTTTTTTGCAAGTTTCAGCGGAGGAAATGCTTCCGCGAAAGACATTGTGGCAGCGATTCAGTGAAGTGACGCCAATCTTCTGGACAAATTTTTATTCTCTTGAACTGTTTTCCACGATCAGGGTTCAATATTTGACTTTGAAGAAGCAACCAAAGAATCTGCTGTGGACAATTTAAGATGTGGGAATATATCTCACATGGAAAATTGACTGATATTTTGGGTTTTGGTTTGTAAAATATGCTTAACGGTACTCGACTACCTGCTTTTAAATACTTTATGATTTTGTTTCTTTCATCTGTTATGTTGTTGGTACTGTGATGCAAAAATTTGTATGTTTTATACATGTTTAATGTATAATTCATGGGACCCTTCAGTTTTTGTGTCATAATTTTACATATGTTTTTTCTAGGAGCTACTATTTATCAGAACAAAATAACAAATTTTCTTTAACGTGCATTAAATGTAGCCATTTTAGATATTTGTTTTTCTGATCAGCAGAAGAATTTGCGTTTCACAAAATAACTTGTAAAAACAGATCGTCCTATGAACCGATTTTCGTTGTCATTCTTGTGACTGTTTCCATGAAATAGGAAAAGTGCTGTGATTTTGACAGATTCGATCATCATTGCCACACTAAATATTTACTTCGAAGTCATATTTAATTAATCTTGTATATAAATGATCACAGTTTCATTTCATTTTGTAGACATTGATGTTTGTAAATATATGCAGATTTCATTGAGTTTGTTTTTATATGTACACATTTTAGAAATCTGTTATTTATACATATATACGAACGTTTTATAGACATTCTATCGCCAGTAGGCATTATTGTACAAAACGGGACGCGAAATATTTGTTTCTTATTTTTCCTTTATGAACATACGTACGTCGCTGTCATTTGACTCGTGGTGTTCTGCTTCTGGAGGAAGGACTCGGTTTATACAGTTGATAAGAATTTGGACGTCGCAAGATATATTGAAACCGGAAAGTTGATCGATTAATAAACTCAGTGGCATTGTAAATAAAAAAAATAAATAAAGTTACGAAAAAGTAAAAAGAAAAAATCTAAAGTGTTTATGTTTCTAAAAAAAGAAATAAAGCAATCTTTTGAAATCGGGTGTGTGATGTTTTCATGAGTGATTAAAATACTTAAAAGCATATAGAGTTTGTCCCTGAGAATTAGTTTATAAGCCCTTCAGTAAGGCGCTGGTATGACCTCTTGTCACTGGGCGGCTCGGTGGCGCAGTAGTAAAGAAATCCATCGTAACCAGTAAACTAAAGATCGTTAGATTTCGGGTTCGGGTTTCATCTCATGCTCAGAATTTATCTCAGGAGATATAACTTCCCGCTGAATGTGACATTTGCTTGCAGGCCTGGCTGTCGGGGTCGGGTGGTGGATATTCTTGGAGTGCTCCTGTTTTAACCGTTTCACCCACTAGTGTGAAATCGCGCAAGGTGGCATTACATTCGTAAAAAATAAACCACCCATCGACCCTGTCATTCCTTCACTGGCACATGAATCTGATGGTGGGTGGGGTAATCTCAGCACCTTACACTGGGTCTCAGAAAGGATAAAATTGTCATCATTTATTCTGCATTGATAATAAACGGTCCCGACTAAGTTTGCGATTGAATAGTGCACCAATGAGATAAATAAATACATAGAAATAAAGAAAGTTGTTTGGCCACAAGCGTGCGAGTCCCATACGTCATGTTTGGGATGACGTCATTACTTAAGCCATAACTATAGACTTTCTTTACGTCATTTGACACGTCGGCCCCAGTTGTAACCTCTGCCAAAGCTGAACCTTGTACTGCAACTACAAGAAGCAATAAGCAGGTATGCTTTGTACAATCTTACATCTCTTTACTCACAGTCTTTCATCGATTTCCGGCAGCTTTAATAGTCTCGGTGATCTACTCAGCTAAGTAACAAACGATTCGTAATTCTTTCTAATCTCTTTAAGCCTGTACCAAAGACCACATCCTGCAGTAACGTTGGAAACAGTCTTGACTCGATTTCATATTGGACGAGAACATACCAAATTTTTCTCCACACAGTTTTCCCAATACAGAGAAAGGTTCCTTTTGATGCATTTCTTGCTACAGCGTTTTGACTGTCCGGCTTGCCTTGTTAGCTGAAATGATTTCTAATCCCACTCAGTCTATCAGCTGTCTCACTTGAAAACGTTCCGCCTTACACCATTCTAATGTTCATAAAGTATATTGCTTATTTGACCAATTCGTATTAAACCACTAACAATATAGCAAAACCTTTGAATTACACTAGAAAGTTATAGCATCTCTTTTTGAAGTCTTGATGCAGCCCACTGTGATCGACGAGACCCTTATTAATCGGGAAATCTCTCTCTCTCTTTCATTACAACTAAATCCAAGAGGAGCTCGAGCCATGTGGTCTCAGTCAGACCAATGTCTTTTACTCCCCCTCTTGCTCTGTCACTCCCACCTTCCCATATCTCTCAGCTTATTACAATACGTTCAGAAAGTGTTTCTTATGCCCAATGGAAATTTGCTTTTCGGCTCAGGAAAAGCTGTCAGCTGGGTTTGCTCAGTCTTCACCTGCATTCTCCCTTCATTGTCCATTCATGTGATATTTCGTTTACACGCGCTTTCTTAAGTGCGTGCGGTAATGTTGCAGCGTGTTGAGTTTGTCGATAAACTCGATCATTACGACAAAGAGCTGAAGAACAATTCGTAAAAGAAAAGAAAAACAGTGATTCGTTTAAATAAAGAAAAACAGTAATTCGTTGTCGGAATGATTTTGTATTAAATGCAGAAATAAAAGGCCGAACCATGCCCAAACACTCTAGTAGGACGTTCTTCCCAAAATCTACACAAGGGGTCATCAAGGAGAGCCCTCGGGGTGAAAGATACCCCGATTATCCACTCGATGGCCTTTACTCTAGTCTTGTGACCAACAGTGCCAGAAAAGAGCTCACCTTCCAGGTAAGAGATGAAAAATATGAACTCTTTCTACTCTAACGTATTTACAGGTGTTTTTAGAACCTGTGAACGTACGAGTGTTTTGGTAAAGAAGCATTATGTATTATCTACGTATGCATGCAAACATTGGCACTCTCCCTTTTTTGTCAAGTATATGAGCGACTGATCGAAAAGTGTGACAAAAGTGTGTGCGTGGAATAATTTATTTAAAAGATATATTGTGGGCTTTTTTTAATGTGTGGCGACTAATTCAATGGACACATGTGTTTGTGTGTAATTGTGTCATGATTTTTTTGTGTGTGCAAATGGCATGAGTTTCCTGAGGCATGGTTAGGGGTAATTTGTGCATTATTATTATTATGTTTCCAAAATCATTCGTGATCGGCAATTGAAGAATTTTCTTCCCGTCATTTATATGCATTATCTCCTTATCATATATGTGGGCCGTGATATAAATCTTCACTATTATTATTATTATATAGCCTTAGTTGCGGGCACGGCGTTAAACACTAACAAACAAACATTATCATATATTTGGTCAAATCGTATATCACATACATGTACTATTACGTATGTGGTAAATCGTAAATGCTCTTCCAAAAGGATGTCCAGGCGGGCGCCTCGAAGGTGCAGAAAGTCTACTGGAAAGTGGCTACCGAAAAACACACGCCTGAAGGTTGCGTTCTTTCTGTGTTTTCTTCTTCCTTAAAACTACAAAATATTTGAGTTTTTAATTGATTACTTGCGTCAGTTGGTACAAGGCTTGATAGTGCAGCCAGAAACGCCCTGAAATGTAACGACGACAATGATGATGGTGATTAGTGATCTAAAATTTGAATATATGTGTATACATGTCAATGCATTCAAATCTTTACCATGTGTGTCCTTATTCAGAAAAAGAGGGAAAATATTTAATACTTAAGCATGTATTATGATATGAAGATTTCAGAAATGTGATCAGAAATGAATCAGTTTGGCTTAAAGTGCATTACTGCAGGGTTTCTAAAAAAAAGCACGAGTAATTGTAAAATACTTGACTTTGTCTGTGATACTCATCTGAATGCACGAGTATACAAAATGTAGAAAAAAGGTGGATAAATGTTGTTCGTGATATAGATTCCATGTTTTATACATCCTACACGAGTCGTTCTATTTTATTTCTCGAATACCCGAATCACATGCTGCATATTGTACTCTTGTGAACTTAGCTCTATGGCTTGAAGAGAGAGAAAAGACGACAGAAGAAATCAGTAGACAGGCGGCACACGTCATGGCCCCACCCACCCATGTGAGTTTTCATGGTCGTTACCGGTCATTTGATAAAACAGTTTGGGGTCGTTTTGCATGAATTTTTTTAAAGCGGCTTTTTAAATGTAAGGATAACTGTTTAAAAAAAGACAGGATGTATAGTCTTTTGTTCCTTATAATTAATCTGAACTTACGAAATATTTCTTTTTAATTTCCGTAACATCCAAAGTCAAGTATTAGAAGGGTTAAAGTCTTCGAGGAGATCCTGTCTGCCTCCCTGCTTGTCTATGTGTCTGCATTTTTATTTTTGTTTAATATAAATCCCATTTTACAACAGTGTTCTTTTCTTGGAAGCGTAATGGCTTAATTTAAAAAAACTAAATTTTTTTTAGGACTTTCCTTACAAGTCATACTTACCGAAAGCTCAGCTATCCTTAAAGGTGAAACCTAGCGAGCGGCCACGCATCCTTGGAATAGAAAGGTGAGCGAGGTTCGTGGCTTGCACAGAAATGATTAAAAATATTGCAACAGTCAGCAGATAAGTTGTTATCGATGCTGTTACATATTACATCATGTACTGTCTTTCATTTCTTGAACATCCGTGTCATTTAAAGACCACACCGAATGGCTCGTGTTTTGTTAAAAAAATATATTGAAAGAAAATATTTCTACTCCGTAAATTACTGCGCCGTACACGCAGCCATTTATGGAACAACCACTTGCAAAGTAAGCATTATGCCCCTGTAATCAACGCAAGGCGCAAGATCCCTTCCGCTACGACGATTTTGAGTGTCACGAGTTAATTAGTGATATGAACAGAGTCTTCAGAGCACGACATGCTTCTGCATTCAGTTTGGTCTTTAGACATTACATTAGGCTAACAAGTGGATCGCTGGAAAGCCTCTCAAATCCACACAGAGTGACTTCAAGGAAAAATAAATAAGAGCCTAAGGTATTAAGAAAGGTAAAAATGGTTGAATGAGATTTGACACTGCCTGCCATGCCATGGCATAGACACAGTGAACCGTAAACAGGGCTATGGGTCTCTTTACCTCTTACCTATCAAATCTGTGTGTGTGTGTGTGTGTGTGTGTGTGTGTGTGTGTGTGTGTGTGTGTGTGTGTGTGTGTGTGTGTGTGACAGATTGAGGCGACAGTACCTGCAGCTCAACCTCTCGGATATATTGAAGGAGGACTACAATATCCCGACGGAAAAGCTGATGCCTATCCACCCCATTTTTCATAACCCCGTCGGGCTGAAGCCAGAGTCGGAAAAAGCGATTTCTTTCCAGCACTACCTGCCACTCGACATCTTTGACGACGATTCCTCCGACTGCCACTCGCCGCAAGAGTGGCTGGATCTGGGTCTGGAAGATGGGATACGCAAGCCTGTGCCTGCAAGTGCGCTCATTCCCTCTTCGAACAAAGACTTTGGAAGTAAGCAAGAAACACTTGCTTCTTTAACCTCCCCCAACTACTTCCTCTCTTCTCAAGATTTTTCCTCTGAAAGAGACCATACTTTTGCACGAATCCCACTGTCTGGACGATAGATTTTCTTGATTATATTCGCACCATAGTGGAGAAGTGTGTGTATCGAAACAATATGCACGCCATCTTTCGTGACTGTTGCTCTAAGCCAGAGGCGCATCCTTATTTTTGGGTTATTTTATCTCCATTCCTTACCTACGACCCTGTAGTCGTAGTTGTGGAAGGTAAGCAAGAAGCCGACGTCTAGATCATCAGTCAGCCTTCTATATGACTGCGCCTGCTTCGAATTCGAGGACTGGTCAGCGCTTCCGGTCTATTACTAAACTTTGTGATAACGTTACCTCTGCTTTACAGCTACGGTGCAGAAGATTTATCTGAGGGACGATTCGAACAGTAGTTGTACAGTTTTTCTTGCTTCACTTCTGGAAAGAAAGAAAGAAAGAAAGAAAGAAAGAAAGAAAGAAAGAAAGAAAGAAAGAAAGAAAGCTCAAATGATAAAGAAAAGCATCAAACAACAAAATTTAAGTGTTTCAATGTTCTGCTTTAGTTTGCATGTCTTCATGAGCATTGTGTTTTTTGAGGGAACTGGTCAATGTGTTTCAGAAATGCCGACAGACTCGCCAGTGACGTACAAGTGGTGTGATGTTGGGGTTCTTGATTACAATCCGGACACCATGCAGTACCTCGTGCATCGTGTTGATCAGTTTGGACGGGTCGTTGACCAGCATGGCAATCCTATTGTGGACGACGGAGTGATAAAACAAGGTCAGTTATTTCTCCTTATCCGGGCGCATGACAACATGACACTTTTACACAACAAGACAAAGATGTAAAGTGTAGTTCGTACCTTTTTTTTAATTTATTTTTTTCATATCACAATACAGTACACCAATACAATAGCACTAATATAGCTCCCATATAGAAAAAAAAAACAAAACAAAAATCACATAAACGACAAAGAGAACCAAATCAGGCACGCGCACACACACACCATACACCATACACACTTTGACATCTTCATCCTTCATTTCCTCTACCCTTACTTGCATACACTGCATAAATAAAATTACATGAAGTAAGCTGTCACCATCACTCTTCTGTGGACAGGTTCTTATACAACTTCACACTAAGATTAATCTTTAGCATTATACACTTAATAATTTAATGTTCTAGATACATTATAGTGAATCTAACAGTGTCATCAATAACAGCACATACAAGCTGCCATGACCCTATATAAGAGAACAGAACATTTACATAGAATTTATTAACCCAACGATAGCAGCAACATTCTTGTAGAGGTTAACAGTCTATTGGACCAGCTGAAATCAACTTTGTTGCACAATTAAGCCTTGGATTGCTCAGAACAAAAAATGGCTGCCTTTAAAAGAGGCATGTATAGCATTTTTGAGGACCAAAATTTACCCCATGTGCTGTTTTAGTCTGAGTGCTTTGAAACCAAATTCAGTTATCTAGTTCGTACCTTGTTTAATGTTGTTTTTTGGCCTTTTGTGTTGCCGTTAATTCCATTAAATCTCATGGCTCACACAGGAGATTGTGCGTGTGAGCCCACATCACACATGCACACTCTTGAGCGACCACGCACAGACATTCACACTCACGCGCGCACGCACGTATATATATATTTTTTTCACACACACAAGCGCGCATACACAGAGCAACAGCGAGTGAGAAGTAATATTGAAACAATAATCACAATGATGAAAATACCATTATTTGTATGAGAGGTGATAGAATTAGCTGTTAAAATCTAGCCCTTGCCAAAAGTAGGATAAGCGTCAAAAACTACAAGACCACAACTGTCGCGTGCATCTCTGTGTTCACTTTCGGATGAGATAGAAAACACCAAAAAAACTTAAATAAATATAATATCAGAAAATTGACTGAACAGACAAAATGATTCACCTATTTCACAGACATAAATTAAGACTTATTACAACCGTAAATCTCCCTTTAACGAGAAGTCTTTTGTTACAATGCTTTCCGTAGAAAGTCTTCTTTGAAGCCTCCCACACACGCACACAGATAGAAAGACGCAGCAGTATTTTCCCGGTCGCTGCTCCTCTTGAAGCCCAAAAAGATACGGCGCACCAATATACGAAGAAAATAAAGATAAAAGGAAAAACCAATGACAGAAAAATACTGGTCAGAAGTTCCCAAATTATCTGGTCAGGACCTAAAAACACAGCACCAAGGAAAACTGTCGAGTTTCCCGTCTCGGTCAAGGACACAAAACAGCAGGAAAAATCACTCTTTGGCCTCTGCCATACCATTCACAATTTATACTAGTGAAGCCTTTCAATGTCGACGCTAGATCAAAGAAAAAGATACCGCCATGAGACCCTCGCACCATACGCACACACCCACGCGCTCCCACTTAAATCACTCGCCATCCGCCCACCTTTTCCGCTTCCCGTTCCATTCCCAAAATAGCAGGTTTGTGACCACCACAACAGTTAAAAGCATCAATTAACAAGAAAAGGAATGGTCAAAAAGGTTCAAAGGTAGTAATAACATTCAGCTATTTACAGGTACTTTGTGCACGTGGGTCACATAAGAGATTGAAAAGCTGATTTCTTATCAAGATTTGATTCTATGTTTGCCAGCGGTTAATAGTTTTATTTTTTGTATAGAGATTTTTAGGATCATTTATACCGCCTATGTATAAATTAGGATGACTTCTTTTACGTTGGTTGGGAAGTAAGATTTAGCTATACATAGGTGTTGTAGCTAGGTCAGCGTTTCTGTAGTGGCTGGTGATGAGTTTTGATATTTGTGTCCATATTTGCTGTCAGTCAATGTTGTAAGACAGTGTGGTGTTTGTTTGCTTTATTTGTATAAGAGCTTTGTACACATAATAGAATCATTAAGGGAACGTTGAGAGTGGTATTAATATTTTTCTACCTACAAAAACTTTGTAGTTTGTCCAAGTTGCTTTCTTTTGATTTGTCACGTAAAACAACTCTGCTTGCAACAAACGCACAGCGGGAGTTTAGTGCCTTAGAAGGCATAAGGACCATGGAACTAGATTTTGCATTTATTTTTTGTTAAATTGTGGATTTTCAAATGCTTCCTGTATTCCTTTTGTATTCCTCGAGCTTTCCTGAAGGAAGTCTTCATCTTTTTTTTCTTTTCATTGTCGTAGCAAAATTTCTTTGTTTTCTCGATTCAGTTGTCGACCATTCTTCTTTAGTAAATCTCTTATGTTGATAGCTTATTGAAGTTATTGGTCGAGCCCTGCGGGCTTATTGAATTCCTTAAATTGTTTTGGTGCATAATTGTGTGTAATTGCAATATATACCCAGAAACAGGTTGTGTTCGTAACCAACTGTTTCCACGGGGTATATTATCTCGTATACTTTATTAAGGTCGAGTCAGTCAAGAGTTGATCTTACTGCCATCTGTACGTGACCAGTCCTTAGCTCTTGTCTCTAAGATGAGAAATAACAAACTTGTGGATATAAATTACCAAACTTGTTCACATAAATCCCTGTACAACACATCTTCACGTTTAGTACACTCACGTCTCGAATAAATGCGTTTTTACACACTTTTATTTTCTCACTTCGTCTGTCTGTGAGTCCTGCTGGAATTTTGCAATAAAGTTTTCACCCCCTACGTATCGTACTATAGTTCTGAAATTTTCACCAGTTACTCATTTCTGGTGACAATGCAATATTTAATCAATTTCAGCAGTCTACAAGTAGTAAAATATTTTTTTACATTTTCTTTCTACTTCAGGAAAGTAAATTTTCAAGAAATGTAGATCTGCAGACTTGATCCCGCTTCCGCATATAATCGCTCCTATCTTTGTACAGCTGTAGTAAATATTTGGTACCCGACTAGAGTTAGGGTATTAGAACGCCAGGAATGTATCAAACTACCCGACAGATTTTCTATTTTTTCAAAATAAATGACGCAACCCTTTATTTTTTTTACACTGATCGTCTTGCCTGTCACATCGAGTTTGGCCTGCCCCCATATTTGTGTGTGTGTGTGTGTGTGTGGGGGGGGGGGTGTGATAGTGAGAGAGAGAGAGAAAGAAAGGAAATGTACAACAGAGTGAAAAAAATGCGGTCTGTGTATCTAAAACCTTGGTCGTTGGATGTAATAAAGTTTTCGACACTCGACAGAAACTCGCACTCTCTTACCCTGTCAGACGTGGGTGCCCCGTATCCAATTGCACTTTAGGGCCGAAGACCCGCGGGTGTTCGCTCGGCGGGTGGCGAATGCCTTCATGGCGCGTTCAGACTGCGAGGCAGAGCTGCGCTACCACCTGTGCATCGACTGCATGCCCATGGACGATGTGGTCCAGCTGGAGTGCTCGTCCTTCGAGCGCATGAAGAACTTCGTCATGACCACGCCCCAGATCAACAGAAAAAAGAAATTGTAAGAAATTTTGAGAACTAGTGGAGATGCAAAATTTCTTATCTGATAACTGTTTGAAACTCGAGATACACGCCTACAAACATCATCATATTCAAAAAGAGACAAAAATAGTGTTGCCATGTGCAGTCTCATTGGCCTCTTTCTGTGTACTTTAAAATTCTACAACATCTAACGCATGTAAAAGGGTGATGACTAAGATATATAACTGGTTGTGACCCCTTCTAACTTTCTTTAACCAAATGAGCAACTGTTTGTACTCACGGTAAGCGGGGTCACATTTTGCTCTGTTCTCCAGTGCCACTAAACAAACTCTTCGGTACGCTGTATCAAGGCTAATAGTGCAGAGTTAAAAATCTGTTTTGAGACATTTTGCGACGCATTAAATTCAAGACGAACCCAAGTCCATCATAACGTGTTAAATTAATGATAGGTTACTGGAGTACACCACTGAGGTTAGCACGAACATGCGTTCTAATTTAAAAAAAAACTGTTTTGGGAAGAGTACACGCGGGATGCTGTACATTCTAATGTCTGACGTCATTGAAACTTTGCCATAAGAGGCAGCCTACTTCTGTACGTATGACGTCACGGACATGAAGTCGTGACTTCTTCCGCTTTTATCTACTGCGATATTAAAAAGCTTGTATGTCGGGAAAAGAACAGCGCTGTTTGTTCACAGTTTGGGATTAATTATCCTGTAAGGAACAAAACGCATTAACAG
Organism: Marisa cornuarietis; assembly: GCA_004794655.1. NCBI lineage: Eukaryota > Metazoa > Mollusca > Gastropoda > Architaenioglossa > Ampullariidae > Marisa > Marisa cornuarietis. Next base: position 2,086,453 of record SMMW01000616.1, read on the forward strand.
TTTTGCACGCGGGTGTGGCTTGACGCAACGTATACAGTTGAATGTCTGTTGTCGCTCACAGCCCAGAGAATTTGGCTGACGCAAAAAGAAATCTTTTGTACAGTCTCTATACGGAAAAGAACCCAGGAGTAGTGTCTGACTTGTCTTTGCCTAAAGGAATTTGCTTACTCTTCCTTTTTGCATGAAGTTTCAATAAAATAGCCTGGTTTGTCTTCGAGTAAAAGCATTTATACGTGAAAAGTGACTGAATCGTCATTAGGTAACGGCAATATCCATCTAAAGCAGCTGTTTAATCTTTGGATGATGAGATTTGAAGCGAGAAACAACGAACTTAAATTGTATTAGCTGGTGGTAGCGATGATGATGAGGATGATACGATCTTGTTTCGACGATAATTTTTTTTTAAATTTTAGACGTCTACTTCTCAGCCATGAAAATGGGATCAGCGTCTCACTACTAATCCGCTAGTCTAAACATACAACGTTAATCGAGAATAGTGTATGCTTTATGCTTTAATGGACTTACTGCTAAGAAACTGGAGGTGCGGGGGTGGTTTGCAGGACAGAGCAAATCCTCTTTGATCTGGAGAACGAGGTGAGAATCGACTTCATGCGTACCATGAACCGCATCGACTTTGACCGCACGGTGACTGCACACCCCGAACACTTTGGTTACGTCACCCAGCCCCTGCGGCCCGAAATACCTGTTCCCTATACAAGTAAGTCGTGGTGTGCTGTGTTCGTCTTTTATGCGGGTGTATCCCAGCTTAAAATGAAAAGGGCCAGTGAAATTGCAAGGTGGATTTGAATGATGGATACTGACATTTCGAATCACTTCAGCTCAAAATTTCGGGTTGCGAGACAATCGTTTACTTACAATCACGTCTAGAACTTTCTCGGGCGGTGCACGGAAGTCACAACCCTGAGGAAGAGCTCGAGCGTAGTTAACTGGACTAGCGGGGCAGACAATGTATCTCTTGACAGAGTTGTCGTTCTTGTCAAATGGTACCTACGTCACGAATTAGGTTCAGTTTGTTTTCCTACGAGAAAGAGGACAAAACATGGCGGCCTCCTAGAACAGGCGCGTAACTGCTTTTAAATATGAGTGCGAGTACACGGTTTGCATGAAACCAACAAATTTGAGCGGAAAGGATTTGGAAGGTCTGTAAATAGAATTCGCAATTTTCACTTGACTTTTCATTTGGTTGTTTGATTGTGAACTTGAATGGTTATGGTGGTGGTAGAAAAAGTAGATGTTTATTTATACAGCACCTTGCTCCGCTATTGAAGGCGGGCAAAGCACAGTTGATATACATATGCAAACATACATGAACATACAGAGCACATCATGCATGACGGACAAAGTTAAAACACGCATGGGATATATATATATATATATATATCTATAGAGAGAGAGAGAGAGTAGTGGAAGAAACCGCGGTACCCGGAGAAAACCACCAAAAGGTCAGCCCTCGGAGCATAACATAACCTGAAAGAGGAGTAACGAAGTCGAGATCCGAGCCGACGACACCCAATTTTGACCTTTTTAGTGAAAGTCCCTCTATCTTCCGCGCTACCATATTTCCCGTTCGCTTTGTAGTTTATTTTAACAATATTTCGTCTTCTTTGCCGGTTTGCGTGTATAATAATAATAATAAAACCAAAGATTTTTATAGCGCTTATTCACACTCATTGAGAGCATGCTCTTAGCGCTTAAAACGGGGAAGAGACATGGACTAAATGGAAAGAACACGAGGGACGGAAGAATAAACAACAGTACAGATAGAAAACACATAAAGGCACCAAGTAACAGGAACAGAGAATATCGTGATTCTGCAAAGAAAGATGGGTAGGAAAGTAGCAAGAGCGGAAGGGGGGAAGGCAGGAAGGACTAGCATTGTGTGGACTGTATGGTTGGCTGCTTACACTTGTCCGGATGTTAGTTAACTGTTAACACCTGAGCGAATGTCTAGCAGTCTGAAAGGGCTCCTGCCGGTTGGCTTCCTCTTGGCATGCTCTCTCTCTCCGTCCTATCGTTCCCACAGCGCGCCACCCGGATGTGCCAATATACCCGTTCAAGACGCAGCGAGAGAAGCTGATCTTTCACTACACTATGGTGCCACATGCGCGCTGCGCCAAGGCCATGTCTGCCGTGCGAGCGGAGTGCAACAAGGTCAGCTGGGGCATGTCGCTCTTCTCTCTGCCTCAGCCCAAGCCCCAACGGCTGGAAGACTTCGAGCAAAGCCAGACTCAGGTGCAACATCAGGTAAACATGAACTTCTTTCGGAAGTTTGTATTCTCGCCGACGCCGTGTATGATACGAACGGCGGAGCAGGGGCTGGCGGAGATGTGAATGGCGTGAGTCGTGACACTGATGCTATCTCTCTTGAAAATGTTTGACAAGAATGACCCCAGACATAAGTAATCCCTTCAAATATTACGTGATTTCGAGTGAATGGCTGCTGCTTCCGCCGTCTGCTCTTGCGACGTCATATCGTCTGAGTCAAGCACGGCGACGGTCGAATTAACTTCTTTGTGCACATCTTTCTTTCCTTCATTTTTTTGTTTCTTAAACACATTAACATACCCCATTGTTTGATCGACATCAAAAGCTATCGTCATCTTAAGTTTGGCAACAACTTCAGCGCGAAAGTATAGTTCAGTTAATTTATTCTTTGCTACTCCTCGAGGAGCATAGGGCCGCAACAACACCTCTCCAGCGGACCCGGTTTTGCGCAGCCCCCCTCAGGTGGGCCCATGTGGTTCCGGCATCCTTTACCTCGCTATAATGTTCTTTTTGAAGTCTGCTTTGGCCTCCCGATTCTCCTCTTTGCCTGATGTCAAGTGCTTGCCTGGCAATGGTGTCAGCTTGTTTACACAGGGTGTGTCATACCCAGCCCCGCTTGCGCTTCTTGATGTCTTGGCTAGTGGGATTTTGGTTGAATTTTTCCTACAGGCTGATTTTGAAGATCTTTTCCGGCATCGAATGCCCAGGATATGGGTAGGCATCGGCTGGTAAAGGTCTGGATGGTGTTTGTCACTCTCCAGGTTTTAGAGCCATACAGTAGGGCTGCCTTCACATTGGTGTTGAAGATTCGGGTCTTGGTGCGGAGGGATAGTGATCGTAAGTTCCAGATGGGGCGTAGGGTGTTGAAAGCATGCCTGGCCTTGTTGGTGCGGCTTTTGATGTCGTAGACCACTCCATCGTCTTTGTTGACGATGCTCCCCAGATATGTGAAGCGGTCTGTTTACTGGATATTCTCTCCTTGAAGTTGGATTGCGAATTCCTGTTTGTTGTTGATTCTCATCATTTCAGTCTTCATTCTATTGCCTCCGATAGCCTACTCGGTTTGCTTTGTGGATGCTGTTGCAGATGAGATAGGAAACTAATGTCATCTGCAAAGTCCAGGTACTATAACTGTTTGGTGAAGGTCCCCTGGATATCAGTATTGTTGTCTTTTCTCGTCTTGTGCATAATCCAGTTTATGACCATTAGGAAAATTTTTGACGAGAATATTCAACCCAGTCTTCAGTACAAAAAGTTTAGTGAGTTTGCCTGTGTGAATAACTTGACAGAAGGAGTCTTCGTACAACCCCTGGATAATGTTTATAAGCTTAGAAGGGATACCATAGTGGTTTATCAGCCTCCTGATGACGTCCCTGTCTACACTGTCGAAGTCTTTCTCAAAATCCACAAAAGTTATATAAAGAGAGGATTTCCATTCGATAGACTGCTCAATGATGATACGGAGGGTGGCGATGTAGTCGGTGCATGACCTGTTCTGGCGAAACCCTGCTTGTTCTGGTCTCATTCTCTTATCTAGTGCCTCCTTCAGTCTCTCAAGTATTAACCTTGTAAGGACTTTGCTGAGAATGGAAAGCAAAATGAACCCCCGCCAATTGTTGCACTGGGAGAGGTCTCCATTCTTTGGTAACGACCAGGTGGCCTAATTTTCAGTCTGTTGGGACTAGCTCTTGTTCCAGATCTTGTGCAGGATGAGGAGCTATAAACTTGTTGCTATTGCTGCTGGGTAATGCTGATGGTAAGTTAGGAAAAGATGGTGGACGAGGTTGGTGCAGAATTTCTTCGAAGTGATCCATCCAGTGGTCTCTTTATCCTGCATTGCTTAGCACGGTCTTGCCATCTTTGTCTTTCATCAGCATGTCTGGGTTAACGCTCATGCCTGACAGCGTTTGCGTTATTTCGTATAGTTGCTTCATGTTTCCCTGGGTGGCTGCTGTCTCTGCTTCTTCTGTCAGTTCATGAATGAAGCGTCTCTTGTCCTCCCTGACAGACCTCTTCCCTTGGTGGTTGGTTTCCCAGTATTCCTCTGAGACCTTCTTTCTCTTTCTGGTCTTGGCACTAGTTGAGCTTCTGTTTTAGTCCCTTTCTTCAGTCTTCGCCCAGGTCATTCATTCCTTGTGTTTTCTTTCCATCTTCCCTAGAACATCTGTGCAGATTGTCTTCTAAATGCTCTTGAATGTTGACAAGTGTTCTTCCGCTGATTCTTCTCTCAGTCCTGAAAGGGCCTCATACTTCTTCCTTATTTTACAGTTATAAATTTCCCTTTTCTCCTTGTTCCTGAGATACTGAGTATTAAACTTGTGGTGTGGTCTGCCTGCTGTATCGATGAAGGATTTCAGCTTGATCTTAAAGACTGCCACTAGGAGCTGGTGGTCTGAAGCAACATGCCCCTCTTCTCACTCGGACATCTTGGAGACTTCTTCTCAACTTTTGAGCAACCATTATATGACCAATCTGGTTTTCCGGCTGGCCATCTGGAGAAGTCCAAGTTGTCTTGTGTATATTCTTGCGTGTGAAGAAAGTGCCACCTATGACGTAGTCATTGAAAGTGCATGAGTCTGCGTAGAGCTCCCCGTTCTGATTGCAGGTGCCGACGCCACGTCTTCCCATGATAAGCTTCCTGTTGGTGTAGTCATCTCCCACCTTGGCATGTAGGTCCTATAACGATCTTCAGATCTTTTCTTGGCTTGTGTTCAAGTAGAGACTGCAAGGAGTTGTAGAAATAGTTTTCCTGTTAATCTGTTGCGTTTGCTGGTTCATAGCACTGGATGATGGCAATCTTCCTCCCTTTTTCGTTGACTCTTGCTGACATGAGCTGTGATGAGTTGGCTCCCAGGCCACCAGGGCCTTTGTTACCCCTGTTGATATCAGCAGTGCTACTCCCTGGGAGTGGTTGTGGGCCATGTCTTTGTGACCGGAGTAAATAATGGTCTCTCCTGATGTTAGTCTGGTCCACTTTCATTCGATCTGGTTTGGCATAGCCCCCGAGAACTCTGATGTATTTTATCACTCGAAAGTATGAGGTCGATGCATTATTTTGTTTTCTTTCCCTTTTCCAGGTAAGCGCATACCTGAGGGACACCTGGGTGAGAATTGTGATTACTGCCATTCGCTCTAACCTGATGGATCTGGGTAAAGGATGGTATAACATCCACGAGACCAAGTACTATATCTATACTTTATCTCCATTGAGACGTTACATGGAGACCGTCAAGTTTATGATGCAGGTTTGATTCTATGGGTAGGACAGCTCATTATTTGTGTTTTTTATTTTGTCCGCTGCTGTTTACAATTTTCTCGTTTTAGTCTTTGAAAATAGATAATGTGTTATTTTCTTAATTTCATTTCATTTTTCTTTTGATAACAAGGGGTTTGTTGGGAGTCGTCCACTTTGTGTTTCGTTTCATAGAGGGAGACTTTCAGAAGTACAATAAAGAGCTGGAAGTATTCTTTAATTTCAAATTGCGGTGTGTCTTAAGACCAAAAGGTGCAACACCCACCTCCCTCTCGCCCAATACCCAGCCTGGTAGAAAGCGAAATTAATTGTCACGTGGTTACGTCTGTTGCCAGGATTCGCTCCGGTACTTGGTGTTGGACTCCCTAACCTTGTTCACCCAGGTTCTCGTGGACGCCTGCGAAAGTGTCATGGACGTAGATGCGAATTTTAAATGGGGAAAGGATCTCAAAACGTCTCCTTTCAAGTAAACGCAATGCGAGAATGCTGGGTTCTTTCTGCGGTTTGGTTTTGTAGGGTCGTCTTGATCTTCGTTTTGCTCTCCTCGTATTTTTCTTGTTTTTTTCATCGTTCCTTTCTGCTTTTCTCTCTCTCCTTATTTCCTTATTCTTTTCTTTACTAATCTTTCTCAATTAGTCCTTTTTCATTTCTTCTTTCTTCATTCTTCAATCTTTTCATCTTTCTTACTTTTTTCTTTCATATTCGTCTTCCTTTTTCCTTCTTTATTCTTCGTCCTCATCTTCCTCGTCGAATGTGGCGGCGACTTAGCTAGTACGGAAAACTGTCACTTGTACAGGCCAACTGAGAAGGGCCATGGATTTCACATTCAGAGGATTGATGTCTCATGGAATTTTCAACCTTTGCGCAGTCCAAATCACAACGGGCATATCTTTTACGCTTCTTTACCTACCTGCCAAAGGGATTCCGGGAGACATCCGGGCAAAGGGTGTGGAAAAACCATAAAGAGATGTGGCCAAAGATAGATCACGTAGTTCATCGCCTGTCAATCTGTGCAGGCCTAGAAGATTACCGTTGTGGATAATGGATCTTGATCTAAGCCCCGACGGTGCAAAGTTCAGTACCAAACTGAATATCTTCGAGAGCTGCCTCTTGGCTTTCTTCGACAAAGCAATCATGGCCACGCAAAACATCCCACAAGTGGAGAAGGTTTGGCTTGTTCTTTTATTTGCTTCATTAATGCTTTCCATCCTTGTATCATCCGTCCCAAAACAGTTTGGAGTCATCGCTTCGTGTTTTTTTTTTTTTATAGTTTTTTCGCATCGAGCGTCATATTTTTGTACCTATTACTTGCTTCAGATGTATGTTTTTTGTTCTGTCTCCATCGACTGCTCATCAGTACGTGATGGAGGATATTTTCTTTGCTGCATCACCTGTGCTGGAAACAGTTGGCAAGTTGGAAGGTCAGGTGGTGAAGAAGCGAGAAACTCTGCAACGCGCCATACAGCAGGCCATAATACCCATCGAAGCCTATGCATCCGAATTCTCTCAGTACCTGCCGGTCTTCAACACGAAGATTCCCACCTACATTAAGTAAGCTATCGTGGCCTGTTCCTTTGGCCAATCACTCGCACACAAGGAACCTAATGAAGGACAATGGTCTGAGTCCTAGACTTTACAGGAAACCTGACGGAAACATGAAAGCAAAAAAAAGCTATTGTCACTGCGATTTACCCTGCTGCTGAAGCCTAACGAAAACATGATGACGCCCGCTGCGTTTCACTTCAAACGCTAGATTTTGTTTGTCAGTGAAGTGTTACGTTTCTTGGCAAAGTCTTGGACCAGCCATTGTCCTGCTTCATACATTAGGGCTTAGGCCTAATGTCTCTTTGCACTTATTAATGTTCCTTGTGATGTTTCGTTCTACAATGGTAAACGATAAGTATAAATAAAAACTCACTCATTTTAGTATGTGTCACGCCAACTTAACACACTCAAGTGACAATTGCGCGTTCGTTCAACATATCACAAAGATTACCTTTGACTCTCTAGATCGTATTATAATGATTAAAATTTTTTAAATCTTTTTATGGACTAAGAACTTTAGACAAAAGAACGTAAACTACCTCTCGTTATCTGCATTTGAAACCTGTCAATGTTCAAAATTTACTTTTGTATGAATACTACTAGTTAACCAGATTAATTTCTAAGTCAAATATCAAAATTTCTTGAAATGAAAAAGACTCAAACAATACAACAGACGCACTGCTAGCATTCACTCCTGATCCAATTGTACTATTCACATGGAAGGGGACAAGAATGTATCTTGAGCTAACCTTTCTTTGCAAAAACACTCGTGAAAACAAATCACCGTACTGCGGACGGTCGATCAGGTTCAGAACTGTGTCCTTTGCCACTGATAAAACACCCTTTTTCCTTGGAGGTCTGGCGCCAGTTGCACAACACGTTTCTAAATTTTAAAACTGTTCTAAAGAAGCAAAATCTCTTCTTAGTCATTTTGATGCGTTGCAGAAGAACATACAAAAAACTGTACTGACAGGACAGAAAGACTTAAACAACTTTATCTTACTTAAAGCAGGTTTAGTTTGAAAAATTCTAAAATTGTGGTGTGCACTTTAAACTAATTATCTAAAAAGAGTTAAGACTTAAAAGTGTTGAAAATTAGAAATGTGTTGTGAAACTGGCCCCTGGCTATGTCAGGATGGGAAAGTTGATAGCCGAGTGGTTAGAGGGCTGTCATCCGAACTAAGAGGCACGCTGGTTTAATACCCGAGTAACGCAGTAAACTTTGTTCAAAAATGCGGTGGTGAGGCCACTTCTAAAGAAATCCACGCTTGACGTCAATGTCCTGAACAACTACCGTCCAGTATCCAACTTGTCTTTTCTCTCTAAGATCATAGAGAAAATAGTTTTGACACAGCTCTGGGCATACTTACAAGAGCACCATCTTTTCCCACAACCTCAGTCGGCGTATAGACCTTTCCACAGCACCGAGACCACTCTTATTAAAGTAACAATTATCTGCTCTTGACAGTGGTGATGTCTCTCCATTAACTCTACTTGACCTGTCTGCTGCATTTGACACTATAGACTCTCTGCTTCTTCACAGACTCCACACCCTCTACGGGATTTCTGGACCTGCGCTCTCATGGTTCAACTCCTATCTCACTGATAGGACCCAGACTGTGTTAGTTGATGGTCAGATATCTCGCCCTGCTTCACTTTTCTGTGGTGTTCCCCAAGGCTCAGTACTTGACCCAGTTCTGTTTATCCTGTATACTAAGCCCCTTTCATCATGCATCCGGTCTCACCAGGTTTCTCATCAATCCTATGCTGATGACACGCAGCTTTACTGTTCCACTCCGCCGGCTGAGTCTCACTCTGCTATTAGCTCTATAGAAGCTTGTATCAGCGATGTCAAGGGCTGGATGGTAAAAAACAAGCTTAAACTAAATGATGATAAAACGGAAGCCCTCTTGTGCCATATAAGAAGACATCAACCTTCACTCGTCAGTCTGCCCAATCACATCAAGGTGGGCGACAGCAACATCACCTTCACGTCATCCGTTAGGAATCTGGGATTTATTGTCACTGATGACATGACACTCGATAGACATGTAGCATCTGTCTGTCGATCTGCCTATTATGAGATTCGTAAGATCAGTGCTATCGTCATTTTCTCTCTACACGCGCTACCAACACTCTTGTCTGTGCGTTTGTTCTTTCTCGACTTGACTACTGCAACTCCTTGCTGGCAGATTGCCCTGACTACCTCATTCAGAGACTCCAGAGAGTACAGAACTCTGCTGCACGTCTGGTGCTTAGACCAAGGAAACGGGACCATGTCACTCCTCTCCTTCGTTTTCTACACTGGCTACCCATCCGTTCTCGCATCCAGTACAAACTGTGTGTGCTGTGTTTTAATTTCTTTGCTGGCTCCTGTCCTGACTATTTCTCTGAACTTCTCATCCCTTACTCTCCGGCCAGACAACTACGCTCTTCGTCTGACGACTGTATTCTAACTGTTCCTGTCACCAGAACAACAACATATGGTCACAGGACTTTTGGCTACTGTGCTGCAAAACAATGGAACTCTCTTCCTTTCCATATCCGCCACCTTCCTACAACTGAATCTTTCAAATCTGCACTGAAAACGCACCTCTTCCTTGAGCATTACCCCTAACACAGTCCACACAATGCTCGTCCTTCTTACCCTCCCCCTTTCCTCTTGCTACTTTACCCATCTTTCTCGCAGAATCACTATATTTCTCTGTTCCTGTTACTTGATGCCTTTTGTTTTCTGTTTTGTAAGTACTGTCGTTTTCTTTCGTCCCCTTTATTCTGTATCTACTTAGTCCACGTCTCTTCCTCGTTTTAAGCGCTAAGAGCATGCTCTCTATGAGTGTGAATATGCACTATAAAAATCTTCACTATTATTATTATTATTACATGTCTCCTTCCTGAAGGTATTTGACAAGCTTCCACAAACTTCGGGTAGAATACAGTGCTTACCTTTCGTACACACGATATTCACTAGTAAGTTATTTTACTTACATACCCACTACCCACTAAGCCATTTTCACTGTGCATTATCCTCCACTCGTACACGAAGGTATGTTTACAATGCGCTATAAACATCAAGGCACGGACGCATCCGTGACAATGTCAAGCTCATAGTTATTTTAGGGCTTGAACAGTCACAGAGTTTCCAAAGATTTGAGACATCTTCTGACAAATATCCTCCTCCTCCTCCTCCTCCATCGAGATTGAGGACAAATAAAGATTTAAACTGTGATAGTTTGGCTGTAATATCCTGGAAAAACAGTTTTATTAAGCATGAGCCTAAGTTCGATCTTTGAAATTAACATATTCATAGGTTTTTTACGCTTTAAACACTACTTTCAACAAAACATGTCTGGCGACCTGGATTTGTTTTTTTTTTCTTGTTGGGGCTAGTGTGGTGCATTTTTTTCTAATGATTGGGTATAGCTTAGTGCACAATACTCTTTTCAAAATCTGGGTAAAAATCCCCCCCCCACACACACACACGGCCGCTGTTTCTTTTTGAGATACACGTCTACAAATATTACCATGTACAGAAAGAGGTAAAAATATTGAAGTCACGCTTGAAAACAGGAAAGCATATAGTAGCATACAACAGCATCTCTGCCACTGATTGAGATCTACACAGACTATGTGTATGCACGAGAAGAGTTCTGAAGTTTGTATTGTTAATCTCTTTCTGTGCATGGTGATGTTTATAAACGTTTCTCTCAAGAAAGGAAGCTGGAGGTGGATTATTCACCTAGATTTGTCGAAATTATATCCTAAATTGAGCTTGTCGCAATCATTAGAAAATTTGAACTCCACCAGTCCCTTAACACTTTGCTCACTCGATCCATTTTTGCTACGATAGTAACGCTTTAAAAAAAGTTCCAACGTTCTCGTCTTTTTGCTTCCCTCCGCGTTTGCGCTAACAGCGATTTCAAGAAGAACCCACACACGCCAACGGATGTGCAGCGGGAGGTGCAGAAGCATTTGACTGAGAGGTTAGTGGCGGATGAGGCCATCCCACTGAGCATCGTCATCGGCCCCTTCCACATCATCACCGAACCCATCCGCGCAACCTTATCCAGAAAGCGCAAAGCCATGGCCAATGCCATTATGGACATGTACGCCAGTGAGCTCAAGATAAAGACAGAAGACGTGAGTCATCAAAAGTGATCCTACGCCCACTCCCATCGAGATCTTTCCCTGAATTTCATGTGTGTGGGTGCGTGCGTGCGTGTATATATGCATGCTTAAAGTGCGTGATTGTGCATCTGATACACGTGAGCGTGCGTGCGTGCAAGAACTTTTAGATTTGACCGCACCTTATTTTTCTTGAAATCTATGGCTGCTAAATGAAGACTTTAGTATTCGCTATACCGTTTCATGTTTGTTATTATGTGCTCTTCTTAAGCAGGTTTCTCTACCTCCCCTTGCGATGGCAGTTTATTTGGTTTGTTTTTCTTTTTATGATACAAGACCGTGATGTACTTTCAATGAAATTAAATACACCATAGATGGCCACACAGTCTGCCACGTCAGTCCCTGCAAGTGCAAATGCTCCTTTTCCAATGAGTTTGTGTAAATCTAATCTCTTTCAGTCTTGCAGTTTGATGAAAGACATTAACCGAAAACTGTTTGATAAGCCCAACTCAATCGAAGAGCTGGTGGCGATGCAAGAATGGATGAAAACTATTCCTGAAAGATTGAGGGAACACACGGTAGGTCAAAAGCCTTTTTTTTTTAGGTTACGGTAATTAATTTCTTTGGTGCGTCAACGCTGTGCAGAAGTGGGTGACAGAAAATGGTTTCAAATTTTCTCCTACGAAGTCAGTATGCATCCATTTTTGTAAACTACGAGGCATGTTTCCAAACCCATCTATTACTGTAGACGGCAAGGTTCTGAACGTGGTCCAGGAAGTAAAATTTCTTGGGATCATCTTTGACCGAAAACTTTCCTTTCTTTCTTTCCTTTCTTTCTCACATAAAATCGTTACGCCTATCATGTCAGAAAGCCTTGGACGTTCTTAGAGTAGTTGGCCATGTCAGCTGGGGAGCGGACCGCACGGTACTGCTTCGCCTGTATCGTGCCCTGGTCCGCTCCAAGCTAGACTATGGATCAATCAACTATGGCTCTGCTCGAGTTTCCTATCTCAAAAGTCCGTCGTGCCAGCCGCAACAAGCCTCTTCTGCCCGACTTGCGGAAGGCTGCTCTATTTTCTCTGCGGAACTTTACGCTATCTTGCTAGCCTTACAGCATGTTCACCGCTCTTCGGAGCAAAACTTTCTGATCATCTCAGACTCTTTATCTGCTCTCCAAGCCCTTTTCTCCCAACGTTCTGACCACCCCTTTGTAGTTCAGATTCACACTATCCATGCAGCTCTAGTCCAACGGAGAAAAGACATCGTTTTCATTTGGGCTCCTGGCCACACTGGTATCCCAGGCAACGTCCGAGCGGACCAAGCCGCCAAGGCTGCATACACTACACTCGATAGTATCAGCAGACTGTAAATCTATCCTCTCGGCCTATGTTCAGTCCTTGTGGCAACGCCATTGGGACAATCTAGGCCAAAATAAGTTACATGCCACCCTTCCTTCTCTTTCAGACCGCTTGCCTTCATGCCGTCCTGTGCGGCGGGAGGAGGTAGTTCTTTCCAGACTAAGACTAGGACACACCTATGCCACGCAGTCGCACCTTTTACGAGGTGAACCACCGCCAGTTTGTCCTTGGTGTCAAGGAATTTTTAATGTTGTACATGTTTTACTTACTTGTCCTGGACTCCAGAGTATCCGCCAGCAGTTTTTTACTGCAAGCTTTTTGTTTTCTTTGTTTAGGTCCGTCCCATCGGCAGCTATGTTTACCTTTTTAAGGCGGATAGGGCTTTATCATAAGATTTAAGCTTTTTATGCCCTGATAGTTTTTGGTTTTTGGAATGTTGGTGGCTTTTTTGGGCCACAACCCTCCTTTTACATGTTCCCGCCTCTCAAATGTGTTTACTGCTTTTTGTGTGGCTTCTTAATTTTTGCGATGTCATATTTATATTACTTGAGAGTTTTTGGTCCCAAAACATTTTAAATAAGAATACCTTTTCTCGCCGTGATATAGCCTTAGTTGCTGACACGGCGTTAAACACAAACAAACAAACATTGGTGCTTCCACCTGAACCTCACAACGTCCTAGAGAAAAGTACATAAAATATATTAATTATTGTTTCACTAAGTTTTTTTCTCAAAATATTACTGAGTACAGAAACTGTTTTTCTGACGTATTTAGAAGAGATGTAACATTTTACTAGTAGGTTTTTTATTTTTGGAAATGTGAAATTTATAGGATTTTTTTAAATCCACACGGACTGCTGTATGTTTGAGGACGAAGAGCTCTCACTGACTTTCACCTTTAATGGTCAGAACACCACAATAGATTCAAGCCCCATAATAATTTCGTTTCATCGTCATTAAAGGGGTTGTGATGGACAGAAAGAGAAGCTGATTATCTGCTCCTGACTAATAGCGTTAAAGAAATTATTTCCTTTAAATTTAAAGCTTGAATGAAGAGAGGACAGTAATATTTTGGAAAAGTACACCACTTTACTTATTCAATGCCACGTCTGAGCTTGTGGCTGTCATTTCAGGAGATCACGGACAAGCTGTTCGAAGACCACGATGTTCTAGCCGAATACAAATACATTTTGACGAACGAAGACTTTAAATTAAAGTGAGTGTAAGATAGTTTCATTAGATTCACTATACATTCGCAGTAATCATTACGTTTCTCACATGTGAGCAGCGAGCTTCATTCAGTGTCTGAACACATAGCTACATTCATATTACTCGTTCATATCACTCAGCCCAGTAGCTCTTTTTCATATTCATTCCCTTCGTTATTTATGTATTGTTCGATTTGCCTTATGTTTGTTCACTTATCTGATATTACTTTTTTAACTTTTGTATGTTGTTTTATAAGCAAATTTTCTATCTTAAGTTTTCGTTTCCCTTATTCATGTCATGTAATGTTTCATGTACGGTCATTACACTTGCATAATTAATGGGAGTCTATGTTATACACTTCTTCGTTTTTCCTTCATTTGTCTTTTCTTCTTCTTCTGCTAGAAAAACCCCCTTTGGCAAATAATATTTGGGCCCACAGTTTGGAATTCTTTGCCAGTGCATTTACAGCATACCCATGCAGAAGTAACTTCAAAGAATAAAAAGCTCACTCTTCTGGAATTAACAGATTCTTGCGCGTGCTTGTGTGTGTGTGTGTGTGTGTGTGTGTGTGTGTGCGTGCGTGTGTGTTTATCAATAAGAGATCAAGTGTTACTTTGTTAAACATTTCATATGTATGTCAAGTGGGATTTAAACCCGCCCCCCCCCATTTTGAAGTCCAGCACTGTCCACAACATCAAACATAAAAGTAATAGTGCATGGGTGGTGCCTGAAAGTGATATGAAATTATAAAGAAATAGCATCACATTACGACTGTCTCCTAACTATTCCTGTCACCAAACAACATGTGGTCACAGGATTTTTAGTTACTGTGCAGCGAAATGATGGAACTCTACCCTTTCCATATCCGCCACCTACCCACTACTGAATCCTTTAAATGTGCACTGAAAACGTACCTCTTTCAAGCATTACTCCTAACACAGTCCACACAGTCCTTTTTCACAACCTTTCCCCCTTTTCCGCTCATTGCTACTTCCCTGCTTGTCTTTCTTTTGCTAAATCATGATACTTTCAGTCCTTGTTATTTGAATCCTCTTTACGTGTTTAGATTTGTCCTTTATTCGTCATCAACACTGTTGTTTATCATTCGTCGTTCATATATTGTTTGCTTGTTCTTCTGTCCCTCGTATGTTGTCCATGTCACGTTCTTGTTCTTAATCGCTAAGAGCATGCTTCTTACGAGTGTGAGTATGAACTATATACATTTTTCATTTATTATTAGTATATGAACAAAAGTTTTGAAATGATATCACTGTTTGCAAAACCCTGACCACCTTAAACTTTTAGTTTTAAGCAAGAGATAAATAAACATTCTGCACACAGGAGAGCGAGAGGGGGTGATGGTCGTGGGTGGAAGAGAGAGCAGAAATCAATCAGTTATGAAAGATCTTTAGATGCCTATTTCTTATAGAAACGCGAAGAACATGGTAATCTCGACATACTGGTTTGTCCACAGATGGGAGGCTAGAGGCTGGCCTCATAAAATTGAACAACAAATCGAGAGGACAAACGAAGCTTTGGGCGAGGACAAGGAACGCTTCAAAAAGCTGCAGGTTTCAGATGGTCTTAACTTTGAGGAAAGGATTGCTTCTCTCGCGGTACGGCTGTCGTGCAGTTAGATTTCGCTCAGCCTTTATCTTCTTTTTCTTTAGAGACATACGAACAAACTTGGTCCTATTACTTATCTAATACAGCTTGAGAACTGTCATTTTCGGGGAGGTTTTTCTCACCGCCATATGTGGCAACCAAATATCTGTAAGTCTGGGAATGAAAAGATGTCTGTATGTTGTGCCTTTAACTTCAATTTGAACAGTCAGATCGCAATAACAGAATTATGCCAAACAATAATCTATTTTTAAATTTATTAAAGTGGGAGACGGGGAAGATAAGAGGGTGGAAGCTTATTGCCTACCACTACCTGATAGCTGTAAATTCGTTTCAGAAGCGTTTAAATTAATTAAAGCATCCGCTAGTCCACATGAGCATTAGCACTTTGCTTATCAGCTAGGGTATTTATTAATCATATATTAATAATTGATTGTTTATCATATTAGCCATGCATGAATATGATGCTATGGACAACATTTTCTTCTTAATATTGAGAGTTGCTTATCTCTCCCTCTCTGCCATCAACAACACATCTTCCAAACGACTAATAGATAGTTGTTGCGAGCATGCAGTCTTATTCCGACATCAAGAAGAGCCATGAGATCGCGAATGAAATGAGACGTGTGAGCAAAAACATCAAAGAGTGCCAGCAACTCGCCAGCCTCTACAATAGCCGGGAGCGCCTCTTCGACCTTCCCACTACCAACGTAAGCCCGGTTACCCCTCTTTTCGTTTGTCATCTAGTTATCTAATCACTGCATCATCTTTGATTGTGTTCCTAAATGTCTCCACCATCGTTACGCAAATACCATTAACAATCACACTTAAACCAAGATAAAAACAATAAGAATAGGAAAAAGAACAACAATAAAAACAATTATCATGGGTGGGCGGATGCTGATTACCTGCCCCTGCTAGACACCGTAACTTTAAGAACGACTTTGGAATGCAAACATGCTTTTCAATCACAATAGACATTTGAAGATGTGTTAAAACGTGCCAAATCCGTAGAACCAAAAACAAAACAAAACAACATCAGAAAAGGAAAAAAAAGCAATATATACAAAAGCCTACCAACACCATCGGGGAATATGTTAGGAGTGATACTTTTCGAAAAAGTTTGATTGTGGATGGTTTATGTTCATTTATTTATTTAGTACGATAACGTTGGCAAGCTGGGAAAAGACTTTGAACCATACCGTAACTTGTGGATCACGGCGTCTGACTGGCTGCGGTGGCAGGAGAGCTGGATGCACGACCCGCTCAACATTCTCAACGCGGAAGACATTGAGAAGAATGTCAACGAATCCTACAAGACCATGCACAAGTCGGTCAAAATCTTTAGTGGCATCCCAGGTACCGTCAGGATTGATTAAGAAAGAGGCGGGGAGGAGACAAACCCATGATAGCTGTTTCTTTTTAATGATGTTGCCGCTACATTTACGGCGTGCAAAAAACCCCGAATAAAGTATAATTAATAAAACCACCATTTGACGTATGAAAATTCTCTAATAAAGTAGTAAGTCTACAAATTGACGTATAACAAAACTAATAAAGTAATGATATTATCAAGCATGAAGCAATAAATCTCCAAACGATGCGATAAAAATAAGAATGAAGTAATAAATCACTCAAATTTAGTAATGAACTTAATGAGGTGATAAAAACCCCAAATGAAATAATAAGAAACCACGAATTAAGTTGCTTTAGACCCGGATGTTTGTTATGCTGCCGGTATCTCACTTTAAACTTATTTCTGACGTCATGCAAGAAATAGAATGCAATGTATGTAACGCTATAGACAGTTTACTTCGTTTTTGAATGCAGCAGTTCCTTCTCTACTCTACTTTTAACAGTAATTCTTGAGTAACGTACAAAATCATTGAAATCTCAACCGTTGGTCATCAGCAAACGTTCGTGCCTTTCTGAGACTGGCATTGCAGTACAATCTGTATGTTTCACGTCTACATTTCAGCCGTTTTGGAAGTGGCAATGAACATCAAATCCCTCATTGAGGATTTTAAGCCCAAAATTCCTCTTCTTAATGGACTGAGAAATCCGGGTATGCGAACACGGCACTGGCAAAAGGTATGACTGAGATTTTGTTGTTGTATTTGAAAGGAAGAAAAAAGAAATAACAAAGATTACAGCTTATACAATCTCGAATCCTTTTGCAGAGCGAAAGAATTTT
Organism: Marisa cornuarietis; assembly: GCA_004794655.1. Lineage (NCBI taxonomy): Eukaryota > Metazoa > Mollusca > Gastropoda > Architaenioglossa > Ampullariidae > Marisa > Marisa cornuarietis. Next base: position 2,104,045 of record SMMW01000616.1, read on the forward strand.
GTCTCGCAAGCATTATTTCTTTAATTCCGAAAATAGATACTCTGTAGAATGAGGGAAGGGAGGAAGGGAAGGAAAGGAATAGACTCTTGATGTCGTCAGCAATAATCTCAGCAAAGCAGATGACTCTGTAAACAGGTGCTAAATACAGAACAGGAACAGCGTTTCCGAGACGGTATCTCAACCTAGGTCACCCTGCCATCCAACCCACCCTCACCGCTTCTCACTAAATTGTTGATCAGTGTCGAACAAAGTGGGGACAGCTTTTGTAAAATTCTTTTCAACCTGCCTTCCTTTATGACGTAGCGTGAACTGAAGCCTAGAAGAGACTTTTTGATGTTTGAGGTTACGTATCTCAGCTGTCTGAAGAATTGGGAATAGACCTAAAACCCAAGGCTGACCTGACTTTCTCAAAATGCCTGGAGATGAAGCTATTGGATCACGTGGATGCCATTGCTAAGGTCGCGGAAGTAGCTGGCAAAGAATATGCAATCGAACAGGTACGTAAAGAGGTGTAAGGGAGGTAGAAGGGGGTCTTTGGAACTATTTAACTTGTAAGCTTTACAGAAATAATGACAAACGATGGTAAACAACTATTTTTAACTAATATAAATATAATGTGAGAAAAAAAATGAAGTTAAAGCCCACCTTTGCAATCTGCTCAACGATTATGTTCTGTTATGTTCTAGAGATAAAAACAATGTTATTTTGTTTTAGCTTGTGACTGCTTAAAATAATTATGTAATTTTTTGGTTTAAACTTCCAACTTTACGTTGATAAATGACAGTAATTCCCTTGAACTGAACAATTTACTTTTAAACCCATTCCTATTTTTTGAAGACTTCGACAAAATGGTATCTTAGTATGTCTGCTCGGGTCTGTGTTGGTGAAGTTTTGGTCTGTGTGTCAGTTACGTGTTCACGACGCTCCTTTTCAATCAAACAGGCTTTGAACAAGATGAGAGCCGAGTGGGAGGACTTGAACTTTGAGGTGCATCCTTACAAGAACACCGGCACGTACATTCAAAAGGTCACGGAGGACACACTCCAGCTGATTGACGACCATATCGTCTTGACGCAGAGCATGACCTTCTCGCCATACAAGGCTGCATTCGAGGAAAGGATAAACAAATGGGAGCAAACCCTGCGAATGACTCAGGTTCGTGCTGATAAAATTCAGTGGACCAACGGCCAACCCCTCCCCCAGCGGTGGGTCTTGGTGGTCTTGCTGTCGGTGGCGATTCATACTTGTGGTTCAGATAATGAGAGTAGGATGGAAGTGACATACGCGCAAATGGTTGGCATGGTGTAGTGGTGGTGGTAGAGTTGGATCTGTGAGTGGGTATATGACAAGCTGCGGTGTCAAAAGGCGCCAAGACAGAAAGAAGCTTATGGGAGTTAACGTGACGGACTTCAGCCCATAGATCCATCACGTAATCGTCATTCGGGCCGAACATGTCGCATGTATAAATGTGGGGATGTGTGTGTAATTTTGTACGTGCATGACGTCGTGTGTGCGCGTGCGTGCGTGCGTGCGTGCGTGCGTGTGTGTGTGTGTGTGCGTGCGTGCACATGCGTGTACGCATACATTTTCGTTTTACATGCACGTTAGAATTAACATCCAGAAGACTTTACCATAGACTACAAACAGACGTCAGCGATAAGACAGTTGTGAAGAGATGTGACGGCCATCGGTTTCAGGATGTTCTGGACGCGTGGATAGAGTGTCAAAGGTCGTGGATGTACCTGGAACCTATATTCAGCTCCGAAGACATCACCCGCCAGCTTCCCACAGAATCCAAACGTTACAACACCGTAGAACGCATGTGGAGGAAAATAATGACCAAATGCAATGCTTACCCAAAGGTGAGGCGTGTGACAGACAGGACCGAACATTTTTCTTAAGAATAATTTCGTTATATATAACAGTGTAAACGTTTTATTAATGTTAGAAATACTTGTATCGCTCGATATTATTAGCAGAAGCCCAAACATCATAAAGTGTCTTGACATGTTCAAAACAATATCAGAACCACCACATCCGGTCGGGACAGACAGAATAGAAGACTGGCACTGACATGCGTTATTTCATACAATAGAAGACAAACATCTGCCGGTGGGCGTAGCATTTGTATAATGAAAGTTGCCCAAAGAAATTTTCTTACTGGCTTTGCATCCTTTTCTTCTTATACCAGTTATTCTTTTATATTAATTTTCTCCTTTTTTAAGCCTTGTTATACATTAGCAACAATAAAGATAAGCACACACTTTATCCGACACTATTATAAATATTAAGCATCAGGCAGTATTGAAAACATATAAATACATGAACACATCTTTATACGTATCCTCATAAAAGTCCCGTCGCCTTTATCTTAAATTCGATCTGCTCACACTCTATCCACGATCTCACAGTTCTCGCTATGCTCGTAGACCTCTCGGGGTTTTAAGTGTAAGGTTCAGTTTCTCCATAAACCGATTAATCAAACGTCCGAGCAGGGATCAAGGTCCGCTAAAATGCTTTCAACCATTTTAAAAAAACTAACATTAGAACTCGACGCCAATGAGCCTTTCGAATCGGGAGTAGTTTCCCTTGTCTCTAGGTCACAGTCCACTATTTGCCTGTTAGACTGCTCGAAAAATACACATACGAAGAGTACTTTCCGTTGGAGGGTTCTCCTCTCTGATCTTCGGTTAGCGAGTACTCTGCCGCTGGCAAAATATACCACAATATTCTCTGGGTAATCTTCCTGTATTCGCACACACTTAGTGAGCCTCGGTCAATGGCTCCAGTAGTTACGCCTGCGGAGCTAGGTCCCGCGGAAAACGCTATTTGGGGTAGAACCCTTTTTAGCACTTTCCCATTGAGTCCCACTGTCAGATGGAGTGAAGACTGGTGGACGATTCTCCTACGTCCCTCGTGGAAAGTGTCTGGACACAAAATTTCTTCGTTCTTCTCCCCATAAATAATTCCTGATCAATTTACTCGAATTAGTTCTCCGTCATAATATTCGTTTCACTCTCACGCAATATTCAACTATATCTTTCTCACACATACATTCGCTTCCTACTCAATATTAAATAATTTTCTTACATCTTTAATAGTACGAAGTTTCCAAATATAAACAGAAAATTGACAGCGACAAACTTAATACACGTCTCTCCGCCACACAGGCAAGGGTGGTAACTCTTGTCCCTGACGACGACAAATAGAAAACTATTAACACAACTGACACATTTCATGAGTGAAATATCGACAATATTGAGATGAAATATAACGTGCCTTAAAGGATTTTTAAAAATATATTTTTTATTTTTATTTATTGTTTTTTACTCTTCCTGTCAGATTATCGAACTCTGCCCAGACCCAACCCTGCTGAAGAATCTCCGCGCCTGCAACGAGCTCCTAGAGCAGGTTCAGAAAGGTCTGAGTGAATACCTGGAGACCAAACGCAAAGCCTTCCCGAGATTCTACTTCCTGTCTGACGATGAGCTGCTGGAGATCCTGTCGCAGACCAGGGATCCCACTGCGGTCCAGCCGCACCTGCGGAAATGTTTCGAAAACGTCTATCGGGTGAGCTGTTTGGGTCGCCGATGTGCATGGCCGCCATGAAAGGTACAACTCGGGGCAGTTTACTTGCAGGTGCTAAGTACAACTTGCAATGGAATATTGTTCGCCGCTTTCCCATCTTAAAACACTTACCCGCTCAAAATAGAATGTGGGAGAAAAAGTAAAGGTAAAGAAAATAAAGTAGTTGACTGAAGAAGAAATAAAATGGAAGAGAGAAAACAAAATGAAAAAGGGAGATAAACTGTTAATAGTTGCGTATTGTTGTCGTAATGTTGGAATTTCGTTGCTGATTTTTAAAGCTGAAATTCGAAGATGACCTCAAAATTACAAAGATCTACTCGGCCGAGTTTGAGGAGATAGAGTTTCGGGAGACCATGTATCCGGTAGGCAGCGTGGAGGATTGGATGTGCGAGATCGAACGCATCATGCGCCAGAGCCTTCGCCAGATCATCAGTGATGCCCTCAAAAGCTACAAGAAGGTAAGTGCACGCTTATTGACTATTACACCAATAGTTCACAAAACCTTTGTTTTTTGCGCAGTGACCAGAAGAAGGTGGTTGTAAACGTTCTGCTCGTATATGCTCTAAGTACTGTCAGCTAATCAAAGTTTGCGACATCCACATCGTGTTTTTAGTGAGATATTCCCAATACTGTCAGTAGGTCAAAGTCTACAACATCAACATCGCTTATTGTTTTTCAAGCTAATGTTCCCACTGTCAGAAAATGTCGACCATCTGAAATTTAAACAATCGAGATTGAATACATACAGTTTGCATGGTGAAAAATGTGTTAGAGAACTAAGTAGTTAGGATGTTGACGGACGAATACCTGATCGATATAAGGGAATCTATACGTAACATTCACTTCTATTTCTGGCAAAAGTTTCACAAAGCGTTGACAAACGTTCGCTGCAATTGCAGACAAAGCGCACGAAGTTTGTGCTGGAGTGGCCCGGTCAAGTGGTCATCGCAGTTTGCCAAACCTACTGGAGCGCTGAGGTCACAGAGGCACTGGAATCGCAGACTCTTCCCGACAGGTAGCGTGCTTCTCTCTTTGGAATAATGTTGAGTCAAAGAACAGTCACTAAACCTTGGGGACGTCATGAAAAGATAATTGATCTTTCACCGCAGAGATTTAGCATTCGTTCACAGCACTTTGCTATAAAACCAGCATTTTCAGTTAACCTGTTTCGGGGGCTATAGAACGTCGAACAATTCTGTCATTACGTTATTTTCTAAACGAAAATATCTTTATATTCTCAGCACCGCAACTATACTCATCATAATTATCTTCTCATCCTACTCCTGATCATATCTTCCTACTCTTTCTCCGGATCCTCGGTCGTTCTTCTTTCGCCCCCTTCTCCTCCTCCTCATCTTCCTCTTCTTCCACCAACTTTTCTTCGTCTTCTTTATCCTTCTCATCCTCCTTATTATTTTCATTCTCAAGCAATCTTAGCTATCAGCAGCGTTAGGTCTCGCGGGTACCATTTGCTGCATGCTAGTCAGGACTTTGCATGCAGAGCTGACTACGTGATCGCAAGCTGCGCATGCTCGGCAGGTTCCAGGTGATGCTGTCGCAGCTGGAACAGTTGCGGAACCTGGTTCGGCAGGACGTGACTACCATCGGGCGCATGACCCTCTCCGCCCTCATCGTCATCGAAGTGCACGCCCGCGATGTGGTGGCCACCATGATCAAGGAGACGGTCACCAACGCCAACGCCTTCGAGTGGATCAGTCAGCTCAGGTTTGGGGACATCGCGGTGACCGTGGGCGGTGAAGTAGGTTTGGGGGGTGGGGGTGTTGAGAACACGCAAAACCATGTGAACATCTCGCTTGGATCGTCTCTCCCAGCGGAACCTACAGTGTGAGAAAAATGACTAATGAAAAGGGTTGCAGAAGAAAACGGAAAAATAGGAAAGCAATAGTGAATTTTTTAAACAGCATGTGATTCAGGCAGTCAGTCGTTCCTTGACAGGTACCTGTCGTCAGGGTTGAGAGGCACATGGATTAACGTGGCAGCTGGCAGGGCCCGCATCTCTTGCCTAATTTGGGTGATAGTGAGCAGGTCCTGTATAGGACGACCAGTCCAGTCTTTGACGTTTGTAAGCCGGTTCTTCCTCTGAAAGGGGACTTGAAGGGTAGTCTTCGACAAGGCACGTGTCGATTCACATGGGCATAAAAGACCAGGCTACGTTGCTTGACTGTTGCAAGTAGAGGTTCCTAGTGTCCTACGAGTGTGGCAACCGTGCTTTGTACACAGCCATTGGTTCTATGCTCGCTGAAATCCAGAGCTGCCTTCTTTTCGAATGCTTGGATTATCCTTTCCGTTTCGGTAAGTCCACGTGTACATTTGTACACGTGTACAAGAGATGTGTGATTACAAACAGGCAGGATAAGTGAGGAGGAGAGAAGTAGAGAGAGAGGGTTGGGGGCCAAGAAAGGAGGTAGATTACGTAAGAAGGAAAATTGAAAGATTGCAAGAGAAGGGAAGAGAAACAATAAGCCAGAAGGCCTTACTTGCAACGCCGAAATAGTTTATCTGCACATCTCTGTCTCTGCTACCTGATTTTTGTGTGCCTCTTAGCCTGTTACATCCCAGACTGACTGCAACTTTCTCATCTAATAAGCATTATGTTGTCAGCTAATGGGAATGAACGTAAGGTAAGCAAGTCTGTTGAAAAAGCGCTCTCAAGATTTTGACCGCTCCACGAACTGTTCTCGAAACAGGTATTACTGGCTGGAAGACAAGAACTTGTATCAGAGAGCCGTAAACGCGCAGTTTCCTTACGGCTACGAGTACTTGGGCAACACTCTCCGCCTGGTCATCACCCCACTGACCGACAGGTGAGTGCGTTACTGGGAAAGGGGAAACAACGAGTGGTTCAGTTGCTTGGAGGAACCGGTCACCTTTGTTACACCTTCGTCAAAGGTAAAGGTAGTGTCTTCAAAAGACCCAGCCTTACTCGGGGCCAGCATTTTTGTAAGGGTGATCTCTACTTATTTTCTTCCTTGCTGTCTTACCTGTCCAGACCCTCTGAGGGGTCAGGTACCTCCATTCAACAGCTGGCCACTGTGGGAGTGCGCTGCGCCACATGGATGTATAACCGGCTAGTCCGCGGAAGCCAGTGCTCTATTTGACCATCCGCTTTACTTGTTTTCACCTAGTAATACTCATGCCTTATGGGGGAGAGAAAGGGGACAGGGGGGATAGGCGTTAGAATTATGGGGGAAAAAGAGCAGATTTTTTTAGAACAGGTCTGCTTTTGTTGTGTTGATTATTTTTGTTGGTTCATTTTCTTGCTGGCCTGGGATCCATTATCTGGTGCACTTATTCTAATTTTATTTGAACACAGAGACTTTTCTGAGCCTACAAAAAGACGGCGAGTGACTAACTGAGGAGTATTCATGTTACAGGTGTTATCTCACTCTCACTGGCGCACTGCACCTTAGGTTCGGTGGCGCACCGGCTGGTCCTGCAGGGACAGGGAAGACAGAGACCACAAAGGTAATCTGAGATTTCTGTTAACTGATGACGTCTTGTAGTTGACTCTGCAGTCAGGCAGACGAGTAAGGAAGTGAGCAAGTCAGTAATCTTTAATGCACTTCTTTACTTTGTTTCTCTGTAGCCATTTTAAAGTGTTATTTCTCTAAGGGCAGTTGACTTTATATCGACGATAAAGAAAGCCTTTATCATTCAACAACTTCTAATTTCCCATTTGATATGATCAGGATCTAGCGAAAGCTTTCGCGATTCAGTGCGTTGTTTTCAACTGCTCCGATCAGCTGGATGTCTTGGCCATGGGAAAATTCTTCAAAGGTCTTGCCAGGTAGCCAGCTTACTGTTTGATGCATCTTTCACTTTCTGTCTCCGTCCGTCCGTCTCTTTCCTTCATTTGATGGAACGAAACTGACAAAGATGGTATTGGTGAAGAGGGGATGTTCTGCTACCCTAGGATAGGTTTCTGAGATGTTGATGCCCCTATCACTTCGTACAGTGAACCCGATTTTTCAGGCTTTCGAGGCTGGTTTTGAGATCACCACTTCTGGGAGAGCCCCTAGCAGCTGATAGCCACCTGTTGTCATCGTTCCGTCTTCTTATGCTTTATATTTGCAAGTTCCCTTGCTTTTTCCCTATGTTTCTACACTTATTTTGTTAAATCATCATCATCATCATCATCGTCATCATCATCGTCATCATCAATCATCATCAATCATCATCAATCATCATCATCATTCATTCATTCATTCATTAAGTGCTGCTATTGACTGTCTGATTCTGCAGCTCTGGAGCGTGGGCGTGCTTTGACGAATTCAACCGCATCGACATCGAAGTTTTGTCCGTGGTGGCGCAGCAAGTGACGACAATCCAGAAAGCACAACAGCAGCACGTAGGTCACACCTCTGTATACTAGTTTCTCACGACGCTTCTTAGGTCACATTCTTCCAATATATCAAAGCCAATTTAATAGTAGGCTTAGGTCATAACCAAAATTCATCAATCAGTTCATGTGCAGTCATATCACGAGCATTGACATCTGTAAGCTATAAATAAATTTTGAACATGTGCATGTGCAATTGCAGGCAGAGCGCTTTATCTTTGAAGGCGTGGAGATCGTGCTCAATCCTTCCGTCGCTATTTTCATCACCATGAACCCAGGGTATGCCGGCCGAACAGAGCTTCCTGATAACCTGAAGGTAAAGAACTGTAGAAGCTACTAGGATTCTTAGAGTCAGAAGAGTCTTCTTAACTGGTCAAACACCGTCCAATATGTTTGTCAATTATTAATTATGAATGTAGTGTACACATTTGCTAAATATAGCCACATACTGGTACTTGACAGTACATGTCTGATCAAGAAATCTATAGAGTTTCGTTTTACCGATAACCGTGTCAGACTGCCACGGCTTAATCGATGGGTACCTAGATTCGTTTTTACTGGTGTGAGTTTAGTTCCTTAATATTAACCACCGCTTACTGCTCTGCAGTCAACGTCACCGACTTGACTCTTGAGGCGATGTATAAGATTATCAAATTTCTGCACCGAAAACTTCACAGAAAACTTTGCCAAGCAGCATCAAGGCATTGCAAAGTTAAATGCCTCCACCCCGCACAAAAAACTCCAACAAAAGTGCTGGTTTTTGGATCGTATTTAGTTCGATAGTGTATTAACTAACCTAACAGAATTGTTTTTGCAGGCTCTCTTCAGACCAGTGGCCATGATGGTACCAGACTACGCTCTTATCGCAGAAATCAGCCTCTTCTCGTTCGGATTCGCTGAGGCTAAAACTCTTTCCAAGAAAATTACTACAACTTTTAAGCTTTCTTCAGAGCAGCTTAGCTCTCAAGTAAGACTTCACAAAAGGGAACTTTTGGGCAAAAGAATCTGCGTGGTTTTATTAAGTACAGAGGAACTGTTATTATTAAAAGGGAGTTTGAACATTTTGCCATTATTTAGATGGAGTAGGAGTTATTTGTTTCTTTAGAAAATTCGTCTGAAGCTAGATGCATAACACATGTCTTGGCGCTGGAGGGATGCCTAACTCAAAACACTTACATTTATGAGGACAGCTTCGCGCTAACGCCACAGCTAGTGATAGTAAGTAACATGTTATGCACATGGCCTCTAGTATAACTAAAGGCTAACTAGAGCGTGATAATCTTTTGAATCAACTAATCTTACTAAAACAAATTCTATCAAATACTAAATCCAAAATAACTTAGCAGACCTTGAACATCGAAATTTTTGCCTGCGATTTAGAAAGAGATACCATCTACATTTTTTTGGACTGTTGTATGGTCCCTTTTACGGCATTGTCTCATCAATATCTGATTTGAAATGCTCCAGTTCTTTGCGGATTTCAATGACTTTTGAGCATCGAATGTTGGTCCGTCAATGTGTACTTTCAAACAAAAATAATAAAGTTTACTTATATAGCGCCATATCCCAGCCCAATAGGCAAGCCCATGACGCTTTACACACTGTATTTTGTTAGGACCATTATGACTTTGGAATGAGAGCCGTGAAGAGTGTGATTTCTGCAGCCGGCAACTTGAAGAGACAGTCACCTGATATGAATGAGGTGCAGTTTTTATTTTCCTTCTTTACACTTCAAGACAAGTGAGTTTCTTTCCACTTTCTTACTTCTCTACACAAGCGGGTTTCCTGTGTGATCTGTAGTACACGAAATTTGCTTCCAGTTGATGAAATAGTATAAAACACGTCAAGAATTAATCCCTTTAATTAGCAGTAAAAATATGTAAGAAAATAGTCGCCGCTGTGTGTAGAGGCTAGATGGATCTGTATGATAATCAAAGCAGAACAAAAGTACGTGTCAATAGAAGTTGAGTTAGTCAAAGAACTGACAATGTAGAACATTAGCTCGACAAGTAAACAAAAAAAGAGTCGTAGGGGGGAAGAGGGAAAACTTCGTAAAAAAAGACAATGTACTGCTGACGCGCGCAGCAAACAAGTTAATACTCTGTGGCCGAATGTTATGTTTTTATAAATTTTCCAAAATAGCTTTGTTATGTTTGTCTCCTAGCTATTCCTATCACCAGAGCTAAAAACATGGTCACCGGAATTTTAGTTACTGTGCTGCAAAACATTGGAACGCTCTTCCTTTCCATATCCACCACCTACCCACGATTGAATCCTTTAAATTTGCGCTGAAAACGCACCTCTTCCTTATGCATTACTACTAACACAGTCCACACAATGCTAGTCCTTTATCACACCCTTTCCCCCTGTTCCGTTTATTGCTATTTCCGTACTCGTCTTCCCTTGCAAAATCACGATACTCTCACTCCTTGTTACTTGGTTCCTCTTTGCGTTTTTTGTATGTCTTTCATTCGTCACCAGTGCTATTGTTTAGCACAATGTTGTTTGTTTGTTCTTCTATCTCTCGTATGTTGCCCATGTCACGTTCTTGTTCTTAAGCACAACGAGCATGATTATTACGAGTGTGAGTATGAACTATATAAATTTTGCGTTTCTTATTATTATTATTATTATTATTATTATTATTATTATTATTATTCAGGAGCTGATTGCCCTGCGAGCGATCCGTGACGTCAACGTTCCCAAGTTCTTGGTGGAAGACCTCAAGCTCTTCAGTGGGATCGTGTCCGACCTCTTTCCGGCCATCAGGTGATGTTACAGCGTCATACAAGATGCACAGCGGAACACACACACAAGCAGGCACGCACGCACACACACACACACACACACAGACACACACACACACACACACACACACTTTTTAAAATGCTAATATAAGAAGACGCTACTGAATTCAGCAGACTGAAGCTCTAAAGTGCACTTGAGACGGAAATTTCCTTACACTAATTTCTTCTTCCTTTTCTAGTAGTACTACTGCTATCACTGATACTATTATCGGGCCTCCTTCTACATCTAAAGCTGCTGCTCCTTGCCCTCCAACTAATATATATTAAACAGGGCTTCTGGTAAGGCTAAATTCTTTGGGGTCCCAGGGACCCCTTCTGAAGATTTCTAAGGGGTCCCAGGCTAACTCTAAGGGGTCCCTATGCAATGTAAAAAAAATCACAGGTACTAGATGGAACAGGGCATGATTATGTGGGTTCACGATATTCATTATCTTGCTGTTTGTCTTTCCGTTTCTGAGGCGGTGATTTTAACCACGCTGTCAACGACATCTTGGAAATAGGTTAATGGAACTCTTTCCGGTAAAGGAAAAAAACTCAGTGCAAGGGAAGTTACTCTCACCTTGTAGCAGACGACAACAATAGATTGGGCTACGATGTCAGACACTACACTTACCCTATTTTGTATCTGTTTTTCGCCCAAATTTGAAGGGGTCCCCTTGGACTCCATTGACGAAAATTTAAGGGGTCCTTCAAACTTTTCATGCGAACGTACGCAATTTTTTGCGTTAACAGAAGCCCTGTTATATATATATATATAATTATATCTATATCAGCAGACAGTCATAACATTTTTATATTGTAGCTAAATGGAGTATAAAAAAAGACTCTTTCTAAGATTGCTGTCAAACAAATTAGCTTGTCTAATTATTGTGTAATAATCACCTCGTTTAACATTGCTTCTTGTCTAACAGTTTTACTCTTCATTATTTGCAGTGCTTTGGCGTAAGGGGCACGTTTGTACATCTTCTTTCGTATGTTTTACTCTTTCATTCATAAAATGTTTTATTTCTCACGTTTGTAAACCAAGCTGAGTTTTATATTTTAGAAATAGACCATCAGTTCTATAAAGTTCATTAGCGGTCCTAGGATACTCATGGGAGATGCTAGCACCTAAGACTCACTGAGCTCGACTAGCGTCAGTTCGAAGAGGCCGGAGGTTTCCAGGCAAAAGTTGCCTACATTTGGGTTCTGTAGTGTCGGGTGTGCTTTAAGTCTAGAACAGTAGGGTAATGCCATCGAGTTTTTTTTTCTCCTACACACATATACTTAGTCGACTTTGAATCCAGAAAAGAAATTAATAAAAAACATTAATTCAACCTTTTAACGTTCTTCTTCCACAACTTTGTAATGTTGTGTGGTGACTTTGACCATCACCTTCAGCGAGGAGCCCATTGATTACGGGGCCCTGGACAAATCTTTGCACTCGACCTGCCAGGAGCAAAATCTCAAAGATGTACCAGGTATTACATTTATCAATTTTTTTGTACACTGCGTTTGAAAAGCAATGTGACTTTAAAGGAGCATCTAATAAAATCCTAAATGTGCGTCCATATAGAAATGTAGCATCAGTCGTCGGACAAAGTGCGAAATGACTGATAGGCGAGCGCTAAGAGACAAAAATTTCCATTTTACTGTAAATAGAAGATAGTGAGATCGATAAATTTCATTCTTCCCTAAGTGGACGGTATTTTATTTTAAAAAATTGTCCCTCTTGAGCAAGCTCTATCTGTAAGGAAAGCAGTCGAGTTTTGGCTTCTGATGTTTAATTGGCTTTCGGCAGGTTTCTTAAAGAAATGCATACAGCTGTACGAGACAACTGTAGTGCGGCACGGCCTAATGTTGGTGGGACCAGCAGGGTCGGGGAAAACGAAGGTACTGAAGTTGGATGCCACCCAGTCAGAAGTCAATTTACATACTACCAAGTTACCTTTAAACAAATGCTGGTCGTGGGTTTTATTATTATTTTTTCTTATGAAATATTAAAATGGTTCAGAAGAAGCATGCTATCCAGTCAGTACCAAGATCACGCCTTATTTGACAGGTGCGCAGATCGGATGTTTATTTTATTTATATAAATTTTTTGGTCTCTTCTGAACGTAAAGATTTCGTGGGATGCAATTATTTTCTAATAACAGACTCAAGTGTAAGATACTGTTTTCCAAAATTTCAGTAAACACCATTGTTGCGTTCTCGAGATACACCCTACATAATTCCTATGGTCATAAAGATATCAAACTCGTGATGTCACTTTGTCCACATATATATGACTGATTGACATTTGGTCCCAGCTCTTCTGCTGGCTGAAGCCTTGACAACGTAAACGTATCCACGTAAATCCTGATGTCTCCACTATTGACCTTTGTCCGTGCATAGCCATGTTTGTGGGCGTGTATCTCAAGATTGGATGGGGGAAATATTCCCTCAGACTGGGGGAAATAATATCTTGCCCCGAGCTTGACCCAATCATTAGAAATTTAATTGCACCCTACTAGGCCTGTCAGAGTCCAAGATTCGTCTGTGTCTTGTCGACATTAATTCTGGAGCACCTTGATCTCTTACCACTTTGACGGTGACACGAACTATGATGTTCCTAACCCTTCCGTGGCTGACGTCCTCTTTCATGCTTCCTTACCTTCAAGCCGTTTTCGGCACTTTTTTAAAGTGACTCTTCAGCTGATGCACAAAATTTATCTGTTCAATTTCTGCTGTTCCAAATACCTATTCAACATCGTAACCAGTGCTACAAGGTACTGCAGGGAGCCATGACAGCCCTGGCAGGGACGATGTCGCCGTCTGGCGCTCATTTCGAGAAGGTACACACGTATGTTTTGAATCCCAAGTCCATCACGATGGGACAGCTGTACGGCGAGTTCGATCAGATCACTCACGAATGGTGAGTTGGTTTCTTTCAGCTTATATTGTACGTTCATCGAGCATTAGTAGCATAGCGAACACATTTCAGTACACGCAAGCAATGTGAAAAAGTAAATCGTCAAAATCATCCTTCGTTCTCATCCTGTCAACGCGAATGGAAAGGGCAACGGTAGTCCCTTCTTGCCTTATCATTATCATGATTGTCGTCATCGTCATGAAAATCGTCGTCGATTTCATCATTGTTTTGGCACTCTACGTGACTTTCACCTTCTCTAACGCACACACATTCTGGCAGGACGGATGGCATCTTGTCGTCCTTGATCCGGGTGGGGGCGGCCACTGACGACAAGGAGAAGCGATGGTATGTCTTTGACGGGCCTGTGGATGCAGTGTGGATCGAGAACATGAACACCGTGCTGGATGACAACAAGAAGCTGTGCCTGACCAGTGGCGAGATCATCAAGCTCACCGAGGTGACCTGATGTCGTTGACGTCAGTCTCAAGAAGATGGAGCCGTTAGGGGGGGCGGGGGTAAAAGGGCGCGCTACTGTTTTCCCCTCACTACCAATAAAGCAGGAAAGTTTGAACCAATCAAATAGCGTTCCAAGATATCGGATAAAATAAAACGTAGAAATAAAAAGCAATTTTATTTTACTGAGCTTGGTAAAGCTGCTGTAGCACAGTTGAAAGAACGGATTAACATATATATATATATATATATAGAGAGAGAGTGATAAAAACACACGCACTGAGATTTTTGGCTCAACTCTTGCAAAGGTGTTTTAATCTTTTTCTCTTTTTTCACTTTGGTTCTTTTCTTATGCTTGAGATCTTTCGTTCAAAGCTCTCCAGCTGTTGGGATTGGTCTTAGGGTTAGGATTAGGGTTTGGGTGTGGGTCAGTGTTAGTTCCAGGGACATGTTTGGTTAAGGTTATAAAATAGGTCTTGGCGAGGGTAAAGTATAGGTCTAGGTTAGGTCTGTGTTTAGAGCATGTGTTTTTTGTGTACTTTTTTGTTAGCTAAGCCGCACATGATGTTATACTTTATTGTCATTTGATTTCTTGAAGTTTTCTTGATTATTGCATTGTTGGAAAAATAATTTCTCCTGCAGCGGTCGTGTTGCTCGAACCGTGCGTGATATCACAATTCGTTTGTTCACTCAAATTGGCTGAAATGTACCCGTTCCCATTCAAGGTGGGAAAATAATTCTAACGAAGGGATGGAGGAGTTAAAAAAAACCAACGAAGCATTCTCTGGAGAGTTATGCAGATCAAAAACAACTTCTGCGCATCTGAGCTAGTAAACTTTAGTACATTTAAATTTTTTTCCTAAAGAAGAGAGAATAACAGTATGCGAAAATGTCAAGTTTAGAAATTTAAGCAGGCGTAATTTTGTCCACAGCCAATGACCTTGATGTTTGAGGTGGCTGACCTGGCCGTGGCCTCTCCCGCCACCGTCAGTCGCTGCGGTATGGTGTACCTGGAACCCAGCTACATCGGGCTCAAACCATTCGTGGACTGTTGGCTCAATACGCTGCCACACCTCATCAATCCCTATAAGAAGACATTCAAAACCCTCTTCGACTTCTTCATGGAGGTGACTGCCCACTTTCTGTCGTTAGATGTCAGATCCTTATATGATGTTTGTTAGACGTGTTTTGGACAGCTGTCAGTTTGTACAAATTCAGCTTATCAAACGTTATTGAGACAATGTCGATTCTTAGGTGAACACGGTCGAGCAGCAACGGCGGGCGTTTTAGAAACAAAAAGTATCATAAGACATCACAGCGTCCGATATTAGTTTTGCATCAGAGTTTATAAGCAGTGAAAACGTTAAAGCCAATTGTACAGTTGCTGCTGTTTTTTTTCAGCCTGCTATTTCTTTTGTACGCAAAAAATCGAAAGAGATCGTGCCAACAACCGATGGAGGACTTGTCTTCAGCCTGCTGAAACTCTTATCCTGCTTCTTCACTCCATTCATTACTAAGGAGGTAGGATCATTACTCGTTATTCAACTACAAAAAAGCAGTCTGACCGATTTTGAAAATTTAATCAGATAACATATTACTTACCGTGAGTGTTCAGTTACGGGTAAAGTAAACTTCAGAAATAGTCGGTATCACTTCTAAACGAGTATATCTCTCACTTAATAGCACAAACCTTTATCTTTGTATATTGCAGATAGAGATAGAGACTGAAGAAAATATCACTCCTGAGATATATTTTAGAGAAAAGAATAGTTTAGAATATAGAGTATACTTGGACAACAAATGAAGATAAAGCTGTTGTTACTGTAAATGTAACAACAACGCGTGTTTTACGCTGCGTTATAATGACGACTTAATCCCTATTTAATGTCATACCTCCTTTCCTAAGGTGTATAATTATCACATGGACAGAATTCGTAAGAGAAAAAAGATTTGTAGGACTGATACAATGTGGACATGATTTCGGTTCGATATTACTATTACTACTGTGATGATTTCCGAGTGAACAAACTAAACAAGTCCAATTAATTAATTAAACGCTAAATTTTAACTAAGACAGCAAAACGCAGGCAAGTTATTTGGATGATTTTCCACCAGAAATAGAGTAGACAACAGCATGTGTTGGTCCCATGTAAGAGACCGTTCTGACGCTTGTCTGTGATGACAAAAGGGAGAGAAGACGGTGAATGACGACCTCCTAGGTGTCTTGGCGGAGCTTATTGAGCCGTGGTTCATCTTTGCACTCATCTGGAGCATAGGCGCAACCAGCGACGGCGACAGTCGTTCCATGTTCTCGGAATGGCTGCGAGGAAAGATGAAGAGTTTTAAAGTAAGTCAGTGCTAAATGCATTAAACCAGCTAATAAAGTGAAAATAACTGTAAATATAAAAATTATCAAAAATACATATTTTACTCAAGCAAGATGCCCTAAAGTCGTCAAAGTTACAGGAGCAGCCAATGGGAAAGCTTGTAATCTTTGGTTTATATGGCACAGCCAATTTGTTTCTTGAGGTTTCAATTTTGACTGCGTGCATGCTAATGCCATTTTTAAAGACTTGCTATATCTTGATTCGAGTCGAACGCTGTGAGCTGAAAATGTGTGCTCGTATTTGCCTTTCAGTTTCACCAAAGCTGTTATCTGCCTCCGGTTTCTTGTTACTGACCCTCGCTGCAGGTCATTAGCTGGCTTAGCTGACTGCTACAGTTTACCCATTCAGTTAGCGCCTAATGACTCGTTGCGTGCGTGCACTCCAGAGATAATCATTCATGGTTAAACTAGACTGTCCTATCCCTCTCTGTCTGCAGTGCCAGCTACCGTTCCCCGCTAAAGGGATGGTGTATGACTACAATCTTGATAGCGGTCTAAATAAGGATGATGAAGACGAAGAAGAAAAAGACAAGAAGACAAGGGTAAATAAATACCCTCTCCCTCCAAAAAAGTGCACGTGCCCTGACATCACACCTTTTCATAACCATGTGGCTAGGCATGGCAAAACTGAGTCTTTCAGGCCATACAAAGAGATGGGCAAGGCACTTCTTGCAGAAAGCGGATCTTCCTCCATCTCCTCCTCCCCTTTTCCTCCAACTTTCCTCCTCCTCTCTAATTCTTCGAGAAAACTACAGGGAGAGAGAAAGAGTTAGAGAAAACTAAAACAATTTTTTGAATCCTCTTTGTGTCGTTTGTGTTTGCTAAATTCCATTTATTACAAATCTGAAATCCATTTTATTTGAAGATGCTCCAGTGGAAAATCACTTTATGACCAGGTAAGCTGGAAAAATTGGTTGTCGGGACTGCCGCCGTACCAGGTGTTGTCCGGCACGAAGTTTTCGGACATACTCGTCCCCACGATTGACACAACAAGATGTATGCACATTATCGGCATGATGGTGGAAGCCAAGATTCCGGTAAAACTTTAGATCTTTATTTTTTCAGTCTTTTTCTTTCTCTACTTTTAACGTCTTGTAATAAATACTTTTGAATAAAACAAGGGAGTGCAGTAAAATAAATCCCCCACACACTCTCGAAGAAACTACAATCAAAATTAAAAAGAGCTTAAAATGTAAAATATTTGCATAGACGATCTAGTTCACTAAAGGAGCCTGTTCTTTGATGGACCTCATCAGCAACATTCATTGTTCATTCAAGAATCCTTTGCCTTTAAGTGTGTGGCTCATTGTCTGAAAGATCCTTTGCATTTACGATCTGATTGACTGTATTTGACTTTTGGGCTGTTTCTAAAGAATCCCTCTTGTTTCTTGACTGTATAGTTCGCTTTCTGGTAACTTTTGTGCGTTGGCGGTATCGTTTGCTGTCTGACAGATCCTCTGTGTCGGCCCGACAGGCACAGGCAAGACAATGACAGTCGCAGACAAGTTGTTGCGAGCCTTGCCCAAAGAGTACGTGCCGGACTTCATTGCGTTCTCTGCCAAAACCAGCGCTAACCAGACTCAGGACCTGATTGATGGAAAGCTAGACAAGCGGTGAGTGGGTGCAGGGGTAAAGTATGCGGAGTCTTCGCTTCTGTAACAAATGCAGCGGGGAAAAAAGGCCGCAACAACGGGATCGTTGATGATGGTGATGATGATGTTGATGATGAACACACACATACACACACACACACGCAAACGAACATCCACACACACGCACGCTCTGATTAGCTAGTTTAAACAGCCATGTGGTCGTCGCTACCACCATTTTTCCATCAGCCGGCAAGGAAATTGGTCAACACAGAGGTCTTAAAATGGAGAAGTAGGTTCATCTAATGTTTTGTCCATCTTTTTAACGTTTTGTCTTTTCTGTAATGTCAAAGATCGAGGCACATTTCAACCACTCTGAGATAGGCTTGCATAAGACCATAAGCTTAACACTGTGATATCCTGATTGGCTAGTTCAAAAAGCCATGTTGTCGCCGCAAGCCGCCATTTTCCATCAGCCAGGAAGGGAAGCAGTCGACACAGACGTCGTTTTCGAACTACAATCTTAGCCAAGGAAAAATGGCGCCACTTTCTTTGGGGGAAGTCATGAGAAAAAATAAAGGCCGTGAGTAAACCCCTGCATAAAATGTTGATGCTCACACGGCATTAGCGGGCGAAGATTTTCCACGATGAAAGTACCGGCCAGGTCCCAGCGTCCTCGTGCTCGTGACCAGGCCGACTTCTTGGCTGTGGTTCACTTGAGAAGAGACGGGTGCTACCAAGTTTATAATGCTCAATGTTAGGACCATGGATATACGCCACAGAAGAAACAGTATTCTTGGAGGCTCTGATCAACAACGACCGTGCTACCTATTGGCAGGATCCAGCATGAGGACAGCGAAACGTGTGCTACTGGAACCAAAGCGGGAAAAAAGCTGAGAGAGAGAACATCCAAAGGCACGTGGAATTTATGCATGTTACACCAGTGCGGCAAAGTGCAACAAATCACCCACGTGCTAAAACGGTACCGCTGGGACATTGTGGGACTGGAGGAGGTCAGATGGACAGGATTTGGGAAAAAACAACAACGGACGACGGCCAGAAACTGTGGGGAGCACGTCAGACATGAGTACGGCGTGGGCTTCTTCGTGCACAGTGCACAGGAAGGTGGCCAGAGCCTTCATCAGCTGTACACCCCGTATCAAGCAGGTGATCTCCATACGTGTCTCAACTAAACCCCACAATGGCACTATTGTCCAAGTAAACGCTCCAGCTTCCACGTATGGAGACAACGAAGTGGAGGAGTTTTACTAGACAAGGTTGTGAAGGCATAAAAGGACATCTTTGTTTTACTTGGTGACTGGAACGCCAAGGTCGGCCCAGACACCTACCTGCAATGGGCAGGAACGGTGAGTAAATATGGCCCTGGGGAAACCAGCGACAGGGGGATCAGATTCCTAGAATTTGCCCACAGCCAGAGAATCCCCTTCGGCAACACCTTACACCCTCACAAGAAACCAAGAACAGCCACGTGACACTCACCAAACGGATTGGTTCATAATTTAACCGACTATATTCTGCTGTCGAGACAAAGACAAAGACATACACAGTCAGTGAAAAAGGTAGGGACCAGGACCTGTTCTAAGGAACCTGAAGTTGAAGCTGAAAACAAAGCGACTCTGAAATGCTCCCCAAATTTGCTTTGACTTGGAGATGCTGCAAGACCCAAGCGTTTCAGAAGTCTTCAAGCCCACAGTTGGAGGAAAGTTTGCCGCACTGAACCTGGTGGAATGGGATGTAGACACCCTCGGTGGAAACACCAAAGAGGTGTTACTTTCAACAGCCCAGGAGCTTCTAGGGTGACAAAGGAATAAGAAACGGCCATAGGTCTTGAATGACATCCGATATCTCTGTGACCAAAAAGACCCTTAAAGAGAGAAAAGAAAAACAAACCCAATGCAGCTACCAAATACAAGAAAGTGAACTGTGCCTCCAAGAAAGGGACGAAGCCAGCTAAGGAGAACTGGACCGAAGCGCTATTTAGTGCAGTACTACTGAATAATCAAATAGGAACTTACTTTCGCACCACAGCAGACGTATGTCAAGGATGTTCCCTATCATCGGTGCTGTTTAATACCTTCTTGGAGAACATCATGCTCGAAGCCCTCCATGACCATCATACTTCCATATCCGCTGGTGAAATCTACCCTTTGCAGATGACATAGATCTGTTAGCAGGTACTAACAAAGAACTGTGACCCTGTCCTGACCATGAGCGTGCATAACGTGTGTCTGTAACTTACTTTGGTCGCAGGATTTTCGGCAACTGTGCAGCAAAACAATGGAACTCTCTACCTTTCCATATCCACTACCTTCATACAACTGAATCCTTCAAATCTGCACTGAAAATGCACTTCTTCCTTGAGCATTACTCCTAACACAGTCCACACAATGCTAGTCCTTCCTACCCTACCCACTTCCGCTTTTGTTAATTTTCTCCCCATCTTTCTCTGCAGAATCACGATATTCTTTGTTCCTGTTACTTGGTGCCTTTTTGTGTTCTCTATCTTTGTTTTCTGTTTGTCGTCAGTATTGTCATTTATTCTTACGTCCCTCGTGTTCTATCTATTTAGTTCATGTCTCTTCCTTGTTTTAAGCGCTAAGAACATGTGAATATGCGCTATAAAAAATCTTCTTTTATTATATTATTTATTATTAGTGAGTGCATGTTGCAAATTGAGGGCACGTGTTATATGCGAACGGGTACATGATATTGATGACTTAGTCTATATATGATTTATGTAAAAGCACTCTGAGCAAATCTTTGGAAAGGAGCTATATAAATCCTCATTATTATTATTACCCAAACAAAAATGAAATCATTTTCTTGACAGGCAGATTTCACACATACATAAATGAAAGCCAAGCCATAATACAGTGTAGTAAAATATATACTTTTTCCTTTCTCTGCAACGAAACTTCATAGATAAAAAAATCCTTTAAAAAATTAAGTAACAAAAGATGGCTTTATTCTTTCAGGCGAAAGGGCATATTTGGTCCACCATTGGGGAAGTTATTTGTTTTCTTTATCGACGACCTGAACATGCCGGCCCGCGAGGTTTACGGTGCCCAGCCACCCATCGAACTCATCCGACAGTTTATGGACTTTCACGGATGGTACGACCGCAAAGCCATCGGTAAGACAACCCCATCATCTCTTCCTGCGAAGTCCGGATCGCTGTTATGAACGTCCTTGTTTAGACAGTGTGACAATTCTAGCTATTGATTCTTCTTCTTAAACCTCTACTTACAGTGCACAACATGATCCAAGCTAACTACAACACTACACAAAATCAGCAACTACCAGCTACAACATTAACGAAAGAGACTGTCTGGTTTGTTATCCATAGATGCACCACCTCGTGAATTAGAGAGCGAGAGAGAGAGAGGTGGGGGAAGGGCAGTTGGTTTGTCAGTTAAATTATAAAAGTGCATCACTGTTTTGTTTTTTGCTGCCGACACAAAGCTGTGGTGAGCGAGCTAGCCGGGGCAGACTATTAGGTAATGTCCAATATCTCTTATAGGTCTTAACATAAATATTTCTCTTTTTTTTGGACAGGTGAATTCCGAAACCTTGTGGACGTGAATTTTGTGTGTGCTATGGGTCCGCCTGGAGGCGGAAGAAATCCTGTTACAATGCGACTTCTACGTCACTATAACTTCTTGTCCTTCCCGGAGATGGAGGATCCAAGCAAGCACAAAATCTTTGCAACAATTCTACACTCCTGGATTGGTAATGACGTAAAACGTTTTAAACAACTTTTACAAGGAGCAGAACAATTTTCATGGCAGAATATTTCTTTTTAAAGAGTGGGCAGACACAAACTGCATCCTCATCTTAAAATGATGACAAAGCTGATATTGAATCACAATTATGAATTTCTTGATGGACACGCTGATTTTGAAAATAAATAGATTTTTATTCTCAGAAAGAAATGTGATACCTGTAACGGCGCTTCAGTCTGTCGGGAGAAAGGAAGGTTTTTTTTTAAAGTGCAGACTTCCTTTGTGAAGCTTGTCACATGATTGTTGCGTCACGGATGTCTATACCGCAGACTATAATGACGTCATCAAAGGCATGTGTGAGCAGCTGGTGGACACGTGCATCTCCTGTTACAACACCATCCAGACGCAGATGTTGCCCACGCCTGCCAAAAGTCACTACACCTTCAACCTTCGTGACCTGTCCAAAGTCTTCCAAGGTATTCTCATGGCCGACGCAACCAAGATTGAGGCAAGTATCTTCGTTGACGAGCACACATTTTCGCATACAGCAACGGTAGTAGTTATTTTGTCACTTTCGCGCATCACCTTGCGTACTAGGTGTGAGTCTAGTTGTTGTTGTTGTTGTTGTTCTTCTTCTTCTTCTTCTTCTTCTTAGGTGCTACAAGATGATTTGCTAGCTGCAACAATCTGTAAACGTCGTGTATTGTTCTGTGAGCAGTAAGATGCTTGTACCTGACTTGCAGAAGTATAAATCAGGTTTTTCTTTTTTACAGTCTGAGGAAAGCCTCCTAGGCTTGTGGTTCCACGAAAGTTGCAGAGTTTACCAGGATCGCTTAGTGAGCGACGAGGACAGAACCTGGTTCGATAATCTGTGCGGCGACAAGATGTTAAACGACTTCCAAATCCGAATTGAGACGGTCGTCACCCAGCGGCCGTATTTGTACTGTGACTTCTCTTACGGCAGTGCTGGCGAACGCTTCTATACTTACGTGTCTGACCACGACAAGGTCTGTGAGTCTTCTGGAAAATTCACTTCATAATCATTTACTTGTTAGGCAAAGACGATAGCTCGGAACAACATGATTCCCTCCTTTGACACAGAGTATAAAATGTCCAGCGCTTGGATAAAGAGGCTGGGAATGCGATTATAAGGTTTACAGACGACAGGAAGTTCCTATTCAACAGCATGTCTCATGTGCTCACAGGTCAACAGACTAGCAAAGCCAAGGAGTTCTCACTACACGTCCATTACACACTTCCACACAGATGTCATTTGTCAGTGTGTGACAGTTCCACTGGTTGATCATGATATGTCGTGACAGCTGTTCAACACTAACAACAGTCTAATAGTCTAGTCTGTACTTCATGAGCATTTCTATCTCTTCTTGTAAGCCTAATTGTTACACATGAAGGGGATTTGTGAACACGGCGCAACATATCCGAAGAATCAGCTCCCGCAACATAAATTCTCCCTACCATGACAAAGAGCATGTTAAAGATCTAGTTGCATGCAAATTTTTTTAACATTGAGTAAAGCTCAGTGAAAAATATTATTTATCCCCAAGTGGATGAGCAACCTTTTTACTTTCGTGCACGTCCCCAAACATTACCAGGCAAAGAAAGATGTCAAAAGACACTTACAACAGGATTCTACATGAATATGTTTGCGTTGTGAAGGCCTCACCCAATGAGATAACTGAGACCATATGCTGACTATGCTTATTCATATGCAAACGTGACGTCGTGGTTTTCCCCTCTTTTAGCGCATTGTAACGTTTGTAAGCGTGTGTCTCGGAAACACAAGAGGGTTATTCACCTAGCTTTTGGATAGTAATCGAATCATTACAATCATTGCACCCCACTAGTCATTAAAAGATAGGAGATAACTTAGTAAAAATAACGGTGTTCCCTTTACTGTCTACACACCAGTGAGCAAGAAAAACATCAATATTTGCTTTCTACTCTCATTTAAGCCAGTACGACAGTGTCGTTTGCTGTCTGCTCTCTCTTTCTTTGTCCTTAACCGTGACCAGTAGATGGGGGGGGGTACATTCATGATGAGTTGCAGCCGTGGTGTAGGTGCACCAATTAAACCTATTCTGCTCCCCTTTCAGGTCTCCCAACTAGCGGCCTACCCACTCCTTAATGTTAATCAACCACCACTTTCTGTGATTGCCCCGACCACGTCCTTCTTCCACACGTCCATGGAGGACCGTCTTGGACACTTGCCTACTCACAACTGGTTAAATGACTGTGTCGTCTCTTTTCAACCAGTAAAAAGCGGACTTTTAATATCTGCATTCTTTTCAGCCAGTTAAACGCCAGATCTGCTGCTTACTCATCTTGGAATCTATCTGGGTGCAGCTTGTAAAGGTGCTGGATGAGTACCTAGAGGACTACAACCAAGTGTCGACCGCCCCCATGCGCCTGGTTCTGTTCATGGACGCCGTAAAACACGTGTGCCGCATCACCCGCATCGTGCGACAACCGCTGGGCAACGCACTCCTGCTGGGGATGGGAGGTTCGGGCCGCCAGTCCCTCACACGCCTCTCCGCCCACGTGTGAGCGTCCACAAAGCTAGCAATCACGTGGTCATGGCGCGGGTAGATGTAGCTTCTTCATGTTTGTGGATGCTAGGCGGGTGGGTTGATGGGGTGGGGGAGGCGGTGGACAACCCAAGCTTAGCTAGGTGGATAACTAACATAAAGCAAACAGTCAAGGCGTATATTTATTTCATGAGCAGCTTATCTGACGGTTCCTTGTCAACCTTCCGGTTAGAACAACCTCTAGCATTGTTCTGTGCCCCTCGCTGGCCATGACTATCGGTGTCTCACCGCGCTAGACAACTTGGGGATAGCTACACAACTATACAGATAAACTATGTGTTAATGTGTTTAGCTGCTGCGCTGCAATGAAAAAAATTGTTTTGAAATTGAAAAAAAATTGTGGTAAAGGTCCTCGGTTCTATTTTTATTCTAATATTGCTTTTTTGTTTTTTTTGTGTGCATGTCTGGGCAGGTTTTGGTTAGAATTAGGGTTTGAGTGTGGGGCTGATTACAACAATAGGAAGACGAAAGACGGTATGGACACACGTTGCCCAGCTTTGGGAAAAGTCAAGTAGATGGCTGGCCCCTTCGTATAACACGCGTTCCATGACCTCCTCACCCCAAGAAGAGGCTACTCTTACTCTTGCCCCTTTCACTCAAAACCCAGAGTTGTTAGAAAATAACAATTATTAATGACAAGTGAGCCTTAGCGCTTGTCGCTGTGTGTCTGAGGACAGGATACGATGACATGCAGATCAATCACTCATCTTTTGTGTTTCAGAATGGAATATGACTGCTTTCAAATCGAGCTGTCAAAGAACTATGGCGTTAACGAGTGGAAAGAGGACCTTCGAAAAGTTATGATGAAAGCAGGTATTGAAAACCAGCCAGTGGTCTTCCTCTTCAGTGACACGCAGGTATGGTGACAAGTTTTCAATTTCATCAAATCACACGTGTTTGTGCATGTACCAGTAATTTTGAAAAAAGTCTCTATAAAAAGAAGTCGAGTTTTTGCTGCTTAAAGGATAGCAATGGTACAAACCTATTTTTAAATAAGATGGTTTCAATTCGTTACAAGATTCCCAAAACCTGAGCCAAAGTCTCCCTTCTGTTCGCAAAGTACAAGCTGCCAAGAACAAGCATCGTTTACATTTACACTCGAGGCCGGGTGCATTGTACGCCTCTAGCCAGATGACTAACATCTAGTAGTCAGCGAAAGTGCTGTTTTATCGGCATTTTAGTTGAGCATATTATCCATCTAGCTAGCTGGTTGCGGGTACTGCAGACCAGGCCTCCAGTGATTCTTGGGCCTGTTCTTATTCGAGCTTTTTCCTTGACAAAAGCAGGCCGCCATTTTGGGTGGGGGTGATTTTTGCAGATCAAGCGAGAGTCCTTTCTCGAAGACCTGAACAACATCCTGAACTCCGGCGACGTACCTAACATATACGGTCCGGACGAGGAGGAGCAGATCTACACCGCTATGAAGCCGGTCGTCACTGAGCTGGGCCAGCCGATGACGAAGACAAACCTCTTCTCCGCCTATAAGAAATTAGTGCGGAGCAACCTGCACACGGTTGTCACCATGAGGCGGGTAGACAGAACGTTACTACGTCATAATCAAAGAACACACACACACACACACACCCCGCAGTCCACCACGTCGTATCGAACGCATAGGATGAACCGCAAGAAAGACAGAGGCTCATGGAAGAAGTATTTCCACGTCACACAAATGCGATGTAAACTTTCCCCCATCTTGCTGGCTGTTCTCTGCTTAGTTGTCTGACTCGTCTGTTCATTGCAGTCCTCTCGGCGAAGTATTTCGAGCTCGCCTTCGGCAATTTCCTGCTCTGGTCAACTGCTGCACGATCGACTGGTTCAGCGAATGGCCGGCAGAAGCGTTGGAATCGGTGGCCCTGCGTTTTCTGGCTGACATTTCTGAACTGGATTGCACCGACAAGGTCTTAATGGGTCTGGTGCGTCTGCACGTTTACTCTTCTTATTAACTTTTTTTACGGTTTAACCCTTTCGATAACGTGTTGTTTAGGTATTTTGAACTCAGTTATTTTTTTACGAAAAAAACTCTGTTGTATTAAAATTTCATAAAGCGCAAAGTGTTTTTCGGTGTGTTAGGATTCGGTGCTAATAACTGGGTGATTGGTGGCGCAGTGGCTAAAGCGCCTATCACCACGCCATTGAGAATAGGGTGTCGTGGGTTTCTTCTTTCGATATACAGTTCTCTGGATGTGAGACATGTTTAAAGGGCTGTCCGTCGGTGCTTTTTCCGAATACTCCGGTTTCCTCCACCTCCTCTGCATGCGTGGGTGGGTGCATGTGTTTTCGTGAGAGAGAGAGAGAGAGAGAGAGACCAAGTGAGTATTTTTTTTGTAAGACACATTTAATGCCTACTGGTACGTGTGTGCTCGTGTATGTACTCGTAGAGGCCTAGAATCCGCCTTTGCGTTGGGAGAAGGCGCACTATCAATAAACATTATTACCACATAAAATAATAATAATAATAATAATAATAATAATAATAATGTGAACCACAAAAAGTGAAATTTTACTGTCAGTTCTGCTCAGGTGTCTTTGCTTTGAACCTCGATTTTCGGTTTTCAGGTTTCAGTGTGCAAGGAGATTCATCAGTCCGTGTTTACATTTTCGGTCAGGTTTTTGGCCGAGCTGTCACGTCACAATTACGTCACCCCCACCAGCTTCCTGGAACTGCTGGGCATCTACTCTAAGTTGATCGGAATTAAAACGATAGAGATCAATGACAATCAAAAAAGACTAAAGACTGGGTTAGATAAGGTAAATCTTTTCACTAGATAGGAACGTGAGCAAGAGATGGAAGAATTTTGTTCTTGCAACAGGGCATGCAAACAGAAACATAAAGAGACCAACTGGCTCGTTGAAATTGTTTCTTTTACAATATGCGTTAAATAAAATCTATCCATCAATCCATAAAACAGAAAAATAGCATACAACTCAACTAGATAATGTGTTTGTGTTTGTGCCAATGGATCACGATCCCACATAAAAGAAGCCATAATTTTTAAGCTGCATGACTTTGACAGCTCTTGACAACAGCGGACGAAGTAGCAGTGATGCAAGTCCAGCTTGAAGAGATGAGCCCCGAGTTGGAGTCGGCTGTTGAGGAGGCAAAATTTACCATGAAAAAAATAGCAAAGGACACCGTGAGTACTCGTATGTTCAGCCAGTTGTTGATATCAGAGCGCAATGAGCTTTCTGTTGGTAGGGAGATGCGGTATCATAATAATAGTTGTTGTTATTATTATTATTCCTTTTCTTCACAGCGTTCGCTCCAACTCATCTTTGTACAGTTTCGTAACTTTTTCTGGCAAACCTTGTTTTCCTGCATCCAGTCACATTATGCACAAATGTGCAAAAATTTCCTGTGTTAAGAAATTTGTGTTTGTTGTTTTTTTGGTTTTGACACCGACAGGGAGGTGGAACAATAAACACACACGTCGATTTTTAGTTTTAAGGCTTGCAGGGAGTTGTTTTGTTTTGAGGCAATTACAGTGACTAAAAACTGTGTTTTACCACGTCCCCTCCTTGTTTTTGTTTTGAACCGTGCAGGAAATTGCGGAGGAGACGAAGAAAGTGGTTCAAAAGCAAAAAGCGGCGGCCACGGCCATGGCAAAGGAAGCTCAAGCAATTGCCGACTCCGCCCAGAGAGACTTGAACGAGGCGCTGCCCGCTCTTGTAAGACACTGAGCTTAGAACCACAAGAGGATCGCGAGCTTGGTATTGGAGCAGTGACGTGTCTTGCAAAGATTTCTAGAATATACTGCGTCAGTGCTGCAGTACAAAACTAAAGGGAGGCCGTCTGATGCACTTAGAATGGAGAAAGTACTCATTTTCATCACCACCACGACCACCACCATCCTCCTATTCATCAGTATTTTTCATTCTTATGCTCTTCATCCTGTTATCGTCATAGGGGTAGTAGTTAAGGTCTTCCATTTCTGTCTGAACCTGGTAAGTTTCGTACGCTGACGCATGTTCATAATCATCATTTCTGATTCGATGAAGAAATTAATGATGCTCCCACCTTTCCATATAAATCTCTCACTCACTTTTTCGGTGCAATGGTCTCTTGGCCTGCAGGACGCGGCCTTGGCCAGCCTCAAGTCCTTGAGCAAGAATGATGTCGTGGAAGTGAAGTCCATGCAGAAACCGCCGGCCGGCGTCCGCTTGGTCATCGAGGCCGTGTGCATCATGCAGGGCGTCAAGCCCAAGAAAGTCGCCGGGGAAAAGGTCAGCGCTGGCGTCATTTCCGGTTAATTTGCTAGACGTTCTTGTACTTAGTTGCAAGACGTGGCTGAGGGTAAAAAATGATGCACACGTCAAAGTTCAAAGGGAATAAGTGTTGTCAGTGTCACTGATATAGGAAAAATTAGTTCAGGTGCCATTTTTTTCTCCATCTCAGCTCGGAAGCAAGGTGGATGACTACTGGGAACCGGGGAAGAACCTCCTTCAGGATGCTGGGAAGTTTTTGGAAAGTCTTTTTTCTTACGACAAGGAAAACATCCCCGACGCTATTATCGCCAAAATCCAGCCTTACATCGAAAACGAGAACTTTATGCCGGAGGCTATTCAGAAGGCAAGCAGCGAGTGTCTTCGCGATGTTACTGATGAAAGGGCTATTCATCCGCTTTCGTTCGTGGGTGGGGTGAGGGAAGAACATCAGTAAAGAAAGAGATGAATATTTCCGTACATGATTTCACTAAAGGATG
Source organism: Marisa cornuarietis (assembly GCA_004794655.1). Taxonomy (NCBI): domain Eukaryota; kingdom Metazoa; phylum Mollusca; class Gastropoda; order Architaenioglossa; family Ampullariidae; genus Marisa; species Marisa cornuarietis. Next base: position 2,133,170 of record SMMW01000616.1, read on the forward strand.
GGAATAACCCCCAACTAACCATTCAATCCACCAAACAAAATGACGGGGTATGCAAACCACTTACTTTTATCAGCATGTAATTGTTGCAGCAAGAGTAATATCATATACTGCATATTACTAGATGATTTCTTAATCAATACATACGGTAGAGAAATTAGTACACTCAAGTATAACAGCAGAAGTTAAGCCATCGGAGGATCTTCTCCAGCCTGAAGACGTTGCTGTACACAGGTGTCCAAAGCCTGCACGTCCATCTGCCAGTGGGTGCGAGCGATGCACACATATCATTTTGTGTCCAAGGCCGTGGCTCCCAAGCGGGAGGCCCTGAAGAGGGCCTCGGAAGAGCTGGCGGAAACCCAGAAAGTTCTGGACGTCGCCATGCTAAGGCTAAGGGAGGTGGAGGAAGGCCTGAAGAAGCTGGAGGTGACCTACAAGCTGTGTGTGGAGAAGAAGACGGACCTGGAGAAGAAGTGCAAGCAATGCGAGGCCAGGCTGCTTAGAGCCGACAAGGTCATCACCCCGACTTGAGACCTTTGTTCTTAATTTTTTTAAAATTCTTCTTCTTTCTGTCTTTGTTAGGTTTTTTCCCTTCGTTTTACTCTGCATTCCTCCTTTTCTTGCTTTAGTTTTGTTACCTTCTCCTTTGTTACAGATTGCTCCTTTTTTGTTCGTCATTTTTGTCATCATTTAAATAATTATTGTCATCTTTCATCATCACTATCATCCACCACCACAGCATTACCATCATTAGCCACTATAGTCCACAACCATCACCACTATCATGATTGTTTATTAATATTACTGGGATGTCGGAAAAATCATGACGTAGTTTCCCATGTTTTCCTAAGCGCATTTATTTATATAAAGAACAAAAATCGATCAATGACATATTGCCCGTTTTGTTCGAGAACTTTTGCCATCTTTCAGTGAGCTTCATAATTCCTCGTTCATAGCGGAACCTGTCTTTATCGGAGAAAAACTGAGCAAGGTGTTGATTTACAGCCCCATCTGAACCGAACGTTATACCACGGAAGGAGTTTTGAAGAGAGCAAAATAAATCGAAGCCTGACGGTGGAAAGTCAGGCGAGTATGGTGTGTGTGGCAACATATCCCATCCAAGCTCCAATAACTTTTGGCGGGTGATCAAACTTGTGTGTGATCACATGTTATCGTGACGGAGCACGACTTTCTTACGCTGGACGTTTCTGGATGATGGATTCGTTTAAACTGTCCAGCTGCTGACAGTACACATACAAATTGATTGTTTGGTTCCTTGTTAGGAGCTCGAAAAAACACGGCACCCATAAAATACCACCACAGTGAGAGCATAACCTTCTTCTGATGAATACCTGCTTTCGATGTCATTTGAGGCGAATTATCACGCGGGACCAAGACCGTTTGCGCATCCCATTGTTGTATCAATCGCTTCAAAAAAGGATCGTTTTCTCACGTTTAATGAGCATATCGCAGATGTTTATATGCGCCGTCAAATTAATGTCTCTGAGTTCGTGGGAACCCAAATATCGAGCCTGCTTACGTATCCCAGCTTATTCAGGTGGTCGTAAACGCTTGAAGAATGAATGTTAAATGTTTCTGCAATCTCTCGTATCCTGTAAAGTGGGTTTGACTCAGCCAATGCCCTTATTATAACGTGATTAAACTCGATGAGCCTCCAAGACCGAGGAGAGTCCTTGAGATCGAAATCACCAGCACTGAGCCTCGTGAACCATCGTTGGCGCTGACATTCTTCTAGAGCTTTGCGACCGTAAACCTTATGCAACTTTTCACAAGCATGACGGAAGTAAAACAGTAAAATATGCAGAAAATTCACAGCTTGGTCTTCCATCTTCAGCTTGTAAAATCTCCAAAACTCAACCAAACCGCTCAATTTTTTTCTACACGTAGAACTCTCAACTGTCAAATAACACAGCAATAAAATATATGCGAATGACTCTAGTACTTCCAAAACCGAAATAGTGCCATCTATTGCAAAAAAAGTGTCATGACATTTCCAACAACCCAATACTATTGTTGTTGTTATTATTATTAGTGTGCTTCCTATTGCTTTTGTCCTTTGCTCTCGTATGCAGGGAAATAGATAACGCATCAGTGTCACGAACACTTAACTGCTGAAAGCAGGATGGGCTGTTCTCAGGTAGTGCTAAAAAAACCGGTTTGATGTTTGACGTCAAGTACTTTCTTTCCAACAGCTGATAGGTGGACTGTCAGGCGAGAAAGACAGATGGTCCGAGTCGGTCACACTACTCTCAAAGCTCGTGACCAAAATCGTGGGGGACGTGCTGATCGCAGCCGGGGCAGTCGCCTACCTGGGATCCTTCACGGCAAGTTGCTAAGTAGACTGAACAACACCTTTACCACCGTGTACCCTCCGTGGTGCTTCCATCGCAGGCTTGGCCCTGACCTGAGGCCATTGTTATGAAGCGAGTATAAGTCGTTGCTCCAGGGCGATATGGGGATATCAAGGGCGTGTGTCTTGTTATGTCTGATGTCCAGTACCTGCGAATATTGTTGATTGTTATTTTACCTCAGGGTATCTTTTCCACTGCTTTTTAAATAAAACCTGAGGGTTAAAGCGACATCCGCATGGCCTGTTTTATTACTATGGAGACAGGACGTTTTGAGTTCTTTTTCTCCGGAGCAACAATTTACCCTCGCTTCATAACTATGGCCCTTAGATGAACCAATTGTACCCGACTCAGTAGCGTAATCATTATGAACAGTGGATAAAAATTACTCTTGAAACAATTTTTCGATTCTCTGATTTCCATTTAGCTTTCTTTAGAACACAATAGATGCCGACAGTCAAGTCCGCTTGAAACAGACTTCTTCTGCCCTTTGATTTTCATTTCTCCTTAAAATAACACGTTCAGATCTCTGTCGCTCCCCTGACTCAATTATATAATAGTTAAAATTGATTATTTTTAGTTTTGTCTAGCTGATGTAAAAACCTGTCCAAAAACCCACTTTCATCTGAAACAGAAACAAATATAAACAAATACACTGACGTCACCGTTGATGTGTAGGGAGAGTTCCGGCATGAAATGACAGCTGCGTGGGTCGTGCAGTTAGACAAATACCAAGTCCCTCACACCGCCCATCCGAGCCTCGTCGACACGATGAGCAACCCAGTCAGTGTGCGCAACTGGCAGATTGCCGGCTTGCCCAAGGACAACCTGTCGGTAGAGAACGGGGTCATCGTGCAGTTCTCCAGACGCTGGCCACTGTTCATTGACCCGCAGGGACAGGCCAACAAATGGGTCCGAAACATGGTCAGTGTGTATGGCGTCTAGCTGCAGTACGTTTGTATTTTGTTGGGAGTTTTCTCGATTTTCTCCCTCTGTTGCCCCTACTAAATCCTCATGATTTCGTTTGTATTAGACAAAGTGTACAATGTTCTGCGTCGTGAATGTTAAGCTTGCTTTATGTAGATGTTGGGAACAGAACAAATTTAACATAAGTAGTCGATGCTTTGTGTAACCAATGTGCCTCTTAGCAAAGTTTCAAATTTGGTAACGTGAAGTTTCTAAGCTGGGCCTAATTTTAAGTGATTCAAAGAAACAAAAATCAAAACTATCACGTGGATCATTAAAGGCAGCTCATCATTAATGGCACACAACATCACACCCCATTCCACTTTATTCAATGTGATCAGCTCCACCCTTACTGTTCAAGGAATCATCATCATCATCGTCCAAAATAAATTCTTGAGAGGTAACATACCACACAAACGAATTCACTTTCTTCTTGTACTATAACATCTTCTAAGCCTTCTGTCTTCGACAACAACAACAACAACAACAACAACAACAACAACAACAACAACTCCCCGATCTTGTTATCCATGACACAATAAAGCCCCCATTTTGCCAGGAACTATTACGTGACCTGTGCACTACAAAGCAGGTCATGGCGCTCATTTCCTATAGCCCCTCCCAGCATCGGTACTGCGATGTGGGCCGAATGCGTCCTTCACTGCTGACATCTCCATGTCTCTACAGAGGACTTTCGAAAGGTGCGCATGCACACTTGACACAAAACGGTTTACAGAAGTCTTACAGAACATACAGTTCTGACATAGAACAGTTTATGAAAGCGGGGTTGTTTGTACAGTTAGCATCATCGATGTAAAACGGCTAGTTATGACGCAAGGGTAGGTCGTTGACCTGTAGCAGCATGGGAGAATCCAAGATCAAGGATCATGTCTTCGTAGTCAAAAAGAGGCGTCCTGACATCTCAGACGTAGCTTTACTGGAACTGGAACTATAGTTATAACACAGTGGCAACGATTCTTTTGGGTAAAGTAAATATATATGTTTGGGGGGGTCCGCACACTATTTTACAGCTTTGAATACAAGACGCTTTGGCCTTGTATTTTTTCCCTCTTTGCCTTGAGGAAACGTTTCACCTTGGCCTTCCCTGGGAAGATTGCGCTGAACTGTCACAGAAATTATCTTACTACTCCTAAGTACCAATAAATCAGCATGAAACATGGACACACCCTCCTCCAGTTTTGAAAGTATTAAAGCAGGACAGGAAAACAAAAGGCATTCACTAGTACACAAAGTACATACATACATGGAAAGGCATTCATATTACAGAGACACTACCGTCGAGTTCCAAGATTGCGACTACTGGACTTTAGGGAGAGCCAGCCAGGGTCTAACCGTTATAGTTTCAGGTCAGTGGTCCCAAAACCGTTTGCAAAAGTGAGATACTATGTAAACTAACATAGACCAGTACAAGAAGATATGGCAGTTTGTACAGATAACGCATAACACTTTACGAAAATGCGGTCATATGTGCAGGAAAAGAACGACGGGATTGACGTTGTCAAGCTATCGGACAGGGACCTACTAAGGGTTCTAGAAAGTGCCATTCGCTTTGGAAAGCCTTGCTTGATAGAGAACGTCGGCACAGAACTGGACCCGTCACTGGAACCAGTCCTTCTTAAGCAGGCAAACACATTGCTTTACTCTGTTTGCACATTAAAGTGTCTGTTTGCCCCTTTCAGTTTAATAATATCTAAGCAGAACTGCAAATATATTTCCTAATTAAAATAAAACTTTTTGTTTTTTATTTATTTTCCCATAACAAAGTTTTTAATGCTATTGATTCGGCAGTAGAACAAACCGCGAAAAGCGGTGTTATCAACGGTCATCGAACTGTTTCACGAAACTTTCCTGAAAGGGTTATACAATTTTGTTTTCCCTTCATCTTTTGCAGCAGTGTCAGTTTGTTTTGTCTAGAAGGCGGCCCACAATGGTGTGTTTGCCGCCTGAAAGTTTGACATCCCTCCCCGCCCCTTCCCCACTCAGTTGACTGCATTTCGTGCTGCAGGTTTACAAGCACCAAGGCAACGTGGTGATGAAACTGGGCGACAACGTGGTCCCCTACCACAGCGATTTCCGCCTGTACGTGACCACGAAGCTGCCCAACCCGCACTACACCCCCGAGATCTCCACTAAGGTCACTCTCGTCAATTTTACCTTGTCACCCAGGTAATTCAAACTGTCGTATAGGTCACGTTACGATTTAATTACCTAAACACGAGTTTATTACACGCTGTGATGGTTTCTTTACTCTAGAGAAATTTTATTTTCTTAATTTGTTGAGTAACTTAATTTCCTGTCTGTCTAGTCATGGTCCTTATAGGTGCTTATAAATTTGTAGACTTTAATTAAGGGTGGGTAAAATAATGTCTTAAAATGGTTTATTTTGAGCGAATAGGTCTTTATAAATTGCGATAAGTCCTCAGAAAAAGAAAGGTGTTTATTAGTTCTTTTTTGTGAGGTGTTGTCACAGTTTTCTTCTCGCGTTTCACAGTCAAAAAACTTGCAATAGCCCTGTCTGAATCTAGAGAATAACTATTGCTGTTTTAAAAGGTCAAACTTCGACTTTCTTCTTCTATCGGATGCATGAAAGAAGGGGTGCGACCAGTCATTACTATCGTACATTTTTATTTAAAAACTGCCGAAGGAAAAGATAGCTGCTAATAGGTAACTGTAGTTTTCAGCTATGCGGGATACGTTATAGAGCTGAAACTAAACTAAGCATCTATCTCTCTATCTATCTGCTTTAAATCATAACATTTATAGTCAGAATATTCATTTTTGTTACTAAGTGTTCCTAAAATTTTGTGAATCTCAGGTATCATGAATGAAGCAGTGTGGTGTCTGGATTTGACCATTAGGTCCCAAGAAACATTTTGACTGCTTACAATGCATAAGGAATAAGCTCGATTTGCATGCGAGGACAACAGTGATAGGCGGCCATTTTCGAAATAACAAACGTGGAGAATTTTTTTTTTGTAAGTGGCAAGCCATCAAACGAAATTATCACTCCTGGAAATAAGGACGTGCAGTTTTCAACATAAATGATTAAAAGAAGAATATTTCAAAGACTGGATAATGTAACAGAAAGATAACAGCGCGCTGTGGATTTTGCGATGTATCTTTGTATATTTCTTCCATGGCTGAAGCTAGTTTGAAAGCTCCCGTAAAAGCACAAGAACACGGGAACAACGAGAAGCACCGCAGAGCCGAAACTTTTCTTTTCAGCTGTAATAAGAAAATGGCTAATAAGATTGTGTCCCTGGTTATATCTTCTTTCTGTAATCTATCCATAAAACTGCAATAAAATAAAAAATGAGTGACAGATGACCTTCGGTTAGTTTGGTCAGCGTGAAAACGTCCTTAAACTGTCATCACAATAGGTCTCCAGGTCCTTAAAAGGTCCTTAGGAGGTCCATATTCTAAGTATTTTGTCAGACCTGCGAGAACCCTACAGTAGTGGTTTTCCTTTTCCTGATGTTTTATCGAAAAATATTGAAAAGTAAAATGAATGAAAGAAAAGGAGTTAATGCAATACAAAGAAGAAAAACTAAATAAAATGAGGATAGAAGGGGGAAAGGAACGAAGGAAAAAAGAAAAAAAGATAAAAGACAGTTAAAATCTTCAGGTCTTCAAATTGCAGTGCCGATACAAGCTCTTGTTTGCAGAGAAAGATTGTTTATCTGTCTAAGGTTAACGTAGATTGCTTTCATTCCAGGATGATGTAGCATCTCTGTCTGTCTGTCTGTCCAGTGGGCTGCAGGACCAGCTCATCGGCATTGTAGTGGCAGAGGAGCGACCTGACCTGGAAGACGCAAAGAACCAGCTGATCATCAACAACGCCAAGATGACGGCTGACCTCAAGGACATCGAGGAAAAAATCCTCTATCGCCTGTCGGTTTCCGAGGGAAGCCCGGTAGACGACGTGGATCTCATCAAAACATTGGAGGCCTCAAAGATCACTTCCGACGAAATCAAAGTAAGATCAAACTGAGCTCGACAAGACTGAGATAATAGATATACAGTACTGACATTCCAGTACTAGATATTTTAAATTGTTCTTAGCTCATTTTAACGTATCTTCCGTTGTGTGTATATATCTCCTGTTGGCCAGAAGGACGGAACGCTACAATAGGCAATATTTCGTATGGTAGTAGCTTTCAATGCAACAATCTGGTTACCAACATTAAAGGCACCATTAAAATTAAATGTGATAGCAAGGATTAAGGTGGTAGTAATATTTAAAGTCCAACACGAGTCAAACATGAAGCTCAACACTTCTGACAGGCTTACAGAACATGGTGAGCATTATAATGTTTCACCAAAATGACAGGTGGGTCTTAATCACTGCTTTGACTAAAGCACAAGTGGATCGACTTCTTATTTCTGATGTTTTGAAAGTATCAAAGGGAGATGTTTGAGCACAAGTTAACTGCCGTTGCATGTACTTTCTTGTTGTCGCGAGGTAAGTGAGGAGGTGACTTCTTTACGAAACACGGGTAGCGACCAAAGGCCAGTACCTTGGGACTGGAGCAGAAATCTCTGCTAAAATGTTTGGGAATTGTGGGAAACGAGTAAATGTTAATTAGGTGGAAAAAGTGTGTACTCGGGTGAGCCTTTAACACCGGCATGTAAGGCCACATCTTTCTGGAGTTATACATTTTGTAGATTAGTGATTTGAGCGATGTTCTCAAAGCAAGAGCGCAGTAGCAAACTCAGAGTAGCCTTGGATACGGTACTAAGCTTTGATTGATGCCAGTCGTGTCTTCCGTGACAGATGAAAGTGAAGGCTGCGGAGATCACCGAGAAGGACATCGACAAAACACGCATGACATATGTCCCTGTGGCCGTCAACGCCCAGCTTCTGTTCTTCTGCGTGGCCGACATGTCGAAGATCGACCCCATGTATCAGTATTCTCTCGAGTGGTTCATCGGTATCTTCGTCAGCAGCATCAGCCACGCTAGCAAAGCAGGTAAAACGGCCCACTCGAGCATGTTGTCGTTGAGACTCTTTGCATCGTAAGGGAAGAAAATCTGCATGCATAACTGCTACACGTATGTGATTAAAAAAAAATTCAGCTGTTACATTACGTTGAAAATTCGCGAATGTTGGGAGGTTGTTTATACCTGGGCGATGATTAAGCGTTATGATAGATGAGGACGACTGAAGAATACGGGATGGGTGGATGCATAGTTCGACAATTGATTGATTGATTGATTATCAATGGACTCATAAACTGATACAGGACTTCGTTTAGGACGATGATGGGTGATGGTGCCAATAATGACGCACTTGTATTGAAAAGGTACGAGGTAGACTTCAACTTCCCTGTCATCATCATCATCATCATCATCAACCATCAATCATCAATCATCATCATCATCATCATCAAGGTAGTATTATATTAAAGGCACAGTGCTCAAACGTGACATCTCCGAGAGGATTGCATCGATACCATCAGTCATCTTCGTTGGCCCTAGTCTCGACTGATCTATTCTGCGTACCAGCAGACTACACGATGACTTTCCAAGCTGTAAATCTGAACTGTAACAACTCGCCATCTTGGTCGACATCGGGGATGTAATATAGCAGAGCAACGATCCAAGCCATCCACTAACGTCAACGACAGCACAGCTGGATTTTAGTCTTTCCTGTGTGTTTTTAGTTTTTGTTGTTTGTTTGCCGACATATACTGGACTGTGTCCGTATGTGTGTTCTGCACATTTATTACCCTTTCTCTTATAAAGCGCATTGAGACTTCTACTAAAACGGGAAATGCGCGATATAAATTCCCTTTATTATTATTAGATGCCGAAATGTCCTATCGCATTGCCCAATATATTGGCAAACAGGAACTTATGTCAGCATGGTGACCAAAATTTTACCATTGGGTTTCTGTGACCTCAGCTTTATCAAACGTGGTCAATCGTTGGACAATATTTGTCTTTTTAAGAAAAGCCTTAAGAAAGGGAGTAGATCGTTCCCAACTAGCAGGGTCTGGGTGGTCCTCAGTATTGTGCAGCGTTAACAGCGGCTGGAAACATTTCAGTGCTCACTTCCTGGCCTCTCTTTCAGACAACCTCCCTCAACGCATCGTGAACATCAACGACTTCTTCACCTTCAGCTTGTACTCCAACGTCTGCAGGTCTCTGTTTGAAACACACAAGCTGATGTTTGCGTTTCTTCTGTCCGCTCGCATCAACCTGTTCTACGGAACCATCAATATGGTATACAGGACCGATATGTGAATATAAATTGCCTTTTCAATATAATCCACCCTTGTCGACCTGGGTTGCTTCAAAATGAAAATAACTATACAAGAAGAGACAAATCTGGAAATAAGATCTTCCTCTCTTTATTATAACACTCGTTAGACAGAGAACAATTTCTCTAAGATCGAAAAATCGTATTTTAACCATGTTTAAAACTAATCTTCAAGGTTAGGCAATGCTCTGAACAAAGATTGTGTTTTAAAACCCATTATTAGGAGGAATACCGACACTTTGTTGCTGGGGTTACAAGCACACCGAAAACGATGGAGAACCCTGCTCCCAGCTGGCTGTCCACACGCTCTTGGAACGAGATCCTAGCGCTGGGAGCGCTGAAAGCGTTTAGCGCCTTCGTCGACGACTTTTCGAATCATATCATCCATTTTAAGATGATTTTTGACAGCCAGGAGCCTCATAAGTAAGTAGACGGTGACCAGTGCGCAACAGGCCGTAACAACGGGATTAGAAAATGATAGGGTGCGCAGCTCTGCTCAAGTGTGACGCAATTGAATGCTCAATGCTTGTCGTGAAGAGGACGTGACGGGGGTGAAACGTTCGCCGTATGACAAAATGGGTGCCTAACACTCGCATTGAGTCGAGTGGATGTTCGAATCGACCTGAGTAGGACAAACAATGTTTGAATGAGCAAATTGTAACGGACTGCGTCATGTCCGGCATCGTGTCCTGCGCAATGCTCGGCGTGAGTATAGTGGGATGGGGTGCGCATTGTTCGACGTAAATAGGACGTGATGATGTTCGACGTGATTATGACACGATGGGGTGCATAGCTATCATAAGTATGACATGATGTGGTGCATAACGGTCGACACGAACATGACATGACAGGATGATTGCGCATTGTTCGGCCCAAATAGCACGTGAGGGGACGGACTGCTTGACAGGAGAGCGCAATACTCGATACATACTTCGATCGTGCAAAGCTTGAGTTTAGGATTGCGTGGCTTAACATGTAGATAGGTTAAACAAGGATAAGTCTTACCCTAACCCTTAACCCAGGCGCATCTGTTCATAGAACCCAGAATCAGGGGGCTGGCGTTGTTCTGTGAAGGCCTTGCCCTTTAGATTTTACGAAACTATTTGACAAGCAATTATTGCTAGTGGTTTGACCATCAGTATGGGATTCCATTCCTAGTGCACAGAAGTCATCCTCAGACACTTGCAACTTTCAAAATTTACCTTTAACCTCTACTTTTCTAAACGTACTTTTCGGCTCAAACTCTTCTCCTAACAGAAACAGCTTCAGTGGTCTTACTTTACATCTGAAAGTATATATATATGTGTGTGTGTGTGTGTGTGTGTGTGTGTGTGTGTGTGTCCATTCAAGCGTGCGAGAAGAGAATAGTAGGTGGATTACTAAGACTTCTCCCAAACCGTACTTTTTTCTAGAGAGGATCTACCAGGAGCTTGGAACACAATATTCGACCAGTTCCAGAAGATGCTGATACTAAAGGCCTTGCGGTTGGACAAAGTGACCAATGCGATGCAAGAATACGTTGCAGCTAATCTAGGCCAGCGCTTCATTGAGCCTCAGGTAAACCATCAGGCAAAGCTCCAAACCTCTTAGGCATCAAGTTGCTGTCTCACAGCTGGGTAAACTGGTCGGTGGGAAAAGATGTATCTCCGCTGCGCTTCACGGGTATCGAACCTGCTTGCGAACGAATCTCCGGCCTCGAAAGCCGATACTCTGACTACTCGTCTTTCCGCTTTCCCGACCACCGTTTCCAAAACATGAAAGTTCACTCGAATACAAGCGTGAGACCTTGCCAGTGTAATAGAGAACTGACACGTCATTTTTTCAAAACATTAAAAGGGTTTGATTGAAATAAAGGAATTAAAGACAGTGTACTATTTAAAAAGTAAAAGGTAAAAAAAGTGATTGATGGCTTCAAGTTTTATACCGGCTGATCAAGGTAACGATTTCTCGCCGTTTTATTTCTTTCTTGAGACGTTAAAATCCTTTTTCAAACTGCATCAATGGCCTGAAATTCCTGTAGGTTTGTGCAAATTAGTACAGATGCTTTCTTTCTTTTGTGTATGCTCATGTCGTTTGTTGGTATTTTATTGTCGGTCCAGTTAAGATGTGTCCAGGTCTTGTGATCTGGTTTGCATGTTTCAGTCAATCAACCTCAACGAGGTCTTTAAAGAGTCGTCTTCGGTGATGCCTTTAATCTTTGTCTTGTCCACTGGAACGGACCCTGCCAACGAATTGTATAAGCTTGCCGAAGAGTTGAAGTTCTCAAAAAAACTCAACGCTATTTCTTTGGGCCAGGGTCAGGCAAGTACCACATATGATAATATATATATATATATATGTATATAATGAACGAAGAAAACGATATAATGAAAATCCGTAACTTAACATAGGATTTTCAAGCAAATGATACACACACACACGATGCAAATTATTGCGGAGAACCTGGTACCAGTTCTAATAAAGGAAACAAAGAAAGGATCTCTTAAAGTTCAAACATGTTACTAAACTATAGTCTTACGAGTCCTGGCATGATAACTGGAAGAACCTGCGGACAATTGTCGTTTTGAGGATCTTAACAGCAGCTGTCTAGTTTTTGGTTCTTTCCCAGCGCTGTCAGTGTGAGCAAAATATGACTGGCTTTTCTTTTTGCGTTTTCAGGGTCCCATAGCAGAGGAGATGATGAACATAGCAGTACAGCAAGGCAAGTGGGTCTTCTTTCAAAATTGTCATCTTGCTCCAAGCTGGATGCCCTCCTTGGAACATCTGGTTGAACAGCTCGACCCGAATAAGGTTTACTTCAAACAAAGCAGAAAATTTGACGTTATATAAACCTACCGACGCCTTTGAAAACTGACTCCCGGCATGTTGAATTTATGTCTATATTGAATGTCAGATTCATTGAAAGTCTTCCGGCAAGGTTAATGTTTAGTAGCATTCCATTGTTGTCGCTGGTGCTAGCCCCTGCCTCTGATGTCGCAGATACATAAAGACTTCCGGTTGTGGCTGACGAGCATGCCCAGTGAAAGGTTCCCAGTGTACATCCTGCAGAACGGCTCGAAGATGACGGTAGAGCCGCCCAAGGGCATCAAGGCCAACCTGCTTCGATCCTACGCCACCTTCACCGATACCTTTTTGGAGTCGTGCAAAGAAAAAGTATATCGCTACCCTACATAGACAGCTATACGTTCATGTCTCAACGAAGCGACAGAGTCTACCACTATTTCTTGTTAAAGTTTGCAGTTGACCAGCTGCCATCCTTAGTTTATATCATTTGCGTTCGTTCACTGGAATTGAATGTTATTTACGACATTTAGACGCTGTTTAGCCCTCTTCGAGATCTATCTGTCTGAGACGTTTTATGTATGTGTGTGTGTATATATATATATATATAGGTGTGTGTATTTATGTCTGTGTGTTTCAGTCTGTTACTTTCAAGCATCTGCTACTGTCATTGTGCTTATTTCACGGAGTGCTTCTAGAACGCAGAAAATTTGGCGCTCTTGGATTTAACATTCCTTACGAGTTCACAGATGGCGATAGACGCATCTGCATCAGTCAGCTTCAGATGTTCCTCATGGAGTACGAGGAAATACCCTACAAGGTAAAAGAGAGCGCTGCAGAAAAGGTCTCTCCACCGAGAGTAAATCTAGTTAAGTAAATCTTGGGTATTTCTTTCATTAATTTACCTTTTTTGTTGTGCTTCCATATAGAGCTGCCTCTAATTGCCCTCAGTGATAAATAAAGCCTTAGCTTAGTGTGTGTATAGCGCAATAACAGACACATTTAACTGTATATCATTATTAATAGGCGCCGCTTCATCCCATCGTTCTGATAGGTGTTAAAGTACACTGCAGGGCACATCAACTATGGCGGCCGAGTGACGGACGACTGGGACAGACGGTGTCTGATGAACATCCTCAATGACTTCTACGCGGAGGGGGTGCTCAACTCGGATCACATCTACAGCGACAATGGCATCTACCACCAGTTGTCGGACGAAATCGATGTTACCGTAAGAAGTCTTCGTCCATCGTTTTTACAGACTTTGTGCTGGGATATGCACCTTAATCTACGACGGTTGGATGTTAAATATGGAGGAAGATGTCTTGGAAGAAAAAAAACAAATTGATCGGGGAGGGGGAGGGGAACAGGTATGAGATTATTTTTAAAACTGTTGCGCGGAATGTGACTAGAGTACACATCCCTGAACGAACCCGCTTATGTTGTTGTTTGCTGACCTTGCAGGGCTCTATCACGTACATCAGGTCCCTGCCAATCAACGACACGCCGGAAATTTTTGGCCTCCATGACAACGCGAATATTACGTTCGCACAGAACGAGACGAACCTCTTGCTCAACGGTCTGGTCAACCTGCAGCCAAAGACAACGGGTGGCGGAGGCATGTCTCAGGAGGAGGTAATGTGCTTAGTTGAGCTTTTTTCATCATTGGTAGGTTACTAGAGATTTCTGAAATCTGTTTTAGGACAAGCAAGCTTACAGACGTTGTTGGAGGACTGTAACTCACTCATAAACCAGTCAAGTCGATGGCCTGTATCCTGTGTTCCACAACGCGAGTGCCCTCCGTTGGCGCATTACAAGTGTGTCCCAAAAGACCTGTCATGTTCACAAAGAGCTCATACATTAGGTACATTACACAGAACAGAGGTTATCGGGATGACCGGTCTATAACTGAGTTGCACATTCGACACGTATTGTGTCCTTGGTCTTGAGTCGCCACTCTACTATTACACGGTCGCAGGAGCCCAGTAAATGACAGTCAGTCAATTAGTCGCCCCTTGACCGGCACCTGTCGTTGAGGGGAGCACAAGTAGAGACGCGGCAGCTGACAGGGCCCGCCACTCTTGCCTCTTTTGGACGATAGTGAGCAGGTCCTGTACAGGACGACCAGTCTAGTCTTTGACGTTCATTAGCCAGTTCTTTCTCTGGGCTCCGCGGCGTCGACTACCCTCCAAGGTGACTTGAAGGATAGTCTTCAACAAGGTGTTGTGCTGGGTCACATGGCCAAAGAAGACCAGCTTACGTCGCTTGACTGTTGATAGTAGAGGTTCCTGGTGTCCTACGAGTGTGGCAATCTTGTTTCTTACAAAGTCATTGGTTCTATGTTCTCTGTATGAGATCCGGAGCAGCCTCCTCATGCACTTGTTCTCGAATGCCTGGATTCTCCTTTCCGTTTCGGCGAGAAGAGTCTACGTGTCATGTCCGTAAAGCAGGATCGTCACTACCAGGGATTTGTACTGCTTGTACTTGGTAGTGAAGCTTAGTGAATCTTATGGCTGCGAGATCCTATCTAGCCTAGCCATTGCCACTGTTGCTGTCGCGCTCCTTACGCGAATGTCTGAATCCAGCCTGTTCTTCTGCTAGCAGCTCTTGTTGTACTGATACGGTTTTGTATGATCTTTAGCATGACTTTGCTTGTATGGCTAATAAGACATGGTTCTGTAGTTCTGGCACTGTTTGCTGTTTCTTGTTTTGGGAGGGGTATGATTAGTGACTGCGTCCATTCTTTGGGCCATTTCTTGCGTTCCCAGACTCTTTGGCACAGGTAGGTGAATGACAGCAGGTAACAAAGACTAAATGAATCAGACAAAACACTATAAATAAAATGATATAAATAAAGCACTAAAATATTGAATATTGTATAGTGTATTGCATTGTGAATAATGTAAGCAAAGAGCAGTTAACAATCAACACTAGCCAGCATTCGCTGAGGATTAGTAAATGACCGAGAACTTGTCAATTGAAAACCCGAGACATGACTGTTTTGTAATTTACACCCGTTTTGTGGAGGAAAGACCTCACCTGCAGTTCTTGGTTGACAGGTGATGGAAGAAACGGCGCGGAGAATTGCTCATGAAATTCCAAAACCCATCGACATCGAGCCCATCATGAAAAAATACCCGGTGCTGTACGAGCAGTCAATGAACACTGTTCTGGTGCAAGAAGTCATCAGGTAGTCGTCCTCAATCAGAAACGTTTTTTGCAAAGCGTTGTCCGTTGTTTATCAAAGGCGTGACTGTACAGAAAGCTCATTCTGCATTTATGTTCCTAATAGTCATCCTCGCGTTCTGGTCCATGTCAAGTATTTTTATACTTTGTTCACTTTATCATGAACGGGGGGAAGTGGATAGCCGAGTGGCACTTGTCTGAAACGAGTGGCGCGCCGGTTCGATTCCATTGAGACGCAGTTGACCCAGCGGTCGGAAATGGGTACCGGGATTGTAGAAGGTAAGGCAGCGAGGGTGAGGAGATAGGCACAGGCCTCAAATAAATCTGGCCCCGAGAAAAGTGTGAGCTCCAAAGGTAAGTGAGGTCTCACCTTAAGTCTTTGCCTGGACGTTGATGAGCTCCACTGTAGCTCGGAGCCTGTGACTTTAAAATGTCCTTTTCTCCTCCCAGCAGAGGTGGGCACCTAATTTATCATGAAACTAAAAGATAAAAAAGGTTGGGTTCTGACATCCACAAACAGTCCAGCAGGGACTCGTGACATTGTCTTGAAGGTTCTTATTATCCGGACATAGTCAAATATTCCATGACGTATACTCGGTCAAGAAGAGTCTTTAGGTTGCTGGAACATGGAACACATGTTTCAGGTATAACAAGCTTCTAAACACCATACATCGGTCTCTAAATGACCTTCTGAAGGCACTGAAGGGTCTTGTCGTCATGTCGGGTGAGCTGGAAATGATGGCCAACAGTCTTTACGACAATTGCGTGCCCTCGATGTGGGCCGGCAAGGTAAGTCAACACGACACGTGCGACAAACTAAAGCAGAAAGGTACTTGGTGATGAACTAGTCCATAATTCGCGCCATTGTTGCTATCTTTTATTCTTGAGAGTGTTAATATCAGAGCTGTTGCAGTGGGATTTTGTTTTGGTTTTACGTGACATAAAAAAATCGAACTTCTTTTGTTTTCCTATAGACGTGCTGCGCAAAATCTGACGGTTTTGTCTCGCTTTTTTTTTAGCAATGTTAAGCAAGATGTTTGCGGAAGTTAGATTAAAGTATCCTTCGAAATATTTCAGGCGTATCCATCCTTGAAGCCCTTGGGAGCGTGGGTTATCGACCTTGAGCAGCGCATGAAATTCATCAGCTCTTGGATCGATGACGGCATCCCAGCGGTGAGGACAAACAGATGTTTTACGCTTTTGACCTCCCCTGCTTTACCTGCAAAGCATGACTGATATGAATACGGCCGTTGGGAACACTAACCTTTCTCCACAGTTAAAATAATACAATGCCCGCGATGATCGAGACGCAAATAAGCCGTTCAGCAACTTACAACCGATTTGGGCGGCTTGCCAGTCCAATACAATTATTGAACATTTGAAGCTTTGCTGCACAGTAAAATGAGCAATTCTTTTTCATCCTCAGAGCATGGGTTCGATTCTTTTCGTTCCTTATTTTGTTTGTTTGTTTGTTTGTTTAATTAACCTGGGGATCTCTTGTGCGTTTTATTTTGTTAGGTTGAGAAGTGTACATCTAGAGTTATTGGTTTAGGTAGGTTACTAGGGTGTGCGTTAGGGTTAGTGCTTTGATTAAGTATTAGGGTTATGGTTTGCATTTGAGGCTGATGACAGCATGTAAAGACGAGGGTATAGGCATGCGTCGCTCAATTCGATGGCGAGAAAAATAAATGAGGAAATCACAGTCTATTAAACATGCTTGATCAGGTGTTGGAGATTGAACATATTGATAGAAGAAAATCAAAACAAACCCTGTTGTAGTGAGATTGCAAAAGAAGGTCATGGGCTGAAACTAGAACGATGCCCGGACCTCATCGACACAGAAATTACTTGGGGTTTTTTTTATAGGTGTTTTGGATTTCTGGCTTCTTTTTCCCGCAAGCCTTCCTGACGGGCACGTTACAGAACTACGCACGCAAGATGCACATTCCTATCGACACCATCGGATTTGACTTCAAGGTCAGAACAACGAGATTTGCTAATCAAAAACGATCACAATGAATGCACAATTACTTTCCTTTTGTTTAATTTGTCAATAAATTAATAGCTTTTGCTGTCGTTGAGCACACTGCGTTGAAGAAGATAGAAATATATTGAAAACTGTAAGTTGCAAAGAAAGTGTGTATATGTATGTGCACACACACACACACACACACACACACACACACAACTAAAGTTTAGTTGACGTTAGGCAGATCATCTATATAAAATACCCAAAATGGAAACAAACTGACGCGGTTGGTGTTCCACGCCAGCGCTAAGATTACCTGGCAGGATTAATGTGACTTGATACAGTGGTCCACTAAAAGGTACTTTCGTTCTTCATAGGCGATGACAATACCAGCCAACCAAATTCTTACTGCTCCTAAAGATGGCTGCTACATCTGGGGGATGTTTCTGGAGGGCGCGTGCTGGGACAGCGACAAGCAGGAGCTGGCTGAGTCCCGTCCCAAGGAGCTGTTCACTGACATGCCGGTGTTCTGGCTCATTCCAACTCAGAACCGTGAGACGCCAACCACTGGCATCTACGAGAGTCCACTGTATAAGACGTTGACCAGGGCAGGTGGGTGTCTTAGGCAATGTTTAGGCTGGTCTGCTGATGTCAGAGTAGCATATGAGGCTTGAAGGTTTCTCCTAAATTACCTTTGACGTGTTTAATATCTGCTTTATACTTGAAAGGTTTAATTTAAAACTGAGGAACTGAGCAAAATGTAAACAATGCAATAAAATTATTTTGTCGCTTTAGTTTGGGTTCATTTTATCTCACAAAAATCCTACTTGATCTGAAGCTCGATTTAGTTTTTATCCAGTAAAAGCTTCTGTTGGAGCTTTCGGTCGTGTTCAACTAAAAAGGATCGGAAAACGCGTTGTGGAGGAGACTCTCTGAGTCAATGATTGTTTCTTAAAGATGCGACCGAGTAGATAAATTGATTAGAAGTAGAAGTGCAGATGTGTACAGCCGAAATTCCCAAGTAACATCCCTTGTCTAAAGAGCGAAAACTTGAGTACTCGGATGTCTGTTCAGTGTCAGAACTCATAAGTAACCTGGGTGCCGACATAGCTTCGCACGTATGCATTGAGTCCGGACTCGGAGGTAACCATAACTTGTTTGTCCCCAAGGTACCCTGTCGACTACGGGCCACTCCACAAACTTCGTCTTCACTATGGAGGTGCCAACTAGCTTGCCTCAGCAGCACTGGATCAAACGTGGCGTAGCCATGCTGTGTGCCCTCAACTACTAAGCTGCAGGTGCCTGGCAGAGACTGGGCACAGGAACTGTTACACGAAGAAGCGGGATACTGGTTGCGGCTTTTCATCTCCATGCCTCTGATTTAAATAGATTATGAGGGGAAGATCAAAATTGTAAGGTCCTAGTGCGGGAGTCATGCCCAGCCTCTTCCTGTGTTGACAGTAGGGGAAAAATATCTTTGTGAGATTAACGGTGTTGTAAACAATATCGATGCGCTCAAATCAACATCAACAACAAAGTAACATATCACATGGACTGAGATAAAAACGTGCTTAGTTTCAAATCTGAAATGTTAATGAATGTGTTTTCTCCGGAGAATCATGATCATAGATAAAATGGCAGACTCAACAATGCTGTTGTTGACTTAAATGTGTAAGCTTTTGCGAGCCTCTGTGTGTGTGTGTGGTTGATAGAGACGAGTAGCAATGTTGTCATATTTTGCCTCACAGGGCGTGACCATCATATGTCACGTACTTTCCGTTCCTCGCCGGACCTGTCCGCCACATGTATCGTGCCTCCCTCACAGGATCTGACCACCACATACCACGTGCCTCTCTCTTTTCACAGAGTCTGACTACAATATGTCACATGCTTCCTTCACAGGATCTGACTCCCATGTCACGTTCCTCCCTCTCCTCACTGGGTCTACTACAACGTGTCACGTACCTTCCTCGCATGGTCTGATCACCATGTGTCACGTACCATACAGGCTCTGTTAGCTGCAGTCGTCGCCAGCTGGTTGTTAGCGTTAGCTAGAAGACAGCTGCATTGTATTACCGGTGCTTTTATTGCCTTTCCACTACCAGTCTTTTCCAACTGTTGCATCCCTGCAGTGGCTCTCGACACCATGCACCCGCTGATCTCATGGTTTTTGTCCACCCCTCACCATCATGTAAGGGCTTGAAACATTGGTCACTGATCATTTTGCTGCTCTCAATTCTGTATCTCTCTCTATTCCTTTCGTCTTGAAGTTTAACTCTGCGGCAGGTCATTTTTTGTGCTGTTTTCTCCTATAACTATATCCCTCCCTTCACCCCTTCTGCAATTCTCGCTTTTGGCTTCTCACAACCGTTTCCTTGTTTTCTATATTACTCTTATTTTATTGGTTTGCGCCAGAAATTACCATTTTGAGGGACAGGTTATCACCAACAACTATGTACCGGGGGGGGGGGGGGCATTACGCATGTGCAAACTGCGCACCCGCACAGGGCTGCCGGATCCTAGGGGCCGCTACTCCAATATATATTAAATATAAAACAGAAAGAGAAAATAACGACCCAGCAATGTGGCCGACAAACATTGTGTTTCCTGGTAATTAGTACGCTATATTTATTAAAGTTGCAAGAATAAGAGCAGTAAGCTGTATGTAGTATATTGAAAATGGCGGGCAAAGGGGTCACCATTTTTTTCTCTGCCCAGGGCCGCCACGAGCCTTGAGCCGCCTCTGCATGGACCCATATAAGAGACACGCTCACCTCTACAACATAAATACCCGCTCGTACACGACGTAAATACAGACACACGTTAGGCATCGTAAGTTTAGACTTAAAGGTGGTAAGAGAATCAGAGGGAAGAAGGCTGATGGGTAATCTGTTCCAAGTTGACTGGGCTTGATAGGAGAAAGACCTCTGTCCATTCGTCGTTGTCTTAGTGGGACTCGGAGAAGCCTGGTGTCAGAAGATGAGCGAAGAAGTCATGAGGGTGTATAGATGGGAGTCATTTCGGAGAGGTACCGAAGACAAGTGCCAGAAACGGCGGAGTATGTCAGTGGAAAGTTTATAAACTATACCGTATACCATCCGTGACTGGCAGCCAGTGAAGAGAGCGAATGACGAGTATAAGGCCTGTTTAAGACCTACACCCAGAGCCGGCGCTAGGGGGATGCGAGGCAAATAGAATTGCGGAGCCTTTGGAAGCCGGCACAACATATGTAGCAGGACAATAAAAAGTGCTGGATGTCTTCCGAATAATGAACATTGGTTTCGAGGGAGGCACGCCCCTGCCCTTGAAAGCCATTTCGCCCCCGCAATACAAAGGATTAGGATGCCAGGTTTGACAGCTTTCTGATAAGAGGGCAAAAGGGTAGCAAAATTGGCTCACACAGTCAAGCGCAAACGAATTGACTACCCTGAAAAGGAGAAGGGCATAAATTTTTAGAATTTCAAGCAAGTTACGAACTGTCTCATCCCGACGGTTCACTTGTTAGCGCCGGGCCCCCTCCCATCAGGCACGGAGCACGGAGACTTGGGTGGTCACCCCTTGCGCCTGCTCCTAACTTCTGTTGCAAGAACTGCAACAATGTACCCGGATTTTATAAACTGCGTAAATGCATTAGTTACTCCACGGCCCGTGGTGCTCCAATCTCTGTACACAAACAGGAGACTACTCAAGTGTCAAACTTGTGATTTCCTGTAGACCTGCGTAACCACAAACACGCTTGGGTCGAAATAACGGGCTGAAAAATAATTACGGAAGAAAATTGATGGCAATGAAAGGGAGGGGGAGGTAAAGTTATTGCCTTTTCGTGTACTTATTCATCAGTTGACTTTGACTGCCGACTGTGAGCCTTAGGTCCTCGAAAGTTATGCAGCGTAAGAACTTGTTTTGACTCCTGACAAAGATGGAAGATTTATTTGTGTGTTTGTGTCGCTTTAAGTGACTAGTGACCATGCTATCCCCACCCTCTTCCCCCGGTCTTTCCCATCAAACACACATTTTCCATTAACAGCGGCAAGGCTGCAAGTGTATTTGTGGCTGAATCGATATGTGAACAATTATGGCCATAGTTTAATTGATATGTGTGTGCGTGCGCGCGGGTGTGAGAGAGAGAGAGAGAGCTTATGTGGACAAAGTGATAACACCATGCTAGCTGCATTTAGTTCGGAAATAAGAGGAAACAGAAAAGTATATTAAATTAGAGACAAACGAGCGGCAAATATATATATATATATGTGTGTGTGTGTGTGTGTGTGTGTGTGTGTGTGTGTGAGAGAGAGAGAGAGAGAAGTCCGACGGGGTAGTCGATCTCTGGTAAGCAAAGCACTGTCCACGCTATGTCTTACTGCTACTTTAATCAAATCTAGGATGACTTACTATTTTTTTCAGCAATTTTGCGCCGACGCGAACCAGTACTGATTGACATTTTAATACTAAATAAAAACATCAAAGTTTCAGGATCACTGATAGATTTTCAAAGTTTTTTGTGATAAATAATTTTCAGCTAGAAATAAGTCAATGGAGCAAAGCATCGTTAAACAGATTTTTCTTAATGGGATGCTCTGTTTCAAATACAGTGGTACCTTGAGATACGAGTTTAATTCGTTCCGTGACCGATCTCGTAACTCAATCAGCTCGTATCTCAAACAAATTCTTCCCATTTAAAATAATTGAAACAGAATTAATCTGTTCCAGCCCCGAGAAAAATCCCCAAAGTATCGTAAATTCGGGGAAAGGTACATGTTTTTAGTTCAGAAACACACACATGAATACATTACTAATAAAGAAAACTATCTGAAATAGAAATATCATTGTTATTTAGTTTTTTCTTCTTCAGGTCGCCGTAAATGTTGCGTGCCTTTTCGCATATTATCGTCTCCGTCACCGTATCTCATGTCAGCTCTTTGTCTTTCACCTACAACAGCAGAAGCTTCTCCATTTCTTTATGAATATTTGTCCTTAATTGAGATAGAATTTTAGTTTCTTCCGCTTGATTTGCACCTTTGATGGCATCCTTTTGTTTAAGGATGGCGCAAATTGTGGATCTACTGCGGTCGTACATCTTGGCAAGATCCATCACTCGTACACCACGCTCATGTTTTTCTATTATTTCTTGCTTTATTTCGATCGCAACCATTCTCTTCTTCTTCTCACCACTGTCCTTTTCACTCACTTTCTTCGACCCCATCGTAGCACACAAATAAAATTGGTTAAAACTGCGAAAATGATGCAAAACAAGCACAACGCTCGAGATACGACTTAACTCTGTGGGTAACACGCGAGAAAGAACGAGACGACGCCGTGACGATCCCGTGATGCTGAGATCCGAGCGCCCGACGTGGCAACTTCCCGAATTATGGGTTGGCTTCCCGAATGACCGCCGGCTCGTATCTCGGAATTCAGCTCGGATCTCAAACAGGAAATTGGCCCGAGTCGCAGCTCGTATCTCAAGAAACTCGTATGCCGAGCAGCTCGTATCTCAAGGTACCACTGTATTCAATGACAAAGTTTCAACCACCACCACCATCACCACTACCACATCATCATCATCATCATCATCATCATCATCATCATCATCATCATCATCATCATCATCATCATCATCACAGCAACAACAAAACAATAAGGCGATGAAACCGATACGTGTCAATCTTTGCTCCAGGAAAGACTGGCAGTGGTAAAAACGTGACCTTTGTATGGGTCACTATTCACTGCTGTTTCTATAACGACTCTCCCCATGGTTTCTGAAGGAGATCAACTGATGCAGTGAATACAATCTGCACTCTTCGCGGGTATCCATTGTCTCTTGCATTGTATGGTCAATGTCTTGAGCGGTGTCCTAGAAAGCTGTAGTCGTCAGGCAATCACAAGACCTACAAGCAGATTCCCGGGGGTCAAGAACAAATCTTACGCATACAATTAAGGAGGGGGTTCTAAGGAAGTCGCAACTCCTACGCTAAAGGCATCCCAGTAACCTCATCGAACAGACCTGGACGATGAATAGCTGGAAAAATAAAATTGGAGCATTGCTTTTGGCAATTGCTTCTCCTGCCGCCTCGCTGGTTTGAACAAGGAGAGAAAGAAATTTCCACACAGATGGCGCTAGTGCTCGAGGAGTGCCAGAGTAAACTATTTGCTTTGTGCGATATGCTTGGTGCTATAAACAACCCTCGTTTACTGGACGTGGGGTCACTTTGTGGCCTTCTGCAGGCCAGCGTTTATTGCTTGACTTGCTTGCCAAGTCATGAATCTTCGAAGAGAAGGACTCTTTGAGGCCCGGTGATATTTGGTCTGTTTCTAACCCACAGAGAATTGCGTGGGGGCGACGGCAGTGGGTTCTTTCGTTCGCTTTGCTGCACAGGGCTTCGCAGCACCTTGTCAGGTTTTTGACAAACAGATGAATGTCCACATACACACACACCTTCTGGAAAATTGCGTAAAGACTTTGCAATTTTAGATTTTAGATGCTAATTCACCTCGAGGCTGCAACCCACTTACAGGCCTGTGAAGCCGATAACCTGTCATGCCTATTGTAACACGACTGCCCGCCATGGCTTCATGGAAACTGGTAATCATGTCTATACTACACAAGATGGGCGCACGCTGTACACAGAAAATTGTTATAAGCTTGTCAGCTCTGTAGTAGTTGACAAGCATGACGTGAAGTTTGCTCCAGGTTGTAGACATTCACACACGAGGGTGGACCTGAACATCAGGAGATTTCTGGGGAAGAGGGCGGCGTGGAGTATGTGTGTGTGTGTGTGTGTGGGAGGGGAAGAGAGAAAGGGTGAGGTCATGGCGGCTACTACTAGCCTATTTCCTGACGAGGTAGATCTGGACCCCGGTGGGTACGCCGTAGTCTTCCCCGTCACGCCGGATCCACCCCGCGTCGCTGTTGGTCCGGTTCCGCTGGCCGTCGGAAGACAGCAGCAGCTGACCCATGGGGTTGCAGGTGGCGCAGCTGTCACCCCGGTACCACCACCCGCCCCCGTTACGCGCCGCGCAGTTGACGCTGCTGCTTGCGTTGTCGTTGTGGTCGCTGTCGTAGCTGCTGAAGCTAGCGCCGTGCAGGGGCGTGAGGCAGTCCTCCATCCCCGAGGGCAGCGTCATCTTGCCGAAGGTCACTCGGTAAAATTCCTTCTCGCTCGCAACCTTGAAGTTTTCGTAGTACACATAGCTCGCGTTTGCTACATTCCAGTTCAGCTTAAAAATAAAAATAAAAGTAATAATAATATCGTCGTCATCGTTGTCGTCGTCGTCTCTGTCCGGTGCGAGTGACACGCCAGAAATAAAATGAGTTTTGTCGTTCATTCTTAAGTCAGTGCTAAGACTATGCGGTCTGCTCCTATGCCATCCACCCTCATCATACACCCACCCATCTCATGCTGTCCACTACTCGGTGTCTATGTTTGTTATACAGCCTAACTTTTACAATCTTTCTTTGTGTCCTTTCCAACTCGAGTTCTTTTGTGTTTTAGTGTGTGTGTGTGTGTGTGTGTGTGTGTGTGTGTGTGTATGTGTGTGTGTGTGTGTGTGTGTGTGTTGTATATGAGGGCATCAAATTGTGGGTGTGCAGGCGCGTTAGTCGTGTGCGTATACATCTGAGTTTTTTTCTACACGTATATGTCCCTCCAGGAGTGCGAGCTAAGATGGATCCGTTTGTGCGCTTGTGTGTGTTAGTGTGTTAGTGTTAGTGTGTGTGTGTGTGTGTGTGTGTGTGTGTGTGTGTGTGTGTGTGTGAGCGTTCACACGTCACTACGTGCGTGTGTACATACGTTAATGTGTGCTTTTGAGCATATCTGCGTTTGTATGTGCATGTCTTCATGTGTGTGTGTGTGTGTGTGTGTGTGTTACCTGAATACGCAAGTCGTATATACGCCCAGTGGTCAGCAAGTGGATGTGGTCCAGCCCCAGCCAATGGTCGCTGCTGAGGTTGCCAAAGCCGTGGCGGTACTCCAGCCAGGTGCGGTTGAGGCTAAAGGTGCTGGTGCCGTGCATCAAGAGCATGGTGCGCACGCTGGTTCGTGGCCTGCAGTTGACCAGGAAGGGTGAGGAGGTCGCTACTGGCTGCACTAAGAAGTTCCCGTCTGACTTTAGCAGCCCCACATTGTACACGTCCTGGCAATCTGGACAGACATCCTGCTGGAGTTAGAATTATTTCAGATGATGATGATGATCTCTGTACATCAGCCATTGCAAGCCTCACGCGCTTTGAAAAGGTTACACGAAACTAGAAAAAATAAATAAATAAAAATAGTGACGTCTTGTTTTTATTTGTATATTCCGCCTAATAAATATATGATTTCAGCTCTCCCCTTAGCTGAGGCTTTTACAACCTTAAGTATCCGTGTACAATCATGACGTCTGTGTTTTTGAAATCTTTTTGTGCATGGTGATATTGGTAGATATGCATCCCACGGCTGGCACGAGAGGAGTACGGTATTCACTCGAACTTTGAGAAATAATATGTAGTACTAAGATTTACCCAATCATTAGAAAAAAATCCACCCCTGTAGGCCTTAAGCCGATGAAAACTGCCTGACTATGATGACCTCACACCCCACAATGCTTCACCCAGTCCTTCAAACTTAAGAAGAAGCCTTGACAGAGAAAACTGAGATTTTGCCCATTAGCCTTACACAAGGTTCATTCATTCCATCAATACTAAGAAGCAATCACTTGTAATGAAAAACAGTTACTCGGGCATGTAGCCTTTTAGGCTGCAATATCCATCCAATGTATCGATACTTTTATCAAAACATCCTTGTAAGAAAAAGTCTTTGCAACAATGTTTACAGTGATGACACTCGATGCGTCTGCATGGTCGTTCTGGAAATGTTTCAGAAGCCTACAACTTTTATTGTCGACAAGAAGAGCACACACACAGGAAAAGAACATTTCCTGTACGCGTAACCGAAAAAAAAGAAACAACAAACAAAGGGCATAAAACAGCGAACCGTGCAATGTTCCGATGAACTGGCAGCGATCTCCTGTGAAACCGGACACGCAGATGCATTGGTTGTCCCATAACGTCCCGTTGTTTTCACAGGAAACCGTTCCGGCATTTGATGTCTGCAAACAATGACAATCACAAACGGCTTTTACGATGAAAAGGGCACGTCAGCCATGTTTGTCTCTCGCCCCGTCAGCGTCTTACCTCCCCTTTCATGAGCTGCCCTCAGCGAGTATTTCTTTGACAAGAGCTTTGTGGATTTGACAAGAGCTTTTGACAATAGTTGTGGAGATAGAAAGCTGTTACACTGAGCAAGCTTGCTCAACTCACGAGTCTAAACAGTACGCTATTAAACTGAACAAGACCTAGTCCTTAACATGTTTATCTTACTAAAACGACACGTAATTTTATATTTCTGACTGTGATGAATAGGGTGTAAATACCTTCTTATAAATTCTTATGTCATAAGGACACAGCTGGTACAGAATTAAATATATACAAATTTATACACTCTTATGTCATAAGGACACAGCTGGTACAGAATTAAATATATACAAATTTATACACATGTAGTTAAAACAAATTTCAACACTTGATTTGGTAACAAAACGATGTTTAGAAATGGAATACTTTTGGTTTAGATTGTATTATTTAGATTGTATAGTATAGTTTTTCTTTTCTTTTTCATATTTATTTATTTTACAAATCATAGGTCTTTATGCTGGCTGAGGCCGGAGTGAGTTAAATATATAAGAAACGATTGCTCACCTTTTCAAAGTGGACAAGTTCCGAAGAAGCCACCATATTACTGCAGTTGATGGCCGCCTTGGAGTCAGCCAGGTGGCAAAACAGGAAGCGTTGGTCATAGTCAAAAGAGTGGCACCAGGTGACACCATCACACAGGTTGGCGCAGTGAAGGATGCTGCGGGTCGCGAGAGTCAGCACCACATATTCCTCGGCCAGCGCCTGCCCCACGCAGTGACCCGGCCGGATGTAGAACCCCGACCGCACGATGGAAGGGGTCAGCTCGCACGTCACTGAGGACACTGCGGCGAAGAGTAGCCCGACGGCCGAAAGGAGGTTGACTACGGCAGTCCTGCAGCAAGACGGACTGTGGGCGCGTTGTTGCTGTTGCTGTCGTCGCGGCGCCATCCTCGACTGCGTCTGGAGTGAAAGACCCGACAAACGTGCGGGCTGGCGAGGTCTGCTGGTGAAAAGCTGACTCGCGCGACGCTCGCCTTTTTTCGCCGGACAATGAGTAGTCCGAAAACGTTAGCCCTCGGATCAGCAAATGCTTCTGATGCTGCTACAAATTTAGGACGCTGGGTTTGGGAAACAGCTCTAAAAAAAAAATGCGACCGTTCGCGTCACTGCTGCAGATAATGGTTGGCACAACGAGTGGCAAAACGAAAAGAGAAATAAAAAGACACTGAAGGTGATTCACACGCCAGACACTAGAGGTCACTTACAGTTTGCGTATTTCTGGGGAAAAACACGACGATGATCTAAAAAATAAATGGCTAAAAAATGTTTCTTATTATTAAATAATATTAAAAAATGAGTAAAATCAAACACATCATCATTAATCGAGGAAGGGGGAAAGAGAGAGCGGTAGTGAGAGGGGGTGTGAACGGTTATGCCTTGCTTTCGCAATACGTCTGACCTGAGGGCAAGCACACAGCGCACCTGTCGACCGGCTACAGATCCGTTTTGTCCAGATACATAGAGGACACATAAATCTGACAAGCTAGGTCTAGGACAGCTGTCGCAACATTGGCTATGCAACTTGAAGAAGAGTAATAGATATTTGTTTGGATTTGTTTGTCATATCCTTCACTTCCATGTGTTTCATGTGCGTGACAGTTTGCAGGTTTAAGCGACTGCATTTCATAGACTCCAATTTCACACACACACACACACACACACACACACACACACACACACACACACACACACACACACACACACACACACACACACACACACACATTCTCTAAGGTCAATGTATATATATATAATCCTAGGATAAGTTATATAAATATATATGAAAGTTTAATGCTAGTTTAATACATCGTCAAATTATCATTTTCCTCCTTAAATTCATGACACTAAATAGGCTGACAACTACTAACTATTAATAACTATATGATTTATGATTACTTTAAAACCGATTAAACTGGCCTCATGGTAAAGACAACAAATAATGATTTTCAAATGAGGTAAATAAACACAAGATAATTCTTAGAGTAAGAGTAAATCTGACAATAATGAGAGAGACAACATTTGTAATAATCAGTGAAGAAGTTCTCTTTAAGACAAATAATATTTTTTTAGATCATTGAAAAGTGATCGCCAGAGAATTAAATGTTAGCGAAAGCCTTCTAGTATTGTAATAGTCAATACTAAATAGGTTGATTAATCGTCATTATTGAAATTTTTGCTTTATGTTAGAACAGTTACGCATATTTTATTTCTGTAGGTATGGAGAAGAAAAAAACAAGTTTTTAGCGGACTGAGCTGCAAACAAATTTTTCTTCTTCGTTATTCACAGTACGTTACTTCGCGGAGTTCTGTGATATTCACTGTCAGTCTGTCACGAAGCTTTCCTGTACCGAATCCCTGAATGGATGCTCGTATATCGAATAGAAATCAGAAGCTATGTGTCACTTTTTTTAAAAGTTGGGATTGTGAGATCTCGGTATTTGCTCAAAGACGGGGAATTTGTTGATTTCGCTTCAAGCATCAGGCTCCTGGTCTTCTATTGCAGAAGTATTGGAAACCTTTGTGTCGACGTTTTGCACCGGAAAAAACAAGAGGATACCCTAGTACAGCGCATGCGCGTCGCAAGTAAATTTACTCTTCCCACGAGAAAGTCGATCGTCAGTCCCTTTTACTCTGTCGTCCTTCCTCAGTTGATTCAGACGAAAGTCTGTGAGGTTTATTGTTGTTGTTGTAGTTTTTGAGAGGGCACCTGCACGTGCTCTGGAAATTGCACATTAACTTGCGTTATGTACTGCCGAGAAATATCGAGCGCTTTATTGCGCTGTCAGCTCTCGAAATAGCAACCATGAAGTCAACTGGACCGAATTCTGTCTGTAATCGCTGAGGGCGAGATCGGCTTTAGTAATTACTTTTCACTCGCACTTTTCACCACGGAAATTAAGCACTTAAGCCAATGTTTATGGACGATAAACTGCATACATGGGCAACTGTGTGTTTTATTTGTTATTCAGAAACAAGAAACAAGGTGTGATCTATAAATTACTATCCTAGTTCTTACTCTAGAGTTGAAGCTGTGATTCCGGCAGAAAAGAGTTGTTTGTAGTCGGTTGGTGTCTGTAACTCAGTACTGAGCGTTTTCCGCAAACTTGAACGTTCATAGGTCTATTAAGTTCGCAAATTTCTTGATATTTTCCTCTTCTTTTATGTCAATTCTTTGTTATTACAGTCAGAAAAGAGGACCGTGTTCTGTAGTGCAGCTGCTCATGCGAAAAGAACATGTTTCCAACCCTGGCCGATTTTTTTTTAAAAGAGAAAACATGTACTTCTTATTAAACCCAGTATTGTAGATATTATTCTGCTGAAGAATGTCTTATCTTTCAGACCGTTTCTCCATTAAAGGACAGCTCTTAAAGCGTACAGCTGGATAAGAACAGGGTCGATGCCGATGAAAGGTCGGGAACGTGGGGCAGGTACATTCAGATAAGCTGTGAGGGGGGAGTGGGTGGGGTGTAGAAGTGGCGGTAAGACTGCAGATGCGCGTGATTACCATATAGTGTGACTGTTATATAACCACTGTGGGGTGGAATCTAAAAGCAAGAGAGATTCAACAGTTTGAGTATCAAACATCTGCACTGTTAAGTTTTCGTCATGCTGAAGGCATACTTAATCTTTTTCTGCCTGCTGATTACACTGGTGGTAGGCATACTTTGATATTTTTACTCGTGCTTATGACTGCTACGGAGAAAAAAGTGTAATAAATAACTTTCAAGGTATACATAATTTATTCCGCTTTTGAATACATCTGTTCCTTCCTTAAAATAGTAGACAGTTCTTGAGTAGAAAAAATTCGAAGTAACTATAATCTGTTATCTAGCTGTTGGTCAAGCCCGACCGAAATTGGAAATTTAGTAAGTCAGGGTTTATTTAGGAGCACGTGTAGTGTGTTATGCCCGTGCTTATCTTTTCACAACGGTTTCTTCGAGTTAAGGTTTTATTTTGCATTCACAAGCGATTGTGCAGACAGAATTGTGTCTTTATGGCTAAAGATTGCTTTTAGTGCACATCGACTTCTGTCGTTGCTAGACATCTAAAGATCATTTGAAGACTGACTGGTGCGATCCTCTTAAAGAGGAGAAAAGATGGGGACGATCATTTCATGTTCATCTAGATGAATAAATACAAGGGCTGGGGGGGGGAGAAGGAGGAATACATCGCTGGCCCATTCACATGTACAGCTCTGGGTTATCCGAAAGCTGAAAACATTTTTATGTCTTCTCCATTTACCCTGGAATGGCGAGAGCGAGATTTCCGGCTGTATGATAGCCAACAAATGAGGCCATGACAGCAGAGAAATAAGCTCGATTGAAAAGTCTCCCCTCCCCTCGTTTTGTCTCTCTGTCTGTCTGTCTTTCTTTCAAGCTTCTTTTTTCTCTTCGTTTCTTATATTTCTTTTTTCTCTCTTTCTTTCCTCCATTCTTTCTTCCTGTCTTTTTTTCTGTAGCATTTTCCTTTATTTCTTTGTCTGTCTGTCTGTCTGTCCTCGCGACTGTCACTAACCAATTTTCGCAAAGCGTTTCTGTGATGGGGAACTGAAGTGATCATGTCATGATGCAAACGTCACATCACTCGTCACATCATGTGTCACGTGACCATGCGCAGGCGAGCCAGGATAAGGAGTGCACGAGCGATTCGGACTGTGGGGACCAGGAGTGCTGCATTACCTTCGGCCGCAAGCGCTTCCTGTTTTCCTCCGGACACTGCAAGAAGCTCAGCGACAACGGTGAACCCTGCGAGCCCCCCGAGATGTCACACAGGACGGAGCACACCTTCAACTGCCCTTGCGTGGCCAACCTGGAGTGTCATGGGGAAACGGAACACCATGAGGTACATGGTGGTGTCTTGTCTCCCGTGCTGTCTCGTCCATCCCCCTCCCCCACCCGTGCTGTCTTGTCTGTTTCATGTCTGCGCACATCTTGTCCCTCTTACTACCCCTGTGCTGACGTGTTTGCCGCCATCTTTTCCTGGTATTTCGTTTCCTCCTAATGTCTTGGCCGCGATTCTCTCACCCTCCCATCCCTGTGCCGTCTTAATAATCATCCCCGCCTCTCCCGGCTATTTCTTCTCCCCCAACCCCGGCTCCAGCATGACCATGTCTATCCCCGTGCTGTCTTGTTTCCTCCTCTTGTCCGCCCCGTAACGTTCTCTTCTTCTTTCGTGTCTGCATTCCTTTCTTGTTTGTAGTTCGTTGCTGCGTTTTCCTGTCAGATTTCCCTGGCTCCACAATCGACTCGTTGACTCTCTCTACAATGAGTGTCCCCACTCTCTTCATGCCCGCAAACCTCTATTACGATAATATTAAACTTACTTCAAAAAAGCTTTTAATAACTAAGATACCCCATCTAGAATCTAATACCATCTAATACTATTTCTCCTCAATAAGCTGTATTGACCATTAATCTGACAATTTTGCATGTATAAATTTAACTGCACGTATACGTATATATATATATATCACAGTAAGAAGCTGTGCTTATACTGTATATATAAAGCGTTTATGTGTTCTCCCTTCCTAATGCATTAACGACCTGACAAAGAAGAGAGCTCTGCCTGTAAAGGACACGAGGTGCAGAGCTTTAAGTATGTGAGCACCAAATCTTGATGTCTGAGTTCTGTCTAATGAATTGATTTTTTGACGACTTTCTGACAGAGTGGGTCAAGTTCTTACACCAACCCCCACTGCACTGATCCGATAACACCAACTCTCACCCAGGCACCCAGGACCACGGTTGTTTAAGCCACGTCTGCATTATGACATTATGACACTTCGATTTCTTGGTCTAAGGCTAGCTTCACATCCTGCGACTAAGTCAAATGAAATTGGAAATAGCCTTACCGTCTACGATGGTTCTAATCTGATTCTGTTTTTTTTTCTCTCTCTCTCTACACCGCTTCATCTTCGAGGTGACAATGAGAGCTTTTTGTCTGTGAGAATGATTTGAATGAATTTTCATAACATCAAATAAATTCTTGCTGTAGACTGTTATCACCGTTTGCCTTTCTTTCTAATTACTTGAGCAGTGTGTGACGCTAGCTTTACGTAACTTGCTGTATACGGTATTAACCAAGAACATGTCTGTTTTGCAGAAAGTTTAATGAACCTGAAACAAGTGGCAGAATGGAAAAAGCTTGTTTCGATATTTGCTTACATTTATTAACATGTGATCGTCGTCTAGTTCAGAGTAACTGAAATCCTGTCAAACGAGGCAAATGTGTTTCCGTTGAACACACAAATGCAAGCATGCACACACACACGCGCACACACACAACCAACCACGAAGACACTAAAAGACACAGACATTCACGTTTTCACACACACACACACACACACAAACACACACACACACACACTCACTCACTCACACACACAAACACACACACATACACACACACACACACACAAACACACACACACACTCACTCACACACACAAACACACACACATACACACACGGAGTAAGAAAGGGGCTTTTGTTGCTATTTTATTGGTTAAAATCTTTTTAAAAAAACTTATAATATTTTCAATGGAAATATCTATGTAAGAAAAAATAGTTTTCTGGCGAATGTTTGACCCTCCCCCTTCTCCCTTTCCCAAACATTTACAATGCAATGAACGAGTTTTCGCTGTAAGAGTACAAAATAATTTAAGGACAAGAACATATCGACTAGCAGTCGACTTACAAAATAAGAGTTTGTATATTTACATTCCTTATGTTCGCAAATGAAGTGTCTGGTAAACATCAAGACACATCGCCACAAGCTGACGTTATTGTGCGGGCTATGACTTGCCTTGTTTGTCACACCACATGCTTATCTTAAGGCACCACCTCTTGTGAGGAGAGTCACTGAGATAAAACATCGCACATGAACTCGGCCACATAGTGATTCCCAGGAGTTATTCCCGAAGTTGCATGAGAAGGTTGTTCCATTAAAACCCACTTCAATCAAAAGCTTTCTCAATATCCAGCGACAGGGAAAGCGAGAAAGATCGCGAGCTAGGAATGGAGTACGTGCCTTTGTATCTTTATTTCGAGTGAGTGAGTGAGTGAGTGAGTGAGTGAGTGAGTGAGTGAGTGAGTGAGTGAGTGAGTGAGTGAGTGAGGGAGTGAGTGAGTGAGACGAAACTAATCTCAGACAAACTTACTGAATGGACGAACAGATGAACAGCGGTCCACGTGTTATCCCAACTGTCATGTTAAAAAAACTTCACTTCACCGGGTATCATGGTGTCAAGAACACGAGAAATATTCATGCTAAATAAAAAGTTTTACAAATAAACGCCTAGTTTGTCATTCAGTTTCGTTTTGTTCCAAGCCAAGCCTGTCCAGTACCTCAGCAATAATCAAGGCCTTTCTTGTGGCGAGGGGATGCTGGACCGGGTCGAATGGCTGAGCAGCTCGAAGCAGATCAGGTCGCACAAACTTCAGTGACGTCACCTGATGCCTTCGGAGGGGGAAGCGCTTGTTGAACTCGCTTTGCTGCTGTAGAAAGCGGTCCACTCGACTTTGCAGGCGACCTGCCTTTCCCGAAGGTCGAGGAGTGCCACCTACATCCGGGCTTGCTTCCGCGCTCGCCTCGTCCTCGTTCTGTTCTTCCGGTTTGGCTTTCGTAGGCGTAAGATCTTCCGTGTTTTCTGTTCTGGACTGTAGAGGTCGCTCCATAAAGTTTGCAGTCAGTAGATCAAAGGATCTGGCAGTGTGGCTGAACTCCAATGATGATCCTCTTTTCTGCGGCTGATCTGTGTCCAAGTCGAGGTTTTCAGCCTCCTCAGGGTAACCGCCTGTACCTTTTGCCGTTTTTGCGTATCCGTAAGTTTTTGTCTCAATGGGTGCTTCACCTTGGTAACAGGCAGGGTCTCTGTTTGTTGCCGGATGTGTGTCGGGTACGGACAAAGCTTGTGATAGCGAGTCGCCGCAATTTGCTTTAGGTAGAATGGTCTTTCTGCGGTGGCGCTGTCCTTCCACCCTGCAGACTACAGTAGCTTCCCTTTCATCTGCTGTTGAATGTTCTCCTTCGTTAGCGGTGGACTGACAAGGAGCCACATCGTCTGCTAAGGCTGATGTGCCGGACTTTTTGGCCACTGCGAAAATTATTTTACCGTGGCCAGTGACGTAATTATGCGCCATGTCCTCTCCGATTGCGTCTTCGTCCTTTTCGTTGTTCATCGTCATGGTCACTTCTGGATGTAAGCTTTCATCGCCCGTGCAAGTATCGATAACACTAGGGTTCGCTTCTTCGCAGACCCAGAGGTCATCTCTTGACCTTGTCCTGCCTCTAATGGAAAGGTTAGAGGTCGCTGGCCGGGCGATGACCCTGCAGTCTGGCAATATGAGACTGCCGTCGCTGGCAAGCCTGGGTCTTGCCGACGTGGGGTGAAGGCTCCAGCGCGACTCCAGCTTGGTCCGGGCAGTCTTGAACTCCTTCTGGAATATTCGCTCCTGGCGCGCAATGTGCGAGCGCTCCGTGTTCAGACGACACTGTTCTGTGCGGTTCAGCCGGTGAGCCTTGAACTCGGCCGCCGTCTTGTACACCTGCAGACTGAGAGGCCGGTCGTGAACATACTCCATTTTAGATCGTTTTGACCCTCCTTGTGTGAAGGTAATCGTCCAGAAGCTTTTTTCTCAGTCTGCAGCGCCGTCTAGCAGGTAATGGCTTAGACTTGTCGGTCTTGAGCGCTTTGGTAAGTGCGACATCCAGAAAAGCGATGACAAGGTTATCTAAGTCGAACACGTTTCGAAGTCGTCACAGTCGAACAAATTTCGACATATTGCTAAGATTATTATAGTCAGTAAAGGTTTTAGAAATGTTGCCACAGTCGAACAAGTTGTTACTTTCCGGCGAACCACCAACGTTTTAACACTTCATAAGTGAGTTTACATCCTCCATATTCCTATTGCACGTTTCCTCTTTAGATTTATCACGGCCACGGTCACAGAGAACACCCGACTGTAAATGTCTTGTAACCCTTGGGTGACGTAACACGTGGTCTTGGTGATGTAGGTTCTCTTTAACTACTCACTGAAAATTCGGCCAAACGTCGAAGATTCAACAGACATCGAAGGATACAAAGGCTGTCGTTCATTGACGCCGCTACGTTACTACGTTAAAAAAAAAAAAACTCGTAACATTCTGCTTTTACATTCGTGAAAGTGTTTACAGAAATAAAATAATCAAGGCTCAGAAATATCAACAGGGCTTCAAGTCCTTGAAACACAGAATCAGACTAAGTCTTTTGCAGTGTGTTTCCCTGCACTGGTATCGCTCCGCAAAGCGACAACTTCCGCAAAAATGTGTCTGTGGTGTACATCTGAAGTGGTTCAAATATTTATGTATCGTGGGGCGCCACCAGAGGCGTAATCTCGTGGTAGGTATGTCATTTACATAAGACTGCCTGCTGCAAAGTCAGGGTCAAAGAGTAGTGTCTCCTTGTGTGGAGAGCCCCAGGCCAAAGGCTGTAGTCGGCTCCTTGGTGTCGGGGGAGAGGGAAGGGGTTGGGGAGGGGGGAGAGATAAGCGAGCAGCCGAGCTGACGTGGAATTACGTCTCAAAAGAAGCTTAGCATTCCCCACCTGTAAAGGATTTGTATCCTCTGTAAGAATCACAGTAAGAAGGTGTGCTTACGTTTATTGTTAACAGCCTTATATTGTTGTCCTCTATGATGCGGAATATATTACGATAATTGTTTTTTTTCAGATGGAAAGGGGTAGAAGTGATAAGGTAGCGTAGTGATAGAGTGCGAGACACCTAGCTGAAGTTGCTATTAGTCAAGTACTCTTTCTTTCTTTCTTCTGTAAATAATCCACGCGAAATGAACATCAGTATCAGCGTCAGGTGAGGTAGATTCGACACATGAATCCCGATAAAGATGTAAGCTGTGATAAACTTGTAATATTAATCTAATGTTAATATTATGCTGGTAATAATATTATTTTATTACCATAGTAACATTGAATAATAATATAAATAAAAGAAGGTAAAAAACGATGTAGTCAGAACAGTTTGCTGTAGTAATGCACATTTTGTGCCGCAGGCATTATACGCTTGCGTTCCGATGCCATTAATCAGTGATCAATAGTGACATCATACACCTCGAGGGAACGGTGAGGGGAGATGGCGGGGGGGGGGTCGTGGGAGGAGGTTCGAGAGCTAACAGCACCGTTACGGATATTGCGTCACAACTTTGATCCCACAAGTCTGTGTTGCAATCTGCTCTTGACAAACTCTCGGCCAGGTCGGGCAACGCTAGCATTGCAATAGAGAGAGAGGCCAGAAATCTCGCGGACAAAAGTGATGACGATTTTATCACGTGACCCTCCTTGTAAGCCATTTGTCCCTCTGCGCGATCGAAAGCTTCGCAGACGCATGCGGCTTTCAGCGAAGTACCCCGGTGATTACGACACAGGGCACTTGATCTAAGAGCAAGCAACTCCTGGCAACGATCACAACACCTGCCACGGGTCTGAGGCCTTTTCGCGGGATTATCTGCCGATACTTGCTGCTTGCTGAGTCGTCTTCGCTTTGTCCCTTTCCCCGATTCTCTCTCGCCCTCCCTCCTCCCCCTAACCAAAGATTACAAACAATCCTGTCACGTCTAGCTAAAGCAATTTAATATTGTTACTTCGGGTACTTAATACCGGAAAAGACGGTTGTGAGGACGCAACCAAGCAAACAGTTCCAACAGACGTTATCAGCCATTTTGGTATAAATGGCCAGTGGGATAGGCCGAGCCAGCAACTAAGGTTATATCACGGCCAAGTAGCCAGCCATGCAAACGGATGCCATACGCAGAGAAAGAAACAGCGTGTCCGAGCCTAGATCTGAACCTTGGGCAGCGAATCCTCACTGCATCGGTGGCAGGAGCTAGCCGTTGCGCCACCGGACCACCCTCTGAGGCGTACTAATGAAGCGAAAGTCGTTTCCCCTCAGGGTAAAATGGGGACCTCAAGGAGAAGCATCTTGTTTCCGAAATTATAAAGCAGTGTCGAACTCTCGCGAACACTAGTTCATATTTCTTGACCCCAGGACATCCTTTCCTACCACCTTATAACTTCAGGGGTAAAACATCTGCGGGGCTGAACACGTACGCTTTATAATGTTGGAAACAAGACACATCCTTTAGTTCTCCACTTTGTTCCAGAGCAAGGACTTACCCTCGCTTCATAACTACGGTCCCTGGTGTGATGAAAATATGGTAAATGTGTTAATGAGGAAGATGCATAAGACCCGCTACTTATATCGTCCTCTATGGCTCAAGGGTCTTTGAATCCTCTGTGCCAATCTCTCCTCACAGTCGTTGTTGAAGTTCAAACTCATAGTGCACAACCAGCAGGCCAAATGTGACACACGCTGACTAAGACAACACATGCATGACGATAAATCCTTGCACGATCTATGGTTGGTTGGTTGTTTTGATGGGAAAGTGTTTCCACCTAGAGGTGATTTCGCACTATGAGGGGAGAGGAAAGGGGGAGGAAAGGGGGAGGAAACCGGAGTACCTAGAAAACCTCCGACGACAGGCTTTGCGAATTCACTATTCACTCCCCCTTAGCGCTTATATACAATATTTAAAGAAAAATCTAGAAACAACTACTACCAATCACGCATGCGCTCTCTGGCACCAAACATTCTGGGTAGCGAGACACGGTAGCCACGTGTATGCGCAGCAAAGAGAAAAGTCTAGTCTACCTGGAGTTAAACTTAACGGGTACATCAAATCAGTGAGGTCGAAACCGACCGTGTTGAGTGCGGTGTCAAACGTTGTGTCCAGAAACAAAATTTCGTTCCTAGCACGTTTACACTTTTATAATTTCCCTTTCAAAATATTTTATTTTTCTCTCCTTTATTTACAATCGCCATTATCTTCGTTCGTCTGCCTTTATTTTTCTGCTTGTCAATCTTTATGTCTGCATGTCCTTCCTCTGCTTGGTTGACGGTATGGCTGTCCGTCCGTTCAGCAGGCCAGCCTTTAATCCATTTTTTTCTCTGTCGTGTACTCACACGCATGGAAAGGAAGTTGTATGATTTAGGATTTTTGGAAGTGAAACCAACGAACCAAGCAGCAAAGCTTTGCGAGAAAGCTTTTTTTTTCTTGTGTTTCGTTGAGAACTAAGAGAACAAAGGTTCTTTATCAGGTTTTCCTACACTGCCTGCAATCTCATGTCTTTGTTGTCCATTGTTATTGTCTGCTCTTTTCCACACAGACAAAGAACTATTTGCTCAACGTCACCGGTTCATTTGATCAGGGAGTGTTGTAGCTCTCTCGGGTAGTTCTACCCATCTTCATTGACACCATCCACCACTCAATCTCCCACTCAGACCGTCTGCTAACAGTGTTATCTCGTCAGCTCTCACTTGACACTCTACGAAACATGATAAAAGTTGAAGTCTTTGCAGTAAGAAAGAAAAATATCTTCTGGAGATCGAAATGGCCTTTTCATCCGTCGCAGTGCTGCTAGATACTTGAAATGTCAGGAATATGAAAATGCAGAGAAAAGTGTAAAACAAAAGGCTCGCTAGCTCTTTCAAGTTGTCTTTGCTCTGGTTACACTGTCGAAGCTCTCATAACCTACCTCTTCGACACACAGCTCAATCATGCAGCTTTAGAGAGAGAGAGAGAGTTTTGTGTGCGTGCGTGCGTGCGTGCGCGTGGGTACGTGTATGTATGAGAGAGAGAGAGAGTGCACGGAACTTCCATTACAGTCTCAATTGCAGCTAAGAGAAGCTTTGTGTCAACTTTTTGCTGTATGAAAAGATGTCACAAACCTTTTAAGATCGAGTAACACTTATCGACTACGGTTTTGTGGCGGATAATGTCAGTTCTAGGCAATGGATTAAAAAAAAATGTCTGAAGAGGTAGAAGAAAATACAAAATTACAAAAGTTCGCTTGTTCGTTCTATTGACCTCGCCATCTTAAACAATCACTGATACCCAGAGACGAGGTGTCTCAATATAGTAATTATAAATATTTAATTCAAGTATTCATATATAGCCTGTCAATTACAAATTATATTATTGAGAAAAAAGCTTTAGATTACAAAGATTGTATTTAATATGTGATTTGCGGGTAGTGATCGGTGAATAATACGTTACTGGACAGTGACAACAATGCACACATAAAATAAAGTATAAATGATAAAGAAAACTACGAATAAATAAGCATGACAAATTTTACAAGAAATGTAGAATTACGTTTATTATTAGGCGAAATTATTTTTTAAAAACAATTTGTGTGTGTGTGTGTGTGTGTGTGTGTGTGTGTGTGTGTGTGTGTGTGTGTGTGTGTGTGTGTGTGTGAAGGAGAGAAAGAGTCGTATGTGCTCACGCGCGCTTGTATGCGTGGACGTGAGTGACATCGTGTGTTTGTTTTTGTTTTTATTTCAAAGGATGTAATAAGCATTTTCGTTGGTATTTGTTTGCACGGGCGTGTGCGGAAGTGATGACCGCGCTTAGTTTTATTTATTTATTTGTTTATTATTTTCCACTTCACAGACGTTAAAAAGCATAGATTTTTAGTAAAACAGTCTGTTCTCGTCGTTTTCATCCACCCGGAATCACCTGGTCGGCTGAATCACGCAGTCATCGTTAGTGTTGTTAGTGACGCTGGCTACCTGCCGAGATCAAAGACGACAGACAGCCGAGCGTCGAGCAGCCCACGGGAAGTAATCTGTTCTCCACAGGTCTTTGTTTACTTTACTCTAGTAGTGGCCTCCCTTGCCATTGGTGGCCCTCTGATCCAGGATTTGATCTCTTAAGTGCATTTCTCCTTTCGTGTTGCCCTTGTTTATTCTTTGCGCATTCCCACTAGCGTTGTGGTCTCCCTGACGACTGGCATTGCTCTGATCCGGGATTTCATCTTTTTGACTCGTTTCTTCTTTCGTCCAATCTCATTGAGTGGCGCAGCCATACTGAAGTCTGCTCTGTTTTTAAGTTTTGGGAACTTATCGGCTGTTTGCACCTAAATGTACACAAAAATGCAGAGACTGATCAGGTTATCCTATGTACTTTTCACTCGTGTTCTGGAGTTTAATCGAAGTCAGTACATTTCCGACATTGGTTAAACTTAAACAATAAAATACACAACGTGTGCTGCCATATTGGCGGTTCCTTTAGCTATTAAAATTAGTTCTATTTAATTGATATCATGATCGAGTGCTTTATTTATGTGAAAATGATGGAATTTTAAATTATATTTGAAATAATGTCTCTAAATTGGCAAGGAAAATATCAAATTTAGGTG
The DNA here is from genome assembly GCA_004794655.1 of Marisa cornuarietis. Lineage (NCBI taxonomy): Eukaryota > Metazoa > Mollusca > Gastropoda > Architaenioglossa > Ampullariidae > Marisa > Marisa cornuarietis. The sequence continues at coordinate 2,174,204 of SMMW01000616.1, forward strand.
CTTTTATGTGACAATTCTTACAAGTTTTCTCTAAACAACTGCATGATTGTCTACTGATTGTTTAACCGAGTAACAAGGTAGATCTGTCCCAGGTCTGAAGTATATGTACCTTACCTAATGGAAGACACCATTTTGGCAATTCAAGATAATTATAAGGTAAAGAATAGGCAGATATTCATTACTGTGAATTGTAATGCCTTTTGGATTGTATGGGATGATTAAATGAACGACCTTAAGCACATTTAATCAATCGTCATGTATTTTTGGACTACCAAACCCTTTCAAAACTCTTCACGCAATAAAGAAATCACTCAATATATCAACTCGACCAAACGGTCTGAAAAATCTACCGCAAGTTCGAGAACGTTGGCGGAAGCATGTCGAACTCGCCTACCTGCTTCATCTTGTGAAGGTAGGCTGCGAAGGTCAAAGGTGAGGCGCTCGCCGTGGACGCTGCCGCGACGCTTGGCTTGCTGGAGACGAGGGACGACATGGAGATGAGAGCGGCGTCCAGAGGGGTGGAGGTGGTCGTAGCGGTCGATGCGTCCCACGTCCAGTACAAGGGTTTGCCATCTTCCAGAATACGCGTGTTGTACTCACGCGCGCGTGCCTGGCTCATGCGCTCTCGCCATCGGCGCGTGCGGTCCTGCAGTACGTGCTTCTCGATCGACTCCATCAGCGCCCTGTGGAGGATCGGAATAAAAGTTGGGAACAGCGAGGTCACCCTTTGACTAACCTTTCGCTCATGCTAAAGGTTCGCGTACGTAGCTGTTGACAGGATACATGCCAAACACGCCAACGCTGGGCGAAACGTAAAGTAAAGGTAACGATTGTTAGGGTGGGGAGGTGTTAAAGACCAAACCTTCCTCCTGGCCAGTTTTGTTTTTATTTTTGTTTTTTTTTCCCCTCCCTCTCGTTGCTTTGCCTTTCCGCATCCCTCTATTAAGTCGCCCACCCATTCCCAATAGCTGGGTCGACTGGAGAAAGGTTCGCTTAAACCACACGGAAATCGAACTGGCGCGCACCCGGGTTTGGACGCCGCTTTCTACTCTCTGAGTATCCCGCCTGTCTCATTCACAACGGTTTCATAAAACATTCAAAAACTACTTATACCTCTGTAGGTCAACTCGTCTTATCTGATCTTATCATCATAAATTGTCACCATCCTTATTATCTTTCTCATCGTCGTCATCATTCCCATCGTCGTCGTTGTCGCGGTCAGTATACTTCCACACGTCCTACAGGCGTAGACTAAAAATAGAACAACATGGTGATGCCAGTCGTACGAGTAGTTGATTCTCCTGTTGCCGTCCACTTGCAGCTCGGCGATCGACGTGGTGAGGGCCGCGATCTCAAAGTCGTGCAGAGGTACCTTTGCCCGCTGCAACGAAGGAAAGAGGCTGAGTGACAAGTAAGTATTAGGACTGGTCGATGCGAAGTGGCACCCACTTTCTGATCTTGGACCAACAACCAAAATTGGCGAGCTATTGATAGAAATGAGAAGGGGGATGAGACAACACACACACACACACACACGCACGCACGCACGCACGCACGCGCGCGCGCGCAAACACAAACAGACAGAAACAGAGACATCAAGCACAAGAAAGTGGGTGAGCTACTAACAAAAACACACACACACACACACACAGAAACAAAACCCTCATTCACTTATTTATTCTCTCTCTTTAACACACACACACACACACACACACACACACACACAGAGTTTTCCATTTAGTCCCTAACATGTGTGCCCTAGACGATTGAACACCGGTGCAATACCGTGACTACCCCAATGTGTCGTGTTTATGTTACTAATTGCGAAATGTGTTCACTGATAACGATGAATGTTACCTGTAAACATGCATAGAAAGCCTCGTCGGTGACGTGTACACAGGTACTGAGCTCACCTTGAGTCTCATGGCAAAGTCCTTCTGAGACAAGTGTCCGGTGCCGCTCTTGTCGAACTCTCGAAGCATCTCCAGGGGCCGTATCATGCGGTGCCGCATGTGGTGCAGCAGTTTCTCCATGGGAGTGTGCTCTCGCTCTAGGACACGTGCAACATAGAACACTGATCAATAGCAGATAAGAACACAGGTCAATAGCAACTTAGTTCCACTCCATAAAATACTGACACACGAAAATTTTCAATAACTGGAAGTGCCTATCAGCCTGAAAAAATCAGAATGTTCAGCTAAACAGTGTATGCACGTTAATAGCTAGAAAATAAAGTGAATGTACTGATTGTAATTAATTATCCGGTAACACGTACGGTTTTATTTGCAGTGTTTCCTCCGGTCTGAAAAAAAAATGTTGTAGCACGATAAATGCACTTTCAACGTCCGAATAATTCGAATGTCGCTCACTCTCTCTTTCTCTCTCTGGTGTTGACGGCTGCCAATGCTGTGAATGGTGCACTAGTGTGACGTAGTACACTGTTAGCGACGCGAGTGCGAGTCGAATACTTTGTTACCGGATAATTAATTAACCGATTGATTTCAGAGTGTGAAATTTACAGGTTAGTTTTATACAGTATCGCCTATATCTGAAAAAAGCGAAACATTCAGGTCATCTTTAAGCTCCTTCGCCTGGCTTCTCTCTCCCTCACGCGCCTTCATGGTTTCAATCAGGTAGAGACAGCGTTGCTTTATTGAAGGAATATCCCGACGAAGGATTAGCGGATTTTTTTTAAAAAGAAACTCTGGCTTCTATCTGCAGGTGAAGAAGGAACTTCGGACAATGGGAAAGTTATGAAAGATGTCCCTATCTCTGTCTTCAAGGACTGTGGATAAGCAAGGAACCTCTTACCAACTCCATCTATAAAGACAGTAGGTAATGTGCCTCTAATTCGCCATCTCTCCAAGAACCGTGCTTAAGGTGCCGCTTCTCCACTCTACCTCGAAGGACCTTGGGTAACTAAGTGAGGTGCCGCTTACCCACTCTTTGTCCGAGAATGTCGTGAATGAAGACGACACCACCATGGATCAGACGAAAGCCGCGGGTCAGTTGAAGAGAGGCCGCCATCATGTCAGTCTCGGCGATGACTGGAACGTTCTGCCCAAGAACATGTCACAGCTATGACGTCAGCATCAAACAGACATAAACGGAACTAGATTTTGCAGGCGTTAGCTGGATGCGTCATATTTTCAACTATTGTCGTCATTGGCGTCGACTTTTTGAAGGATGCGCTTGGAAGGACAGGGAGGGACAATCGCTCGTCATGCGTACTAAAAGACAGCAAGATATATATATATATATATAAAATGAACGATATCTGGACTTGTAAAGCCTGTACAAAGTTCACTCACCGTGAGGTCCAGCAGTCGCAGTCCACAGCCTGGCGCCGACGCAGCTTCCACCAGGTCCATAGCACCCGTCGTTGTGAGAGGGTTAAAGCCCAGCTGTACGATATTCCGAGATACCATAAGTGACGTCACAGCTGCTCTTGGGGCCGGGTACAAAGTCGCGCTAATTAAATCCTAAGATGTAGCTGTCTTTAAAATGTTTTTATGATAGTAGCAATTTAAGGGACTGCTGATCGCTAGAAGTTATCGTGCGCGACTGTGAACCCGGCTCCATATGATTAGAATATATATAAAAAAATAGCTTCGTTTCCTGTAATGTAAGCTTTGTAAGCTAAAGTAGTCTTCCTCTAGAGAATCAGATGAAGTAGGCAATGAAAGGATTGATGGAGTTTTTTTGTACTTCTAGGGCCAGTTGCACAACACATTTCTAAGTTTAAACACTTTTAGGCCTTAACTCTTTTGAGATAATTAGTTTAAAGTGCACACCACAATTCTAGACTTTTTAAAACTAAAACTGCTTTAAGTAAGATAAAGTTGTTTAAGTCTGACTTTCCGTCCTGTCAGTACAATTTTTTGTATGTTTTTCTGCAATGCATCAGAATGGCTAAGAAGAGATTTTGCTTCTTTAGAACAGTTTTAAGGTTTAGAAACGTGTTGTGCAAGTGGCCCCTGAACGCAATCTTTAAAGACTTCGTAATTTTCATGACTTACACCACCTTCCATGTCTTTGACGTTTCGTCCACAAACATAGCTCTGAACCATTTCTTTACAATACCTGCACTATGTCATGTGTCATGTGACAAATGCCATGTTTAGCTTCTTTTATTTTTGCTGTGCATGGGATCCACATTATTTTCCGTTTTTGCCTCAAGCCATCAATGGGTCTGTTTCCAAGTGTTTGAACAGTTCTTTTTCCTATCCACAATCTGAATCCCATTGAAAATTTACCATCACATCTTGAATATCTTAAGGATCAATGGTTGGGGGAAGGGGTGTAACGTAAGCTGCTAGACAAATCACGATCAAGTGAAAGTGAAGAACGAAAATTAACAAACGAGCAAGAAAAGGGATAAGCATACTCGAAGAGTCTTTAGGGTGGAGGTTTTTGCCAGTCCACCCGCCAGGACCTGTGCCCCGTTCCAGTTGATGCGGTTGTTGGAGATATCGAGTTCGCGTAACTCCGTGTTGTGAGGGAGGCTGCGAGCCAGCGCCACTGCGCCTTGGTACCCGAGGCCATTCCATGACAGGTCGAGCATACGCAGACGTCTGTTGACCTAAAAATTCCATTTCTCTTTTTAAAAATAAAATTAATTGAAAAAAGTCAGTCCCTTTTCCAGTTTTTGTTACTTTTAAGTTGATAGAGAAAGATGCAGGGTGGTAAGAGCACAGGAGAAGAAAAGAGAAAAAGATGGAGATGGAAGACCAGAAAAGAAGAAAAGAGGAAAAAAGGGGAGGATAGAGAAAGAAAAAAAAAATCTAAAGTCCAAAGTTCAAAAACGTTTATTCATAACCATGATGAGGTATCTAAAGAAGTGCTCCCTCGTGTAAACTTCAATACATGTACACAGACAGTAACAGTGACAACAGCTGGTGGCAATGACAACGATAACAATCACAGTTCTTTATTTTTGAGGGTGATGTGATAAGCAAACCAGATGGTCAGGTAGACGGACTCATGACCGCAGTTAAGCACATAGAGGTTTATCACATGTTCACATAAATTCTATTCTGTCAGTAAGTTCGATTAACAAAGTGTAGACACTGACTGCAAGGCACTGTCCGATAGCTGCGGCGCCACTCAGGCGGATGTGGTTCCAGGCCAGCCGCAGAAATTCCACTGACATATTCTCCCCTGCAAATGACGAAATCAATGCATTTCACGACAAACAAACGTGAAATGATGTTTAGTCATTTCGGACATCAATACTTATACAAGTTCAAAGACAAAAACTTTTTGTATAAACATATCCTGCTGGCATAGCTATCGAATGTTTGCTGAGCTTTGTGAAGAATGGGAAAAGCTTTTAACGCAAGGAACAAACGGAAAACAAAGACCCATCGGATGGCCACTGCAGCATACTGTGACTGCATCGATAAAACCATTTGTGCTGAAGATTCCTGCTGGCTGGTTGGCTGGATCCTAGCAGTGACACCTTACTATGGATCTCTCGCGATTGTCAGCTTCCGTCACAGGTTATAGGGCGATGAGCAGTGAAGTCATTACTCCATGTCGCCATGACACCATGGCCAACGTGAAAAAGAAGTCGACTGAATTAGAACATATAAAGCTAAGTAAAAATAAAGGGAAAAACAAAGTGACAAATAACTGACCACTTGATCTTGATAGCTGACTTACTGACCTGTAGCAGCAGCGAGCGCACGAATCCCAGAATCCTCCAGCTGGTTGCGCGCCAGATCCAGAAATCGTAATGAAGTGTTAGTCTAGATTTTAAAAAAAGATGAAAGTGTATAATTATGGTTGCACGAAGTCAGATCACGAAGCTAAAATTTCATCCTTGCTAAACATGACATATCGCAAGTATAGCTTAGTTTGGTAGAGAGTTCAAATAACATGTCCGTTGGTCGTCCTGGCCAGTGTAACAAATGTTCTGGTCTGTAATCATGACATTTAATGACATTTGTTAAACTTATTTTCAACTATGTTTGTCACGACAGGCCAGTCAAAGTTATGGAAGTTTAGGATTTTCTGTATACAAGTTAAAGTATTGAAACTTTTCTGGATATCATTGTCCATATGGTATCTGTAGGGTATATATATATATATGAAAGTACATGTGAGCTTGTGTGCTAGTATTACGTGTTATAATCAACTGTAATTGTGGGAGAATATAGAAAATTCATTGGCCAGTTGTGAGTGACGTTCAAACTTCATGGTGACTCTTGTGACACATCATCAAATATACCCACTCACCATCAGGAGATGCGACAACAAAGGCACCGCGTCCCCACCCAGCTGCGTGTCTGCAACGCGAGAGAAATGAAAGACTTTTACAGCGTGAGTTCAGAAAACAAACGCATTGAAGGCAAAGCTACATTAAGATCTCGTTATACGAATGTCCTTTGAGGATTAATGAAATGCATTTTTTAATGAGTGGTAAGGCTCAGTGCAGGATACTATTTCCCCAAATCTGGGGGAATGCATCCCTTTCCGTTCTCGAGAAAGACGTCCTCATCCTGCACAGGAAGAGATGAATAACACTGACGTCAGGAAAGTACGTGGATAAGGTTACGACCTCAAGGTCTTAGCTAATGGGAGAGTTGGGACCATGTGTTAATTAGATTATTTGTGTATAAACGTGAGACTGCGATTTTAGTCGACAACCGGGATGAGTCATGTTACATCTCATTCACAGAGTGCACCTAATCCTTCAAATGTTAAGAGTCCTACTAAAAAAGAAAATTGCTCAGAAGGAAAGGAACTCACTCAAAAATCATATTTCAAGGAAATGCTTTGAAATGCATAACGGTCTCGTACTCCTGTGACTAGCTCGCAATGTCATGGACAACCGGTGACCCCACAACTCCTTCCCCACTTACTCAAATCTCTGACAGTCACCCCCCCCCCCTACGGGAAATCCCTCACACCTTCGCTACCCCTCCCCACTCTAGTAGTCAGAGAGTCCCTCCCGCAGCCAGACACAGCTGCTCATTACCACTCAAGTCGAGGCTCCTGATGATTTTGTTGGACTGGAGAAGACGAACCACGTGGCAAAGACCTTCGCTCCCAAGGGGATTCCCCGCCAGACTCTACAACGACAGCGAGCCACAGAGTGTTTGACACCTCACTGAATTTTTCTTTTTAAATTTCATTTAAAAATTACAGGTTACCATTACGAAATGGCACAGACACAAATACCAAATTAGAATTAACTGATAAATCTTAACCACTGCATGAAGATGGATTCTTACACACTAACAAGATTCAAGATTGTTTATTCTTTACTCTCTCAGAGTTACTGAGATATTATATACCTATATATATATATATATATTCACACACATTCCCGTCTATCTCTATATACATATGGTCATCTTAGCTCCCTTAAATCCTTTCAGATGAAGCTCCTGTTATGAAAGACTTCCTCACGTCTTACTAGCGGGAAAACTCCATCGTTAGTTATGACTGGACTTTGTTTGACTACTGGGACTTGTTACCAGGTACGACAGTGTCACATAACTACGATCGTCGGTGTGACGTTCCCAAGTACAACAGCGGAAGGTTACCAGGTAGGACAAGGTGACGTTTTCCATGAGACCTCGCGCCAGACTCTCTGCACCATCTTTGTCCAGCCCCACCTCCTTCAGAAGCAGGCGTTGTACTCGCATGTTGTCCTGTTAGCAACAATGTAAATAAACACCGGTCTTTTACTGGACACATGTTGGGCACATATCTGCAGTCTTTAACTCCCAGCTGGACGCACTATCCAACATGTACGTATGTCTGGATTGAGTGTTGTATTGCATCATATCGTATTGTATCGAATTGTATCGTATTGTAATTTGAGAGGGAATTGAGGGAACGTCGCCTTTCCTCTCTGAAAGTTTCCCTGGAGCGAAAGTATCGGCTACACCCTGAAGACTTCGAAGCATACAAACCCCAAAGAAAGAGAGTGTATTATCCGATATTTCTTTACTCTCTCTTCTCCCTCCCAGCCTCTCTCTCATCTCTCCTTTTCTTTCACCCTACTCCCTTGTAGTCAGTGTACGATTAAATAGTAAATATTTTTACAAAGCGCTGCAAAGAAAATCTTCCTAGCCGAAGAACCTCCTTCACAAACATCTGATAATTTCATCTAACACGTCCTTTTCACAACCTTCCAGTCGAAATTTGTAATTAATATGTCGTCTAATGTCGGACTTCTTGCAGAGAGTCAAGAAAACACTACAGTTTGGCGACATGTTATCAGCTGTGACAAGTATCAAACGTATAAAACCTTGAGAGCATGGAACAGTGGCTGCAGCTGACGATTGCCCAGGTTTCTATGGCTTAGGTCAAGGTCGCGGTTTCCAAGTCCACGAAGAACCACAGACTGTGGGATGGCGCGAGCGCTAGTGCAGGCCTCCAGGTAGTCCTGTACTCGAATAACGTCACTCGTGTCTGTTTTCTCTAGCAAATAAATAAATAAATAAATAAATGAATAAAATTCAGGAGGTCCATTAAGATTAGGAAAACTCAAATATCTTCAGCAACTTTGTATATCGACTAAATCATTATTGCCAGGTTGTGCGGGTACAAGGAGGATGCTCTGTTTTGTCAAGCTACGGTCACCTTTCTGCATGTACACAGTACACAATTCAATGTTTGAGGTACGCTGCAAGTAATATCAAGAGAAAAATCATTTTCTATACTTCCCTATAATTCATTTGTCAGCTGATCTGATCAACTAGCCATCCAATTTAAAAGAACTAGCAAAACCAAACCACACAACACAAGAAAAAAAAAGTAAAGTGTCATTGAAAGACCCAGCCAATCCATCTACCCCGCCCTCGGTCTGGCGGACGCGCCTTACCAACGACTTTCTCGCAGTCTAGGTCCGTATCATATTCTGCGTCAGAATCCGAGCCGCTTGATGTTAGGTCTGTCTCGGGCGTGACCCCTTTGATCTCTGGGCCTGCAAAATCAATAGCTGGATTTCCACTTGAATCACTTCCGTTACCTTTATTTCTCTCCCGTAGTTCTACAGTGTCAGCACAAAGAAAGAAAGATCTAAGTAACCATTTTTAGTTTTCTCTCTCTCTCTCTCTCACTCACTCACACGGTCTCTCTCATACATTGACAGACTGGATCTTTTTTTTTTAACCTGCGGGAACGCATATATTCTCTGCCGAAAAGAAAGAAAGAAAGAAAGAAAGAAAAGAAAGAAAGAAAGAAAGAAAGAAAGAAAGAAAGAAAGAAAGAAAGAAAAATGATAAAAGAAATACGAACGAACAAACTAACGAACAAAAATGAATGAAGGAACGCACTAATGAATGAATTTCAAACTTCGGTGACTGCCCGTAGTCTCGTAATGTGTTTTGCTTGCCGGTCTCATACAATACTAAATGAACACGACACGCGACAAGGTCTTAAAAACCGACACAAAATCAATGGATTTTGCAAAAACGTATAGATTGTGTCTTCACGTAGCCAGCAGCCGACCCTGTGGGGGCGCGACCACCCGAGTGACTTTCTACATTACCCTCGTCACGCTTGGCGCCACCGGCCTTTCCCAGCTCGGGTGCAGCACCATGTCGGCCAGTTGTTCTCTTCAATGTTGTTCTGCTCAGCGAAGACTTTTACAAAAGCTTTTTCAAGCTCTTATAAAAAATTTAGCTCGCAAAAAACGGGCGCACGCTAGAAAACTCTGCCGAGGTTGTTGCCGGGGATGTTTTCAATGAGCTGCGGTGGCACTGCTGACAGGGGCAACTATAGCCGCGTTGGTGGAGGCTTTTTGCTTGAAACGGATTTGAGCGAGTTTGTTATGTTCTGGGTATTGATTTGACGGGTCTCTTAATGCTGTTAAATAAGATTGAAACACATTGGATAATGTCTATGTAAATCAACAGCCAAACTAATAGACAAAGACAAGGATTGATTTTTTTTTAAAGAGTGTATTAAGATGGAACAGTTGTCTCCACGTGAAAATCAAACAAACGATTTGTATATAAATTAAGAGTGAAGAGAGAGAGAGAGAGTGTGTGTGTGTGTGTGTGTGTGTGTGTGTGTGTGTGTGTGTGTGTGTGTGTGTGTGTGTGTGTGTGAGTGAGAGAGAGAGAATACATTGAAAAGCGTTCCTTTGTGTGCTGGGTGGCAAAAGGTACCTTTGTCAAACGCCATTACTTCTTGTTCGTGACCCTCGTCTGCCATCTGATCTCTCATCTTCTCGTCCAGACTGGATTGTGACGACATGTAGTCTCGATGACTGGTGCTGGACTGCCTTCGTCACCAAGACCGCTCCTCCACCATCTTTACAGCACTTTTGAGCGATACATATCATGATTATGCTTGCAGATCTTTTAGAGATCATTATCATCTTAATGATCGTCTTTATAATCATCCTCGTCGTCGTTGTTTATTTTTTTTCATCGTTATGGACTCAAAATGCAAGCACCACTTTGTAACGTGTGCACGCATTCCGTTGTGCGGCTTACGTAACACAGTTTTCCAAATCGTCTGCCCCTAGCCGGTCTGACTTGTCTCAGTCGTTATCGATGTTCTAAAGACGAAATACAAGTTTTAAAAAATAGAGAAAGATCGAATCTGGTCACTAAGCATTTAAGTATCCCATGTCTCGCAAATATTTGAACAATCCTCCGACAAGTGAGTGAGGACATGGTCGATCTGTAGACATTGTTCAAGGTTTTAAAACCGCGAAATACCCTTGTAACCTTCTGTAACCCGTATGAGCCTGTAGAGTTGCACAAGCATTGCTAATACAGACTGTGGGACTCTCCTAAACGGTTTAACCACACATAAAGAATGTTTGTGTGTATATTTAGCATTACAGATACTCTCATGACGCTTGTGAAAAACTGATTCACAAGGAACCTCATTAATCTGTAGCACTCAGCTGAAAAAACCTTAGAATTATTTTGGAGGTTGTAGGGGATGCGAATCGTGACGAGCAAGTAGAACATATATAAGTTCATTTTATTTCTGCATTTTTCAACAATTCGTATAATTTTCTTGCCCTACAGGAAACAAGTCTGAAATGTGTGCATGGTGGATTACTGGATGACAGTGTTTTATTTATAACAAAATATGTCCCTTATCCCTGTTTTTCGTGGAGTAGTATGAATAAATACTTCAACTTAAACGTATAACATTGAACTTGAGTTTTGTTTCCATACTGTTTCACCTGAGCTTCTTTAGTATAATACGCAACACATCTTTCACGAAATTTTGTTTGAACGAGAGAAAAGATTAATGTGCTCTTGAATTTCAAGTTTCCTGATTGACAAAAAAGCTATGTCTTGAATATATCACTCGTTTTAGCATGGGAAGGATTGACAAAAATAAAGATAAAATTATAAACGAATTTTTACCTGTGTTCTGGCTTCTCTGTTCTCTGGTTCATCCGTTTGACCTGCGTCATTAGTTGCCACGGACAGCAGCAGCAGCAGTAGCAGCAGCAGCAGAAGCGGTACTGTACTTCATGGGAGACAACGTAAGCCAGACAATAGCAGGGGGGTGCAGCAGGACGCAAGGACTGGGCAGTAAGCATGCGGCAAGCGGCGAATCCACGGCAGTGATGTCCTGTGCGGCGTTTGTCATCTCGACGCAGGCGCAGTGGATGATCAGCTTCGACAAGTGACTGTCTCGTGGACAGGCCGCCAACTGCTTCGATCTCAACAAAGAACACGGAGGACTCAAGTTCGTTCGCGAAGCTCTCTGGTGTCTTATAATCCCCCCCCCCACCTGTTCTAGTTCTGTATCTTCTTCTTCAATTCAGTCACACGCTGACCTAAGGACCTACTCACCCGTTTACCCTAGGCACCGGCGAAGCAAACGGTAAAACGCTTGTCGCCAAGACAATGAAACGATGCGTGGGTTGTGGTGTCAGAACACCCGTACAATTTCTGTCTGGGGTGGGTGGGAAGAAATCTTAGGTAGTTCGCGAATATGTAGCGTTAACTACATTATTATCAGTGTATGTACCCATATACCCCGTTTCTTATCGTCACTCAGATACCAACATGTGCAATTTATGGTTGGACGACTGGTCTGTGTAAGAAAGGTTGCAAAAACAGAAGGCGTGTGTGTGTGTGTGTGTGTGTGTGTGTGTGTGTGTGTGTGTGTGTGAGAGAGAGAGAGAGAGAGAGTTGTTATGATTTGAATGATGGTGAATGAATTTGTAAGACGCATTTGATGCCTACTGATCAATGTATGATCGTGTGGCTTTATGCCTTGAGTCTGCCTTTGTTGGTGGAATAAGGTGCTCTATAAATATACTTTTTTAATTTTGAGAACTGACTTCTTGAGTCAAATGGGCAGATTGTTTTGTACAAAAGTCTCTTGTCGTTAAAAAGATAAATAGAAAAAAGTACTGCATTTTCAAAGATTTCAATTTTTTTCTAAATCTGACGAAAAATTCCCAATGCTGATTTTGCTAATGGATGTCCTTGGATATGTCTGTTAACTACAACCAGTGGAAGGATGTGCACAATCTCATGTGTACCTGTACTGTGAACACCTCTAATGACCTGATTAACCAGAAAGGAAATTACAAAAGAAGGCAGAAGAACAAGAAGAAAGGAAGAAATCGAAACAGTGATGTTTGACGACTGGAATGTTCTTGAAGCTTCGATTTGCTGGTGCTGACAATTTCTCTTGTCTCCTACTTTATTTTTCTTTACCGAATATTTTTCTGTTTAAAATTGTAACTTTAACGTGGATACAATAATTGAACAGCTTTATATCCAGAAAAAGCGCCTTGCTATTTTGATTAGCTGTTGCAGTAGAAATGATCTTACTGCAGAAACTGTGTAACCAGCTCCCTGAGCCTAAAAGAAATCTTTCCTATGAGAAAGAGCAAGACGATTCGCTGTAACTGCAACTTGAGTGTGTGCTGTGGTGGCTCCTCAACGCGCCTCTGGAAAAAAAGACATCGATACTTTAAAAACAAATTCTCAGGCACACAAGAACCGGTTCTGGTCATGACATCATGCGTGAGTCTTTACCGTTTTTACTGTCCTGAATGTTTTACGGATTTTTTAAATCGCATATTGATTGCTTTTGTTCCACTAAGACGAGATGTGCAATGTTCTCAAGAGATTAAGTTGGGTTCAGTGCAATATATCGTGTCCGACGACGACGACGACGATGATGATGTATAAATATACCCTTTCCTATTCCCAAAGTCTCAGCCTATGAACATCATGAGGCACACAAGGAGATGCAAAGCCCTGATATTACAGACATTTACATAGCTTATGTTGTCAAGACTACATCCTATAAGAGAGATGTAGGAACCATCTATGGTAATTATGTATAACCAGTTGACATTTGTGACGTCACAATTAATTTGACAGTTTTTCTTGCTGGGTGTTGTTTGTACTTTGTAGGCTTAATTCTAGAGAAAAGAGGAAGGAGGGGCCTGGGACCTGAACCTAGACTTTGGACAGTAAACCCAATTTGTTTGTCTTTTAATCTGCGCTCTTTTTAAATTATATCTTCAGCTGGGGATGCCCGAAGTAAAATTTTAATCGGCTGATTACCAAAAAAAAAAAAATAAAAATAAATAAATAAATAAAAAAGCAAGAGAAACAAACAAAAAACAAAACTAAACAAATCACAGGATAGTTATCTCACAGTACATTTTTAAGCACTAACTTTAATGTTAATGCCAATAGACGGGAATGGCCCGTTATGTTGTCATGGTCCTCATCTGGATTCCAACATATATAGGATCTGTCGAAATTCTGTATTTCGCGATTCACTCTGCTGGTACACAGCTTAGAATCTCATCTTAAAAGTCCAGCAAAGTAGTTATTGCTCTCTGTACACCACTTCAGCAATCGTTATGCAGCATCCATAAACCATCTATACGCTATAGCTTTCCGGCTGTCAGATATTTCTGCGAAGACATGACAATGACTCGGAGTACTTTGTCAGCAGAATAAAGCGTAAAGCACTCTTTCATCATTCCTAACTCCATAAATTGGTTCCATTTACAAGTCATACGTGGAGAATTACTTCTCCCATCCGCTCTTTCATCTTCGAAGTTTTAAAACCACAGACCATAGAAGTCTGTGTAAAGCCACAAGTCTACGTACAGTTAGTGCATGTAGCAGACGATGAAAGGGAAGCTACTCTTTCGAATAGTTTTAACGAGAAGGGACGAGAACAAAATGGCAGCCTCCATGCACACGCTGGTTATGGGCACCTCAAGGATATTATTGCCAATGTTTAGACGTTTTCACCGCATAATAAAGCCAAATAAACGACATGTTTGCAACACTAGCGATGACATAAATACAGAAAGGAAACAGGTTTTTGCTGTTCAGGTTTTTCTTTATGTATATATAGTGGAGTGTGTCAGTGGATAGTTGTGTTTCTTCATGCATGTATACCATCGTATTTACATAAGAACTTTTCTGGCAGTTTGCAGAAGTTCCTCCAAGATTGTTTTCGGGAATCCAGCCAACGGGCATTCCTCATATTGGAAACTACATTGGGGCAATTAAAAACTGGGTTATGCTTCAAAAGAAATACGACAGCGTCATTTTATGTATTGTAGATCTCCATTCCATCACAGTACCTCAAGAACCTAATGTGCTGCGGTAAGGGAAAACTTATGAATATCACATTCAGTGATCAAGTTTAGATAATTAAAAATACTGAGCTATTAAAGAGTGCGATAGCTGAATGGTAGAGTGAGTGTGTAATATATACAAATGTCAGAGAAGGAATCAGAATGAAAATAAGGAGAAAAGTGGCTAAACGAACCTGCAATCATCACTGAAGCAAACAGTTTTGTATTAATGTGAATTAATTTAAGTTCCTTTTTATTATTTTATGGACAGTTGCTGTTGTGATTTGACTTCGATTGTATTTGGTTCTTTTGTGGTCAACACAAAGTCCTACGTATTCTGTTATATGTTGCCTTTTCATCATAAATGATTTTTGTTTTCTTGTCTTTTATAGGCAGAATATTTTAGACATGACTGCTTGTCTTCTGGCATGTGGAATAGACCCTGAAAAAAGCATACTGTTTTGTCAGTCACATGTAAGTGGAACAAGATCATTACTCAAGTGTACAAAATCCACATATACATACCATGACAAAATTACTATAACAAACATCACACCTGCATGCATATGTGCGCACACACACACACACACACACACACACACACACACACACACACACACACACACAAGTATTTATTTCCAGGAAACTGAAGACATGCTCTTGAAACATACATGCAAACCAGGAACAATTCCTGGTTTCCTAAAGTAAAATTTACAAATACCAGTTGTTGTTATATAAAGCGCAACCTGGGCACAGTCCCCAATGAACACATATCACCACCTCTTCTACCAAATTTCACAAAAAATGCAATTCTTCTCGCAGAGAAAAGCACCAAAACTAGGAAATTAATGTGCATCCTTTAGTCTCCCTGATCCATAATAGGCACATTAAAAGCTTTGACTCCCACAATTAACCTAACCTTAATCCTATACCTAGCTAACCTTACAAATATTTTTTTTTTATTGATGTGCCCTTGATACTTTGATATTTAAAATTTTAAACCACAAACTTACACAAAGGAATGAACTAAGCAATATTGCATTGTTTTGATTATTTTTATCTTGTGTGTTAATGCCTGAGCCGTGACTTAGAACAGTGGTAATTTTATATTATGGTTAGGTGCAGGAACATGCTGAACTGGCCTGGTTACTTGGGTGCTTGTGCACTCTACCACGACTTCAACATTTGCCTCAGTGGAAGGTTAGATTTTCCCTCATTTCCATTTTTTTTATTCTAAAAAGCAAGAAAAAAATATATTCACTCTTGAATTTCAAGCTGAAAGCATAAAGAATGATTAGCCATCATGTAAATCTCAGACACATAAGAAGGTAGTGTGGCATACAGAAATGCCATCATTTCATGCTATCTTTTTTTGTGTGCAGGAAAAGTCACAGAAGATAAAGGAACCAGGGCTTGGTCTTTTCACATATCCAGTTCTTCAAGCTGCTGATATTCTTCTCTACAAGTACAGAATAAATCTCCATGGTTCCTTTGATTTACTGCGAAGTTATTGTTGTAAATTGTTTTTTCACAATTGGTTTGCTTAGGATAATGTTAAATAAATGAGAATATTTTTTTCAATACTCAGTTATTTCTTTTTTTTCTGTTTCATGTTCTTTTGGTATCTACTAGATTTGTTATCAGACATGACTAAATATTACTGGTTTAGTTGATATATCTAAATCAATGAAGGATTTGTTTAGGGATTTTGTTTTATCAAGCATGTTACGTGCAACACACTTTGTTTAGGGCAACTGATGTGCCTGTTGGAGAAGATCAGATTCACCATATAGAGCTGACACGTTACTTGGCGAAGTCCTTCAATCGCAACTTCAGTACCATATTTCCTCGCTGCACTGCTCTGACCGGTCAGTCGAACAGAGAGCAAAGATAACTTTTAGTGTTTTAGCTGAGCATCAAAGTTATATATATATATACATGATTTTAGTTTATTGCTCCTACTGTCACCCTTTATAAAATGTGAGTTAAAGCGGACAAGTTTTGTTTGTTAAAATGCTTTGTCCTGAAAATGCACATGATTATATTTCTTGAAACAAGGCATACAATTTCAGCAGCTGTTTTATATATATTTATTGAAAAAAGTTATTTGATATCTGAATAGCATTCAGTATTGAGTCAGAAAAAATAGTAACCTTAAAATTTCAAAACTAGGCAGAATATACGCAAATTAATTTCTATAAATGAATATAATGGTTAAAAGCCTTGTAGCTGCTGTATTAGACTTAACATGCAGATTTTACTTTTTGCCTGTTTTTATTGCAGGTGAAACCCCTAAAATACGAAGCCTTCGTAACCCAGAAGGGAAGATGAGCAAGTCTGACCCCAATCATTTGAGTCGAATAGAGCTAACAGACTCACCAGAAGATATTACCGAGAAAATAAAGAAAGCCGTGACCGATTTCACCTCAGATGTCACATATGACCCAGACCACAGAGCAGGCGTCTCAAACCTTATTGACATTCACATGGGTGTGACTGAACTTTCTGCTGAGGAGATATGTGAAAATGCCTTTTTAAACGCCGTTGATACTGGGATGTACAAAGCTACAGTTGCTGAAGCTGTGATAGAACACCTCAAGCCCATCTCGGAATCTATACAAAGGTTGAAGAATGATCAAGGTCATCTGGAGAAGGTGTTAAAAACAGGGCAAGAGCGGGCACAAGTTATTGCTCAGGGCACAATTATAGAAGTTAAGCAGGCTATGGGGCTAAGATGATGCAAGTTAGGTCTCAATGGTGACACTTTTGGGATAAATTTCTTTCTCCAACTGGTAATTAAAAGGTTGAAATTTTTTATAAATTAGGTAAAAAATACATGAAATCTTGAGTAAAGTGCTGTATAATGTATCAACAAATATTTGATTAGACAAAACCTGTTCATACGATTGTCAGTATTTCTTTTAAAACCTTAAGAGTCTTCCAGAAAATAGGAGACCTAATCAATGTGCTTGAAATCTGAAATTATAGTGGTATCTCTTTTTATGTATAAAAATTGTTCACGTTATTATATATAAATTTTGACTCGTGTGTGTGTGTGTGTGCGCGCACTTGTGCACGTCTTTTATGGTGAACCAAAAACTCAAGTTAGGGTTGGGGCGAGAGATTATTTTAGGGATAAGGTAATCTAATTGTGGGGTTGGATTAGGATAATCTATTGGTGGGGGTGATTTGGGGTTAAAAAGGGGAGAAACTTTTTTTTTTGCTGGAATTGTGTGGTAAGAGCTGGAAAATTAATAGATCTAAGAATTTCTTTTTTGTTGGGGGGGGGGTGGGAGAATGGGGAAACTGTGTGAACCAAAGAAATCCTCTGTTGTCAAGTATTTTAACAGGTACAAGCATGTATAGTTCTTCGGTTCCCTTTAATGACAGAACTTTGTGTGTGTGTGGCCATGCTCAAGAGAAGGAGAGAGCGAGGGATAGTGGGAGAGAGATATAAAGTGTGGGAGATGTTAATGGAAAAATGATATCACAATAAATCAGTGAAACAATATGGAGGAAGACGAAAATAGAACAGCTTGATGCCACACATTCATGAGCCGAGAAGTTCAGAAGGGAATCAACTTTGACACAACGTTTCCCTAGTGAGAAAATGCTCTCTGCACGCAAACAACGAGTAGGTCACCGAAAGTGAACTATGAAACAGACGGTTGGGCCGCAGCCTTGATTTTTATTCCATCGTTGCCAGATCTCTACATTTTGCCAGCAGAGTTAAGTTCGCCTTCCTGTGAGGACCAGAAGGCGTCGCAGTCTGAACAGACAAACCTTGGAGACGGACAACGCTTGATGGCTCCTGTCAGATGACTGGCTGCCGTGTCGCCGTGGTCGCTGCTGCACTGCTTCCCCCTTCCCCCATTTCTCCACCTCACCCTCCAGATTACAGTTGTGCGATCATCTTGCGTTTGCGGGGCGACTTCCTGCGGTTTCGGTTGCCGTTGAAAGTCTCGGAGGGCTGCGTCTCTCCGTCTGCGCAACACAGAAAGAGGTTTCCTGTCTTGTGAGCGCAGCTAAAGAGAGGAAACATGTTTGCCAGATAATATTCAACACGCAGCATGCAAATTTGTCCATTAAAGTCATCTTTGTCGTGGTACTCACATTTTTCATCGGGGACTTCCAACTCATCATCACTACCACAACCACCACCCCCACCACCATCACTAGCTGGAAAACCTCGACTACTGGGAAAGGTGTTAGAGCTCACATTACATTCACTGTTAGTATCATGATGCTTACAGTGTTTAAGATTTGTGTTTGGGGCCTCGATGGTTGTTGGCAAGACAGGGCGAGTGTAGGTGTGGGAATTCGGTGGGTACGCAGGGGTGGAAGAAAAAAGATAAGCAGGCTGCTGGATGAGATGTGTCAAGCATTGATGTATTACTAAGCCTTTGTGGACAAACGTAGCTTTATTATCTTTGTTTACTGGCACGTAACGTGCCAGAGCAAGGTGCCGTGACACTAACTACCGTGTTCCCACGGTCAGCACAGGCAAGAAATACAGGTAGCTTTCACAACATAAATCGACAGCATGTGCGCGCGTGCGTTTGTTCTTTTAAAGGAGTAAAGGATGTTGGAACGAGGCTAGAAAGTTGGGCGAATGAGCAGAAGACCAGTCACAGACTGGTGACAAGCATCACAAACTGAAAATACATATTAAATATCTCCATTCGACTGAGGAAAGATTTTCCCACACCTCCTTAGTGGGGTCACAAACAATACTCCAGTCTTGCTCGAGACGAGAAAGTGAAAGGAAGCATGTAGTCATGAAAAATTTGGTTTTTCCTTCTCGACTCTTCTTTACCGTGGCTGAGAAAATTATTGGGAAATTATTGTCGTGCGTACAAAAACGTCACTGACTAGATTTATCTCATCTTATGAGGATGGATTTACGCAGTGGGCGACGAGATAGGACTTCGAAATAAGGAAATTCGGTGAGTGGTTTTCCTGATAACATATTCTTTCCATCCAAACAATACTAATAATAAAGACGAGAAAAACGTTGATAATCATGATGATTTAAAAAAAAAGTTCCACATGAAGCTCAAAGCACAGTACACGAGTAAAGAAGAATAAGTAAACAGGTAAATGAAAAACGAAGAATGCGAGATCATGTGAATGATCTGTGGCTCGTCACGCTTCATCTTGAGCTTATTTATAGACGTCCACGAATAAACTTAATGATGTGGAGAAAGCAAACATTTGACAGCCGAGAAGGGAAATCAGAAGCCGGTATATATCATCTGTATACATGTGATATTTTATGCGAATATTTCGGCGAATGAGGGGACAAAGTCACAAAATGACTAGACGTATACGTGAACAAAAAAGGGCCCCCAAGAAACTGCAGGCTTAAATGGAAACCCTTAATGCTAATAGAATGTTATAATAATACGATGAGCTGTAGTGACTGCATCTGTGCTGATGACATTTACCTTTTTCTCAACATGAGAACACAATGACCGCTTTGTTATGAAACTATTATTATTATAATGTCTGTGTGTTTATATATATATATATTTTTTTGTAAAGCGCTTTGAATTAGCCTTCGATGGTGGGGTAAAGCGCTATATAAATTCACTTTGTTGTTGTTGTTATTATTATAAGACTAAAGTCATTTGATCACAGTGCTGTAGAGACCAGGGGCCAGTTGCACAACACGTTTCTAAACCTTAAAACTGTTCTAAAGAAGCAAAATCTCTTTTAGCCATTTTGATGCATTGCAGAAAAACATACAAAAAAATTGTACTGACAGGATGGAAAGTCAGACTTGAACAACTTTATCTTACTTAAAGCAGTTTTAGTTTTAAAACTTCTAAAATTGTGGTGTGCACTTTAAACCAATTATATAAATAGAGTTAAGGCTTAAAAGTGTTTAAAATTAGAAATGTGTTGTGCAATTGCCCCAATGAGGGCCACAGTTTCTACACCTTAAAACTGTTTTAAAGAAGGAAATATAGAAACTGTTTATTCTTCAAAAATCGCTCATATGCCATTAGGACGCGCTGCACAAAAAAATCTGGTTTAAAAAGCGTTTTCATATTTTTAAAAAAGTTCTGAAAACATGTTGTGCCTTTCTAAAAAGAGTTAAAGCCTAAAAGTGTTTAAAATAAGAAATGTGTCATGCAACTGGCCCCAGAGGTTTTATGATGTTGCTAACAAATCATTCAATAACCAGACCTACGAGGGAGGCGACAGTCGAGCGATATTCAGGCTGAATTCAAGTAACTTGAGATACGATACATGAATCAAGATTTGTGGAGGAGCAATTTTGACAGGAAATATGTGAGGCGAGGCGGGTCTTTTATTTTTAAGATCATTGGTATTTAAGTCGGTGAGTAACAAGAGCGTGTTTGAAAGGGGAACAGCTCCAGTCAACAACGACTGATTACCGTTGCTAGTAATAATTTGAGTCAACTTATGCGAAGAAATAATTATTTTGTAGACAAACTAAGAAATGTTTGTAAAAAATAATTAGCATTTACCCAAGTTAGCTCTGTGGTTTTGCTCAGCCACGCCTGGTGTCACCAGCGTCGCTCGTCCGAACTGAAGGTGATAATAAAAGACGAGACAGGGCAGAATCCGGGTCAGCAGGATGATTGTCACCAGCATCAGCCACTCCCACATCCCCAAAGACGTTCTGGCTTCTGGAGGCAGCTCATGGCGACGGCTGTACCTTCTGGAGCGGGAACAGGCTGTGCCATTTTACTTTCATGCTGCGGTGCTAGACAGGAGGATGCTCGCTGTCATGGCAGTGCTTGGGACGAATGACGTACGCGATTGCGTCATGCTTGACGTCGGAGACAATGACGTCATTTCTGACAGCTTCCCTTCTCAGTTTCAGGAAATATTTTTAGCTTTGAAAACCGACATTTTTTGTTTCGTAGACGCGATGCTATTTTCAGCCTCTTACCGTCCGCAGCATCACCTTAAATTATCAGCAACATGTAACTGGATCGACTCCAAAGAGTTCAGAACACAGCCGCCAGGATTGTCACCCGTGCAAAGTCGTCCACTGTGCACATCACCCCTATCCTACAGAGCCTTCACTGGCTCCCAGTGAACAAGCGCATTGATCACAAAGTGCTTTCGATTCCTCAGTCCTGCATTTTCAAAACTGCTCCTGACTCAAAAAAATCCATCCAGGAAAGTAGCGCAGATCGTAACAGATGTACTGATGAGCATTAGACACAAAACTTCACAAAACTCAACGGGCTAATATGAAAAGTGAGGAAAAGCAGTCACTCTCTAGCCAGTTAGGCCAAGGGACATCACTTTCGAATAACAGGATAAGGGTTTAAAGTGGGAGAAATAGTAACCATAACAACCAGGAAGCTAAGCTAATTTTGGCTGGGATTTTTTTTTGTAGGTCAGGAAAATTTGGGATGGAAACCGTGCACCCCGGATAAGCGGTTGTCATTTGTAGTTATCCAAGTGCGCGTCTCTTGCCTCTAATGCTAAAGAGGTGTGTGTGTGTGTGTGCCTGTATGTTTGTTAGTCTCTCTACCTGCCTGTCCGTTTTCATCAGTCTTCATTATTTATTTAATTATTGTATGAAGGAAAAGGAAACTGCAAGCGTATAAATCAGTGTCACTAGCTTGGCAAACGTAGTGTACGGTTGCATTTTGCTCCCAGTTTTACGCCAAATTTTCGTTGAAAGAAAGCATAAAAGAGTAGGGCAGGGGTGCGGAATCTTTTTCCCCCCAAGGGCCATTTGGGTTTTTACAGCCTGCTATATTTTATCTAGCCGTAATTTCACTACTGTGTGGTAACAATTGTGAACCCTGTATACTCCCAGCCTTCCTGGAGCTGACTGTCACAATACAAGCCGCGGGTAGACGGCGAAAAGCAAACGTGTATCTGTCACCTCGTGTACTCGTATGTGTCCTGTCTATCCCGTAATGGATGTTCCTTGCGTGTACCGCAAAATTTACGTTATTGGGATTCACTTAACACAAAATCATGTTAAATGATGCGTATTATTTACAAGCTGCTATAGATTTACTGAAGTCACACCTATGGCTGCAGTGGCCGGACCAGACCAAATGATTTTGCGGGTCGACGTTCCCCACACCTGGATCAGGGTTAGGGTATCGCGATAAAACGGGAAATAAGTTAGAACAACAGTCGGTGGCGTAGTAGCTAAAACACCATTGTCACCACTGCAATGAGAAACTCATGGTTCAGATCTCGTCTCGGGACACTCTTTGTATCACCTGTCCGCTGGGCTGGGCGTCGGAGTTTTTCCCCAGGTACTCCTGATCCCCCTCCCTTTACCCCCATAGATCGAAATCATCTCAACGTGGAAGTACTTTCCTACTAAATCAACCAAGCAACCAACCAACCAGCCACAGGGGAATGTGTGTTTTACAAGGAAGTGTGTGCGGTGGGGAGAGCCCTACAAAGAGCTTTCATTTGTATAAGAATGACAATGCAAGCTTAAAGGGATCGGTGGCCTTATCTGTAGGACTGAACGCAGAAGACATCAGAGTTGCTGTAAATCTAGCGCTGCATGGTGGGAATAATGTTACAGTGTGAGCTGCGTAGACTTGTCACTTTCTTACGGTGCAGCTGGCGTGAGTCACTTTGTTTCAGTATAACTTTGACTGGTGTACGTCATTTAGTTTCCGAATGGATACCTGCGCATTACAAATGGACATCATCATCATCATCATCATCATCATCATCATCATCATCATCATCATCATCATCATCATCATCATTATAACTTTGACCGATGTACGTCACTTTGTTTCGGCATAACTGTTACTGATGTACGTCACATTGTTTTACTCGTTCACAGTATCACTCTAGCATAAGATGAGAGTCACTTGGTCACAGTATCACTCTACCATAAGATGAGAGTCACTTGGTCACAGTATCACGCTAGCATATGATGAGCTTCACTCGTCACTTGGTCACAGTATCACGCTAGCATATGATGAGCGTCACTTGGTCACAGTATCACGCTAGCGTCACTTTATGAGAGTAACTTTCACTGATTATTACGTCACTCATTTACAAAGGGACCAGTATGAGTCACTTTGCTACATTATGACATGCACTGAGTTGACTCACGTTGTTACTGAGTTCTTTTCCTTACTGTGTAGCTTGCACAGATATGAGCCATGCTGTTACAATGTGATTAGCATATGACTTGCACAGATTTGTATTATTTTGTGACAGTGTGGCTGGCCTTTTATGAATAGCGTTGGCGAGAGTCACTATTGTTACCGTATGACTAGCCGCCCAAGTTTATTTCAATGTCTTTTGTGCTGGAATGACACAGAATGACATATAATTTTATTTTATGCATTTTCTGGTTTTACAAAACACACAACTTGTTTACGCACCCTGTGGCATTTCAGTTTGAGCATGGCTGACAGGAAATGTAAACATAACAAAAGTCGCTCTCGTTATTTCATTTTCTGTTTGAATTTTATAGAACTAATAGCTTAAGCTGTAATAATAATATTGACTTGAGGTCTTCATTTATCAATTTGGATTTCTGACAGAGAGAGAGAGAGAGACAACATAGCTTTCTGCTATTGAGATATCTAGCATTCACTTACTAGCCTTCAACAGATGGTAAAGGAAAACAAATAATGAGCAACGATGGTGCAATGACTTATTCCACTGTTCTCTTTTGCTTCAGAATGTTGACGGAGAGGACTCCACGTGGATGACCATCTAAACTATAATAACCATAATATCCATGACAAGCTAGATAGAAGTTACGATGGAGAGTTCAATTAAACATAGCCTCTTCGTTTTTGTTCTCTTGTTGTGGAGATTCCAGGATTCAGCCTCTCAGGCAGGTACGTGTTACCTCCATGACTATTATTTCTCTCATTTAGACCGCGCAAGTCAAAACGTAGACCTCGGTCGGAAGAAGTGAAGGAGAGAAAATGCAGAAACAGAGTAGGGAAAAGAGAAAGAAGAGAAAAATAAAAGCGGAAAGAAAAAAAACGGGGAAAGTAAATGCAATGAATAGACGTATCGGAAGAATCGGAAGACAAACATTCTCGTTTTCTCAAAGGAGTAGTGGGGGTCCATTTAAAAAAAATTACGGAAGAAAGCTCAGTACAAGATAATTTCCCAATTTATGAATGAATATCTCACTTCATTCCAGAGACATCTTTAACCATTACCACGCACGAAAGAGATCACAATCGTAATGCCACGTTTGTTACCAAATGTACCTAATTTACATACAGTTTTAGCTCTCTCATCAGCTGTGGCCTTGACAACGTATTCACATACAATCCTTGACCTCTGCCTGGTGATGTTTGTAAACTTGTATTTTGATTTTGTATCTTACACAGACCAAGGCATTAATTTCAAAAATGCACTCTACTAGACATTTAAAAGTAATTTCTTCTCCTTCATAATGATTCGTATTTTAATGAAAGCAGGAGTAAAATGCTTTATTTTCATTGTGGAATGTTTTCAATGTCATCAGAAACAAAGATCTCTACAATATGCAACACCACAAACAGCACCCGGGCGATGTTGTCATGCTCCTCGAACTCCTGGTATCACGTGATACAAGAAATGTATTCGCCAGTCAACTATAACTGTTCGTTAGACAACTCCAAGAACAATTTACAAGAAAACAGTGAGAGGGGACTTAGTGTTTCTTGCGCTGGTCCTGCCAGTCCTCCAAACAGTAGCGTCTGTGAAGAGTCTGTGAAGATGAGTACAAGAGACTACAACGAGGCCTTCGTGGAGGTGGCCTACGAATGTATCAACGGTATGTAAACTGACTCGTGATGACGAGAAGAACTAAGGGTCTGATATTTTGTACAATCCTACTTCTTATTTCATATTTGAAGCCACACATTCCTTACACAAGTACACACAGTCATGATAACAAAGACAATGTCAGGCTGTTGAAGATTACAAAGACATCAGCAATGCTGTAATGACTACAGACTTGACACTTCTACGTCTGTGGAAAATAAAATACACATTTCTACTACTACAGTTACTGCCATAACCCTTTTCTTATTTTGCTTCATAGAGAGTTGATTTGCTATGTTAACTCAATGCACATGCGCCAGTATGACTATGAAATCCGTACTCATCCATGTAACTGTAATAATAAAAGATACACCAAAATTAACTAAATCCTTTAAAAATATTTCTTTAGTATTATCTTTATCGTTGTTTGTAAAATTACCCAAAATAAAAAGAAATTTGAAAAGCGTGCATTTTTCTTGATAGAGTTTTTTTACAGCGATTTTTTTTTTTTTTTTTTTGCAGTGAGCAAAACCTACAACCTGTGCCTCAAACAGGAAATGATACTGGAAGAACAAGTCTACCTGGCCTCACCGTTAATGTTCGCATCATCTGAACAAAGTTCATTTAATAGTTGTCTCTGCGAAATAACTGATGTCTTAAAAGTCGAGGTTTTGTACGCGGATGTGGATAGCTCAAATCTGGACATCACTTGTGGGAACTGGACTAGAAATGAATTCCTGTTTCAAAATACAGTAGTTAACATCGACCTGGCCTTTCTAAGCAAACCCTGCACGATGACAATCATCTACCGTGACGATAACAGAAGTGGCTCTTCCCTGAAAGGTCGAGTGTGGATTAAAGTATCCGGCAAGTATTTCTAGTTTGTATATTCTTAATCTCCATCAATGGAAACGTTGTATAAAGTATCACATCTTTTGCTGCAGATGGTGTGACTGTGCTCTATGTTCTTAGAAATGCCGTAGGTGTTTGACGATTTTAAGCGTAAAATGATAACGAGCAAAAATGTTTGACTACAGATAGTCTCGATATTTGGTACATATATGTTTTTGGGGTCCTGTCTGTGTATGTCTGTTTCTGTTTATGAGTGCACTTGTGTGAGTTTCTTATAAGAAAAAAATATATAACCACTAAGATTAATTACTGGCGGTGGCAAAACCGATTAAGTACGACCACTGGTGGCGAGGTTTTCAGTTTCTCGCAAAAGGTTGTAAATTGTGCAAAAGGCTTAATACCTTGTTTTTATCTCCTTCAGGCAGCAACATGACACTTAAATGCAGCGAAAAGCCACCAGACCCTGTAACCACTCTGTCAGCAACGTCCACTGATACGATGTCTGCAACGACATCTTCCTCCACTAAAACACCTTCGACGACAACTTTAATATCTCAAGAATCATCTCCGGACTCCACTACGATTTCTTCAAAATACTCGCCTTCGAGTATATCGCCCCCCACCTCTTGTATTTCTTTACCAAAGTCCAGCAACTCCGGAACCTCACAGCCCGTTACCAGCATCTCACCACCCATCCTTAGCACATCACAGTTCCTCTCCAGCATCTCACAGACGGTCTCCAGCACCTCACAGCCGGTCTCCACCACCTCACAGCCGGTCTCCAGCACCTCACAGCCGGTCTCCAGCACCTTACAGTCGGTCTCCACCACCTCACAACCGGTCTCCAGCACCTCACAACCGGTCTCCAGCACCACTCAGTCTACCTCTAGCACACTTCAGCACACTTCTGGCATCTCACAGTCCGCATGGATAGCCCCCATCTATCTCATTGTCCCGGTCGTCGTGGGAGGCGTGGCTCTCATTGCCACCGTAGTTGCCGTTCTAGCTGTCAGGTAGCTGACTCTAAAACCAGGCTTTTGTATTACTGGAATTCTGCTTTAATTTGACCACAGACGGACAGGTCGACGAGACAGACAGACGAGTGTGCAGACTGACGGTGAGGGTTTACAGAGACTCACTCACTCACTCACTCACTCACTCACTCACTCACTCACTCACTCACTCACTCACTCACTCACTCACTCACTCACTCACTCCTGCGAATACCTTCAAAAACCAAGCAAACATACAAAAGTCAAAGTAACCCGCTCTTCGATTACTATTGTTTAAAAGCTTTAAAAGAAAGAACCCTTGAGCTTTATTCTCGTGTTAATCTTTTTACTTCACAGGAAGAAGTGCTGTCAGACGAGGGCGGAGACGAGAGACAACTGTAGTGGGTTGGGGAAGAAGGCGCCTGCTTTAAAGGACGAGGACAACAGGTTCAGCACCCACAGCTGTGACGTGTACGTCGATCTCGATGACGTCAGCACAACTCCACTTCCGGACTCTCCTGCTCTTTGTCTCAAAACGATCCAGAACGGCGTAAGAGAGCCCAGTGGCAGTGACGTCATCATGTTTGATAACGTGGCTTACGTGTCTGGCCCTGACGTAATCAGTAAACGTGACGTCATGCAGGGTGACGATAACGACAGTGACGAGGTATTGATGGTTGACAATGACCTCTATGAATCTTCTGCACCTGTTGGGACCATTAAAACTTTTCAGATGGAAAGGACCAGTAATACTGACGACAGCACGGATAAAGTGATAATGATCGATAATTTAGTATACGTACCGCTCACGTCCACCTCACCTGCTTAAAAACTCGTCTGATACAACGCGATAATGGCAAGTCAGGTAATAGCCACAACCCTACCAATTCCAGAAGAGAGGGGGTGAATGAATGCATGGTGACGTAGTAAGGCCAAGTTTTCTACAAAATCACAAACACAATTTTTATGGGTAAGATGAAAGAAGATTAAACTTTATTCATGAAAAATATTTCTTTGTTAGGAGGTCTGGCTTGTCCTTGTTTTTTCAGAAAATTAAGTACGACAGCGTGTAAAAAAGCACACATACCTTGTTAGGTGTTAAAATCAAGACGTCATCTGATGGAGACAGTGAAGTGAGTGAAAGACAGGATAAGAAGTAGTAGATAAATCGGATTACATATAAAAAGAAAGGCATGAACGACAAAATGGTGACAACAGCTCCTTACATACACCCGCGCCTGGCGTCCGCTACATTTTATTTGAATATCCCTTAAATATCTATCCACACACACACACACACACACACACACACACACACACACACACAAACACACACACAAACACACACACACACACACACACACACACACACACACACACGTATTTAAGGTGTTTAAGGTGTTTCCGCTTGAAAATGTATTAATAGAATTTTACAGCGCTTTTATTCACGTGAAGACGAACACAAGGCGGTGCACATGAAAGATTACAAACAACCGACAGTGAACTACACAACAAACAAACACAAGCAACAGCCAACGGATGACACCTTGACAAACACTAACGTAGAATGAAGAAGACAGAGGGGAAGAGCTCGCTGGATCATGAACGCCATTTCTTATAGAGGGCAAGAATTTCTTTAATAACACACTACAGCCGAACCTTGGTACACGACAGTTTCGAAACTCGTCTACTTTGGTCTTTGACGCTTTTTTTGACGAGAAAAAAATCCCGGCGATGTTTGACGATTGTCTGGGGCAGTAGAGAGGCTGGCGAGAGCTTGTAACTTCACCATCCCGGGAAATGTCTGCTTGCTTCAGCCGGAACGTAAGATCACGTTTAGTCTCGTCATAGTTATCGCACAGTGCAGAACCCTGCTTGGTCTTTACTGTTTGTGGTGTTTGTTGACATTTTGTAGCTATTTTTGTACAAAGAAGCCATCGTAGATTCTCAGGAAGTGATAACACTCAGCAGACAAAGAAAACAGAACCAAGATATAGGTTTAAGAAAGAGAGCCCCCTGAGTGGTATCCTTGTTCCTGATGTGACTTTAGAGTATTGTATGCCAAGAACAGCGATCGGCACCATCGTGAAAAGGAGGCCATCGCAGTAGCTGGTGTTGCTTAAGGGGTTAAAAGTTGTGAAAAACAAAAATCCAAAACATTAGAGAAGGCAGAGAAAGTGTAGGGTCTGGAACGGAAGTAGTACGATTGACATTATTCCTTATGGGAACAAATTATTTGCTGTTCGTCATATTTTCTACGAGTACCAAGGTACCACCGTATTTTGCATTACCTCTACTGATTTCTATATTGCCCTTTTTTGAGTAGCCTTTGCAAAACATTTTCAGCAGACAACAAACTGAAGGAAGTGTATCCTCTTGTGAATCATAAAAGGAAGCGAATCCATTGATTTGATGCCTTGAATATGACCTTGAAAACTTTGTGAGTGATGTCCTGTTTGTTATTGCCTATGATGTTTGTGCTTCAGTCAGTTGCTGTCAGTGACCAGGACTACATTGAGTGGTGGTTCTTTCACAGGTCAGGTTGTTTCTCCGTCACTTTGCTGTCGCCAGACATGTTTGC
The DNA here is from genome assembly GCA_004794655.1 of Marisa cornuarietis. Lineage (NCBI taxonomy): Eukaryota > Metazoa > Mollusca > Gastropoda > Architaenioglossa > Ampullariidae > Marisa > Marisa cornuarietis. Next base: position 2,203,947 of record SMMW01000616.1, read on the forward strand.
CTGTATTTCTGTCAATTTTTCTGTCTACCTGCGTGTCTGTTTATCTGTCAGTCTGTCTGCCTACCAGCACCTCATTGTCTGCCTGCATACCCGCTTGCCTGTATGACTTCAGTATCCGTTGTTATACAGACTAAGAGAAACATAAAAATAAACCAATGTCACTAGGAAGCGAACTTTCAAATTTAAGCCAGCAATAGACATTCATCAAGAGAGAATAGAGTTTGGACAGACTAGAACAGAGAAGATCTTTTCAAAACGAAAAGTAAGACTCGGTTCTTTGGGAAAAGATAAAAGAAGACGATAGGAATGGTAACACAAAGAGTCTACCCGGTAAAAGTTTCTTCCCGGATGGTCATAGAGATATCGGCCCCATCAGACATCAGAGGTTGTGGATGACTAGAGTTAAATGAGAAGAATCTTTTTGTTACAGTGTAAGTTACATTGATTGAAGTAATTTTGCTTGCACTGATTTCAGTAATTTTGTAAATACCATATTAGCTTTTGGCGTGAGGTATTTGATCAAAGCGTAACTTCGACAGATTTTCACTCATCCTGTTTCAGCGCTACTAGTGTTAACAAGAGCCACATTGATTTCCACTTAACTGGCATCTCTAGCTTCAATGCTGGTGATATTTTAGAAATTGGAAGAGGAACATGATTTTAGTCTTCATTATTTATGGTTGAACAAAAAACACAACGTTCATTCTCGGACTTTACCGACCCTTCAGTTTGAACACAGTGAGTGTGAACTCTGTATGTGTGTGTGTGTGTGTGTGTGTGTGTGTGTGTGTGTGTGTGTGTGTGTGTGTGTGTGTGTGTGTGTGTGTGAGAGAGAGAGAGAGAGATTGAGTGAGAGAGAGCGCGCGCACGAGAGAAAGAGAGAGAGAAGGTGACGAAAATAGAAATAGAAAATAGCAATAAATCTCAAAAGTCTGAGCTTGTGAAAATAATTAGCTTCCTGGCATTACGACCTCTTACATACATTAACTGGATGTTAGAAATAACCGGCAAAAGAAAAGCTGACAAGAAAACAATAACAAGAACAGATGGGCAGTGATTATACGACAGCACTCTGTCTCCTTTATTTCAGAGTGTTGATCATCCGCTAAACTACACAAATCCTACTGTCCAGTGTCCACCACATAGCAGTTAATAGTGGCTATGGATAGTTCAGTTAAGTTACTTTGCCTCCATGCTGTTCTTCTCCTGCTGTGTGGATTCCTTCACATTACGTCAGGTACTTGTTGTCTCCAACTTTTTTTTTCTCTGATTTTTAAAGCAATTTTTTACTTAGATCGCGGTCAGAAGGAAGCGTGAGGAGTTGTATGTAGGCAGAAAAGAAAGAAGGAAGAAACATAATGAATGAATAAAGAAAAAAGAAAATGTGGTTCAGATATTTAGAAAACGCCTATTATATTTTTATATTTTATGCTTATATTAGAGGATACATATATTTACAACGAGTACACCATCGAGACAACTAAATGATGATGAGGTTGATAAGGATGATGTAGACAGTAGAAATGCTGATAATAAGTACAAAGTTAACAATCCTGTTCTCTAGCTCCGTGAAAATAATTATTTTAAAAATGTATATTTTCCTCACAGGCTTTACCTGTCATGTATATTATTCTTGACCGCAGTAAAACCGAAAACACAAGACCACTAGCAAGGACGCTTCCAGTGTATTGCAAGTGCCCGTGAGCTATGCAAAACTTGTGCAAGCTTAAAACCTTGTTTTTATTTCCTACAGGCGGTAACGTGGTGTTTAGAAGCTGTGTAGTAGCTACGACAGTATCAACATCTCTGCCAACGGCCAACGGGATGGTGTCAGCAGCCACAACGTCTTCCTCCACTGGAACACCAGATTCCACCACCTCAACGTCGATCTCTCAAACATCAGCAACAGTGAGAGCTGTTACGTTGACTGGGTGGTGCTGGAGTTGGACTGGACTGTGCTGGAGGCAGGCTGGATGGTGCTGGAGTTGGACTGGACTGTGCTGGAGGCAGGCTGGGTGGTGCTGGAGTTGGACTGGACTGTGCTGGAGGCAGGCTGGGTGGTGCTGGTGGATTGTGAGGCGCTGTAGGTGAGCTGTGGGGTGCTGGAGGGGGTACTGAGATGCAAGTTAGCAGTTAGTATAACTGACGTACCTCACTCAATTCAGTACAAACTGTCTGTGCTATGATTTTAATGTATTGCTTCCGTCCAGTGCATATAACCACTCGCGGGAGGTCAAGGTATCAATGCGGCGAGGGCTTATAAGCACTGGGCTTACTTTTAAATTTTTTATGCTTAAATATAGCGTTGTATTATGAAAAAGCCTAATAATAAAGATAGTTTAGGCATTTTTGAACAAAATTAGTTTTTTTGTGTGACGTAGACAGCACGTTTTCACATTTTCCTATGCTACTCTGCAGGGAAGCACATGGCAGACTCACGAAAGACTTTATCAAAACTCCATTTTACATAACTACTTCTAAAGGATACACCATAAAATTGTGTCTTTATGCAAGATTAAGGCAAGATTGAGCCTTTTCTTCGCATTTTGATCTTTTGTTATCGATTTGAATTGTTCTAATATCTTCTTTCATTAAATTTTTAAGATTTTTTGAAAAAGGTGTGAATTCATGCGTAAAGCTCTACTAGCTGCCTGTAAGCCTCCCGTAAGCAATACATTAATTTCTTTGCAGGCTCCTTCCCTGACCATTTCTCTGAACTTCTCTTACCCTACACCCCAGCCAGACAACTTCAATCTTTGTCTGATGAATGTATCCTAACTATTCCTGTCATAAGAACAGCAACATACGGTCACAGGTACTTTTGTTACTATGCAGCAAAACGATGGAACTCTCTCCCCTTCCATATCTGCCACCTACCCACCATTGAATATTTTTAAATGTGTGCTAAAAACACACCTCTTCCTGGAGCATTACTCCTAATAACAGTCCACACAATGCTCGTCCATCTTCAACCCTCAACCCCACCGCTTTTCTTTTCTTCTATTGACTACGTGCCTTCTCGACTTCCTCTGCAGAATCACGATACCATCAGTTTTTGTTACCCGATCATGTTTGCGTTTTCTATTTTTGCATTTTATTAGTCATCAGTGCTGTTGTTTATCCTTCCGTCCTTCGTATGTTGACCATGTCTTGTTCTTGTCGGTAAGAAACGCTCCTTATGAGCTTGAGTATGCGCTATATATATATATATATACACACATATAACACGTGATTATTATTATCAACGTCTCGTCCTTCATTCACATCATATAGCACCTCCAGCACATCAGTGTCGCCCTCCAGCACATCAGTGTCGCCCTCCAGCATTCCACAGTCGACCTTCAGCACCTCAGAGTCGACCTCAAGTACATCAGAGTCGGTCTCCAGCACATCAGAGTCGACCTCCAGTACCGCAGAGTCGATCTCCAGCACCCCAGAGTCGACCTCCAGCACATCAGAGTCGACCTCCAGCACATCAGAGTCGACCTCCAGCACATCAGAGTCGACCTCCAGCACATCAGAGTCGACCTCCAGCACATCAGAGTCGGTCTCCAGCACCTCAGAGTCGACCTCCAGTACCGCAGAGTCGACCTCCAGCACCTCAGAGTCGACCTCCAGTATCGCAGAGTCGATCTCCAGCACCCCAGAGTCGACCTCCAGCACCCCAGAGTCGACCTCCAGTACCGCAGAGTCGACCTTCAGCACATCAGAGTCAACCTCCAGCACCTCAAATTCGACATCCAGCACCTCAGAGTCGACCTCCAGCACCTCAGAGTCGACCTCCAGCACATCAGAGTTGGTCTCCAGCACATCAGAGTCGACCTCCAGCAGCGCAGAGTCAACCTCCAGCACCTCAAATTCGACATCCAGCACCTCAGAGTCGACCTCCAGCACCTCAGAGTCGACCTCCAGCACATCAAAGTCGACCTCCAGCACCTCAGAGTCGACCTCCAGCACCTCAGAGTCGACCTCCAGCACCCCAGAGTCAACCTCTAGCACCTCAGAGTCGACCTCCAGTACTTCAGAGTCGACCTCCAGCACCTCACGGCCTCTCTCCGACGTCACTCAAACCGACGTTTACATTATTGTGGTGGTCGTCGTGGGAAGTGTTGCGCTCATCGTTTTCATGATCGTTATTCTAGTTGTCAGGTACCTGGCTCTAAAACTGTGTCTTTCTATTACTGAGGTCATGCTTCGTGTTTGGTCTGAAAGATGTTTTGAAAGCGGGTCTGCGTTTTATTTTGGTGTAAATCTATTTTCCCCACAGGAGAAAGCGCCGCCAGACGAGAACGAAGAGAAGCGAAAGAGAGAACTGCAGCTGGTCGCAGACAGACGCTCCTGCTCCAGAGAACGATGACAACAGACTCGGCACCTCCATCTGTGACGTGTATGTCGATATCGATGACGTCAACACAGCTTCCCTTCCGGACTACGCTGCTCGTTGTCAAGGAACGACCCACAACGGTGTGGAAGGACCCAAGGGCGGTGACGTCATCATGCTTGACAACTTGGCTTACATGTCTGGCCATGACGTAGTCAGTACACGTGCCGCCACTCAGGGTGACGATGACGAACGCGATGAGATATTGATGGTTGACAATGAAGTTTATGGATCCTCTGCGCTGGTGGGGACCGTTAAACGTTTAAACAATCGAGGTACTACTGGTGTCGACAACAACAAGAAGGATGAAGTGATGATGATCGATAATCTAGTATACGCATCGTTCTCACCTCAGTCACTAAAAACATCTCTTGATACACGCAGAAAATGACAAAACAGGACAATGGTTAAACTCACATTCCACCCGCCTGCAGCAGTTGGCCTTTCCCTTCCCCCCTATAATTGCAAAAAACAGGCAGTGAATGAATATATATGGTGACGGACAGTTAGGCTCCGTTTTCTCCAAAACCACCAACAAAATCTTTGCGCGCAAGAGGAAACAAGACTAAACTTCATTCTCGCCAGGAAAAATATTTCCTAGCTATTAAATTGTCAAATTGTAAATTTTCATTGAAAAACAAAATTTAATTTGAAAACTTTGTTTTGCTAATGAGCTTTGTGCTTGTTTGTAAATATTTTAAGAAAAATGTGTAAATGAAAACAACTTTATGTTTGTTTATTAATATTTAAATAAAAATGTGTAAATAAATACAACTGTCTCAGTTTTAATATTACTCACATATCATCTGACAGAGACTCTAGAGTGAATGAAAACCAGCTAAAACAGTAGGAGATAAATTGGGGGGTACATATAAGAAAACAGGAATGAACGACAATATGCATAACAACAATCATATGTTAGGGGGTGTGTGAAATATAAGAACAGGAAACTACTATTATTTGATGAATAGGGAGCTAGTACGTGGTTAGAGCGAGTGAGAAAGAGAGCAGAAGTGCATGGTGCATTCATGGTCCTACCACTTGTGAAACTACAGCAAATTTTTGTCTAACTTCCCACGTGTTCAGCATCGCCGTCTCCCTAAGGTTTCTTTAACCCCTGCTTGTCACTGCTCCTTTTTTAGTGCCTGTCGCAGCTTTCTGTGTCATGTCACAACATTCTGTAGTGGCATTCACAGATTTTTGCAGTGTCTGTCACAATTCCTTACTGTGCCTATCGGATTTCCTTCATATACCTGATACAACGCCTTCCTGTGGTTATCACAGCTCCTGTCTCCAGCCGTTACATCTGCTTGGACAGAATTTTGATCGTACAAAAAGCGGGACAGTATTAAACAAAACTTGGTAAAATTATATCTCATATTAGATTTAAAGCACTGTATCATTCTGCATATCAATGTTTGAAAGCAAAACTTTACCTTCATCATCTTTGTAAACTGTTTCCTGGTTTTGTGTGTCATTTTCTTGTCCTGTTATCACTGCAACAGCAAAAGGGTGACACCGTAGAGTATGGAGGAAGAAGACAGAAGGGAAGAGTTCGCCGGGTCATGAAAGGCATTTCTTATAGAGGACAAGAATTTCTTTAATAACACACTACAGCCAAACCTTGGTACACGACATGAAACTCGTCTACTTTGGTCTTTGACGCTTTTTTGACGAGAAAAAAATCCCGGCGATGTTTGACGATTGTCTGGGGCAGTAGAGAGGCTGGCGAGAGCTTGTAACATCACCATCCCGGGAAATGTCTTCTTGCTTCAGCCGGAACATAAGATCACGTTTAGTCTCATCATAGTTATCGCACAGTGCAGAACCCTGCTTGGTCTTTGCTGTTTGTGGTGTTTGTTGACATTTTGTAGCTATTTTTGTACAAAGAAGCCATCACGAATTCTCAGAAAGTTATTGATGACACCCAGCAGAAAAGGAAAGAAAAACACGACAGTTGGTTTGAAAATGAAAGCCTAAGCGGTATCCTTGTTTCTGGTGTCACATTGTATTGTATGGTGAGAACAACGATCTGCACCATCGTGAAAAATAACGAGGCCAGCACAATAGCTGGTGTTGCTTAAGTGAGGGAAAACTGGCGATACAGAGATCCCAGAAACTAGAGGAGGCAGAGAAATTGTAGGGTCTTGGACAAATTAATTCGACTGACATTATTCCTTATGGGAAAATAATTCATTTGCTACTCATCTTCGCATTTGGCTTCAGCTCTACTGCATTCCATATCGCCATTTGTTTTCGAGCAAGCTTTACAAAACATTTTCTCCTGCAGAAAACTAACTCTTGAAGGAAGTATATCGTCTTACACATAAAAGGCAGAAAATCCAGCAATCGGATGCCATGAACCTGATCTTGAAAATATTGTTAGTGAACTTTTGTTTCTAGCTTAAGATGTTGTGTCTTAGTCAGTTGTTGCCAGTGACCAGGATAACATCGAGTGTTGGTGTTGGTTCTGGCACAGGTTAGGCTGTTTCTTTGTCTGTCGGTTTGCTGTTGGTAAATGTGTCTGCCTGTTTGTCAGTCTTTCTGTCTGCCTGCGTGTCTTTGTATATGTCAGTGTCTGCCTACCTGCACGTCTTTGTCTGCCTGCATACCACACTTGCCTATACGTTTGTTATAAAGACTAGGAGTCGCATGAAAATAAATCAGTCACTAACAAGGGCACTCAAAACGGTAGGCCATAATATACGTTAATCGAGAGAGAATAGATTCTGGATAGAGTAGAACATTAGATAAGACGAAACGAGAAGTGAGACAGCACTTTTCAGACAAAGAAAAAAAAGACACTAAAGGTAAAACCTGGTTTAAATGAGTCTGTGGCTTCTCCCCGGATAATAATTAGTGGAACCATCAGTGGTCAGAGCTGCTGGATGACGAGCGCTGCGTGAGGATAATCTTTTTGTAACAGAATAATTTGCACTGATTTAAGTCTTTTGGTTGTCTGTTGGCATGAAGCAATTGGTCAAAGTATAACTTAAACTGAGTTTTAATCATTTCGTTTCAGTGCAACTAATGTTAGCAAGAGCTACATTTGTTACTGTTTAACGGTGATCTCAAGTTTCGATGACTTCTGTTCTGGGGATAATTTAGAAAATAAGAGGAAACGTGGTTGTAGTTTGCATTATTTATGGTTGTAGAAAACACACAACTTATATTAGTTGTACGGTACGACAGCTGGAAGACAGTAAATGTGAACTTTCTCTCCCCACTCTCTCTCTCTTTGTGTGTGTGTGTGTGTGTGTGTGTGTGTGCACGAGAGAGAAACAAAGATGATGGAAAAGAATACGGCAGTACATCCTAGATGTCTGTGTTGGAGAAAAAATTACCTTCCTGGCATTATGGCGTCTTACATGCATTTTCTGGATGTTAGAAATAAACGGTAAAACAAAAACCGAGAAAACAACAATGACAAGAACAAAGGAGTAGCGATTATTAGACAGCATGTTGATCGCCAGGTGAAGTACACAACTCCTACTGTCCGCGACAACCCAGTCAACAGTGGTAATGGATGGTTCCGCTCAGTTACCTTGGCTCTGTATTGTTCTTCTCTTTGGAGTCTGTGAGACAGGTACGTGCTGTTATTTAATATTGTCTTTTTGTCTCTAGTCTACATGCTCGTGCTCTATCTGTACTGAGTGAAACTTTATTGCCCCCCACTTTTACCATTACATTTGGAGGCGATGTGATTATACTCGATGTTGCCAACACCTGTTTAGCTGTCTAACGATGGTTCTAAAAAATACACTGATGGTGTCGAAAACCCAATGATCCTGACTGTTGATGGTTGAAAATATTCGTGAGATGTTTTATATGGCATGTAAGAATATTTAAAGGAAGGTCTTTAGGTAGGGTTTAAAAAAAACGAGAACAGTATTTTTTTCTTGTGCTGATCCTAAGGTAGACTTAGGTAATGCTTAAAAGAAATCGTGGATGGTTATCTCTCTCTTTCGTGTGCGATCATGTGTGAGTGAGTGAGTGAGTGTGTGTGTGTGTGTGTGTGTGTGTGTTCTTCTGTGTTCGTGTGTGTGATAGATAGATAGATAGATAGATAGATAGATAGATAGATAGATAGATAGATAGATAGATAGATAGATAGATAGATAGATAGATAGATAGATAGATAGATAGATAGATAGATAGATAGATAGATAGATAGATAGATAGATAGATAGATAGATAGATAGATAGATAGATAGATAGATAGATAGATAGATAGATAGATAGATAGATAGATAGATAGATAGATAGATAGATAGATAGATAGTGAGACTTATTACTGACGACGGAGACTTAACCAAGATGCAAGATTATTGGTAGAGACATTTTCAGTGTCTCGCAAGTCGTCAGTACAAAGAGTGCGCAGACGTGCGAGCAACATTTTTTTAAATCTCATACAGATGGGTGCACGACACCGAACAGTGATAGCACTTCAATGACAGCAGACTCAACCACCGCATCGTTAACACTAGGCCCAGAGACGACGTTTACAGCCTCTTCTTCCGTCTCCACGACACCTTCCACACTTGAAACCTCACCTCTGGACTCCACTACAAACTCCAACCTGTCACAGTCTGACACATCTTCGACCATCTCCAGCCTGTCACAGTCTGACACATCTTCGACCATCTCCAGCCCGTCACAGTCTGACACATCTTCGACCATCTCCAGCCCGTCACAGTTTGGCACATCTTCGACCATCTCCAGCTCGTCACAGTCTACCCCATCTCCAACCACCTCCAGCTCGTCACAGTCTACCACATCTCCGACCACCTCCCAGTCCTCACAGTCTAATGCATCTCTGACCACCTCCAGCACCTTTTGGTCGATTTTTAAAAACTTCTCGCCAATCAACATCTATTTCATTGTCACGGTCATCGTGGTTGGTGTGGTTCTCATCGCTGCTATCGTCGCCGTTTTGGCTGTCAGGTAACTGACTACCACTAAAGCTCTCTATTACTAAGATTTTTATCTTTGATAACGGACATAAACAGACGGACTGGATGACAAGATAGACAGACGAGCATGTAAACAAACTGTGCAAGGCTTATATACAAAGGCGCGCTCTCCTCTCTCTCATTCTCTCGTTTTATTTGTTACTACGGCTCACATAAGTAAGCAAATATAAATAACCAGCTCTTAGATCACAGAGAGGAAAATAAAAGACTAAAGAAATAATGAATGAACGAAAGGAACCAGTTAAATGTGTAGTTGTTTCCGTGAACCTATTGTGAGTTTTGTGCCTATTATTTGACATATGCTTCATAGTCATTCTGTTCAACGATCTGTTTGTCTGCGGCCTAAATTAATAATTATTATTGTTATTCATTCATTTTTCACTCCACAGAAGTAAGTGCCGCAAGAAAAAAGCGAAGAAAAGCGACAGAGAAAACTGCGGCTGGTCGCCGAAAGACGCACGTGCTCCAGAAGACCAGGACAACAGATTCAGCTCCCACAGCTGTGACGTGTACGTCGACCTCGATGACGTCAGCACAGCTCCACTTCCGGGCTACGCTGCTCTTTGTCAAGGAAAGACCCAGAAAGGTGTCAAAGGACCCAAGGGCCGTGACGTCATCGTCTTTGACAACTTGGCTTACATGTCTGGCCATGACGTAATCAGCACACGTGACGTCACTCATGTCTATGATAACACAGATGAGATATTGATGGTTGACAATGACATCTATGGGTCTTCTGCACTGGTGGGGACCGTTAAACGTTTAAACAATCGAGGTACTACTGGTGCCGACAACAACCAGGATGAAGTGATGATGATCGATAATTTAGTATACGCATCGTTCTCACCTCAGTCACTAAAAACTTGCAGAAAATGACAAAACACGTCAGTACACGTGGCGTCACTCAGGGTGACGATGACGAACGCGATGAGATATTGATGGTTGACAATAAAGTCTATGTATCCTCTGCACTGGTGGGGACCGTTAAACGTTTAAACAATCGAGGTACTACTGGTGCCGACAACAACAAGAAGGATGAAGTGATGATGATCGATAATCTAGTATACGCATCGTTCTCACCTCAGTCACTAAAAAAAACTTCTCTTGATACACGCAGAAAATGACAAAACAGGACAATGGTTAAACTCACGTTCTACCCGCCTGCAGCAGTTGTCCCTTCTCACCCTTATAATTGCAAAAGACAGGCAGTGAATGAACATATGGTGACGAACAGTTAGGCTCCGTTTTCTCCAAATCACCAAAAAAATCCTTGCGCGCAAGAGAAAGAAAGATTAAACTTCATTCTCGCCTGGAAAGATATTTCCTAGCTATGAGTTCCGAAGTACATGTACTTGAAAAGAATTAAACTGTCAAATTTTCATCGGAAAACATTTAGTTCTAAAACTAACATTTTCATGCTTATGAACTTTGTGTTTGTTTGTAAATGTTTTAAGAATAACATTGTGTAACACAACTTTGTCTTTGTTAATATTTTAAGAATCAATCAATCAATCCTCTTCGTGCTAGTTGCATCAACCAGAGCCCGCCACTGATGTCAATCGGCCCCAAGTCCAGCCCTTTCCTTTCATTTCCCTTTCCACTGTTCTTCTCCAAGTTTCCTTTGGGCGGCCTCGTTTTCTTCGGGCCGTCTGGAGTCCATCGTAGGGCGATTCTGGAGAGGTCTGCTGTCTGCTGGCGGAGCACATGTCCAATCCATCGCCAACGCCTTCGTTGGACTTGCATGGTGATAGACTCGGTTTCAGTTCTTCGGTGGAGTTCTTCATTGGTGATGGTGTTTGGCCAAAAGATGTTAAGTATGCGCCTCAGGCATCTGTTTTGGAAGACTTCTAGCCTGTTACCGATGTTTTTGGTCATCTTCCATGATTCTGATCCATAAAGGAGGGTGCTGATCATTTTTGCCTTGAAGATTCTCAGCTTGGTCTTCTGTATGATGTTTTTTGCCTTCCATGTGCTCCTGAGTGAGGCGAAGGCCTGGCTGGCTTTCGCCAGTCGGCCTCGAATCTCCACCTCCGCATCCCCGGTGTTTGACATTTTGGACCCAAGATAGGTAAAACTGTCACCTTCCTCAATCTCTTCTCCATTTACTGTCTTGGACTTTGGCGTTCACTCTCATATTTTTCGTTTTCTTTGCGCTGACCTTCAAGCCAAGGTTTCCAGCTGTTTCTGAGAAGGCATTTGTTTTCTCCTGCATGTCGTGGTGGCGGTGTGACAACAGGGCAATGTCATCAGCAAAGTCCAAGTCTTCCAGCGTTGTTGTTGCTGTCTAGTCATGGTCCATTTGATCCCTCTCCTATCTCTGTCGGTGGAATTCTTCATGATCCAGTCCATGGCCAGGATGAAGAGGAACGGCGACAGAATGCAGCCCTGCTTCACCCCAGTCCTGACGTTGAAGGGGGCTGCCCCTGGTGCTTTGCCGCTTTTCATTGCCTTGATTGCTGCTGTCACTTCTTCCAGGCTTGGCGGGTCTGTGCAAATGTCAAGGTCTGTATCTGCTGGCTGGATGTCTGCAAGCTGAAGGGGGGGGGGTCCGGTCTGTTTAGAACTGACTCAAAATGCACCCTCCAGCGCTGTAGTTTTTCTGCCTCTCCCTCGACAACATTTCCGTTCATGTCTTTCACTGGTACTTCACTGTTTTTGAACCTGTTGTTCAGTGTTGTTGACTTTCTCTCTTCTATCTTTTTCCATGTCTCTTCTCTGATCCACTGTTCTTTCTTTTTTCGTTGGAAGCCCAGTATTTTCTCACCTGTTTCCTGTAAAACTCGATTAAAGTCCTCTAAGGTCATCTCCTGTTGATCTCCTATTGCCTGGAACCTGTTCTTTACTTCCACTACAAAGGCCTGTTTGGTGGCTGGGTCCTTCAGTCTGCCGGAGTCCACTCTCTGCTGACCTGCCTGTTTTCCTCGCGATCGACTTAGCTTCGGAGAAACAAAAGTGTGGTCAGTGGCAACGTCTGCTCCTCTATAGGCACTGACATCTTGAAGGGAGCTCCTCCATCTTCGGTTGATGATGACATGGTCTATCTGGTTCTTTGTGATCCCGTCTGGTGATGTCCACGTTGCCTTGTTGATGTCTTTGTGTTGGAAGAGTGTGCCTCTATTCAGTAGATTGTTTTCTTCACAAAAGTCTGCCAGTCTCTCTCCGTTGTCATTGATGGTTCCAATTCCATGCTTGCCCATGATATGCTCCCTGCAGGTGTTGTCACTTCCAACCTTGGCATTGAGATCGCCGGTGATGAGCAACATATCATGGGCTCGGACGTTGCCTGGAGCTGATCGTAAAAAGCATCCTTGTCTTCTGCCTCGGAGTCTTCTGTTGGTGCATAGCAAACTAGCACTGTCAGCTTGGTGTACTTTGAATGGAATCTTGCTTTCAGAAGCCTGGGTCCATAAGGCTTCCATTCCAACAGTGTCTTTTCAGTTTTCCTATTGAGGAGTAGTGCTACTCCTTCAGAGTGTTGATCATCTGATCTTCCTGAGAACAAGATGGTATGCCCTGATGCTAGTCTCCTCTTTCCCGTGCTGGTCCGTCTGACCTCGCTGACTCCCAGGATGTCCAAGTTGTAGTTGTCAAACTCCTTGACTAGTTGGGGCAACCTGCCAGTCTGATAAAAGGTCTGGACGTTCCAGCACACAACCTCCAACTTCTGCTTCGGCTTCAGTAAATCCACCATCGGGCGCCAGCTCCCTCTCGGGTTTGACTGTCGTCCGTCATAAGTCCAGTTCCCTGGTATGTTTCATTACCTTCGCCATCCGTAACGAGTGCTCTAATGTTGGTTTCTGTCAGGTGCTTTTTTATATGGTGGGGTTGTTAGCACTACCACAACCTAATTTACCTCTAGGTGAGGTGTCCACCTTAGTCACCTCTTACGACATGCCTAGCTGGACGGTAGGGACCCTATTTTTACAATGCTCGCTAGGCAAGCATACCCCGCGGTCCCACGGGGGAATATTTTAAGAATAACAATGTGTAAATAAACACAACCTTGTCTTTGTTAATATTTTAAGAATAACAATGTGTAAATAAATACGACTGTCTCAGTTTAATTTTTCTCGCATATCATCTGACAGAGACTCTGATGTGAATGAAGATTTAATAGTAGCAGATAAATCCGGGTACATATAAGAAAATAGGGATGAACGAATAATATCCAAACAAAAATCATGTCATGGCTGTGTGAAAAATAAAAACAGGGAACGACTACTACTCTGTAAATATGAAACTAGTAAGTCGTTAGAGCGACTGAGAAAGAGACCCAAAGTGCGTTAATTGTGTCTCAGTACGTTTTTCTAACTCGTGCCTGTCACAGCTCCTTCTTGTGTCATGTCACAACATTCTGCAGTGTCCTTCACAGAGTTGTGCAGTGTCTGTCACAGTTCCTTACTGTGCCTATCGGAACTCCTTTGTATACCTGTTACAACGCCTTCCTGTGATTATCACAACTCCTTTCTATTACATGAGCCCTTGAATTTTCCTTCACATCTCCTTCCTGTGCCAGTCACAGCAAACTTTGGAAGGCTCTGGAACATCAATAGGCGGAGTGGATGGTAAACACAAAGCAATCCGCTAAACTAATTGTATCAATATTTTATTCGGAATTTGACCGACTGCTAGCATTAACCATTCACCTACCCCCCCCCGCCCCTCAGCAGAGTGCGCTCTCTTCACCTGGCGTCTGAAATCTTTGAGGCAGTACGTTTATAGGAATGATTTCTTTGGGATAATCTTGCGACAAAAAGGGAAAAGAACGTGTTGTGCTTTGAAGCGAAACCAGTACGAGGTAAATTACAGGCACCTTTAAAGAAAACTGCCAAATACCCGACATACAATGGTGACGCACAAAGCAAATTACTTCCCTGCACATGACCCGAGCTGATGACCTTCCATGCACCAACTACCTCCTACCTGGTGATCTTAGGCTGTGTCAGCGACTAGAAGGAAAACTGGTTTCACTCATTCTATTAACAAGGAAGTTGTGACCCAATTTATAGAACGTCAACTACCTTGAGCTAAAATATAACTAGTATTTTTAAATCACACAAATAAGATACCAAATTCAATGTCGTCGTTTGTTGGAACTGGCTTCCCCAGCAGACTACAACTAGAAGAGTACTGAGTGCACACCTGTGACTAGAGATGAACACCTGTGACTAGAGGTGAATACTTTGCTAGGAAGTCTTGTTAACTACCTTTGCCCTTTGTGTCAGCTGCTGTCAGTGAACAGGATTTTCTCAGGTGTCGGGTCAGGCACAGGGGGTGAGATTGTTTCTCTATCGGTTTATCGTTTACAGCGTGTCTGCCTGTTCATCTGTCAATCTTCCGGCCAGTCTAATTGCCTCCTAATCCTTCTTTTCCTATATATTATGCTTGTTTGTTGTCTAGCATTGTATGTCTGTCAGCCTATCTTTCTTCGCTGTCATGCCAGTGTGTCAACCTGTCTGTCCGTCTTTGTCTGAAAAAAAAAGAATATAAGGAGACCAAAGTAGAACAGACCACACAAGGGGAAGTGAGTATGTTGGGGTAAGAGAAGAGCATCTCTATCAGTCTTTATAGAAGAAAATAGAAACAGGAACGCAAGTTAAAATTCGTCTTTGGCTTCCAAAGCGCCTTGAATTTGTATGGAGGACAGAAGACCTCAGATCTGATTTTTATATAGGGCTGCATAAAGATTTTGTTACAGTTACACTTCCATATTAAAGTGAGTTTGTTACAGTGTGACTTGCGTTGGTCACTTTGTCTCAGTGTAACTTGCACTTGTTGGAGTCGCTATGTAACAGTGCAACCATCAGTGACATCAGTCTTTAGTCACAGTGTAACTTCAACTGATTTGAATTATTTTGTTGCAGTGCAACTGGCGTCGTGGTGCGGCACTAATGTTGCTGTTTGACTGGCACCGTATTGCCGTTTGCGCTGGAGGCAACTTGAAACTTTAGGAGTGAAAATTATTTCCTTGTTTATTGTTTTGGACTTTACAAAACACACAGGTTGTAGTCACTGATCGTACGGCATTTTAGTTGCCAGATGGCAGACAGTAAATGGGAATTTGATAAATAAAACAAAAACCTGTGTTACTGAATTCTGTTTGAACTTTATCAAACTAAATAACCTGGGCAGCAACTGTAAAACTTCCGTAGCGCCTTCAATTATTTATTCTTTATCTCTGTGTCGATAATATTGTGTGTGCACGAGAAACAAAGAAATGAGAGAGCAAAAATGAATGAATGAAACAAACAAACAAACAAAAGAAGTAAAAGACATGGAGCAGAGATTGTGCCCATACATCCTAGCAGTCGAATTTATGAAAACACAGAATTTTTGAAATACAATTACTAGATGTTATTAATGATCGATGAATAAAAGCCGAGAAAAAATTTAAACGAGTAATGATTTTAAGAACACTCTCCTTTGCCTCAGGATGTTGAACTATTCAAATCATAATATCTACGACAACCCTGTTAATATGGCGAGGGAAGGTTCCGCTAAACTACATTGCCTCTATATTGCTCTTCTCTACCTGTGTGGACTCATGAATATCCTTCAGTCAGGTACTTCGTTTCAAAATTTTTTGTCTCTCTAATTTTGATAGCAGTTTTACTTAAGCATCGGTCGGAAGGAAGGGTGAATGAGTGAAAGGCAAGCATGAAGAAAGAAAGAAAGAAAGAAAGAAAGAAAGAAAGAAAGAAAGAAAGAAAGAAAGAAAGAAAGAAAGAAAGAAAGAAAGAAAGAAAGAAAGAAAGAAAGAAAGAACTTACTTAAGCATCGGTCGGAAGGAAGGGTGAATGAGTGAAAGGCAAGCATGAAGAAAGAAAGAAAGAAAGAAAGAAAGAAAGAAAGAAAGAAAGAAAGAAAGAAAGAAAGAAAGAAAGAAAGAAGTCCGAGTGGTACAACAAGTAAGATTGGAAGAATGTTTTAAGCCATGCCAAAATTTTAGTGAAAATAGTAGTAAAACATGTTTTCAGTATAGAATTTTTGTGGCATCAGAAACAAAGATCTCTACAATATGCAACACGACAAACAGCACCTGGGCGATGTTATCATGTTCCTCGAACTCCTGGTATCACGTGATACAAGAAATGTATTCGCCAGTCAACTATCACTGTTCGTTAGACAACTCCAAGAACAATTTACAAGAAAACAGTGCGAGGGAACTTAATGTTTCTTGCGCTGGTCCTGCCAGTCCTCCAAACAGTAGCGTCTGTGAAGAGTCTGTGAAGATGAGTACAAAAGACTACAACGAGGCCTTCGTGGAGGTGACGTACGAATGTATCAACGGTATGTAGACTGACTCATATCTCTAGATGCCTCGCATCCCTCGCCATTTGGTGTCCGGTATTATGTACACATCTATTTCTTTCTTTATATCTGAAGCTTCAGCATCTTTATACAGAGAGCACCATCGTGACAGCGACTACCATGTCACGCTGACAATGATGACGTAGACATAACGTTTAGTAAAACGAGGAAAAACTAGTAACTCAAATGCCCTCCCGTCTGTTAAATAATATGACATCTACATTCACCACTGTAACTGTAAAACGGAAACTACACTAAAAGAAACTTTAGCTTTTAAAAACTAGTTTATTGTCGATGCCATCGGTGTTTGTGTAATTCTGAAAAAATACTGTCAAAGTCAGCACTTTGCAATGACAATATCAGCTTAGATATTTTTTTATAAAACCGTTTGTTTGTTTCTGTTTTATTTTTTTTATTTTTTATTTATTTATTTTTTTTGCAGTGAGCAAAATCTATAACCTGTGCTTCATGCAGGAAGTGATGCTGGAAGGACAAGTCTACCTGGCCTCACCGTTCGCATCATCTGAACAAAGTTCATTTAATAGCTGTCTCTGCGAAATAACTGATGTCTTAAAAGTCGAGGTTTTGTACGCGGATGTGGATAGCTCAAATCTGGACATCACTTGTGGGAACTGGACTAGAAATGAATTCCTGTTTCAATATACTGTAGTTAACATCGACCTGGCCTTTCAAAACAAATCCTGCACGATGAAAATCATCTACCGTGACGATAACAAAAGTGGCTCTTTCCTGAAAGGTCGAGTGTGGATTAAAGTATCCGGCAAGTATTTTTTGTTTGTACATTCCTTATCTCCACAATAGGAAACCTTGTTGTCCACAGAATCACATTTCACCCCGCAGACGGTGTGATTTAATCAGTGTTTCCTTTAAAGGTCTTAGCTGTTTGACGATAAGCGTAAATTATTTTTTTTAAATGTTTGACATAGGCTTCGATTTTTGATGGACATAAATAAAATTTGTGTGACTTTTTTACTCTGAGAGAAAGTGTTTGATAACAAATAATCTTATCAGTTGTCCGTGGTAAATAATATTCGTGCATAAAGAGACAACCCACAGGGTACGCGAGTATACATGTATTTTCAGGCGGCGTCCGTCACCAGAAAAAAGTCTTTCTATAAGACTTACAACTTAATGCTCTCTTGTTTATGCCATTAATGCTTTTAATAAACGTGACTTCTTGTTAATCTTGTTCGTCTTGCATCTTCAGTATATAATCTTTCTGATAAAAGCCATTGCCTTTTCTTTCCTTCTCATTCCCTCGCCGAATATTTGCACGCGTTTTGTCTGTGTGTTGTAAGTGTGAAGTGTTTATGTATGATAAGGGTAATGGTGATTTGTGTGTGTGTGTGTGTGTGTGTGTGTGTGTGTGTGTGTGTGTGTGTTCACGCGTGCGTGCGTGCGGTGCGCGCATATGTATGTAAAGCTTATGCTTATACAGAAAACAAAACCACTGAGACTCGTTACTATCGACGACCACTTAACTGATACACAGTGGGGCCGGTTGGAACTTTTCTGTTTCGCAAGAGTCGTCAGTTTAATATTGTCAGAATGAACTCTGCAAGCGTGTGCGAGCTGAAAGTCTTGATATTATCTTTTACAGGAAGTAACATGATGCTAAAGTGCAACGGGGAGTCGCCAGATGCTGTAGTTGGATCAACTACAACAATCTTAACAGCTCTGTCGACACAAGACACTTTAACGACGTCTACAACGATAGCTTCTTCCTACAATGGAGCAAACTCGACGACATCCTCATCTAAAGCCTCGTCTCCAGATCCCGCTACGATTTCTACAGGATCTGAGGCGAAGACATCGACCCCTGCTCTGAACACCTCGTTATCATCTTTTCAAACTTCAGCTCCAGTTTCTAGTATGTTAGGCGTTTTGCACAGAGTGTTACATGTTTCAGCGCAAGAATGTTTTACACATTGTTCTAATCTTTCTTATATTTAATAATAATTATTATAATTATTCATGAAACGCTTTACCCCATCATCAAAACGCTTCACAAAAAATATAAACACATAGACATAATAATAACGGTCTCAAAACAAAAATTCCATTGGGTTCTCGGTTAATGTAGCTACTCATGTTGAGATGCGATCTGCAACCTTGCTATTGCATGATAAAACAACTAGTTTCTGCTTCGAAAAGAGGCTAAAAGTTAGTTTTAAGTTTGAATAAAAACCAGTCTTTGGTGCAGTGCCATAATTTTCGCAGGTAGAAGTACCGATCCATCAAAACAACTCTTGTTAGAGCATCAGACTAACGGTCAATGTCATTGTAAACTTAGCCTCCTGGAGATGCACAATATTAGCCATAGCAGATCTGCCTTTACTCTCACTAAGCTTGCTGTGACAGCTGAGCATCAGAACTTTCTGAAGCGACTGCAGAAACGGAATTAAAGTCTGGAGTCGACCCTGCTGGTCTAAACTTTTAGTAATGGCAAGATGGCGCACATCTCACGCGCACATGGCGCAGCATTAGAAATGAAATGGTCCACAAAAAAAGAGAGAAGAAAATTGGTGCAGTCATAGAAATTAATCCAGGGAAGTAGGAAATGGTGTCACAGATGCACAGATGAATATTAGACACAAAACTTGATGCAAATAAACCGGCAAATACAAACAGGAAGGGAGAGCAGTCACCCTTAAGCCAGTTAGGCGAAAGGACATTACTCGCATACTTATTTAAAACGTGTCCACCTCTTCAAGAGGAAACCTATTTGTTTACTCGAGTACACATTATAATGTTAACTGATAAATAATCGCATTGAGCTCGTCGCCTAATGAGGACATCTGCTGTGTAAGTGCTCATGACCTCTGCAACCTTCCAAATCTGGGAAATCTGCGAGTAATTAATTACAACTACTTTGTGCATTTTTTGTCTTCAAATATGCGCAGCTAACATTATTTTTAAAAATGCTGTTTAAAATTTTAATAGAGAGCCTGCATACGTCCACAAAACTGCGTACGTGGGTGAGAAGAGGAGCCCCTAAGATTTTGACCATCGTGTAGTCACCGCTGTGGTGTACTTGATGATGGACAGAAAACTTCGTCGACAAAAGTGTGAATTATTTTTTTCACATGCACGGTCATGTAACAAAATCAGTTTAGACATAGACCGATGTACGAATAGTTGCTCGTAATTTCCATCCCCGTCAAACAAAATGCATATTACAATGAAGCAGAAAACTACAAATTCTGCCTACTGTTTTCCTTATATTTGTTTAATGTAGAACGATTAATTAATTAATTAACAAAAATTGTTTTTCTAACTCTCTTGTTTAAAAAAAACGGTACATCATTTTACATCCCTGTATGTATTTTATTTTATTCCTTTTGCTCCCAGTAAGGGTAATGAGACTATACTAAGAATTACATTAACAACATAACCCTATCTCAAGTATTCGTAATAATTCTATGTGTGTGTGTGTGTGTGTGTGTGTGTGTGTGTGTGTGTGTGTGTGTGTGTGTGTGTGTGTGTGTGTGTGTGTGTGTTACAGAGTTGAAACATGCCATTATGATGACTCACAGTTGCCTAGATTTAAATATCAGCATGTACATGTAAATATGTTCACCACATGTCCTAATTAGGTCATAGTTCAACAATAGAAACGCATTCAAGCGTGTAGAAGCATATGAGGTTGTAACAGAAAAGTGTGCAGAGCTGAAATAGTTTTGGTTTAGAGAGAGCAAGCTGTCATCAGATTATCTAGACTTCACTTCCACTGTATCTTTAGTAGATGGCGCCTTTCGTAGACTACTTAAAAAAATCTTATTTGAATGTTTTCCCCCATTAATTATGCAGATCAAACTGTGCAGACTGTCATCGTGTGCTTTAGAACTTACATGTTTTTACCCCGAAGACACTGATCATCATCATATTCATCATCTCACCCGTTAGAGCTGCTGGCCACCCCCGGCGATGTTATCACCGAAATCCCGACATTTTTATCGATTGTCGTTCTCCCGGATGTTGTGATTATAAAATTACGAAAGTCAAACTTTCCCACTGGATGCGTTTTGTTACACTTCTGGAATCGCCAGCAGCATTTGTTGGTAAATATATTTTATTACTATTTCTAATTTTCAAGTGCGTTAAAAATCGGTTTATTTTGTGTAGATTTACAAATTCAGTTTGAGTATAGTGAAATTTTGCAATGTTTAATTCGTCGGAAATTCATTCTAACAGCCTACTTCATATTCTTATTTCAGGCAAACATTTAAGACAGCACATCGTGTAGTTGACAGAAGACAGCCAATTTTGCAATGTTGTAATCATCCTTGTAACAGATTAAAGCAGCTGCTCGACTATGAAATGTATTGAAGCAGAATTTCCAGCCCCACATTCCATACACCACTGCATTCTAACAGCAGTGAATCAAACTAGTCTGATTTAATTCTTAGAACTGAAAATCAGACGCACGCTCCGCCTATAAAATATACAAAAACACGGATACTTTCACAAACACAGACTCACACATCTGCTCACAAATCATTTAAAAAGAAACTTTGACAGCATCACCTAAATGTACGTGTATTAGATTATCCACCAGAGTGTGTATGGATGAAAGATGAAAGTTACCTACAGTTCCATGGATGACCTGTCAAAGTTCTTTGATTGAATGTGAATGTTTCTGACTGAGAACTTTCATGCTTATTGCTGTAGATGACATTCTATGTCAGCTGCAATAAACTTCAGTCTGCTGTTTTATTACATTCTATGCTAACATCCTTTAGTGGTTGGAGAAGGAAGAATAGTATTTTATGCCATGCATTATTTTTATTGGTAATAAATTAAGTTCTTCTTGAAGTTCAAGTTTCGTACAAGTTAATGAGGAAAGATGGTAACAAACCTATTCTGCTGCACGAATGTTCTAAAGTGTGCTGAACTGGGGCACTACTATAACCGTATATTTTTATGGACACCTTATGACAGGGATCACGCACGCTCACCTACAAATTACCCATAAAACTGAGCATGTCTCTACGGAGCTAAACTTTTATTAAAACTGTTATTATCTGTATTACAATTTTGTACACAATGCGTACTCACTGGCACATATTTCAACACTTTCAGACATATTCAGACAAGTAAAAGGATGTGCAGCTTCGGTAATAGACATCAGACATCAAGATGAAACAGTTTTCGCTCATGGTCCTCGCCGTCAACCTCTATCAATTAATTGTCAACATCTAACATCCGACATCTCATATCCAGTCTCCATAGCCTAACAGCCAGCCTCCAGTACGTGGCAAAAGTATGTCTACATCTTGTCGCCGTAGTTGTAGCTGGTGTAGCTCCACAGATACACACAAGGTCCGCACGATGAGACAAATAAGATTACAGACAAACTATAACATGATCTCTCTCTCTCTCTCTCTCTCTCTCGATACCCACAAGTACAGCAAAGACTCTGTATATATATATATATATATCTGGGTACAATACAGGTCAGGACAAAAGTCAAGCTATTGCAATACAATAATAATTCAATATAAACATTTTTATGAAAAGCTAGGGTTGGGTTAGGTATATAAATGTAGACGTGACCCAGTATAAATAAATGCAGTTCTCAGGCTTGTTTTGAATTCATGAGAGACAGCGAGATAGTAAAGAAAAGAAAGGGCAGATAAATAACACACGAAAAATCAGAATGAATCTTAAAAGAAAAAAGCAGAAGGCACAAGCGCCTAAAGTCAAACGAAGCGTGACAAGAATGGGAAACAACTCTAGCTTAATGAACTCCGTTATAACGAGTGAGAGAGACAGCAAGCGAGTAAGAGTTTACACAACTGGATTGAGACCAGATAGAGCAACCTACTGGGAAAAAGAGGGGCCTGGAAATTATCACATGTTCGTGAAAGCATCCAGCTAACACTCTCATTGTGTACCCACAAACACTTTTTTCCTTCATGTGTCTTTCGCAGAAAACTAAAGAAAGCTCTGGGCCCAGACGCATGGAACGTCGCTAAGCTCTAAATGTTCACGCGAAACACTCAGCTAAACATAATATTTTGTTATAAATGTAACCAACTGATATCCGGTAATGATCTAACCAGCGCCCTAATGGCGTTCTGTGCACCCAACACCTGGGCGATTATAAAGGTCTTTAAAAAAGGACACTCATGAATTAATATGGGGTAGAAATCTGCGACATATTGGATGAGTAGAACGTTCTATGGTTTGAAAAGCAAGAACACACACACACACACACTCACACACACACACACACACACACACACACACACACACACACACACACACACAAAACAGAAGTCACAAAGTACAAAGCAAGTTTCTGCACTATACACAACCCAAGATAAAGGGAACGATCCCCCTTTCCCCCCCCCCCCTTCACACGTCTTAGCTGATCCCCGTGAATGAAGGAGTAAATAGGGAACTGGTTTTGCCAGTTTGCGTTAACAAGGAAGTTATTATGGCATTCGCAGATCTTAGTGCACAGACCGAAATGAAGAAAAGTTTGTTTTATCACATACTGTGCTAAGAGCTTCACTGAATTCAGGGTCACCATTTTTCGAAAAGCCGTTACAGTTGCTTTCTCGGCAAAACAGAACAAGAGGAAGTGAGGCTGAGTACACCTAGGATACTATGAGGTAAGTGTATCCCTGGGGAGCCACGAACCTGACCTTGGAAATCGTGAGTGACATCTTATTTATTACCTGTGTTGTTGGTGAGCATAATAATTATTAAACCAAGTTTCGAATGTGGTACAGGTGAGATTGTTTTTCTATCAATACAGTGAACGTATGCATGTGACTGCAGCTCCAACCTCCCTCTGTATGTTTGTGTGTGTGCGTGCGTTCGCGAGTGCTTGAGTGAATTTTTTTTTATGCCTAGTACATGTTAGGCCTCTCCAGCACTTATGTTTAAAAAAGTAAGCGTGCGATAGGTGGCTGTATAAACAGATATATAAACATTCTGGTAGGTGTATATCTTCCGCCAGGCCCACCTGTTGCAAACGTAGTCACTATATACGGACGACGGTGGTCGATGTAGTGTATTCGTGTGTCCATGCTTTTCTTT
The DNA here is from genome assembly GCA_004794655.1 of Marisa cornuarietis. Lineage (NCBI taxonomy): Eukaryota > Metazoa > Mollusca > Gastropoda > Architaenioglossa > Ampullariidae > Marisa > Marisa cornuarietis. Next base: position 2,227,683 of record SMMW01000616.1, read on the forward strand.
GCGCGCTGCGCCGCCTGCGCGTGTATATATATGTGTGTGTGTGTGTGTGTGTGTGTGTGTGTGTGTGTGTGTGTGTGTTCACGTAGGTGTTTTTTCAGGTGTTGTCAAGTGTGTTCTATGTACATGTAGATTTTTTGTGTATGTTGATGTGTATATATTGTGTTATCAGGTGTGTATGTACTGTTTTTGTTTGTGCGTACAAGTAGTACATGTCTGTCTTTGTGTTCCTTAAGATGTGTTCTGGGCATATACTTTGTTTACATATAGATGTGCTTCTTTGTTTATGTTAATATGTTTCTGTGCACGTAGAAAGTGTTTTATTAAATGTGCGTTTATGTATGCTTTTTGTGTTGGTATAGATGTGCTTCTTTGTGTGTGTGTGTGTGTGTGTGTGTGTGTGTGTGTGTGTGTGTGTGTGTGTGTGTGTGTGTGTGTGTGTGTGAATGTTCCTAGACGTGTGTGCACGCGTATGTATGTGTGTATGAGTACGCACACGTAGATTGTAAGTGTGCGAGAGAGACAGTGTGTGCGTGCGTATATCCATTGTGCGAATGTGACACAGAGAGATATAAAGTTTAACAAAGAAAATACCTACTTCAGTTACACGTATGAGAATATGACAGAGAGTATGCTACCGAAAAAGTACACTCCCTTAAAAATCATCTTTCATTCCTGGACATTTTTACTTTGGTCTGTTGCCTTCTTACCATCTTCACAGATTTACTTATAATCTGCATAGAGCAGTAAAATATATCTTACTCAAAATAAAGAGATAAGAAATAGATGAAACTTTAAAGTAAAATGTACTTTTGGGAGCGATGACCACCCATATAAATCATAACTAATGCATCTAACTTTCCGACTGAAAATAAAACCAATAACATTTGTTTTGTTTTCGTACCAGTTTTTAAGAAATTACTCAAGAGAGATTCAGTTTCTCTTTTAATAATCTTTATGTAGTTGACTACTGGCATTGTTCATAATGTAATAAATAATAAAGTTTCTTTAAAATCTGTCACACATTAGACTGTTTTTATAACAAGGAAAACGTGATGAGTTATAGAAAACATTTGTGTTTTGAAGTAGTGTTCCCTGACAGCTACAGACAATTCAGGTATTTATCAAGGATGAGTACACTGCCTTGTTTCCTTCCTTCATCAGCAAATAATCTTCCATTCCTGCTACAAAGGTCACATACCATGACTCTGAAGTCTTTAGTATACTTCCTTCACTGGTTTGTTGCTGTTGTCGTGTGGCAGACAGGACCATGGTGCGTCCTTTATCTCTCAGGTAATTTTCCGTGTGGCTGATATATATATATATATCCAGGCATATCATGTTCCCAGGGATATCATATTCTCTTTTTTCCTCCCTCCCTTCTCTTTCGCTCTCTCTGTGTGTGTGTGTGTGTGTGTGTGTGTGTGTGTGTGTGCGTGCGCGGGGATTTCATTTTATATTTCAGTAGTGAAATCTTTAATCCCATCTTTAATTAGCAGCAGTTTTAGATTTCAGTACTTTTTATTTCAGACATGAGCTTGTCTGATCTATGTTCATCGACTATATGATAATCACAGGAATGGATCTAGAAATTACATTTCTGTAAATAATGTGCTCTTTTTTTGCATGAGTGCATACGATATATCTCTTGGTTTTTAGGATGTATCTGTCACGAAGATGCAGCATGTTTGATTGACAACTTTTGTTCCTGTTTTTCTTTTTATCATTACGTCGGTGATGATGATTAAAGACGATGAGGAGATATTATTAATATTATTAACAGGAGGTAACATTACCACCTTTATTATTATTATTATTAACAGGAGGTACTGTCGCCACCAGCATCACTCAGTGTATACCGGAGAACAAGCAGGTCGACCAAAGAACCATCACCTGTTGTGCAGACCAGTGGTTTCATGTCATCAGTAAAAAGTATCAAGCCGGGTGCCCTGCAACAAATTCCAGTTACACGTTACAGTCAGATACTACAGAGTCACTCACAGTCTCGTGTGTTGGTAGCCAACCACAAGCAGGTCCACGACAGAGTTTGTGCTCAGGTTTACCTGTAGCTAACTGCGTGGAAAACTTGACGCCTCCTGACACTTACTTTGGAAACAACATATCAGTCACCATGGACACCGAATGTATCGACGGTATGTGATAAGATAGTTCTATTTATCTTCGACGACGACGACGACGATAGAATATGTAGACTACATTTCCCCCGTGTGGAGACAAGCTCAATGCTGTGCACAAAAGACTACAAACCAACCAACAGTTGACCAATTAACGAAAAAAACACAACAGCAAACGCATGACACCACAACAAACACGAGGAACTGAGGAGTGAGGGGAAGAGTGGGCTGCATTATGAAAGGTATTTATGACAGAGGATGATTTTAAAGCCGGACTTGTCAGTCGTCTGCTGCGTAGAAACGACCTAGTGACACACAACTGCCGGTCTCATTATTTTGAACTAGAATCAGGTCTAACAAAAGTTCTTCTCAGTCTTGACCGTCTGGGGTCGAATGTATGAAGGGGTAAGATCGCTGACAAAAGCGACATTCTGTAAATTTATTCTGGAATTTAGATTTCGTGATTACTTGGGGATAGAATTATAGTACCGGGATTTTGAGAAAAGAAGAAAATCAGTAGTATGAATAAAAGTTCTTTGTTTAGCGGCATTTATGTACAAACAAGGGTATTGTGGGAATCGGAAAATAAAAGTTTTTTCAATGTCAAGGAATACTATCGAGTTTGTTTATCGCGTAAAGATCTGCAAATTTCAAACAAATCCAATAAAATAATTATTTATCAAAAAGAAAGGGTTCGATTAGATAGCACCAGTCTGTGTTGCAGATATTTGCCACTTTAATATTTTAAGAAAAAAAATAAAGAAAACTTGTGTAAGCAGTGCACTCAATTGCAGACGATTCTGTGTCGTTGTTCTGTGTAAAGCACTGTCATTGGGATTTCCTAAATTAAACATAAATGTTTTACAGTGACTTGTGCATCCAGGAAAGCCTAGGATCTCTCTGACATTTTCATAAATAAACACAACTGTAGGTCTGCGGCACACCGTGAAAAGGAAAACCGAAAAAGACGAGGGGACACCTCAGTCCAGTGCATACGAGTCGCAAATAATGTTTTCCCTTGTTACAAACACACAACAATGTACACATGCAAACACTGTGTCCACTCGCGTTCTTCCTCTCGACAAATCACAAAGACCTGTCCACTAGAGCTCACGGAGGGTGAGAATAGTATGGTCTGCTTTCGCCTACAGGAGACAATAAGAGCAACACTGTTCTCAGCCATCTAAAGCTTGGCCGGTATCAACGAGGTCCAGGTCATGGCTGTCGTTCTGACTCACCTTCTGTTACGTGCGTGGAAAAATGGACGCCCCTCTGGCGCTCACGTTAGAGAGAACTCATCAAATATGCTGGAAAGGGGATGTATGGCAGTTAGGTGATAATGTATTTCTACCGTTAAACACACTTTAAAGACTAGTGCATAAAATACTTGGTGAATAGAGACGTGTTCTCGTTCCCCGTCACCACACGAGAATGTACGAGACCGCCTTGATTTCCGTCGTATTAATCCTGCCGTCAACAGCACAGTCCAACAGTTTTGATATTTTGAAACTATGGCATATACTGGCAAATATTCTCTTGACAGCTGGTCATTCTACGATTGTCAATGTTTTCAGAGTCTGACATTCGGAACCTGTGTGCTGACCTGTCCAACACAACGACTGGCCACCTGTACCTCGCCTCCCCCTCGCTGTTCCTCGCCCCTGGTTCATCTTCGCACACCAGGTGTCGCTGTGAAATACACGCTGAGGCTCTTGGTCAGGTGGAAATACTCTTTGCAGACATCAGTGCATCAATGTTCACCATCACTTGCGGATTGTTGATTGTAAGTGATAACAATTTCACGACTAACATCACGAACACTGTCATTTCACTTCCTGACAACAGCTCCGACTGTGTCCTTGAAGTTGACCAACGTCGTGCAGCTAGAACTGATGGCCTTCCTTCCCACAGGGTGTGGACAAAACTTACAGGTAAGTAAAACTTACAGCCTGTCTCGCTTACCGTATCTTTTACTATCACAATGCTGTCGCCAACAGCAGCCTTAACTGTTGCTTTACTTGTACATCGAGGTGACGAAGTGATAGGATGATAAATCAAAAATGTCCTTCTGTTTCAAATACAGAGCAGTTTACACGCAAAAACAGAACAGTTAATACCAAAACATGGTTAATTTCCGTTTTGCTTTTGATGGAATTTTTGGTGGAATGTGAGGTGGGGTTGGGTAAGAATTTCAAAAGAGCCTCAGAAGTGCGAAGCGACTAGTGTTCAGAGTTCCGTTTCTTAGACTTGACTTTTGTTTATTTTTAGCTGATGGAATGTAGATTTAGAGGAAAGGTACTTCTACCTTGAGGTGCATTCACTAAACACGAGTTAAAAGTAGTGGTGAGAGGTTTAGAGGGTAGCTTCCTTGGCATTCTATCGTGCACCCTGATACACCTGCCTGCTGCTGATGTTCTTCCTGGCTTTCTGTATTCCCTTGATGCTAGTTGTTCGCTTGTACGCAGTAAGGGTGTCACAACGGGTAAGGATAAACAAGAAAGGCGTGTCAAACCGGGTATCAGTTATCGAAATGGGCATAAAGTGTCAGAATGAGTACGGAGTGTTAAAGTGAGTAGAAATGGCAAAACAGGTAGGGAGTGCCATAACGGGCAGACAGTGTTCGGGGTACTGCTGGACGGGTCTGTTTTCATTTTTTTCCGAGGCCGAACACTTTGTTTATCAGTTCTTTTTTTGTGTAATTAATATTCTATTCCCGATTTTGTTTATTATTATTCTGTGTGTAATGTCTTCAGAATTTGTCGTTTTTTGCATGCCATTACATTAATATTCTGTATTTCAGCATTTCAAATAAATATCGGTTGAAATGTCATTCGCAGCTTTTTTTACAGCTGTATTTTCTATGATGCAGTGGTGGATGTTATTGATGATATATATTACAAGATTTTAAACTGACAAGAACAGTTGGCTATGGGGTGGTGCAGGATGGAATACATGATAGCTTTTATGATAACATAAGCTCACGAGAGCTCATTTTTTTGTCCATGAAGCAGTTTTTTTTAAGTGGCAGTCAATTTGTTTTAAACTTTTCTTATTAAGAAGCTCCGTGAAAGTGTCACATTTGCTTCCGTCTTCGTGACTGTGATCAGGTTATACCTGCACCCCGAATGTTTGATGACCATAACTAGCATTGTTATAGCAGATTTCCTCATCGCTAGTGGACTTTTACAAGTTCTATAAATAAACTGGGTTTAAATGAGTGTTGCAGCTTGTTATCTTACAATAGTATCATGACAAGCATCCAAGCTTCACGAATGTGGTCTCCTTCTGCTTAAGTTATTGAGACATTTACCTGTAGGACAAGAAGGAAAACTTGTATTCCTTTGCTTTTTTGTAGGATCCAGTCTAACCTTTCGCTGCAACAACTACATGAACTCTTCGGCATCATCATCATCATCATCATCATCATCATCATCATCATCATCATCATCGTCGTCGTCGTCGTCATCATCATCATCATCATCATCATCATCATCGTCGTCGTCGTCGTCGTCGTCATCATCATCATCATCATCATCGTCATCAGACACTACAATGAAAATGGCACCATCCCCTACAACGCTATTAGCAAATACGTCTGTTTCAACGGTTGCCACGCACACCACGAGCAATGAGACGAGCCAAGAGACAACAACAACAAACTACACCATCGCGGGTAACGTGACAACGACCCAGACAACAGTCTCCACTGTGACTGAGCAACGAGTCAGCGGAACAGGTTCAGTAGCTTTCTTTGTTTTCACTCTCTTCCTTTATATCGCTGTATGTCAGAAAGCAAACATTACATGCAAATGTGTACGTGTGTTTGTATGTGTGCGTGCATTTCTCTGTACACATTTGTGTGTGAGCGCGTGAGAGAGAGAGAGAGAGAGTGTGTGTGTGTGTGTGTGTGTGTGTGTGTGTGTGTGTGTGTGTGTGTGTGTGTGTGTGTGTGTGTGTGCATTTCTCTGTATACATATGTGTGTGTGGGAGGGGTGGGGACAGTAAGAGAAGTAATCCCACTAAACTAAAAAAAGAGCATGAAGGATAACAAACTTCCGAAATGGACAAGACATTTAAGTTATGATCTTGATTATTTGATGGAAGTTACTCAGAATCCTAAAGAGTTAAGAAAGTGCCAATAAGTGCACATAGAAATACTAACAGTAGCTTTACATTAGTGTCCTGTTTGACATGGTTCCACTTCCGACAGTTCGTGTAAACACTAACAGTAGCCTAACTTCAGTGTCGACATTGTCCAGTTACAACAGTACGTGTAAACACTAACTAAACTTATTTTAGTGTCGACATTGTCTAGTTACAACAGTACGTGTAAACACTAACTAACCTTACTTTAGTGTCGACATTGTCTAGTTACAACAGTACGTGTAAACACTAACTAACCTTACTTTAGTGTCGACATTGTCCAGTTACAACAGTACGTGTAAACACTAACTAACCTTACTTTAGTGTCGACATTGTCCAGTTACAACAGTACGTGTAAACACTAACAGTAGCCTAACTTCAGTATCGACTTTGTCCAGTTACAACAGTACGTGTAAACACTAACTAACCTTACTTTAGTGTCGACATTGTCCAGTTACAACAGTACGTGTAAACACTAACTAACCTTACTTTAGTGTCGACATTGTCCAGTTACAACAGTACGTGTAAACACTAACTAACCTTACTTTAGTGTCGACATTGTCCAGTTACAACAGTACGTGTAAACACTAACAGTAGCCTAACTTCAGTATCGACTTTGTCCAGTTACAACAGTACGTGTAAACACTAACAGTAGCCTAACTTCAGTATCGACTTTGTCCAGTTACAACAGTACGTGTAAACACTAACTAACCTTACTTTAGTGTCGACATTGTCCAGTTACAACAGTACGTGTAAACACTAACTAACCTTACTTTAGTGTCGACATTGTCTAGTTACAACAGTCCGTGTAAACACTAACTAACCTTACTTTAGTGTCGACATTGTCCAATTACAAAAGTACGTGTAAACACTAACTAACCTTACTTTAGTGTCGACATTGTCCAGTTACAACAGTACGTGTAAACACTAACTAACCTTACTTTAGTGTCGACATTGTCCAGTTACAACAGTACGTGTAAACACTAACAGTAGCCTAACTTCAGTATCGACTTTGTCCAGTTACAACAGTACGTGTAAACACTAACTAACCTTACTTTAGTGTCGACATTGTCCAGTTACAACAGTACGTGTAAACACTAACTAACCTTACTTTAGTGTCGACATTGTCTAGTTACAACAGTCCGTGTAAACACTAACTAACCTTACTTTAGTGTCGACATTGTCCAATTACAAAAGTACGTGTAAACACTAACTAACCTTACTTTAGTGTCGACATTGTCCAGTTACAACAGTCCGTGTAAACACTAACTAACCTTACTTTAGTGTCGACATTGTCCAATTACAAAAGTACGTGTAAACACTAACTAACCTTACTTTAGTGTCGACAGTGTCCAATTACAAAAGTACGTGTAAACACCAACAGTAGCCTAACTTCAGTGTCGACAGTGTCCAATTACCACAGTACGTGTAAACACTAACAGTAGCCTAACTTTAGTGTCGACATTGTCCAATTACAAAAGTACGTGTAAACACTAACTAACCTTACTTTAGTGTCGACATTGTCCAGTTACAACAGTACGTGTAAACACTAACTAACCTTACTTTAGTGTCGACATTGTCTAGTTACAACAGTAAATGTAAACACTAACTAACCTTACTTTAGTGTCGAGATTGTCCAGTTACAACAGTACGTGTAAACACTAACTAACCTTACTTTAGTGTCGACATTGTCTAGTTACAACAGTACGTGTAAACACTAACTAACCTTACTTTAGTGTCGACATTGTCCAGTTACAGCAGTCCGTGTAAACACTAACTAACCTTACTTTAGTGTCGACATTGTCCAGTTTCAACAGTACGTGTAAACACTAACAGTAGCCTAACTTCAGTATCGACATTGTCCAGTTACAACAGTACGTGTAAACACTAACTAACCTTACTTTAGTGTCGACATTGTCCAGTTACAACAGTAAATGTAAACACTAACTAACCTTACTTTAGTGTCGACATTTTCCAGTTACAACAGTACGTGTAAACACTAGCTAACCTTACTTTAGTGTCGACATTGTCCAGTTACAACAGTAAATGTAAACACTAACTAACCTTACTTTAGTGTCGACATTTTCCAGTTACAACAGTACGTGTAAACACTAACTAACCTTACTTTAGTGTCGACATTGTCCAGTTACAACAGTAAATGTAAACACTAACTAACCTTACTTTAGTGTCGACATTGTCCAGTTACAACAGTACGTGTAAACACTAACTAACCTTACTTTAGTGTCGACATTGTCCAGTTACAACAGTAAATGTAAACACTAACTAACCTTACTTTAGTGTCGACATTGTCCAGTTACAACAGTACGTGTAAACACTAACTAACCTTACTTTAGTGTCGACATTGTCCAGTTACAACAGTAAATGTAAACACTAACTAACCTTACTTTAGTGTCGACATTTTCCAGTTACAACAGTACGTTTAAACACTAACATTGGTCCTACTAATTGACTGTCTCGTGTCGACGACACAGCCTCGCTACAAAAGTAGGTGTAAACACTATCATTGGCCTGTTGGTTTACCCTATTAGTGAAATAAGTGTAAACACTAACAATGACATTACCCCCTTGCAACAGTTGCCTTTTCTTGACACGTGTCGGTTCTCGTAATGACCCATATTTATTTTAATGTTGGCGACCATTCTCTGATCTGTCATCAGTTATCTACCCCTACATCATCGCCGGCGTTGCGGGAGGCGTTGTGCTTGTTATCATCATCATCCTCGCGGTGGTGATCGTCATCAGGTAAAGTCGTACTTTAATCTGTAAGATCTTTTGTTGGAAACACTTCTTATGTTAGAAGAAATCATTATGCCAAGCTATGCATATTAAGCCACAATAGCTGGTGCTCTGTTAATTTGCAAGCCAACTGCTATGATTGAAGTTTAGATATACTAATCTGTTTATTACTGAGCACCCCGTCATACATGGCTTACACATAACATTTTACACCCGATGTCGCCATTCTTTTAAATTATAAAGCATTTTCTTCCTCAGGAAAAGACGTTGCGAAGTTAAATATAAGCCTTCGACTGAGGATTTCTTCAAAGAAAGGTCGTGTCAGGATCGCACAGATGCGGAGAACACAGCCGGGCTCCGTCATAACGGTGATCTCGAAGAAACTTTTCAGAAAACTAGAAGCTCCCTCTCAGAATCTGATCCCCAGTGTGGAGAAGACAGCTCAAGGATCATTATGAACGCGGCTTACCAGCCTTTTCGTGAAGAGCTACGGCACAACCATTATAATGTCTCACCGAAGAAAAATAAGCCTAAACATTACGATGGTGCCAGCGACTGGTCAAAGTCCCAGCAGAAAGGAGAATCGGTCAACAAGACAGCCAAGGATCGAGTCGATGACAGCGATGATGAAGTAGTTATGTTCGATAACGACGCCTACGAATCCTTCTCTTCCCTTCAGCAACAAAATATTCCTGATGCGAGCGGAGAACTGGATGGCGAGGGAAGCCAAAACGAGGCTGCCTCTTTCAAACTCAAGAGTCAACCAGCTCCGACGAAGAGCGGGGGTCAACAGCCGTTGGCATCAACCACCGGAAATAGCTCGTCGACAAAGACGTGGGAGGACGATAACGGGGACGACGACACGGAGATGACCATCAACGACCTCTATGTCTCCGCAGGGGAGATCACCCCAAACCCACGATTCAGCGCTACTTCGGCATGAGGCGGGTCCTCCGACAAACATCCGGGGTGTAACAGTTTATTTGGGAAGCATCATATCCTAGAGACAGTCAAATTCGAGGAAGAAGAAAGAAGGGGATTGTCATACGTCTTCCATCAGTCTATCGGGTCCATCTTTTCTGAATTTGACGGAGAATGAAGAGTAAACTGCACCATGTGGACAATGCATTGCTGAGTTAACAGATGCTTGTTGTGAATAGAACTGTTCTTTGTGAGAAGAGTTATGTAAGTCAAAGTGTACGATTCAAACCACGGAAACTGCGAGGGTGACCCAATAGAATAGACAGAAGGTGATCGAACGGTAGGTGAGAAGAAGAGTGTGTTACAGAGGACAACAAACAAGTTTGTACTATTATTATTCTTGCAGTATTTACCTAGAGCATACTTGTACAAACATAACTGGGTTGCGGTGTCTATGCTTGTGTAGTGTGTCACATATGGAGTTTCTGCTCTTAGTTTGCTCCCTAGTCAGCTAATCCACTAGAATCTGTCTTATTGGGATCCTCGGAACCATAGCAACTATGTTAGACACTTTATGACACTGATATAGTCAGTAGGTGTAGATGATGATGAAAATTATTAGCTTCATTATTAAAAAATATCGACAAGAATTCTATCATCATGATTTAGTCAGCGCTTGTAGCTCAAACAATATGACCTGACATACTCAACCTGATTGTCTCCAAATATTTTATGAAATGTTAAATTAATATGCATGGACCAGTGTTATTCATCCCCTTATTCAAACTTCTCGATACAAACTCAACAAATTTCACAAATTAAGACTTAATGTAATTTGCGTGAATGTTTTTTTTCTAGCATGTAAATATTATTAGACTCGATTGACCCATGTGATTGTTTCTGTGTGAGTATTTTGTGTAAATAAACAGTTATTTATTTTGAAATTTGCCTTGTCAAATATAAGTCTTTAGACAATCTTCACGTTTCCAATTCCATAAATTAACAGTGATCTTTTGACGTGCATGCGTGTGTGTGTGTGTGTGTGTGTGTGTGTGTGTGTGTGTGTGTGACTGCGGGTTTAGATTAAACCCGTGTTCATTAGGAATTTCTCCACCATTTGATAATGAGAAAAGAACCTCCACAATGTAGCCTAGTGAGATGAACACAAATAAATCCACAGAGGTCTTGAACTTTTGTGAATTAGAAATGTTTGTGTCATTTTTTTGCTCGTTAATCTTTTAAAAAGTTCTTCTTTGTTTCTTTTTTGAGCACAGAAGGTCCAAGACTGTCTACGAATCATTCAGAAGCAATTCACCAGGTGGCCAAACAGATGATAACGAACACCCGTACAGCAGGATCACACCTGGAAGAACTAGCAACCCCCAGTACACAGCTTCAGCAACAGCAGCAGGAGAAGACCAGCGACCCCATGGAAACGAACAGTCCGGTGTCCAGGGGTCAAACAGAGCAAATGTCAGCACTGCTCCCTCCCCGGGATACGAGAATGTCGCCATGACTCAGTTAATGGAGGCAGCGAGTGGAACATTTCAGTCACGTGATCAGTAATGGGCGTCACGTGTGACGATGCAAGAAATGACAACTGTAAGTAGATGGCCCTCGTTACACGAGTACAAACCTAACATTTCGTGAGCTCTTCATGTCCACAGCGCCATCTATCGACACCCGCCCACCCCCTCGTACTGCAAGTGACGGTCGTAGGGTTTAATGAGCATGTCACTTACTGTCACTTGCTGTTACTTACTATCACTTACTGTTACTGTCTCTAAAGACCCTGCTGCAGTTGACGGGACAGACGATATTTAAAACGAAATTTTGACTATCGAAAAGAGGAGCAACATCATCTGACTGAACATTTTTGCCTTTTTTTCGACATTGATATCACGAAAATGCTTATGCGATATTATTTATTCGTTTTTAAGATAATCTTGTAAACAGTAATTTTTAAACTCTCCTTAGAAGAAAGACATACAGAACATGTGAGACACAATTTCTTTCAAACGAATGGGAAAAACTCACTGCAAGAATATAGTTTTCTAAATGTGGGTAAATGTATACCCGTTCATTCTCGAGATTCTTGCCTACAAACATCCCCCTACACAGAAAGAGGTCAACAACACAGACGTCAGGCTTGTACATGGATACGCTTACAACCAATGAGTGAGCTGGAACCAAAGGTCACAATCTTGATCTCTATTTCTGTTAACCTTTGGGTATCCTAATAAAGTCAGCCCGGCAAAAGAACCAGAGAATAACTCAGTGTTTGGATCGTTGCATCTGGGTGCACACCTGCAATACAGTCAGCCGAGGTTTCTGGGAAACGAAACAGAGGACTGAGGACTTTACCTGCTAGAGCTCACCCACCTCATCGTGTTTCAGTATGGGCTTCTTGTGCAGGAACTTGAATTGTGTAAACGAAAGTAAATGAAATGTGATCGCTAGCAAAACAAGCTAAACATGTGCGTTCCTAAAGATAATTTTCAAGTTGAAAATTTTTCTCTAATGTCAAGGAAACGCGAGAACAGAGAAAAGTTAAAATATTTGATGGATTTTTTCCAATATGAGGAAAAGTTATCATATACCAGGATATTTATTTGACATCGTTTATTAGAGGTAGCTTAATTTTTTAATGTTGTTTTCTTTTGTGTTGGTTTTCAACAAAGCTTTTTTTTTTTGTTATCTTGCATCCACATAATAAAACTACCATCAGCTCAAAGCTACAACGTTTTTCACTTAAGTCTTCCTTGAAATTGTTTTCCACTTTTACACCTCATGGTTGTGGATGACCAGTCGCTAAAACAGTCTTGTCTGTCTGTCTGTCTGTCTGTCTGTCTGTCTGTCTGTCTGTCTGTCTGTCTGTCTGTCTGTCTGTCTGTCTGTCTGTCTGTCTGTCTGTCTGTCTGTCCAAATCTTCCCAACGGACTTGCAATAGCATTTGTATTCCAATGTTAAGAAAGCTTTTGAAAGTATAAACATTTTTTCACTGTTTTCCTCCTCTGTGCCAGCTTTGCCCTGTCCTACAAAGAGTCTCACATTAATTCCTCTGTATAACTACTTGTGAAAGTATGAAAATTTACTGTAAAGTTTGCTTTCAAAAATTTGAACTTCTCTCCCTTACAACTGTCAAGCTGTTTAGTTTTACCGATTACATATTATTGTAATGTTTTATAAAAGCTAGACCTCTGGGTCACAGTGCGAGGGCAGACCGACTTTGTAAGTCTCCTGTGAAACATGAAAATACAAAGCACGATAAAAAAAAATAATAATAAAAGCTGATTTCAGTTTGGTACTAGCTAAAACCAGTCTTCATCGTGAGACTCCAGAATTTCTGAAAACATCACGAAACAAACTTTTAGAATTTCAGGCCCCCATAATAACCATGAACCGCCGAGGTATGGTGTGTGAAGAGAGCCACACAGTTTAGTAAACACCCATGTGAAGAGAAGTCCCGATAAAAGACCTTCAACTTATCTGACATAAACCCAGAACAGGTTTTGCAAGCTATTTCCCAACAAGGAAGTTCACAACCAATTCTACCTGCGCCGAGCACATCTCAATACACGGAACCTTATTATAAATTGTGTAAAGTCGAGTCGTGTACATGTTGACTGTCAAACTCAGTCTTTAGCCAGTTTCCCTCCTTGCTATTCCCGAGACAACAATAGCAACTACATAATGGGACCTGGCTGTGAATACACTTGCAATACTGCGAGGGAAAACCACAGGAGACTATGGATCCTACAGCCAACAGCTGATATTAGATTTTCTTAGCGACTAAAGCTTGTGTGTTAACACCTGTTCAATAAAAAAGCATTCACCTCCATAACATGGGAATGAGGACTTCACTAGACTGGCTTACTGTCCTCATGTGGTACAGCGGACTGAGTGGCACCTTGATAATTTCAGGTAATATCTATCCTCATATATTACACTGGACTGTGTCTTACCTTGATAATGTCAGGTAATATTTATCCTCATATATTACAGCGGACTGTGTCTTACCTTGATAATGTCAGGTAATATCTATCCTCATATATTACACTGGACTGTGTCTTACCTTGATAATGTCAGGTAATATCTATCCTCATATATTACAGCGGACTGTGTCTTACCTTGATAATGTCAGGTAATATCTATCCTCATATATTACAGCGGACTGTGTCTTACCTTGATAATGGCAGGTAATATCTGTCCTCATATAGCACAACAGACTGAGTGGTATCTCGATAACAGCAGGTAATATCTTATCCTCCTCCATCTCTTCTCCCTTCTCTTTCTCTAAGCATATGTGTGTGTGTGTGTGTGTGTGTGTGTGTGTGTGTGTGTGTGTGTGTGTGTGTGTGTGTGTGTGTGTGTGTGTGTGTGTGCACTTTGGGGAAACTGTTCATAACGGCGGTTTAGTGGTATAATACATAATTCGTATTAAATAATAGTGTAGAAAGTCACAAAAGTAATGACCTATCATGACAAATATCAAAATAAGAGACTAAAGAGCAGATTTCTGTGAATCGATTTATTAAACTTCTCTCTGAATCATTCGGGAAACAGAAAAGAGGTGAGAGCATCGGTGTCTGAGTCCTAAGGCGCCCAACATTGGTCGGTTCGCTTCTTCCCCTGCTGACCCAGAATGATAACTGATTCCGTAAAGGGCTTTGGAAGGCAAAGCAGCGAGGGGAGAGAGAGGAGGAGGAGGTGGAGGAGGTGGAGGAGGTCACATAAAACTCGCCCCGAGAAAGGCGGGGTCTCTTTCGCCTCACTACACAATGACAGAGAAATTATGGAACTACTTCTGTCTCTTACCGCTATTGAACTATTTTAAACACTGAATACTTTTCGGAAATGTCTAAAGTTGAAAGGTTCTACGCGCTTTGTCGGTCCTTAAACATAGTTCTGTCTGCTTTATGATGTTGAACATGTGACGAACGAACCATAATATGTCATTGTTTGGTGTCATATACACAAAGTTGGGTAGTATATAGCAATAATAAGATTGCAGCGAAATTTTCTTTTCAACTATTCCTATTTTACGAAAGCACTTTCATCTTCTCAGGTTGCTGTTATTATTAACAGGAGGTACCGTCGCCACCAGCATCACTCAGTGTATACCGGAGAACAAGCAGGTCGACCAAAGAACCATCATCTGTTGCGCAGACCAGTGGTTTCATGTCATCAGTAAAAAGTATCAAGCCGGGTGCCCTGCAACAGATTCCAGTTACACGTTACAGTCAGATACTACACAGTCACTCACAGTCTCGTGTGTTGGTAGCCAACCACAAGCAGGTCCACGACAGAGTTTGTGCTCAGGGTTACCTGTAGCTAACTGCGTGGAAAACTTGACGCCCCCTGACACTTACTTTGGAAACAACATATCAGTCACCATGGATACCGAATGTGTCGACGGTATGTGATTGCGCAGTTTTTTTTATCTTCAAACATTTTCCTCTTGTATGCAACTTATGTTTCTCACGGCTGTACCTCCATAAGTTACTAAAAATACAATAAATGCTGACAAGGAAATAAACCCAGAAAACTACATCAACTACATGAACAGAACGATAAGAAAACAAAATAATCCTAACCTTTTCTTGAACTAGCAAATTGTTTATCAATCAATATCATCAACAGTGTATAGTTTGAACTTATTTAGCCTTCATTCTCTACCGACAGCATCGCCGTTTGCTGTCAGTTTTTTTTTTTTGTTGAGATAACACTAACCAAAATGTTGTTCAGTGGCAGCAGTTAAAGGATTATGTTTATGAAGACTATGATGTTGAGAACACACCACAGAATGCGTGTCTCTCACCGTATTTTTAAAAATATAAAAGTGATTTAACTCTTTTCATGATATTCTGAAACATGGTATTGATGACACGAGACAGAATATTATACATAGAGAGAGGAGCTGATACATCCAGAGGACTTTGTTCTATTTATATATATATATATATATATCACTATCAAAGACCACGAATTAAATGTTTATATTTAATCAAAAAGTAAGCAAGGTAAAGGAAACAGAAAGTTATAAAAAAAAAGAAATCCTACACATAAATAAGATCACAAATTTAGTACTGATTAGCTCTTTAATGTTTATCACATTGACTTTTTACAACAAAAAATAATATCAACACTTAGAAAAATGTAATTCTTTGAATTAAATCGTCATTATAAACTTTCGTCTGTTTTCAGAGTCTGACATTCGTAACCTGTGTGCTGACCTGTCCGACACAACGACTGGCCACCTGTACCTCGCCTCCCCCTCGCTGTTCCTCGCCCCTGGTCCATCTCCACACACCAGGTGTCGCTGTGAAATACACGCTGAGGCTCTTGGTCAGGAAGAAATACTCTTTGCTGACATCAGTGCATCAATGTTCACCATCACTTGCGGACAGCGGATTGTAAGTGATGACAATTTCACGACTAACATCACGAACACTGTCATTTCACTTCCTGACAACAGCTCCGACTGTGTCCTTGAAGTTGACCAACGTCGTGCAGCTAGAACTGATGGCCTTCCTTCCCACAGGGTGTGGACAAAACTTACAGGTAAGTAAAACTTACAGGTAAGTAGTACTTGAACTCTCGTTCGTATCTTCTACGGCTTGTGTGGTGGTAAGGAGGGGTTTGGAGGAAGTATTATTGTATATGTGTGCATGCGTTTGCCTGTGTGTGTAGGGAGGTTGGTGAGTCCTAAACGTCTTTGTAAACATCAACAGGGTTCAAAGTAAGACTAAAAGGATTTGATGCCACTAAGTGTAAAAAACTGTTTTCAACAGGTATAATAGTTGTATTTTCTGACTGGGGTTAAAGTTCTTCTTCTCCTCATGCTGGGGTACACATGACCACGACTCCTTGAAATGACATCATGAGGTAAAAATAAAGTGAATGATGTTATTGAAAGGGAGAAAGTTGGTCATTGATGTTTTGATGCGTAGAAAAGGTCACGTGGGATGTAGAACTATCTTACAAATGTTCGGGAGTCACACCCATGCTGTGTTAAGCATAACCTGCTGGTGACTATGAGCTACAATAAAGTGACGATTATATCGCAATGTTTTTCTGTGTCGCAGGCTCCAGCCTGACATTTCGGTGCAATAGTTATGCAATCTCTTCACCTGGAACATCAATACATACAACACCATCATCGTCTACAACGATGGTGACATCGCGGCAAACATCCTCTTTGCCCACAACGAGGACCGCGCCTGAGACAGCGTCAACCACAGTTTCGACCTCACCGACCGTTGCTCTAACAACGTCGCGACAAACAAGCGAACCGCAAACAACTCGAGGCGCCATCATCCTGGGGGCCGTGACTTCATACCAGACATCGGACATCACTCTGGTTGTGACACAAGACAGCGGGGACACAGTTACAGATGGTTTATTTAAGATTTATATTCCTTTTGACAATCGTAAGAACATAGATGTCCACGCATGTGTGTGTGTGTGTGTGTGTGTGTGTGTGTGTGTGTGTGTGTGCAGTCACTGATCTATTGTCGAATTAAAACACTGATTGCTTCAAAAGGCTTCACTTTTCATTATAACCTCTTTTTTGTCATCAGCGTCCGCCCGTTACATAATCGCCGGAGTGTGTGTTGGCGTAATTGTGCTCATCGCTGCAGTCGTCGGAATTGTTATTTTCATCAGGTAAAGTGCTATCTGATGTTAAGTGCTACAAAAGACTTTAAAAAACACTTTAGAAAGACAAATTTATAATTTATAGATATCTATGCAATTGTGTGTATCTCAGACAAGTTGGAAGCGACAACAAAAGAGCAAACAAAATTACTGAGGTGTAGAAGAGGATGAATAATGACAGTATTTCGTTCATTCTGTTGTATACACCTGGATTTCTGGGGATTTTCTGGAATACAGAAGATCAAAGACGATCTACGACTCTCTCAGACCAAGATGGCCCCACTCGCCAGGTGTTCAAACAGGAGATGCTGACCACCTGTACGATGTTTTGAAGCCTGCAGCAATGTCCAGCGTCCAGCAGTCAGCAACAGCAGGAGACGATAACCAGAGACTCGACAGGAGCCAGCAATTGAGTGTCCAGGGCTCACACAGACGAGATGAAGCAGCTGCTACCCCGGCAAGCCACACCCCGGGATACGAGAATGTCGGTATGACTTGCTATACGGAGGCAGCGAGCGAGTCTTGTGAGACTGGGCCCCACTACATCAACGTCTGACGGTGGAAGGAAAGACAACTCTGTGTAGCTAAAGACTCATAAACATGGCGATTGTAAGCTGCATTACCGACACTTACATGTACTCACTTTACTTTATTTTACTTTATTTATTATTTTATTTATTTTGTCAGGAATATTAATTCTTATTCGCTTACAAATAAAAACATTTAAACTGATTAAACATGTTCGAAGGTTACTAATTTTTAACGGCTAATTTAACTGGTCATTTCACAATGTTTTTCACTGAATGACTAGTCATGTCGAAAATCCTTCTGATATTTTTTATTGATTATAGGCTTCCACACAACAGAAAATAAACTATTGTATACAAGAAAATGTAAATAATTCTTTAAAAAGCCTGTCAATCAAGAAACGGTATTCCTGGGATATTGGGAAGACACTTCATCGGTTGACGTTTTGACTCATTTATCTTATTATACCTTTATTAATCTGTCTGTCTGTCTGTCTGTCTGTCTGTCTGTCTGTCTGTCTGTCTGTCTGTCTGTCTGTCTGTCTGTCTGTCTGTCTGTCTGTCTGTCTGTCTGTCTTCCTGTTAGAAGCGTCAGGAAAATCCGGGTGCTTCTAGAGCCTCTGCATATTTGTAGATGACATGGCAGATCCTGATAGCTGGCGTTATTTACTCGACAGCTGTCACAATTGCAAACAGGTTTGAAAACATACATACTAACTTTTTTCTCTTTTCACAATTCTTAGGCCAATAAACAAATTAAGAGATCCGTTTTCTATTAATCGTCCTCTATCGCAAAACCCAACAGCCCCAGTGATAATAATAAAAGTACTGTGTGTAGTACATTCTGTCCACATGAACATAAAACTTTCACGACCGCCATTTAGCATGCGATGGGAATATGTACACGATGGATAATAATTTTAGTAAATAATTAGTAGATGTTAAGTAAGGTAATAGGATATTCTATATCCATAATTGTACGTTAATACACAATTGCAGTGATCTTTTTTTCAGGCTTTGAGTCGTGCGCAACATATATGATAAACATTACAACAGCCAGCTATAACAAAGCGGTAGGAAGATGGAAGATTTTCAAAGTAAGCAACTAAGGTAATATCACCGCTAAGCAGCCGACGGCGTAAACAGGTGCCATGTGCAGAGAAAGAACAGCGTGCGTGAAATGAGATTTGAAGCGAGGACTTCTGATCCCCGTTGTGTTTGTTGTCACGAGATTAGCTGTTGCACAAGCGGCCCGCCATTAAACAACATGATGAGATTAGGATTATGTGCGAGCGGCCCGTTAACAAACAATACCACGAGATCGGGATTATGTCCAAGCGGCAAATCGAAAGCGTGACGGAGCTTTACGCTTAGGCGGCAGTCACACTACTCGCATGTGTGTGTGTGTGTGTGTGTGTGTGTGTGTGTGTGTGTGTGTGTGTGTGTGTGTGTGCGCGCGCGCGCGCGCCCGCGCAGGTTCATGCATGCGAGGTTTGAGTTTGTAGGTGCACACTTCTTGTATACACATCCGTGCGCGGGTGTCTTTTTGTTGTTGGCTGGGGGGCGTTGTGTAGAGCGCGAAAACATTGTGTTACGAGCCCAGTCTCAACTCCAAGATCCTGTGTGGTGCAACTGTTTCTAACGACTGGGTAGAGCTTTGTGTAATAAATTGTTTTCCCAAGTCTGGCTGGATTACTCTCCCTTCTCGAGATGCACGCCTACGACATGACTATAGGCAGAAAGTAGTCAACATACAGAAGTCAGGATTGTTCTGGATAATTAAACATTGTGACGGCTCCAACCGGTGGGAGAGCTGCGGTCATTTGTTAATAAACCATATCTGTGTACAAAGATGGCATCATGAGTTGATATCTTTCTGTAAATGGTGATGTTAAGAGGCGAGTATCTCGAGAACGGGAAGGGAGATTCTTCGTCCGTATTTGGGGAAATACTATTTTGCACTAAGCTTCACACAATTATTAGAAAAGAAAAACAGTAACATCCCACTAGGCCTTTAAATAAAAAAAAATCTAAGGATTTCCGTTTGGTCCCGAATCACCGAATCATTATCTGTTGACGTCAACAAGGAAGGGACACCAACGACACCTTGTGACTGTCATGCTTCTGGCGGCCTTATAGGACAATAACTGACATCATACCACTGCAACATGTCTAGGTCTACTGCCTCCTATAACTTCAAACATCTAAACACAGCTGCTCTCGATTTTCCTACCAATGACGACTTGTTCTCTTCATCCAAAACAAGCTGGTGTATCTGGAGAACGAAAATGATCTCCACAGCCAGCTCCAGCAAGACTTCTGACACCTCACAGCGACAAACGACGACGTCGTTCAGGGAGAACAACACTGGTGTCTCAGGTGAACTGGTTTCTTTTTCTCCCCCGATAATTTCGTAAGTCTATCAAATAAAAAGTCAGCCAACACATGCTGAAAATCCCCCTGAGCTTAATATCCAGGAACAAATCTCTTCACATGACGCCACGTCCCTTCAATACTGTTAGTGTAAACTTTCGACTTTGGTCCACAAAATGTTAAGTTATGGTTTACAGTCAAATGCGTATATCCATGCTCTTCAAGTCTATCGTATGGCTTCCAACAGTCCGTATACTTTCCAGGCTCCACACCTCTCAACTTTTCTTTGAAAGCCACAACTACACCACACATTTTCCCCAAATTTCCATCTACACTCGATCGTCATCTTGTCGTCTGCTCTCAACTTTCTCTCGTCTGCTAACATGAAATCAACAAACTTTCCCCGCACCAAATATCACATGATTAAAACCAACCCAAAACCAGCCAATCATTTAACACATCTCCATGTCAATCACCATAACGTCACTCGACCAGTCCTCAACATTTGTCGTCTGTTCAATTCACTATAATATAACCTAACCATAACCAAAACCCTACCCCTACCCTTCCCTACCCCTACCCCAACCCCAACCCCAACCCAAACCCATAAACATACCCCTACCCCTAACCCAAACCCTAAACCTAACCCCACTTCATAAATCACACACAACACCAACCAACGCCCTACCTCACACCCCTCTCAAACATCGATCCTACCCGCTCTCCCCTCTCACAAAATAGCATATACCCCGCCCTATGACGCAGCGTCCCCCACCCCATATCAAAGTTCTGTCAATACATGCGTCCAAGGAGTTCAAACCGCCGCTTAGCCTTGTGTGGTAGAAGAGTTAAAATGCTCCATGGTATTTAAAAGTGTCTCTAAACTTTATGATGTGCGTAGAAAGGTAACATATATGACTAACTGATACTTTAGATAGAAGAACCCTACGTGTGTGTTTCGACTTCAAGACGGGTTCAACAACAACGATAATAATAATAATACAGGTTGTTTCTTGGTGACGAACGAATTACCCTTTTGAGACCGTCTTGAAAACATGGTTAGATAGTGACATGTGCGAGTCAAGTTAAAGCCCCTAACAGTATAATGTACTTTTCCTGCTTCGAAAGACATGCAATTTTGTATGTGTGGGTTTTGGTCTTGCAGGACGCTGGAGGCGCGGTTGCCGTGGACGACGTACGAGTTGCCCGGACGCCAGAGGTCAGAGGTGGCTGTCGAGGAGCAGGAGCATGTGTATAGTGTGTTGATGACAGGACACCCGCCACCCGTACCCACACACACCTGCACGCCGGGGCACGTCAGAGTGGGGGATCTGGCAGGCGACCCGACGTTAGAAGCTGATCCCAATACCCGGCCGCCACCAGTACCTCCACGTCCGGCGACGCCAGCATTGACCAAGATAAGGAAGTTAACACAAACATTTAATTTGCCAGCAGTCCACGGTCCTTCAAAGACATAATAGGTCATCAGATACATTCACATCCCCACTCCCCAGCACCCTCGCTCACTGTGATCACGGGAACAAGCAGGAAGTAGGGGTATTATATTAGACCTCATGTTTAGAAAAAGTTTCGCTGAGAACTTTTCAAAGTTCGGTGAGGTCTATGGTATACACAGTGTGAAGTCAACACAAATGTTATTCTTCTTCTGCATTTCAAACAACATGCTTGCCAGGCTCCTAGTTTAATATGAAGTGTACTGCGTTTTCCATATTTACTTGGTGTACCAGAGTTTTTTTTCTTTGCTAATATGGCAACTTGACACCACAGCTGTGTCTGTGCCTCCTCGCATAGGGGGCAGAACTGCAAGATGTGTGCAGGGTCTGTGAGTCTGTCTCGCATGGTCAGTTCCAGTGAGTACAGATGTTCAACACACTAAGACTGTTGTAGTATTTTTTCCCCTCTGTTACTGATTACTCTGGATTTCTAAAAAAAAAAAAAAAAAAAACAACAACAAAGCCTCTTCTGCACATGGAGTAAATTTTGCGTACCTCACCTTATTTGTTCTATTCTGTCTTCTTTTCTTCCTCTAAGTATTTATTTAATTTATTAAAACCTTGTGGAAAGATAACCGGAAGTAGGAAAAAATATTACAATGAAAGTCAACAGCAAAAGATTTTTAAAAAGCCAAACTTCTGGAACCCACAACAAAGGACTGTACAGCACGTCTCTATAATGGCAACCAGGTCTCTAAGACGCATTCGTAAATGGTGAAAAAGAATGAAATGTGGAGCATCTCAGAAATGCCCGCAGAGCCAGTGACAACAGAAGCGCCCTCTACAAACGAGGTCGACACGATAAGGCGAGATCGTGTTGATGTCCTCACTAAAGACAATGATGATGTCAGCAAGAAACACGAGGGAAAAAAAACTTTCATTGGGCATCAAGACCGTCTTTCAAACTCGTTTGAAAGTTTTGAAAATTTTGAAAGTTTTGAAAGCTTTGAAAGGGGCAGCACTGTGGTCCTCAAGATGACGTGTGAGACAAGCAGAGTTTGCCAGTGTCCTGTCCTCATCTGAGTGATCTGACGATAACACGAGAGAAGAAAATTACAATCACTTGTGATGGCGACCCTGCGTGACATGAGTCAAGCAAAGACTGACAACAGCTGAAGACAATCGCAGGAAAAGGTTCGCAGCTTCAAGATTACGGCTAATCTTAGGTGGGCTTTCTTTTCCTCAAAACTGAAATGCATTTACAATTATTTTTGTTTCTTCCTACTTTAATTCCCTGTTAAGAACATTGCTGCTCAATCCGCTACGATAAAGTTATCTCTCCTCACTTTTTACTAGTAATGTCTTTACTAAACCCTCTTCTTTTTCTTCCTCTCTCTCTCTCTCTATCTCTCTCACAAACACATATGATAAATTAGACTACCAAAGTAAATGATTTAGAGAGATATATCAATACGCACTGTTTTGGGTCTACCAGTGAAAGACAAACCTCTGATTAAAAACAAAACAATCAAACGGTCGAGATCGATTGTCACATTTGCAAAGACGAGGATGTATCACTTGATCCAAAGGGAATGCATGTCGAGGTATACAGTCAAAACTACCAAACTCTGAGATGCTTTACGACAACAGAATATTATTTTAATCACAAAAAAACATAGTGTCAAAAAATAGGTTTTTTTCATGAGTTGTCTGTCACACCACAGTTTAGACACAAAAGTGAGCTAACGTGTAAGACATTATTGACAGAAGCAAAAGGTCGATCAACAGAATGATCATCTAAACAATCTCTAGAAAGGACAGTGTCTCTCTCCTCAAGGGTTCAAAACGAGTTGATGATGTCACACGGGGATGAACATCGGAACGACTGGCTGTTTATTTCCAGGTATCTTGTTCCGGCAATAACCGTCAGCCGCCTTCTTAACCATGCTGAAAAATACACATTATTTTGCATTATTGTTTGTATATTTTAATATAAATTACTCTCCTTGTTAACTAGCCCGGCCTTTGTTCAGTTGTTCGACACTTATTTTGTTAATATTAACAATTTTCCCCATGATCTTCGATTTATTCTTTGTGTTCATTATTTTTATCAGATCCTGTTGCATGCACTGCGTAGGAAGAATCCTTTTTTTTTTTCCTTCTACTAAATCTTATTCTTGTAACAGCGTCCTGAAGCAAATGTCGGTTGTCAGTACTTACTGGCAGTCAAGGAAGCAGACGTTGTTGTACGTTACGCCGTCCACACCACACACAGGTTCATAAGTCAAGGGGCAGAGAAAACACGGCGAGGTCTCCCCTGGCTTCAAGTTGACGCAGTCTCCGCTGTACGCTTTCTTAACGTTACTGTAACAGCCCGACATTACATAACATCATCATGTGCATTACACTATTATGTTTGTGAATAAATACTCCACATCATCACTTATCATTGTGAATGATATAAATCTGACATGCGCACAATACGATGGAGAATAATTTTTAAAAAATGATCAGTGAGAATATTCCAAACAGAACAGTCCACAGTGGACTAATGACAAAATATAACAACTCTCGCTCAATCTCAGTCTTCTATATGACATCGATGGAAGATCTGTCGCATACTTAGCAGCCTAAATATTAATTACTCTTCTTTCTTTAATATCGGAAGGCCGGAAACTTTCCTCAAAGACTTTGCGACAAAGACTTTGAATGAGCATTCTTCTGAATGGATACCTGCGCGTTACAAATGGACATCATCATCATCATCATCATCATCATCATCATCATCATCATCATCATCATCATCATCATCATCATGTTGTGGAGCCAGTACCTTGCTGTATATGCTGGTGATGTACTTACTGACACATCAAGGAACACGGGTTGTTGTAGGTGATGCCGTCCACCCCACACACAGGGTTGTAGTAGTGGGGACAGTCACACTTTTTGTCGTCGGCTTTGCATGCGCCCTCGTGAGCTGTGGCCACTTTACTGTGTCACAGACATCAACTGCTTTTGAGTGATCCGTGTAGTTTAATTAATGTCTTTTGTAAATGTTAGAAAAGTGACACAGCAAAACAAGAGAAAGAAACTGAAGACAAGAGAGAGGAGACAAACAGACCTGTTAAAAACAAGAATATTCAGCTGGTCTACCCACATATTAAAAGAAGCTAAATGCTAAACAGGATGCTAAACTTGACAGCAGTGGCTTCTCGGATTGTATTTAATGAGTTAAACTGAATTTCTTTCATTTACTAGGAGTTAATGGACCATGCAACTGTTTCTTGCTATGTAATTTGCAGTCACTTTCTTTGACTGTGAGGTTGACACATCTGCGACTCTGTGGCCACTTCAAATGTACTTTGCAAATTTTGTTTCTGTCGGAATGACTTTGTTATTCGCTCGTGCTAGCTACCGCAAGCTGTCACATATTTGCATGACTGCTGAAAAATGTCTCAAAGTGTTTGCGTTTCACAGTTACATCAAGTGTAGAAACTATAGAAACTATCATATTGTGCTTGGAGCTTTTATTGTGATGACCAAACGTTTTTAAATTATTATTATTATTTCCTCGGCTGCGAACTGGTATGGAGGGCTGAGTGGGACTCACTAGCACTTGATGGTGCAGTCGTTGGGATAAGTCACGCCGTCCACCCCACAGACGGGTTTGCTGACGTCATCGCAGACACACTCCTTCTCGCCTGCTGACCCGCACTCCCCGTCGTAAGCCTTGTCCACGTTCCTGCCATTTTATCGAGCAGTACACGAGTATGACCAACATATACAAACAGCCTGACGGTGAGAAGATTTTGAATTATTTTGAGCAAGTAAGCTGCTGCCGCTCCGCTCCAACACTTTTTAAAATTTAAGCCACAAAGTGTTGTGCAGGGGACATTATACTGACGTGCTGAAGACAACCCCTGATCATCCGTTCTTGCAATTACAAGTTCACTACAGTTGTGACATGAAAGCTACAATGATTCTTGATTTTTCGATAGACAAAGTGATGAAGGAGTATAACTCGGGTACCCGATGAGGTATAAACCTCCTGGCTTCTTTTAGGGGCTATGAGATTTTGCATCATCATACAGCACATAGCGAAGCAGTCTTGCTGTTTATGAAAGATGGTTTGATGTACACATTGAATCGATTTGTGTGTATGTGAGCGTGCCTATGTGCGACACAATTTTCTTTTGAGTAAAAAAAGCTAGAAAAAGTAGAGGCTAGAAATAAAAGAAGCTAATGACAACTGACATCTTCTTAACCAATCAGTGTGCATGTTTCAAAGTTTACCTTGTTGACTAAACACACGTACACACAAACATAATATGCATGCCTGCCTCAAAACTTTTTCTCGTGAATAGTGAGTGCTTGTGCACCCAGATACAGGCCCACTGAGCCTCGTTTAGGTCTTCAGAATGGCGGTGTAAGAATAAAGTCTATTATGCACTAGCTTTGGTATCATACAAAATACCAGCGTTTGTGTCCATTACTAGACAAGCCCAGAACCGGTAGAACTCTGGGGGGGGGGGGGAGAGGAGGCGTGTTAGTTGCGTGAGTTAGTCGGGTGCCAGGTGGTGCATCTTACCAACAGTGCAGCTCGCACTCGTTAGGGTAGGTCTTGCCGTCAACGCCACACACCGGCTGGTACTTGTCAGAGCAGACGCACTCGTCCTTCCCGCCATCACACTCTCCCTCATGCTGCTTGGTCACTTTGCTGGCAACAGGTCAAAGGTTAACGCTGTTACGTGAGACCTTCTGTCAAGAACGCACGGAAAGTGTGGACAGGTCACACACAACACACACTGACCTCACAGCGTTCTTCACGTGTCCTTTCACACAACAAAATACAAAGACCTGCACATGGGCTCGAACGTTTCTATTAATCGGGTGAACGTAAATCTATACTTTACTAAATAACAACAGAAAACTTCAGCACAAATATTCTACACTGAGTTTGCACCGAAACAAGTATATCTAAGCAGTTTATATTAAAGTCCTTCAAGTTCTCTCTTCTTCTGTTGTTGGGGGGGGGGGAAGGGGTCGACACGGCAAACAGTTCCACTCTTTCAGTCTTGCTCTCTGGCGTTGATCATACGGACAGCCTACATTCACCAAATAACTCCGACAGTCTAACGGCAGACAAATGATCAAGTCAATAAAAATTCCACAGTAGGTAAATCCACACAGTTCTACGATCTTCTCAAGAGATCACACAGCAGTTGAGAAAATTAGTAAATCGAGGAACCACACAGATAATATTTCTCCACACAGTTCTACGATCTTCTCAAGAGATCACACAGCAGTTGAGAAAATTAATAAATCGAGGAACCACACAGTTAATATTTCTCCACACAGTTACTCTTTCTCCATACAGTTAATATTTCTTTACACCGTTAATATGTATCCACACAGTTACTATTTATCCACACAGTTGCTATTTCTTCACACAGTTAATATTAATCCACACAGTACTATTAATTCCAACCTCTGTACCAAATTCCTCTTTCTCCCAGACTCTCACGTCTGCTTCCTCTTCCAATTTCTAAACAACGCCCCCTATCAACATTCAAACCAGGGGTCATAATCGCTATTCAATCAAGGGCGACAACCTCGTTACTTCGACGTTCATGGGTGATAACACATGTTCATAACACCTTCCTCTCGCTCATCGCTCTTTTTCTTTCTCTCTAATCCTCACACCCACTTCCTCGTCCCTCGTCGTTTCACCTACTCCCCCATTCTCTCTCTCTCTCTCTCTCTCTCTCTCATTTCCACTCTTTTTTCTTTCGAATGGATCTCAATCCATTTTTGATGTGTTCGTTTGTATGGGATTCTGTTGTTGTTATATTCCTGTCCTTGCTAACGATGGTCTATGGACTATGGACGTATATCAATAATGAATCGAAATCTCAAAGCTCTCTCTCTCTCACTCTCACTCACTCGCACTCTCTGTCCTCGATTCTTGCGCACTTTCCTGATTCCATACAGACTTCTTTGATTACATTTGTCGATGTATTTTAATTCTCTGCCTGTCGTTTTGCTCTCTCGTCTTTTTTTTAATTCGGCGCTGTCTAGTCATTGTTAGCTCCTCTGAGCGTGTTTTTGCCCTCAGCATCACATTAGTTTTGCTTTCTCATCATTAGGTAGAGTGAGAAAGAAATGTATGAGAACCGTGTTTCCTACCAATGTCCACAACATTTGACGGATTATTGTATAATTGTGGCAGTTGCATTATACAATCAGTTACTAGAACAAATCTGACTACGCCGGGAAATTAAAAAATTCATTCTCATCTCTATCGCCACAACAATGGAAAGTCCATTGCTGTCCTCATCACCGCATGATAAAGTCTATCGACATCAACATATTGCTGTAACACTTCAGAAAATCAACAGCACGGAACAAAAAAAGGGACTTACTGGCATTGCAGCTCGCACTCGTTGCTGTAAGTAATGTTGTCGTGTCCACACACTGGAATGTAGCTGGTTGGACAAGAGCAGTCTTGCGAACATTCTCCTTCGTGGGCCAGCTCGATGTGCCTGCGCTCACAGCGAATCGTTGAGTGTTTTTTAAACAAACTAAAGATACAGTCAAACACCAGCGTATGTATATCTGAAGGCATAGATGTTATTGTTAAATGAACAATAATAACGGTTCAAAACAGAAAGATAAAGTTTTCCCCTGACCTGCAGTCGAGCTCGCATCTGTTGGGGTACGTGTGGCCGTCCACGCCGCAGACTGGGATGTAGAGCTTGGGGCACGTGCACACTTCTGTCTGCTGACATGCGCCGTCGTGCTCTTTGGTCACGTGGCTAAATAATGTACAGAAAATTCAGGGTTAGATGCAGAATTGGGAGGTTAATGAAAAATAGTTGTTATGACAACTGCCGTACGGATTGCGCCCCCTCCTCTTCCTTTTACAGGTGAACATATAAAGACAGAACGAAAACTCCTGCGAAGAACCGGGGAGGAAGCGCAGGGCTGAGAAGTGAGACAGAGAAGATTGCACTTAAGGGGAGGGAGCTGGAGGGAACGGAGCAGACAACCACAATAATAATAACAACAACAACTAGGACTAATGCATTAACTGGTGTTCTTACCACGACGGATTGTAAAGGTGTAAGGGAAAGCGCTCTGTGTGTGCGTGTGTTCGTGCGTGTGTAAGAGAGAGAGAGAGCTTGCGCTGATTTCTGAATGTCTAAGGTTACCTCTTCAATGCTGAATGATTCCAACATTGTTATGTTACTGTGTGTACAATGATTTGTCAGCTACTCGTACAGTTGTTCGGGCAGCAAAACCTGTTTATTCCTCTGACCAATAACAAGATTACTTTGTCTTTTCTGCCTGTCTGTATCACTAGCGTCTATTGGTTTTCTCTCTGTTCGTTGCGGCCATTGGTCTGTCGAACTGTAACTGGAACCGACAGTCACTTCCACACCTTCATCCTTGCTGGTGTTGCTTCATACTTACTGACAGTTCAGTTCACACTCGTTGTCGTAGGTCACCCCGTCGTGGCCGCACACGGGCTTCAGTATCGGCTGACATACGCATCCTCCGGGTTCGCTGCCACACTCCCCGTCATGTGCTTTCAGAACCCCCCTGCAACAATATCGTCAACAACTCCCCCTGAGACTATGTTGTCACCATCCTGGAAGCCAGTCAAACTATCTCCCCCAACACCCGCAACACTGATAAGTATATGTCAGCAGCTTCCAGGGAGAAAAGGGAAATGGTTAGAAGAAGGAAGATAGAAAAGGAGGGGCAGAAAGAGAGGACAAGAAGAGGGAGAGAGAGGTAAGGAAGAAGTAAAACATCGATAAGGAAGGCAGGAAATGAAGGAAATAGAGAGGTAAGGGAGTCATAAAGAGAATGAATAAAGAATGGAGATAATCATCATCATCCACAACTCTCGTACTACGGAAGGCGTGGTACATTCTGGACAAAATCTAGCGAACCTGCACTCGAGGTCGCACTGGTTCGGGTACGTGATGCCGTTGACGCCGCACACAGGTAGGTAGATGTGGGGGCACACGCACAGTGGGGGACCATCCTCGCACGAACCCTTGTGCGCCTTGTGCACATGCCTGTGTGAACAGAAGAACAGAAAGGAAAATCCTCGTCACCTGACTCCTACTTCCTCACAGTGAACAAGCGTAGGTATCGTCGCTCAACGTTGCAAGCGGCGATGTACTTCACTTAATTGCAGTTATTTTTTATCCTTTAAAGTTGTAGCAATTAAAAGGTAATCTGAGGTTTCGTGACTGCTTCATTCATCCGTGCGGTTGCATGAACACCTCTACCGGTTACGCGATACAGCTCTATAACATCAGTCACGCAGTCACGTGGCAGACTGACGTCATCCCGATGACTTCCATGTCTCAATCTTTCACACTCTTGGGTGATGATTGTAATTTCGCCCAGAGTAGCGACTGACCGGCAGTTGAGGGTGCACTCGTTGGGGTAGGTCTGGTTGTCCAAGCCACACACGGGTATGTAGGAGCTGGGGCACGAGCAAGGGTGGTCCGTCGTCTCACACTGCCCTCCGTGCGCCAAGCCAACCCCACTGCAAGAGACAGAGAGGGAAGCATGGAGGTCAGGGGTCCCAAGAATGTTACATTCCGTCTTCTGGGAAACGATCAGAATGCGCAGGACAACTTCTACGAAAGCTCTCATCGCGTCAGCGACAGCTGAACACAAAGAAAGAAAACTAAAACAAAACAAAAATTGTTTCCACAAATAAAGTTAATAGTTCACATTCTCGCCACCGTTTCGCATAATAAGCGTGAAGTCAAATACTTCAACTGTGTTTCAGCTCAACTTTTAACTTGTGCTCAAAAACTAAGCGAAAGGGATGCGACTATATTTTTCCCACGACACTTTGGCACCCATATGCAGATCGTCTTTTAGTTTGTCTTTTTACGAAAATGTACTACTTCAAATGATTAACTGATGACTTTTTTTTTCAATTTATGCTGCTATACCGGAGTGGGGGAGGCGAACGGCTCTTTACAAAGTCACAGGTTTCATTTTTCTTTCGGATACTTTATGTTTGTTATACTAGTTTGATTTGTACTTTTTTATTGTTGTGTGTGTGTGTGTGTGTGCGTGCGTGCGTGCGTGTGTGTGTGTGTGTGTGTGTGTGTGTGTGTGTGTGCTTTAACTTGTATGTGAACTCGAAAAGCATGCATAAGACATTGGTTAAGGATTAGGGTTTGTGTAGGTCTTTCTTTTTCTTTTTCTTTTTTTTTGTTTTGGTAGAATAACTGAGCCGAGAAAGGGCTCGGTTGGGGTCAAGGTTTGATTGTCAGCAACTGCTTTGGAATGTTCGCGCAGTACCAAATTCTCTTAGGAAAAATATACGAACGGGACCTGTGTGTCCATAACTACTTGCCCAAGCATTTACCTGCACTGCAGGTCGCACTGGCTCGGGTAGGTCACGCCATTCACGCCGCACACGGGTAGATAGACAGGGGGACAGCTGCAAGGAGCCTGGGTAGCTGCACACTCCCCGTCATGAGCCAGGGTCACGTTTCTGTGAGACGGTCACCCGGAGTGGACATGAAAAAATTTAATAAAGTAAATAAGACGATGCTCACTGATTACGTACAGAATCACTCCGAAATGGGCTCATCTACATTTTTCTAGGGTAGTGATCAGGCAAGGGACGAGCTATGAGCCGGTCACCCGAGGTGGACAGGTAAAGAAATAATTAATACAGTAAATGACAGGATTTCGACGTCTCAGAATTTTCACCTGCACTTCAGCTGGCATTCGTTTTCGTAAGTGTTGCCGTCGGCACCACACACAGGCTGGTAGTGTCGGGGGCAGATACAAGGCTCTTTACATTCTCCATCATAGGCCACACTCACGCCCCTGAAATATATGGGATCCCATTGGCTTCACACAAAACCTTACCTACACCACGTGATTTCAATATTTCCCGCTGGAAAATGCAGATAGACTTTTGTTAATTGTAATGTTTGAAAACAAGAAACATATCTCTTTGTGTGTGTGTGTGGTGTGTGTGTGTGTGTGTGTGTGTGTGTGTGTGTGTGTGTGTGTGTGTGTGTTAGAGATATGGACAGGAAAGCATACAGACACACATGCAGCTGTGTGGTGTGCATGCATTCGAATGTTTTTGTACTACACTAATTTTGTATTGTACTCATTCAATTTAAAGCGAACGAACAAAGGACAGAGAGAGGAAAGAGAGGAGTCGGAGGTGTTCAGTAGCATCCTCCAACACTTACGCACACTTCAGCTCACACTCGTTGAGGTAAGTGCGACCATCCTC
Source organism: Marisa cornuarietis (assembly GCA_004794655.1). Lineage (NCBI taxonomy): Eukaryota > Metazoa > Mollusca > Gastropoda > Architaenioglossa > Ampullariidae > Marisa > Marisa cornuarietis. Next base: position 2,259,946 of record SMMW01000616.1, read on the forward strand.
TCCGCACACGGGTGCATAGATCTTTGGACAAACACAGACGTCGTGATTGGAGCTGCACTCGCCATCGTGAGCCTTCACCACCGAGCTGCAGACAAGTCACACGTTCCACTGATCATTACCCATTATTAATTTGCAAATCGCTTTTTGTTAACTTGATTAGTCTCGATTTAGGCCAATTTTTTCTCTTTTTATTTATTTATTTATTTTTTTTTTTGCTTTCTTTTTCTTTCTTTTTTTCTTTTCTTTATTTTTTCTTTTTTTCTTTCTTTCCTTCCTTTCCCTACAATTTACGTCTAATACATATTTCCCTTTCTATATCTCCCAAAACGCCAGAGGCAGCGCATCGTTACATCGTTACGGTGTTACTTTCACATACATTAGTATTTTGTAGTCTTTGATGATAGTAGACTAAGAACTAGGAATTTCAGAAAATGTTTGCCGAATGGTTTTAAGTTGGTTACAAGCGCTTGCTCATCTCATTGAATAGTAAATTTTAATTAACTTGCGTGACCTTTGACTTTTGGCACTCACTGGCACTCCAGGACACAGAGGTTGGGGTAAGTCTTGTTGTCCGCACCACATACAGGAACGTAACTCGTGGAGCACGCGCATGCCGGTGAACATTCTCCTTCGTGAGCCAGAGGGATTCCCCTTTAAAAGACCAGTTGGACACTGTAATAACTTGTCATCAATAAGAACTCGAAATCGGAGAAATAAGAATGTCATCACACTGCGCTGTGTTGCTGTGTATACGAATCATTTCTCAGCAGTCAGTACATTTTAAAATGTAAAGTACTAACTACACCGCCAACTGATGTTGGCCAGCAGAGCATCATAGTCCAGACACACATCCCCATGGGCTTATTCGAAGATTAAGACTTCTTTTTTTAGACTGGTCTACAGTAGTTAAAGCTTTTGAATACTTAGACCATATCAGGCTCTATTTTTCTTTTCTTCTGCATTGTTCTTCTTCTTTTTATTATCCTCTTCTGTTTTCATATATCTAACTAGGTAAGCGAACACTTCACAGCCTGTAGCAACTGTTGTTGCATGTTATATGATCATAGGCAGTTGAACTGACAGACTGTTGTCTGGATTTACCCAGGTCCACTGGATCGCTGACTCTGGTCGTCATCCACAGGTTACCGACACTCATTTTCGTTTGTTTACGCGCAGCAGCTGTTCTGTTCCTAGCTACTCAAATAGCAAATTAATAAGTAATAGTAATTAGAAGTAAGTACAAACGTTTCTATTATGTTTTCTGTGAAAAGAATTTGTTTAAAAAAATTATCTCTTTGAAATCCAAAATGGCTAGTAAGGAAGAACTTCTCAGTGCTTTAAAGGGATGATTGGGGGTAAGTGTAGTCTTTGGGTCGTTGTATGTGTTGTACTCACAGGCAGTTAAGCAAACACAGGTTAGTGTAGGTGTTTCCATCCTGACCGCACACAGGGATGTACAGCCGTGGACACACGCATGTCGCATCCTCGTGAGTACATTCGCCATCGTGAGCTTTTGTCACATTGCTGTACATGGCAATGACAAAATATTACTTTCGTCACATTGCTGTACATGGGAATGACAAAATATTACTTTCGTCACATTGCTGTACATGGGAATGACAAAATATTACTTTCGTCACGTTACTGTACATGGCAATGACAAAATATTACTTTCGTCACATTGCTGTACATGGGAATGACAAAATATTACTTTCGTCACGTTACTGTACATGGCAATGACAAAATATTACTTTCGTCACATTGCTGTACATGGGAATGACAAAATATTACTTTCGTCACGTTACTGTACATGGCAATGAAAACTTTTGTCGAGTCCATGACAAGTGCGTATGTGTTTTTCTGAATTCCTGTCTTTACTTTTTCTCATGTAAGTACGCACATACATACAGAACGTGGGGTAAGAAAAGGAGGGGGAGAGAAATGAGAAAAGAAAGAAGTAAATCTCTGTCTCTCCTCTAGTTAGCTTACGTGGTAAGAAGCGTTAGTAAACAAGCGTGGTTTTAAAATTGAACTACATGTAAGCATAATTTCAACGCAGGGTCAGTGATGAGGCTAAAGTTCAAGAATTATATATATATATTGTTAGACTGCATTGTTTACTGCACTGCTCCTGGAAGTTGGAGTGGAGGGTACATCCACGTACAATTAAGGTGGTGTGGTGTGTGATGTGGTTAATCTGAATTACTAGCTAACAATCTTTAGAAGACTATGACTAAACACATGATTCTCTAACAGCCATGGGGTTGAGCTAGAACCCATGTCGAGCTTGTAGTCCACTTACATAAAGTTGTAATGTCATCCCCAGCTAACACTACTGATTATAACTAATGTAGACCTGGGGTCAGTTGCACAACACGTTTCTAAACCTTAAAACTGTTCTAAAGAAGCAAAATATCTTCTTAGCCATTTTGATGCATTGCAGAAAACATACAAAAAAGTGTCCTGACAGGACGGAAAGTCAGACTTTAACAACTCTATCTTACTTAAAGCAGTTTTAGTTTTAAAAATTCTAAAATTGTGGTGTGCACTTTAAAATAATTACCTAAATAGAGTTAAGGCTTAAAAGTGTTTAAAATTAGAAAAGTGTTGTGCAACTGGCCCCTGGTCCCATTATGCATTTGTCGCGTTTTAGGTTTGACCGACCTGTAAGTGAGTTACAGGCTGGACATAAATTCGGTCCCAATGGGATCGACACACAAACTGTACTCACTGACACTCCAGCTCGCACTTGTTGCTGTACGTCCTGTTGTCCACTCCACACACAGGCATCAGGATGTGAGGACAGTTGCAGGTAGCGGGTTCTGTCGGACACTCGCCGTCAGATGCCTTGATGATGCTCCTAACACATAACACAATGAGCCAGTCTCAAGACGAGGCTTCACAAAGATTGCAGGTCATCTAATTTCAGTTTACTGATTATTAAACCTAGTGCTCCCTCGGTCTGACACACCAACATCTTGCCAACATGCTGCCATCATCCCAATGACATCCTGCCATGATCCTGCCACATTTCGCCGAGATCACCGGCTCTTACATGAGAAATAAAAATAGCAGGTGTTACAGAGAGGGGCATCGTCCTACCTGCACTCCAGCTCGCACTGGTTCGGGTACGTGATGCCGTTGACACCGCACACGGGCTGGTACAGTAGTGGACATGCGCACACGGGCGCACCATGCTCGCACTCGCCATCGTGAGCCTTGTGCACGCCCCTGGACAGATACCATGTTTACGTCACGAGTGTGACCTGCGTGTACATGACAACAGTAGGTGTAAATGCCGTTACCTTGGGGAGGCTGTCAGTGTGTAAAGGAAGATGTAAATGCCGTGAACTTGGGGAGACTGTCAGTAAATGAGGACGTAAATGCCATGCGTAAATGAATTTCTGAGAGAAGGGTGGTAATACGCTGAACCCACCGGCATTCCAAGGAGCATTCATTATCGTAGGTCATGTTGTCGAGGCCGCACACGGGTCGGTATATGGAGGGGCAGCCACAGGCTGGCGGGGTGCTAGTACACTCTCCCTCATGCTTCTTCTCTACATGGCTGAAACATGAAGGTAACTTTTAAAGACAACCGTCTCTTTTCTTTTCTATCTCACCTATAAGCTATGCACGTGCACCTATCCACGGAAGCTCTGTGACAGAATCCATTCTTACAAAATGGTGATGAAGGCTGGGTCTTCAGTATACCTTACGACTTAAAATTAGCATCAAAAGGCAGCCAAAGAATGTAATCATTGCGATAATCGACACCAACACGTTTCGTGGACAGTCACAAATGTCTTCGTCTTCTATCTGCGGTAGGTGTCTATTCGTCAGAACTTCAGGAAGAATAGAAAACATCCTCCATGACAGACGATAGCCAGGGAGCTTGGAGAACTGAGAACGGCATAAGGAGACGAGAAAGACATCGAAAGAGAAATCCAGAGACAGAATTAGAAACTGAATTACAACATTTCAAATCGACGTACATGCTGAGAAGCAAATCCTGTTTTTCTTAAAGTGTTAATACTGAAGGCACCCAAACCAGAGAGACAGCATACCTGACGACTCTGACACATAAAAGGTCAAGGGAGGATGGAGACATGATGTGGACTCCCTTTTTCCCTTCGTTTTTCTGTTTGTCCTTTTGTCTGTCTGTCTGTCCATCGTTTTGTTTGTTTCAAACTCACTTGCAGTCCATCTCGCACTGACTGGGGTAGGTGATGTTGTCAGCGCCGCACACCGGAGTCAGTATCGGAGGGCAGATGCACACGTCCTGTATCTCCTTACACACCCCTTCGTGTGCCATCTCCACGTTCCTGCGACAAAGAACAGTTAGTATCAGGCTCTCTGCCTGCACGTGCTACAAGCACTACTTTTATGTGCTATAGTCACTGCTCTGCTTGTGCAAAGATCCTATGATTCGACCACTAGTCTTTCGATCGGACTCGTGAAATACTCTTCATTCGTTCTTCAGCTTTCATAGTTTTCTTTCATTTTGATTTTTTTGTTTGATATTTTTTTTTTGGCCCTTGTGAACAGCTTGTGTTAATGTTTGGGATAACTTGGGAGTCGTGGAAAATGTCTAAGGCTATTAAATCAACAAGAAATCCTTCATTTACCGAGTTTTTTGTATTCTAAGTCGTAAATTATGAATTAAATTAATATTGTATGTTAAGGTCAGACAGCACGAACTGAGACAGTTTCCTCCCAAAGCAGCAAAGGACAGAAGTGCCTCACTCATCAACGGTACATCACCTGACCTCACCTCAACCAATTTGACATCAATATACCTGCACTCATCAATTTGACATCATTTTACCTGCACTTGAGTTCACAGACGTTAGGGTAGGTCTGGTGGTCGACACCACAGACAGGCAGGTAGATGGACTGGCAGGAGCAGGACACGTGATCTTTGGAGCACTCACCTTCATAAGCCATCGTCACTCCGCTGTTCAAAGAAATCGATAATCAGACGATCGCCCTCTTTGTAGAATTCGCTTTCATGCCTACCCTAGACAATTTATTTTAGACCTATCGCAGGTTTCGTGAACGTTTTCAGAGGCGCCAGAACCGACTCTTATTTCTTGTATTGTCCCTTATCTGCACTTAAAACATAATCAACGCAATAAATAAGTAGTCGTTACATCAGTCTATTTCTTTACGTTTTTATATTATCTCAACGGTTAGAAAAAAATGAGTTTGGGATGATCGAGGAGCAAAATTATTAACGGCCAGAATAGACGAAAAAAAGGAGAGGGAAATAGAGAAAAAAAGAGAGAGAAAGAAATAATGAGAACAAGAGACGCGCAGTAGGAAGAAAGAAAGAAAAATACTCACGCACAGTCCAGCTCGCACTTGTTGGGGTAAGTTTCCCCGTCAAAGCCGCAGACGGGTAAATAGGAGGGCTGGCAAATGCACGTGCCTGACCCCGCCCCGCACGTTCCGTCATGCGCTTTTTTGATGTTCCTGTAAAACAGGTGCAGTGAACGTGCAGCGGTTGTCACACGGTGTGTGTGTGTGTGTGTGTGTGTGTGTGTGTGTGTGTGTGTGTGTGTGTGTGTGTGGTTTAAGCTTTCAAGTGGACAAAATCCTACTAAATATTTCCCTTCAGCTTTAATACATTTATAAGCCTTGCTGCAACCTATTCTTAGATCCTGTTTTTCACCAGTTGACTTTCACAGCTGTTGTTAAATAGAATAATCTCTACTCACTTTTCCAAACATGAAAAAAATGATATTCTGCCTCAGTGGATATCTCAAATTTTCGACGCTGTCATTGTCTTCATCTAGCAAAAGCATCATCATAGCAGCAGCATAATAATTTGTACTATATAGCTATATAATAAGCATACAATTAGTATGTAACTAATATATAATTGATATAACTATATTATTTTAATGATTTCTATTACTATTATCAAGGGTAGTCGGGAAAAGAGCTAAATAGTCGGGCAAGCAAATAGTTTGTGGAAGAACAGGTCTTGTGGACCCAGCTTACGCAGCCTTCCTTTTGAAGCACGAAGATCTGCATCCCAAAAGAACTTGTCAGTGTACATAATAATAAATAATAAATACGTTATGCAGTGAAACGGTAAACAGGATTGGTGGGAGGAGAGTACCTGCATTCCATTTCGCATTCGTTCGGGTATGTCTGGTTGTTCACTCCACAAACAGGTTGGTAACTGGTGTCACACGCACAGCCGGCGGGTTCAGTTGCACATTCACCCTCGTGCGCCAGACTAACTCCGCTGTACCAGACATAGCAGACTGTGAGCACTTGCACTTTCTCCCAATACTCACTGACACTTGCACTTTCTTCCTGCACTTACGGATACTTGCACTTTCTTCCACCACTGACACTTGCACGTTCTCTTAGTACTTAATCACACTTGCACTTCCTTGCCGTACTTACCTACACTTGCACTTCCCCCAGCACTTACTGACACTTACATGTTTTCTTTGTACTTAATGACACTTGCACCTCCTGCCCCCGTTCTTACTGACACTGGCACTTTCTCCCAACACTTACTGACACTTGCACTTTCTTCCAACACTTACTGGCACTTGAGTTCGCAGAGGTTAGAGTAGGTCCTGCCGTCAACACCGCAGACTGGCAAGTAGCTCGAGGGGCACACACACACGTGCGGCACGCCCTGACACTCGCCCTCATGCGCCTTCTCAACCTTCCTGTCATGACACATGACACAGAGCTAGTACACTACACAATCTTCCTGTCATGACACATGACACTCAGCTAGTGTCAACACAAAAACAACCCTCTTTGTTTACAACTCTACAACTAATGATCTTCCTGTCAAGATAGGATTTATACAACACATCTTGCCATTACACTTGCTTCAGAAATAGTGTCAACACATAAACAACATTTTTAATATTTATCATTTTGAAACAATTAATAAAAAACAAGATTCGTATATTACTTTACAATATCAACTCGGTATATTGGATACAGGCCTTTTCTTTTAATTGATTTGCTTCTTACAATTACTATATTTTCTTATGTTCATGGCTTTTTTATTTTCGTTCTTTTTATCTCTTTATCTTTGTTTGTCGATCCTGCAGTCTTTGTTGTTTTCATAGCATCCCTCTTTGTGTTGCCTTATTTCATCCAGCATCAATCACACACACCCTCATCCCCCATACTTTCTCCATCATGGTTCGCTCTGGACTCGCTCTCGTCATGTCTCGTGACCGTCACGAACGCCAAAGACTCACTGGCAGTTGAGCAGACACTCGTTGTCGTACGTGACGTTGTCGGCGCCGCACACGGGCAGGTAGATGTGATGACACAAGCACTGCAGGGGCGGCTGTCCACACTCCCCCTCGTGAGCGAGGTGCACGCCTCTGCGGACATAAGACACGTCAGTAGAAGCAAAGAGCTACATCTTAGCTTCCATCACGATCACGTGCACAAAGTCTGTGTGCTGTCGCATAGGACAGCGCCGTCACTTCAACCAACACCAGCTTCTCATCCCTTAAAACCTCACCAGAGTGTCACATTTACAGTTATACGAACTTGCTGTCACTTATAGCAAAGCCAGTTTTCCGGTCGTGTGAGACATCGCATGAAGCAACAACACCTTGTCACTACAAAAACAAACAAACAAACAAACAAAAGCACCAGCCTCTTGTCGTCAGCTACATCGCCAGCTTACTGTAAAATAAGCCTATACCACACCCCCTTTCCATCACACAAGCAGAATTACGATGGAACTCGGGATTGAAAACAGTTTGAAATATTAACATCTAACTACAAGCTATCTCGGTACACAGCAGGGAACATGAGCATCAACAGCAAGCAGCAGGCACCTGGAAATTGTAGCACTTTATTAACAGAACACCAGAAAACAAAGATTTTCTTTTTTTTATTCTTGTGAAATCGCAATGATTCAGACAGGGTTGGGGTTAACATAGCATAAACATAACAACTTCATTTTGATGCTGATCAAGTCAATATATGAACAAAGACATCACCATAAGATCAAAGGCGCCACCTGGACGAGGAAACAGGTCCACGCGACGCAGGCAACACCTGGACAAGGGAACAATAACTTACGATGTTGCCAACCAGGTGCGCGCGTTCTCACCTGCAGTCCATCTGACACTGGTTCTCGTACGTGTGTCCGTCCTGCCCGCACACGGGGTGGTGGATGCGCGGGCAGATGCACGTGTCGGTGTGAGTGGCGCACTCACCGTCATGCGCCTTGCTGACGTTCCTGTGAGCAAAACACGTGTGCGCACAATCAGTCTTTTAAAAATCCTTTTAAAACAGCTATGGGATAGCGTGGTATTTAATCCATGGTTCTTATCCTAGTAATGTGCTAAACCCAAATACCACTTTGCTGTCTGTTAAGTTCCCCTACCTAAGGCTGGGTAAAGCAGCGAAGTATATGTCAGCGACATATTCATATCCCACGGCTGTCCACTGCTGACCATGGTCGAAACTCGCCCCTACATGGTATGTAAATCTACTTGGGTAGTAGGTCTCTGCGTTCACAGTTTCATGGAGTTTACCTGTCGGTTACTGCTTACCCACTGGGTCTAAAGCCACTTTACCCAATGGGTGGATCGAAGATAGCCGGGAATACGAGTTAAGATTGACATCGTACCTGCAGGCGAGCTCACAGTCGTTGGGGTAGGTCTGCTGGTCCTGGCCACACACGGGATCGTAGATGGTCTGGCACAGACAGCCCTCGGGTGTATGGGGGCACTCGCCGTCCGCCGCTTTCTTGACCCCGCTAGCGCCGTGACATTAAGGAGCCAAGGTCATCAACGAGCTCATTCAAAGAGTTACTCAACCTGAAATGTTCTAGAATGTGTGTCTTTAGGAAATGTTTAATATGATCCGTCCTTCCCAACAGTACTTACTCACACACACTCTCTCTCTCTCTCTCACACACACACACACACACACACACACACACACACACACACACACACACACAAGCAGGGATGCATGCAAGGGTTAAAAAAAACCGTGTCACTCGTTAAGCTACCAAAGTCAGATATTTCCATGTCAATTTCCAGTTCTGTCCACCTGGATATAACTTCCCGACGTGGATCATTTTAATGACCACATGTGGATAATTTTAATGATCATATGTTGATCATTTACCAATTTATTTCCGACTCCCATAAATCGAGTGTGCAGTGCAGTCAGTGTTTCACGCTGCTCCTTGTACCCGTACTAGTCGGGATAGCCGAGTGGTTAGGACTGGGCGTCAGATGTCGAAGTGTACTCACAAGCGGTTCGATACCTGTGAGGCACAGCTTACTTTCTACTATTGTCCCCGCCGCTGAACATACATCTGTATTGGGTTGGGGAAGGTGAGGTAGCGAGGAGCGAGATGGGCACCAATCCACCAAAAAGATGGCCCCGAGAAAAAAAAGGCGCCTCCCTACCCAACGACTGAAATGTTAGGAGACTATCTTGACCTTTTAATACCACTATGACCTCCTCCCCTTGACTCTTCCGGTACCGAGATTTCTCCACATACACAAGTGACAACAGGAAGACGACAGCTCTGAAGGTCTGGAGACAAACGTCCGGGTAAACACTGTCACTGACTCACCTGCAGTTGAGGTAGCACTCATTGGAGTAGGTGAGACCATCCACCCCACATACAGGCTGATACAACCGCGGACACACGCAGTGGACTTCATCGGACTTACATTCACCATCGTGTATAAAAGTCAGGCCACTGTAGAACGAGCAGGAACATGTTAAAGAATTCTTTAAATATACTTTTGAGAACAAAGGTTTTGTTGAACAACTCTTTTTAAGAAAACATTCTGAAGAAATTTTTCACTAACTCCATTTGCATCGTTTTAAGAATTTATTTTACAAATGAATGTATCACAGTCGAGTTCAAACACAAGAGATTTGCTTTGTCTCCATGACTTACACCTCAGACTAGCTTCAGGATGTCCTCTCGGTGGAAGAACCAAAGGTTCTGAATGTTATGTAAGCGGCAGTTTATTTATATTAAACAGTTTATAAATTAAACGTTCGGCGGGAACAGAAAAAAAACAGACGAAAATCTTCTGGAAAAAAAATTATAGCGAAAATAAAATCTTGAAACATTCCTGCTATTGTTTGTGACCCTGTACTGTTGGTAAACGATTGTAGTCGTTGTTACCTACGCAGCTATTTGGTTATCTGGTTATTTGTGAATGACTTTACTGATCGCATAAACAGGCAAGAAAATTCGCTGCTTTTACTTACAAACACTGCAGCTCGCACAGGTTGGAGTAGGTGTTCCCATCCGAACCACATACGGGCAGGTGAATGGGCTGACACACGCACACCGCGGGCACCCCTACGCACTCGCCGTCGTGCGCCTTTTCAACCTTCCTGTCATGACATGACACAGCACCAGGATCAGTGTCCAAGCAGACATAACCTTCCTGTCCTGACACATTAGAACAAGTGTCAACACCTTACATTCCTGTTATTACAATACTAGAACTAGTGTCAACGCATAAATAACCTTCGTGTTATGACACACGACAGCACCATTCCTGCCATGAGACCTCACTACAACTAGTATCAACACATAAACAACCTTCCTCAGTCCACGGGCACTAGAACTACAGCTAAAGAAATAAGCAGCCGTCTTGTCAGGACACAAGCAGTCAGAACTAAACTCACCACATAGGCAACTTTTTAGCTCAAGACAGAACATTCGAGATACAAACTAGCTGCAATATATAACCAGCCTTCCTGATGGAGTAAGAGACATTTCAAATCAGCTCAAATAATTAGGCCCTCTGATTCTCCCTGACTTCTGTCTGTAACTATGTTTGCAAAATAGATAGATAGATAGATAGATAGATAGATAGATAGATAGATAGATAGATAGATAGATAGATAGATAGATAGATAGATAGATAGATAGATAGATCCTCGTTGTTAGCAAGGTACTCTGCTGTTTCTCGCTGTTCAAGGAACTAAGACCATTTACAGTTCAGTAGACTGACTACAGTTCTTACACGCAGTTTGTCTTAAATAGTTTCTGGACCTGCCAGTTTGAGTAGACAAGGACTATCTCACTAGTAATTGAGAAAACAGCGACTGCCTTAACAACTTACTCGCAGTTGAGTAGACAAGAACTGTCTACCTCTACTTACTCGCAGTTCAGCTCACAATCGTTGCCATAAGTGACATTGTCCACGCCGCAGACCGGAAAGTGGATGGGCTGACATACGCAGTTGCCAGTCGACTCCCCGCATTCCCCTTCATGGGCGAGACCAACGCCCCTGTCACACATGGGTAAACCTCTTCATTAAGCATCAGTAATCCTCTTTTGTCTAACACATCACGGCCAGACCTTTCACACACACACACACACACACACACACACACAGAGAGAGTCTGCCCCTGTGTCACAATCTCACACAGGTAAACCTTTTCAGCATCAGTAACCCGCGCCTCTCTTATAACGGAAAGACATTTCACACACTAGCCCGCTCCCGACTCACACATGCCAACCATCCAGTCTTATATGGTCCGTAAGAAGGTGTGGGCAACCCATTTCTTGCCAGTCCATTTTCCACATCCGGGGAATGTCAGAGAAAATAAACAGAATGAGCTCGGACACCAGCGCTAGTATTTACATCTCGCCTATAACCCGTTGGAGCCGATACGAATTGTGGGTTAGCCAGGTTAGCACTGAAGCGTAGCTGCTAGTCTTTGTATTTATTCTGGGTGGGTTTTTTTTGTTTCTTTCTTTCGCTTTTTGTCTCTCTTGTCTGCTGATGCATAAAGGAATTAACGTATACTCAGAAAAAGGAGCGCGTGTGTCTAACGGTCTCTCTGCCCTTCAGCTGACTGGCTTTTGCAGGGGGCCGATAGTTGCGGGCTGGACAGGTAGTGTGCCTCACCTGCATTCCATTTGACACTGGTTCTCGTAGGTTTGTCCATCCTTTCCGCACACGGGCTGGTAGATGCGCGGGCAGATGCACTTGTCGGTGTGAGTGGCGCACTCACCGTCATGCGCTTTCGTCACGTTCCTGGAATAAAAACCGATTCTGTAACTGGTTCTGGGTAATAGTGAGCGGAGTTTTGTTTGTTTGTTTTTTTAAGGGGGGGGGGACGGGTGTGCGGGGAGCGAAGGGAGCTTGTGTCAAAGTAGAAAAACAGCAAGAGTAAGTCAGATCTATGTTATCTTCAAGTTGCCTGAAACGACGGGTATGCATAAGCAAGGAGGTCCCGTCTGCAGGGAAAGGAAAAGATACGTAGATATTGTACACATAAAATGACGAACAAACAAACAAAAACAGGAAACGAACGAACGAACGAAAAAAACAATTTAAGAAAGAGTGGCAGGAAAATTTAAGGGAAATGGGTTTTTGCTCGTCGTTAATATCATTATCAAATTTCATTATCAAAAGGTATATATAAATATCTATAAGACGACCACAACAACCTCTGGATTGTCTTTACTTCTTTTTTTTCGCAGACTACGCGAGGTTGACATTACAAACCAGCACTGGAGTTCACACTCATTAGGGTAAGTCTGGTTGTCCACGCCGCACACAGGCTGGTAAATGGTATGGCACGCGCAGGCTTCCGGTTCCGGATGACATGCGCCGTCGTGGGCCTTCTCCACGTTCCTACAGGAAGCAGGATACAGTTTATAAAAAGATACTGGGAAAAATAGGGGGTCATTGTGACTTCGTTAGTATTAGATATGTCACCTCTGTTATAATTCATTAAATTGCTTTGAATCAATTAAAATTCTAGTTCCATTAATTCTTCAATTAATTTAACTTTAGTGGAATAGAATCATAACACGGTTGTATTACAATCAAAGGTTTTTGGGCGTTATACTTTTTAAAGACGATCTTGCAGGTAATATTTTTTGGGGGAAGGAATATTTTATTTCGGTCTTGACATCTTCACTCTTTTATCTTATTTTTCTAGCCACATCAACAGCAGCACATGCTTGCACAATGAGGTGCAAACAAGTCAAACCTTTCCTTTTTCGCCAGATAGTGCAGGGCAAAAAAAAAAATTAACGTATGATCTGGTCTAAGCCTCTAACTACAACCAAAATATATTACGCCGCACTCAAAATAGTGAATCGCAAAGAACACTGTTCGAAATAATTACCCCTTCAAACACCAGGAAAGCCGCGAGAGTTACATTTCACGCAGAAGACACTTGTTACTTGTTACCTGCACTGCAGCTCGCACTGGTTCTCGTAGGTATTGCCATCGACTCCGCACACAGGTGAGTACAAGAGAGGACATGCACAGACGTGCTGACATTCGCCCTCGTGCGCCAAAGCTACGCCCCTGCACACAAATCCCCCCCCCCCTTTCCGCTCAGGACAATTTAGACTTGCAACATGATGACAGAGATTTGAGTTTGGTACGAAATCGAACATCCTTTTCTCACACACACACACGCACACGCACACGCGCACGCGCACGCGCACGCACGCACGCACGCACGCACGCACGCACGCACACACACACACACACACACACACACACGGCGAATGGTGGAGATGGTTGTTGTAACTCTAGGACAACTGGCATAGTTGTAGTTGTACATTAAATCATAACGGAAAGTGAGGTTAGAACTTTCTCTCTCCCCCTCCTTGCCCCCATGTTAGTTTGTAGACAGTTACAAAATTACTTTCACAAACGAAAAATACCAAATTCCAACGATTATTATATTATACAAAAATTTAATTACTTAATAAAAAAAATGTAATTAAGCTCCTATTAAATCTCTCTCTTCCTATAAAATGACGCACAAAATTTTTTTTGCTCTTTTGCTTCCGTGCGTAAATACACATTGGTGTCTGGGGTACATCGAGGCAGAAAGTTGTAGCTACAGCACAACATTGTAACAGCCTTTGCGACCAACGTTTGTGAGCGACACTCACGCGCACTGCCGCAGGCAGTCGTTGTTGTAGGTGGTGCCGTCGGCGCCGCAAACTGGTTTGTACACGTGTGGGCATGCGCACACTGACGGCTGACTGGTGGGGCAGGGTCCATCCGAAGCCTCGCTCGCTCCCCTGAAGAGCAGGTTCAAACAGTTTCTACAGTTCTTCTTTATTGGCTGCTGTTTACTTTGAGGTTTACGGCTTATTGCTAATTAGAAATTTTGTTCTTTTATTATTTTTTCTTTTTTTTCTTTTTTTGTTTTGTTTTGTTTTATGTTTTTGGTTTGTTTTTGTTTTTTTTTACTGTTTGCTCGCAAGTTTACTGCTTATTTCGAGTTTGCTGGAGTTCACTGTTTATTGCAAGTTTTCTGGAAATTGACTGTTTATTGAGAATTTTCTCCCTGTTTACTGTTTTTGCGGAATTTGTTCCAAGTTTGCTCTTTAATTTGAGTTAATCGTTTGCTGCTGTTTTGCTGTCACCAGTTAGTTCTTGCAGTTTTTGCTGTTTCTTGCTCATTTACTGCAGGCTCCAAGTAAGTTATTTTTTCCTAAATTGCTGTTAATTCTAGAATTGACAACGTTTAACCTCCCTGTTTAAATACCTTAAACATTGACTGTCATATACACATGAGCTCACTTTCTCACAGAGATACACATGGCGAATACACGCAACCACACACAGGGCTCTGTGTAAGGAATCTTGACTGCATAATTGTCTAGTAGCGTGCAATTTATTTTTTTTAATGACTGGGTAAAGGTCCATGCAAGATATACTTTCTCCTCAAATCTCGATGAATAGTTCTCTTCCGTTTTCGAGACACACACCTACAAACATTATTAGGCACAGAAAGAGGTCAACAAAGCTGACGTCGGGATTGTATATGGATGTGTGTTCGTTGTGAAATGTGAGATCTGGTACCATCTGTTAATTAGACGTATTTGTGCACAAACGTGACGTCATGAGTGTGACCTCTTTCAGCTGTTTGTAGCGATGTTTGTAGGTGTGAGTCTCGAGAACAATGCTGGAAACAAGTAAAAAAGTAAAAGGTAAAGGTCATCCCATAACCTTTTCAGGTCGTTGGGGAGTGAGGTGTTAGAGACCCCACTTTTCTCGGGGCCAGCATTTACATGAGGGTGGTGCCAATCTCCTCTCCCTCGCTGCCTTACCTTCCCCAACCCTCTATGGAGTCAGGTGCCCATTCCCGTCAGCTGGGTCGACTGGGGGAAGTTTGCTGGGCTTATCGGGAATTGAACCAACGCGCTCTCGGTTCGGACGCCAGCGCTCTAACCACTCGGCCATCCGCTTCAAGTATCTTGTACCGAGACTCTCCCATCGTAAGAAAAAAGAATTGCACTTCACTAGACATTTAACATTAATCAGGTTAACTGATGCGCACAGACTGAAGCACAGTGACAGATACACCCATGCATGCACACACAGATATATATATATATATAGATAGATAGAAGATGATACACTCACGCGCACTGCATGAGACAGCGGTTGTTGTAAGTCTGGCCGTCCTTGCCGCATACCGGCATGTAGATGTGAGGGCACACACACAGGTCGCCTTTCTCCGAGCATTGGCCTCCGTGCTCCTGCTGAACTCCCCTGTAACAGACCGCATCGTACTGTTGTTGTAAAATATGTCCCCTAACCGGCCCGCACGCACACTTGCGCGTAAATATGTGTGGGTATGTGCTTGTGTGCGCGTGCGTCTGCACGCTTGTGTGTCTGTGAGTATATATGCGCATGTGTGTGCGTGTTTTCGCTTTAATCTGACATCTTACTTGTTTAATATTTGTCGATAGTTTGCTAGAAGGTACACGTGTGCTTTTCTTTTAGACGGCAGCTATGTATCTAATAATCTCGCTTACTATTCCTGAT
Organism: Marisa cornuarietis; assembly: GCA_004794655.1. Lineage (NCBI taxonomy): Eukaryota > Metazoa > Mollusca > Gastropoda > Architaenioglossa > Ampullariidae > Marisa > Marisa cornuarietis. The sequence goes on from SMMW01000616.1 coordinate 2,275,758, forward strand.
CAAATGCCTACATAATATGCATTTGTATGTGTGTGTGTGTGTGTGTGTGTGTGTGTGTGTGTGTGTGTGTGTGTGTGTGTGTGTGTGTGTGTGTGTTTCAACTGACCGGCTTAACATACTCTCTCCTACTCCCACTACTCCCGCCCACCCACCAGCGAATGTTTCAAACACCAGCATGCGCAGAATGAGATTACAATCGTGACGTCACAAATACCCACGGTATACGTGTAATTAGCATACTATCCCATCTCTCCCATTGGCTGTACGTTTTGACAAACTCAAGGTATTGATAGACATTTGTGACGTCAGAATTGAAAATGGATCTTCTGTGCTGCCTGATGCTCCCAGACTGGCATCTCTTGAAGGAAAAAAAAAAGCACAAAAACAGCAGAAGATTATACACGGAGACTGGCACAGAGCTCGGCCGAAAAAAACAAAGGCATCGGGGAAATGAAAGGGTTCACATTCTCGTGGGGCTTTAAAAACCACGCACGCGCATTCCATTTGACACTTGTTGTCGTAGGTGATGCCGTCCACGCCGCACACGGGGTCGTAGGTCGTGTCGCACTTACAGGGAGAGTCGTGTGTGCTGCACGCGCCCTCCGAAGCCTGACTCACGCCGCTGAAACAAACCCCAACATCGCGCCTGGTGACCAGGACTGAAATATGGTGACTGGTGGACTCTCCTGAAATGCTTAGCATGTATGACTGGTGGCTTATACTGAAGTATGGCAGTTAATAGTCACTACACAGTATAAAAAATAGTAAAATATAGTCAATATTGGCTATTAGTGAAAGTAGTGACTCTTGGCCATGCATCCATACATTCAAAAATAGAAGTTTCGATTGCAGCAAATAATAATAATAATAATAACAAAGGGAATTCATAGAACGCACTACCTTACTTAACAGAAGGCGTATCGCTCTTTACAAAAGACAGCTAAATACACAGAGAATGTAGCACAGACAGATTCACAGCCAAAGACAAAAAAGATGGACAGGAGTCATCATCTAGCCAGTTAGGGGAAGGGACGTCCCTCTAACCGTCCCCTCGTCCCCCCCCCCCCACACACACACACATGTGTTGCTGACGTCAGGGCGGATCACAAAGCTACGTACGCGCATCTCATGAGGCATTCGTTGTTGTACGTGATGCCATCTTGGCCGCACACGGGCATGTAGATGTGGGGGCACAAACAGTGGTCGTGTGTGGTGCAGTGGCCGTTACTGGCGAAGGCGGTGCCTCTGTGGAGCAGAACGAGCGTCATTGAGTGCAGCGGTGGACGTGACGACACAAAAACAATGATCGATCATCATCATCATCCAAGGATCACCGTGTGCTCAAAACATCTTTCTCGTACCCTCCCCCTCTTTCCCGAAAAAAGCAAACAACTAAAAACTTCGTTCGCGAATCAGCGTTTTCCTTTGCTGTCTCCTCGGACGCAACTTTACACAAAATGACACAAAAATTACGTTGCGTAGTCTTTGCTGTTTTACGACGTAACGTAAAACAACGTGAAGCTTCTCCTCTGTGATATTGTATTGACTCGTAGTCATCTGCACTGAACATGACATAACTGTATACACCATAACGCAAACATGTTGTCTGGTAGTCTTTGCACTAACACGTCAGCCCTGCACTGTGCAGCACACGGTAAACTTAGGGACAGTTTCACCGATACTCACACGCATTCCATGATGCACAGGTTGTCATAGGTGATGCCGTCCACCCCGCACACGGGGTCGAAGGTACCCGGGCACTGGCATGTGGGTTCCGGGCATTCCCCGTAGTGCAGAAACTGCACATGGCTAAATATAGCAACATGAGCACTCGTCAGTTCCAGAGAAGTGGGCTTCTTTGCGTCTCTCCCTCCTCCTCTCTTTCATTCACACACACACACACACACACATGCGCGCACGCTATAGATATAGAAGGAGAATGAGAGAAAGAGAAAGGTGGGTAAAAGAGAGACAGACCATGAAGCCGATGAACAGACAGGTAGGCAAGAAATCGGACAGAAAAACTGGAAACATCTCGGAAAATGGACGGTCATGCCGTGAACATCGAAGAATCTTTGTTCATGACGTCCCAACACTTACTGGCAGTCCAGCAGGCAGACGTTGTCGTAGGTCTTCAGGTCGGCACCGCAGACGGGCTCGTGGCCGTGACCCCCGCAATCGGAGCACGCGGAGGGAAGTGCACAGTCTCCCTCGGAGACGAAGTGAGTATTTCTGCAGATCAGCAGCCATACAGTACACAGTGCCGTGAACGAACCACACAGGCTCATACAACACTCAAATATATACTCATTTAAATACTCATGCATACACGTAAAACTTAATCTTTCATTCACTCATCAGTTTTTTAAGCACAAGCAATACCCTAAAATGATTTTTAGCTGTATAACATCCACCAAAATAAATCCGCACATTTGAAAAGCAGAATAATATAGCGAACATGATGAGGCTGGAAAACGTGAACGAAGATGTCGGTGGAGTACTGTAGCCTCAAGAAGGTAAAGGAAAGAGGAAAAACGTTTACTGAAGGGTCTCAGAGTCTAGCAAACGTAAAGGAACAGTGAAGTGTAAGTGGTTCACCGTGTCAAGTAGAAGCCCCACTCTTTCGTCTGCTTCTAACTTTTCCGTATGAATCAGGTACCTGTGTGTGTGTGTGTGTGTGTGTGTGTGTGTGTGTGTGTGTGTGTGTGTGTGTGTGTGTGTGTGTGTGTGATGGTCGATGAACTGCACTCACGCACACTCCAGATGACAACGGTTCCCGTAGGTGGTTCCGTCCGCCCCGCACACTGGTTCAAACCGCTCCGTACAGATACAGCCCACGGGGTTTTGACACTTCCCAGAGGAAACCGCCCCTGTCCCTCTGGCGGTCAGGAACCAGCAAATAGTAAACATAATATCTCCAGGCAAATAATAATAATAATACTGAATAAATAAAATACTCGAACTAAAATAACTAGTAACAAGGTATGGTCTGTAGATGTGCTTTTTTAGCATTTATTACTAAAACAATTAAATATATTCTAATTATAAACAATTTCAAACAAACATATTTTCATCTATGTCTCAAGTCATGCATTGACTACACCAAACTTTGTTTTAAAGCGGCATCTACTCCACGTGTACTCTCCGGGATTTCGCTACTGTTATTCATTTCGCAAAAACAAACAAACAAACAAACAAACAAACAAACAAAACATACACTCTGCGACAGTTCTCAAGCTTTACGCACAAACGTACATCACGGACCTTCATTCACTGGATAAGTGTCTTTCATTCCTTGCCTCTTTGCTCTATCAGAGGAGTGACCAATCGTAACAAACCCTAACAACGAAGGGCTTTCGCTTCCGTTTTCTGTCAAAATGCCGGATCTTCCTAACGTAGAAGAAATTTTAAAAGTGAGTAATTAAGCTTTTCTGTCATCAGAACCTGTTTAAAGAAGATTGCAAAATAAACAGTATTTTCTGTAAAATGTATTCTCTTTGAATATAGAAAACACATTTAGATTTTTCGACAATTTTATAATATAAAAACATCGTCGCAAAGATGCTATTGACTTGTTTTACCACTAGCAATTAAAAAAACATTGTTTTTGATTTTTTGAAAACAGTTGTATAGATTGTTCTGTTACGAAAACAGAACATCTATTTTAAGAATTTATTTAAGGTATGCAAACAAAGAACCGGAAACACGAGGCCTGTCTAAAGGAAAGCCGAGACTTACACCGGACATGAACCTCAGTCGCTTATCCAGCAATGAAGCTCCGTGCGTACATCTTACAATCGGAAAGAAATCGTCTGCTGCGCATATTAACAGTGCGAGACAACTGCGCCTTTTCTACGACATTTATCACAGGGTCCTGTGTAGGGGCTGCTCGCACAAAGAGACGACACATGATACTCACGCGCATTCCGCAAGGCAGTTGTTCTCGTAGCTGATTCCGTCCTTTCCACACACCATGTTATATGGCTCCTTGCTGCACGAGCAGTCAGCTGGGCGAGCCATGCCTGCACCAAGGAATTGCCATTGACACTCCTACTTACTGGTTAGCTAGTCTGTGCTGTCCTGTGGGTTTTTGATTTTCTTTTGTTTGGTTCTTTTGTTTTGCTGTGGGGGGGGGGATTTTTTTAATTAGTTTTTAATTCAGCTTTTGCTTAATCATCAAAAGCGCATCTTGCCAAAATTTAAACTACACGATATCCCATCTGTTTCGGATAACGATGTCAATAAAACTTTGATAAACCATCGTGCAGATATCATCTCTATGGAACACCATACTGTGGAATCTATACAGGAGATGCTGCCAGGAAGCCAGATTGTGTGGTGAAAATGATAGAAAGAAAAAAAAATTTTTTTTTTACCTGAGCTCGACATGGAGGCAACAACTGCAACAAACAACAGAATCACTGGATGGCCACGGACCCCCATGTCACCGCTTCTCCCTCAGATTGCAAGGTTCCTATTACACTTGTCTTTAATGTTATCTCCTGTCTCGTCTCTCCACCAGCCGACAGCCGACGGTCTCTTGATGTTCAGTTGAGAAAGACCGTTACCGCCTCCCTGGTCTCCTTTAATCGAAGTCGGTTGTCTCGGGAGCCAAAAGTTGTTAATGTAAGGTAAGTGCTGAGAGGGATCAGTCATAAGCCACCCTGTCTAGTGCTGTGAACCTGGATAGGTCTGTGGGGAGGAAAGAAGGCGATGAAGTGGATGTCGTGTGACTTGAGTGGTCATGGACACGCCCCCTCCCCACCTTTTCACTACTCTTGAGTGCCAGGCACTGCGTAGACACTGCTACCGAGTGGGATGACGCACCCGTAGATAACGTACTCGTATGTAAAGTTCCATAAACCCTGGTATGATTGCACAGATTAATTATCCTCTGTGTGTGCTTGTATGCATGAAAGACACAGAGTCGGGAGAGAGAGAGAGACAGACTCTGACAAAAAGTACAGAGACTGACGCAATAACAAACCGTCACAGAGTTCAAAAAGAATAAAAGGAGGCGGGGAGGTTGGAAGAATGAAGAGAGAGAAGACCCGACAAGTACATGACAATCTATCTCGTGATTGCCCTCAACAACTGTCATTTGTTTATGAGCTGGCACAACCACAAACATTGCCTCCGCAGTACCTGGCACTGTAGCGCACCGACCGTCACACGCCGCCTTTAAACAGAGCTGTGAAAGCCACATAAATCCCGCCAGAAACTTCACAAATCAGTTCTCACGTCGTAAATAAGCCCCTCGTAAAGTCGCGGTCACTTTGCGTGACGCTTAAAAGGCAACAGTGTATCCGTGCGCCAGCATTTTTGTTTTCAGACACAGGAAAAATGTAAATCAGCCGGAAGTTTTAAGAGATGGGTAAGGGCCGGGTGGGTGGGAATTGGTTTTTACGCCGAGCCAGCAACTAAGGCTACATCACGGCAAGGCAGCCAGTCCTGTAAACAGATGCCGCAGAGAAAGAACAGCTTGCCCGAGACGAGAGCTGAACCCAGGACAGCAAACTTTCACTGTACTGGTGACAGGTTATAACCGTTGCGCCACCGCACCTTAAAGAGATGGGTAGAGTAGACGGTAACTCCGCCTGGAAACCCCCCGGGTAACCTGCCGGTCCCAAGCCCGGATGAAGGAGGAGGGTTGGGCGTGGGGTTAGCAACCCCACCCTGTAAAACAACCCTTGCTACAGAAACTACAACTACAACACTACCACAACGAGAGCCTGGACGGGAAGATCCCTCTTTGGAGGGGCCTATGACGCGTGCTGGCGAAAGCCTTCGGGAAGTCAGCTCGCCGACCTATCTTCTTACGGCCAAGGCAAAAACCAGGATAGGGACCTGGAACATCAGAACCCTATACGAGAGAGGAAAATCAGCTCAGGTAGCACAGGAGATGAAGAACTATGGCATCAAGCTCCTTGGCCTGTGCGAGACCAAATGGAATGGTAGCGGTCAGACCAGACTCTCGTCAGGAGAGACTATCATCTACTCTGGACATGAAGACCCTGACCATGACCACTCACAAGGAGTAGCAGTACTGATGACACAGGAGGCTGCAAGGGCACTAATATCATGGGAACCAGTTTCGCCACGACTCATGGCAGCTCGGTTCAACTCCAAAGGAAGAAAGATGACCATCATCCAGTGCTATGCACCTACCAACGCAGCAAAAGAAGAGGAGAAGGAGGACTTTTACAACTCCCTACAAGCGCTGGTTGATCGTACTCCAAGACGAGACCTGAAGATCATCATGGGCGACATGAATGCCAAAGTTGGAGATGAAAACACGGACAAAGAACACATAATGGGAAAGCACGGTGTGGGCAACTGCAATGAGAATGGTGAGCTGTTCACAGACTTCTGCTTGTTTAATGACCTTGTAATCGGAGGCACAGTCTTTCCTCACAAAACCATCCACAAGACCACCTGGACTTCACCAGATGGAAAGACAGAAAACCAGATCGATCACATCACCATTAATCGACAGTTTAGAAGAAGTCTGCTGGATGTCAGGGTAAGGCGTGGTGCAGATGCAGCCTCAGACCACCACCTGCTTGTAGCAACTTTGAAGATAAAGCTGAGGTCCTTCCATGAGTCATCAGACAGACCACACCACAAATTCAACGTGCAGTTTCTTAGAGATCGCAGGAAGCAAGAAGAGTTCAACTGTGAAGTCAAAAACAGGTTTGAGGCACTGGAGGGACTCTTTGAAGAAACAGTGGCCAACCACTGGACAGGATTACAGGAGACCTGGAAGGCCGCCTGCAAACGGGTTCTGGGAAAGAAACAGAAACAACACAAGGAATGGCTGAGCATAGGGACCTGGAAAAAGATAGAGGAAAGGAAAGAGCTGAAGCAGAAGATCAGCCAGTGTCAAGACCAGCAGGAAAAAGAAGAGCTCAGAGCAAAGTACTGGGAGATGAACCGAGAAGTGAAGAAGAGTGCAAGAGGCGACAAGAGACAGTTCGCACACAGGATGACAGAAGAGGCAGAACAAGCAGCTGGGCAAAATAACATGAAAAGACTATACGAAATTACAAGAACTCTGTCAGGACGGAAAAACATCAATGCATGCAGGCCAGTAAAAAATAAAAATGGCAACGTCATTTCTGGGGATGCAGAACAAAGATCTCGCTGGGCAGAACATTTTAAAGAAATACTGAATCGGCCACCACCAGCAACAATTTTGGACACTGCCCCAGTCACCGAGCAACTCCAGGTGAACACCAACCCACCAACCAAGGCAGAAATCATCAAAGCCATCAAGTCTCTGAAAACTGGTAAGGCGGCAGGCCCAGATGGCATTCCTGCAGAGGCACTCAAGGCGGATCCAACAACCGCAGCAGAGATGCTACACCCCCTGCTGCAGAAAATTTGGACGCAGGAGCAAGTTCCAGCAGACTGGAAACTTGGCTATCTGGTAAAGCTACCCAAGAAAGGTGACCTTACCCAGTGCAGCAACTGGCGTGGGATTATGCTACTGTCCATTCCCAGCAAGGTGCTGACCAGAATCATGCTGGACAGACTGAAGAATGCCCTAGACAAGAGACTGCGGCAAGAACAGGCAGGCTTTCGGCAGGGTAGATCATGCACAGACCATATTGCTACACTGCGAATCATTATTGAACAGTCCATCGAATGGCAGTCCCCACTATACATGACATTTGTGGACTTTGAGAAGGCATTTGACTCCGTAGACAGAGAGACCATCTGGAAGTTGATGCAGCACTATGGATTTCCACCAAAGTTCATTGCCATCATCCAACAGCTGTATGAGGACTCGACATGCCAGGTGATCCACAATGGGAAGCTGACGGACCCCTTTGCAGTGAGGACTGGAGTAAGGCAAGGTTGCATGCTCTCGCCGACAATCTTCCTGATCGTCATAGACTGGATCATGAGAAGAACAACCTCTAACAGCAACACAGGCATTCAATGGACCTTTGCCATGCAACTTGAAGATCTCGACTTTGCAGACGACATCAGCCTGCTGTCCCACAAGCAACAACATGCACAGACAAAGCTCACTCGGCTCTCAGAAGAAGCAGCGACAACTGGCCTGACAATCAACATCAAGAAGACAGAAGTAATGCGGATCAACAACAAACAAGAAGCCCCACTTCAACTACACGGGGAATGTATCACAGAGACTGACCGCTTCACCTACCTAGGCAGCATAGTCACCAAAGATGGAGGTGCTGATGAAGATGTAAGAAGCAGAATAAATAAAGCCAGGCAAGCATTCCACATCCTGCGACCCATCTGGAATTCCAAGGCACTATCTCAACATACCAAGATCCGCATCTTTCATACGAACGTAAAATCTGTCCTTCTATATGGGTCTGAGACATGGCGTGTAACAAACAACATCACCAGGAAGATTCAAACATTCATAAACAGATGTCTGCGGCACATTTTCAACATCAGATGGCCCGAGAGAATCTCCAATGCATACCTGTGGGAGAGAGCCAACCAGAAACCTGCCAGCCAAGACATCAAGAAGCGAAAGTGGGGCTGGATCGGCCACACCCTGCGAAAGCCGGCCGAAAATCTAACACGACAAGCTCTGGACTGGAACCCACAGGGGAGACGCAGGGTTGGGAGACCCAGACAGACGTGGAGAAGATCGGTCCACGGCGAGGCGGAGGCAGCTGGAATGACATGGACCCAACTGGGGAGGGAGGCCCAGAACCGGGTTCGCTGGCGTGGTGTAGTTGCAGCCCTATGCTCCACTGGGGGCGAAAAGGAATAAGAAGAAGAGTAGACGGTAATGAAATGTAAATCCACCCAAAAGTCGGCATCCAAAACAACGTTTCTTTTCCCCGGACACAACGGAAACACACACACACAGAGTGAACATTTTTCGGTTAGGCCTTTGCGTCTTGTAGGATGTTTTCCGTGTCTCCACCAGCTGAGCCAAACTCCGCTCGACGACGACGACGACGACGACGATGACGACGATGACGACGATGATGACGATGATGATGATGATGATGACGACGACGATGATGATGATGATCCACATCTCCCATGTCACTCCCTTATCGATCATTATAACCTTTAGACAGGTTTTGTGCCGGCATTAATCTAGCAAGCACACACAGCTATGCATGTCTGTATCCAAGCCTCTGTGTATATGTGCGCGTGCTTTCGTGTGTATATAAAAAAGCGATCAGAAGAAACAAACTCATTCATAGCAGGTTATCGCACACAGCATCACAGGCTCTTCTCTGTCGTGACGGTTGGCTCTTGCAGACGTTTATTAGTTTTCTTTTATCCAGATTTATATAGAATACATCAGTGTTCATGTTAACTTCTCTTCATTGAGTCTACATTTGGAGAGTTGCGTGAACTGGAGTGTGGCCAGTCTGACGGTGTCCTTCTATCCAGAAACTAGAGGCCCCGGGGAGTGAAAAATATTGCCTGATTCGGCGTTAGTCGTATTTCGTTAGCTGTGAGGCTGCGTGTAGCAATGTGGGTACTGACTGCCCAGGGGCCAGTTGCACAACACGTTTCTAAACCTTAAAACTGTTCTAAAGAAGCAAAATCTCTTCTTAGCCATTTTGATGCATTGCACAAAAACATACAAAAAAATTGTACTGACAGGACGGAAAGTCAGACTTAAGCACCTTTATCTTACTTTAAGTAGTTTTAGTTTTAAAAATTCTAAAATTATGGTGTGCCCTTTAAACTAATTATCTAAATAGAGTTAAGGCCTAAAAGTGTTTAAAGTTAGAAATGTGTTGTGCAACTGGACCCAGGGCTGTTGGGACATTGCCCGAGGTTAGCAGCAAACCAGCTGTGGAACTGTCCATCCGAAAAGGTGAGCAGGACTTACTAGCACTTTGGTGTAGAAAAGGATGCGCTAATGACCATATAGCCCTGCCCAGCTCAGGTGAGATAATCCTAATCAAAACTCAAACCATTTCTCAAGTCCATTGCGAATGCTCACAGCTGTCACTGGTTAAATGCAGTGTAAAATCTGAGGGCCATTGCTCGTGGACTGAAAGGAGTATTGAAGAGGGCTCATCGGAATCAGTTTTATGAAGATATCTGACATCACAGCATTACATAAACTTACTGTCGGACTTCAGGGCGAAAGCATTTTGCCAGATCGCACTGGGAATAATTGATGCACTGTGCTCCCCTGTATCTTTCAAATTGTCACCCGTGTTATATGTTCTTGTCGAACATTAAGTTTGCATCTTTGTGCAAATAAAATGCTGTTGCAATTTTTTTTTTTTACCTCACACGTTCGTTATTTATTTATATTACTTTCATCTTCAAAATATATATAAATACGATTTCGTATTGTTTTGGGGGAGACGAACAGATTGAAGAAGCGAAAGAGAATCTGTCTGTGTGTGTTGACGGGCTGGGAGAGAAAGCTGCAGGAATGGGAACCTTTGTAGTGCCGCCTTGTTGATCGGTTTCACAGACACATATACAATTATTAATTTTCTGAAAGGATTAATAAAGATGTATCTGTATTTTGTAATTAACACGTGAACGCACGCACAGACATAGAGACATCTCTTATATGCTGTATCTCTCTCCATCTGCAAAATGAACAAATCTGCACCGAACTGATTTCTTATCTGTGCGTTTGCGGACATGAACACTCGAACTGGAAGCAGACAAAGAAACGGGTCTTCCGTTCAACCATTCGCTAGAAGCGTACAATACTGAAAGACAACAAAACTTAGTAAAATGTATTCCATTTTGTTTATTTACCTTACATATAAAAATTCATACAGCTTATCAGTAAAAACAAAACCATTTTTTTTTAAGTTTTAACAAGGTTTCAAAATCAATTTGGCAGGCTCCCAGTTTGAAATGATGTTAAATTCATTCAATATCTGTGCAAACCTAAAGATGAAACTCAATCAAAACACCTCCTGCGCGACCTGTTTTTATTCAACTGCTGACAGCACCTCTTAACTGCTCGCATTCCCTCCTTTTACTTTCGTTTCATTGGCTACTATTTCTATCAATACTGATTCCTAGAAACGCCCTCACATTAGCCCAAATGGTAACATGAATCTGTGCGCTTAGGAAAAAAAAATCCAACGGTTAACACAATACGGACAGAATTATAATAATCAGGCCAGGTGTTTACGCCAGCCTGTGACGTCGATGGGTGGGTCAATTGGGGGTGAGAGTCCTCTTATCCAGTTACAGAAGAAATTAAAAGTAACAATCGGGTAGTGTGGACTCACTAGAAATTCTCCAGGACACGGATGTACGATGACAAAGATGCCGCTGCAACACGCTTTGCTCGGCTAGCTGTGTGTTGTGAGCTAAAAGATGGATGGCAGGATGGGTTTGGATACATGAAGAATGTACTATTACGACTGATGCTTTCGCTGTGGTCCACGGTGTTGAGTCGCGATACTAGGTTCACATACGACCGTAGCTACCGTGACACATGAAGGTGCATACAAAACATAAAAACACGCACAAACACATCTAAGAAAAACGCGCGTTAAGCAAACAAGTTTAAAGAATCGTCGTTTTGTGCATTTCTCAAAATGTTCTTCTCCCCGTTTTTTTTTCCTTCCACACATCAAACTCTTTCGGAAAACCTGCATCTTTCAAAAGAATAAAAAAAGGACGGGCAAACCCCGCCCCCACCAGGTATCACGGACACTTTGGATGTCACGGTGAGGATGGCTGGACAGAAATTAATGCCACATCAGAGGAAAGATCAGGCTCCAGTTGGTTGCTACATCAACATTTCCCATGCCGTCAAAGCACGGATATTAAGCAGGACTACCATGCAGCTGATTGGAGCTAAGTGGTGGTTGGTGGTTGGTGGTGGGGAAGGGGTGTTAGGGGGTAATAAAACTATACAATCTAATAAATTGGCCAAGCTGGCGTAATGATTCAATCAGGGGTAAAATGGCTGTTACCGGGCGTGAAGCGTTATGTCGAAACTAGTAACGAGCGAGAAGACGGCGGGATGGGGGGGGGGTGTAGGTGGAAAGGGTGTCAGCCCTGCAAGACAGTAAGGTTGTCGCTTCCGACCTGCCTCGTGTGACCCAGGGAGCTAGCAGCTCGTCACCACTGCCGCTAACGGATCCAGCCACTCGACGCCGAAAAAAGAAACCATTAAGTTTATAAAAACAAAATTACCATCACAGCGTCGTCCCTGCAGACGGTAAACAGCAAGCAACTCGTGCCCTCTAGCACTAGCCGTCTAGGACCCTACCAACTTTTACGCTAGATGGATGCATTGGGGGCGCCAGTAACCGGCCGGTTTTCTGCTTTGTGTTTCTTAGAACTCGGCCCAGCAGGGGTGGGCCACCACTAAGTGGTCAAGCTGAGGGATCACCAGGCTTCTGTTGCCAGCTCCTCAAAACAGGTCACTTTCGGACTGAGGCAAGGCAGAGACTGCTAGCACCCAGTAGTAGGGCGTTTCTGTTCCAGCCCAAAACATACAAGCTGTTCCAAGGGTGGAGACGACAAAAGGGCTAGGATGCAAATGCAGCACGAGGCAGTTATCCAACCTTAGAAAGACTGGCGTGCTTACACAGCTCATCTAACCTCACGCTTTCATAAATAAGGAGTCATTCTTTTTATTAATACACTAGAACTGCAGCAGGTATTCTAGAAAAGGTACAGCCAAAGAATAGGACTCCGGCGTTCTATAAATAGAAACACAAAACGAAACAAATAAAGGGAAGTGAAGATCAAAAAGAAACCTAACCTGTTACCAAGAGGAGGGGACAAACTAGCAATAATGTGGCACATCGTACATTAAGTGGACACTACTTAATGCACTCCACCAATGTACAGTTGGTCATTGTAAGCAGCATGACCATATCTAACGTAATTTAATGAAATGTTCACAAAAACCCTATTAAATGAAACTTTGTTACTGATAAAGACATTAACATCTGGCAAATCAAGCTGTGAATCAGGAGCAATTTACTTATCGATGACTGCACGAGTTAACATAAAGGTAAACTTTATTAAAAAATACCATTGTACTGCAGGATTTCTAAAAAGGCAAGCAGCCTAGATTGATTGGCTGCTCAACAGTCACTGCTTCAGAACTTCTGAATAAATTTAGCTTCTGGTTAAATGGAGCAAGTGAAAGTGGGATCCATAATCATGTGCCTTTATGTGCAGACATGGATACACAATCCCTCATCATTTCTTGAACTGAAAACTATTTTTGTATAAGAAAATCAAAGCTTACTTGAAAAAACATCAGTTAAAGGACGATTCTCTCTACATATTGACTCATGCACATACGTCAGTGCAAAACAGACATGGTTTCTGGAAAGGTAAGAGATTACTTGGAAAATATACATGCACATTGTGCACACATATACGAACACACACAAAACAAAAGATAAAGTGTTAAAATTTCCTGTGGCCAATTAACGAATTCCACAATGCCAATAAGTAAATTCGATTCACTGCTTTAAAAAATGTGTTCACTCTTAAAGAGCAACAGCATCACAGATTCATGTTACCATAACACCCTTACCTGTCACCCTGCTGACAGAGGGAGGGAGAGGAGTTTAAGGATATTCCCAGGAAAAAATGATTATCATAACATCACAAGAAGCCAGGATCCTACTGGCTATAAACTGTCTTAAACCTCTTCACACTCCTTCCCATCAACAACCTCAATCCCTCCATTTCTAACAGGCTTCAGGTCTTGAATGCACGGTTTCTGATCTAGGCTGTCTTCTGTCAGTCTGGAGTCGGCCTCACTCTTGCCAACGCTGTCCAAGCTACGATCACTACGCGGTTTTGTCACAGGCATGCTCTGGGCCACTTCACAAGCCTGGTCTGTCCGAAGTTCTGGTGTCTCTGTCGCAGTCAGTGCACACTGGTGTCGGCTGTTTTCCATCACGTCTGAAGTCCTTCCATTTGCTTTAAGGGTTTTTTCTAAGTCTTCCCCATTACTTGTAGTCCATTTGCCCAGTCCATCAGCTGCAGTCTGTGAAGAGTCTGAACAGCTCTGTGAGCTGTGCACATCTGTTGTCTGCACCTTGCTGCTGTCCACAGTGGTTATGGTGGTTTGCTGCTTGCCTGTTGCTGGTGGAGCCCCGGTTTCACCAGGAGTCTCTCGAGACAATCGCGTCTCTGGAACACACCTGCTGCTGCCACAGTTGCCACTACTGTTGTTGCTGCTGCCTACACCGCTGCTGTCTGATGATAGTCTACTGCCACCCCCACCCCCACACCCCCCAGGCTCTGGCTGTGTGGTGGAGGCCAACAGCGTCCTCAAGCGGGCATTTTCAGCTTCAAAGTTTGCCAGCTGCTCTTTAGTTTCTTTCAACTGCTGCTGTAGCACATAAATCATACTCTGCATCCCCTCCACGTCTTCCTCCAGCTCGCCCACAAACTCCGTCATCTCTGCCACATACAGACCAGCAAAATAAATCATCAGTTTGCAGGCTGGTGCAATACATGAAACAAAAACCATGAAACTTTACAAACAAATCATGCTTTAAAAAATGGCTTATTCACACAACTTTGCTCACTTGACCAATTAACTGTTAAGGAAGATTTTGGCAAAGAATTATGCCTTGAGCCCTCACCATCCTGACTGTTTTTCATTTCAGCAACCATGGTCTTCTGCAGGGCAATTTCCGACTCCAGCTTGGCTGTGCGTCCAGATGAAATCATCTTGCCTAGTTCTTCATTTTCCTGCAGTAGCATGCGACACTTGGCCATCAGCCGTTTCCCCATTTGGCTGAAATAGCAACACACCCTGCTTACTTTATTTTCATAATAATGCAGCGGGAAGTCAGCACCCAGTGACCAAACCGCAAAACAAAAGCATAAATGCACATACTAATAACAATGTTTTTTCTGAGATGCATGGACAAGGGCACAACCTGACAAAAACCCATCCATGCGAAGCCTGCGTTCCCAGTTTACCTGCAAAAGCAATAATTCCCAGCAAACAACTGCCTTTCATTTACATTTTAAAAAAGGAATGTGTGTGAGTGGGGGGGACTAAAACCTCTTTGCTCTCTACTTTGCATGCATTTACGCAAACATGCACAGGCCCACACATAAACAAGCGTAAACAAACATCCAAACACCGCATGGTGCCCATATCTGTTAAATTGACAGGTTTTTTTTATCAATAAGTGCATATCTAAAATAAACATTTTGAAATATATTGAAAAAATTCAACATGTCCATGCTATGCTTGACTTATTCAAGCTGCAAGCTATCAGGTTCAATCTTTTTATCACCGAACTAAATTCTTGGCTAACAGAAAACAAGTAATCAAATAGCAAGTAAAGGTGCTTCCAAGAAGACTTTGCATATTAAGAATAAGCTCTACATCAGTAACCATTATTTATTCCTGTTTGTCAGTAATATACTAACAAGCTTTATGTGATTGAAGTTCTCAAACCTGTACTTAAGCTTATAGGAATATGAATGAGAATGTCTAAGATTTTTCTTGTGCCTTCGCACTGAAAATTTATCAATTTTTTATCTAAATAAAATTTATTATAAAAATGTAAAGACAGCCCCTTATGGCTGTAGTGGAGTGATGGTGTTAAAGCCTTCACTTTTCTCAAGGCTAGTGCCCATCTCCTTATCCTGCCTCACCTCACCCATACCTCTACCGAGTCAGGTACTCTCCACAGCTGCAAGAACTGGGAAAAGTACCCTATATCAAACCAACTAGTGTGTGCGCTTCAGATTCAGATGTGGCTGCTCTAAGCACTTAAGCTATCCACTCCCCTATGCATCAGATAAAACAGCTGTTATTTCTGACAAACAGCTGGCTAATGGCAAAGCCATAAAGGATCATGCATAAAATGTATGCAAAGTAAATAAATAAATGGCATGAATATCTTTTTAAGGTAATGTAGTGTAAACATGCACATAAAATAGAAAAAAATCTAATCAAGCTTTTTAACAAATTACTGGAAAAAGATGGGTCAGACATGTGCTTCTCCTTAATGTTTTACAAAGGTTGATTAAATTCTTTGAAAAAAACCCTTACACTTCTTTCAATGCACCATGGAAAGACACAAAATGACAGATGTTATCTTTATATAGATACTCCAACTAGGCACACAGTGTTCTCTACAAAATGCATTGTCCTTTAACAAAATTCTTATCCATAAATATACTCTTTATGCTTGTTTAAGAACTTGCAAGAGGTATGATTTTCCTCAGTAAATAAAACATTACAAATTTCTTAACTACACGGTACTAGAATCTCTCCATGTGGAAATCAAGTCTTCTGTCAACAATGACCATGTGGCCGAAGTTAGATCTGGCCTTCAGGCAAGTCCCAAGGTTCGCTGTTGTCCAGATTTACAAAACTATTAGTGTTAATAAACAACTGTTAGGCACAGATTACAGCCTTTCACCCAGGCTGTGAAGTCCAACAATTTCAACAAACTTTTATTGCCTTAAAACTTGAGCTTTCCTGCCTTTCCAGAATATGCCGAAGTCTAAATGATTAATTTCAAACATCTGAACATGCAGGGATTGGATGGATTACCACATATTCTGGACAATTTTACACTTTTAAGAGGGTCTTGATGCAGGAATATGTCCGCTATGTGTAGTGCTCAGGCTAAAATGGTGCTGTCACAGTAAGGAATGTAGGCAGATCCAGTCCTGCACAACTGCAAACTTCTGTTGGTTTCCATATGTACACTAATCACAAAAGTCAAACGGTCCATCCAAACAACCTCGTATGGGTGCATTTTGTAAGCAGTGGCAAAATCCAGAGCAAGCAAAGTCTGTTTTGAGCTCTATGCTTAAACTCTTGCCGAAGATGTTTCAGAAAATCACAAAGCCTGTAACACATTGCAAAACCATGCAAATATGTTCCTTTGAGATATATATATATACTGCCTGATTTTAAGGTCCGAACATAGCTTTATTTCCAAAGTTGTATGCCATTTGATTGTGATTTCACTTGGCTAATTTCATCAGAACACTCTGGAAGAACATCCAACAGATACACATAGCAGCAGTGTATTTCTATTTACTGTGGCAGAATTGTCTCTGCTGGCCGATGAAGAGCCTATAAAGCAACGCAAATATGTAGGTGGGGAAAACACTTAAAAAAACACACATACACTAGTGAGATCCAGGTACACGAAGGCTGGAAAATTTTGATATTTAATCCATTCAGTCTTTCTTTTACTCACAATTTCATTCACTGATATAAACTTTGAGACTTGGATACTTCCCAAAGCCAAATAACTTTGAAAAATTTATAATTATAGTCAGGAAAAGTTTCCTGACAAAGTTATTATATAATCTCATCTGATAATTTCATTTTGAAATTTAAAAGCTTAGAAGTACCACCAAAGGGACTGCTATCAAAATCAACACAATGAGCAATACAGAGTGCCTATTTCAATCACCCAAACCTCAGTTCTTTCTTTAAAATAAAAACCAGCTAGAAAGGAAAGATAAAGCTCTGCATATCACACTGAAAAGAAACAGTTCAAAGGGAAAGGGATACAGCACAATGTACATTTCCCATAAAGCTATAATTGACAAAGGATGCTTCCCCCTTCCACACACTAATCTTTACATGCAACTTTAGTGGTGCTAGTGACAAGAAAATATCAATATTAATATCGATTAATTTTTAAATCCATTTTCAGCAAATCTTTTCCTATCTTATTACAAAACGTTCTTTCACACATGCACATGCGTCTAAAAACCCTAGCCAGTATTATTTTCTACAAAAATATGCCACATGCAAATCATCTGTGTGAGTATGTTGACAATGTGTATGACCTTTACTGAGCTTCACTTAGCAACTCTTTCATCACTGCTTTCTGAGACAAATACCTACATCTAATCTCGCCAAAAAACAAAAAATCCTAGAATTAATGGATCACAGGACTGAGAATGTAGTTCTCATTCATGTCTATTATTAAGTCACTTCAAAACATGTTCATAACAAAGGTTGCAACTTTTTGTGGTGGTGATGGTAAGGGGTGGGGTCCTGGACAGAAATTCTCATAAAAAAGTGATATCACTTCTTCAAGCAATGTTCATTTAATCATTCTCATACTCAACCTTATTAGTTTGTTTTATTTGTACAGGTCTTAGAAAGTCACATTGGGATGGTGGAAAACATTCAGCACGGGCATCTAACACCTAGCAAAGATGACTAGATTCCCTTCCATGTGATTTCTCTCCCCTTAACCTGTATGGTTGGCAGAACTGTCACCACAAATAACAGAGAACACACGAGGTTTGAGCGCACAAATCTAGTATCTAAAAACCCATTTCCAGCTAGCCTATATGCATTTCCTAAATTGCTGACCTCTGTAACACTAACAGTATGTTGACACCGGCACTTAGATGAATAACGTCATTGTAAAAAAAGCACTGTACTAACCCTACGGAAAAATGTAGGAGGATTTCTCAGCTTCAACCCCTCCCCCCCAAATTTAAAAAAAAAACCTTGATTTAGAACAAACCACAGCAAAGGTGGTCACATTGAAGTAAGGCAAACAGCTACAAAGTTACCCTAAATCTTCTGCCCTTAGTTTCGCTCTAAAAAAAAAAATGACCAACTGGCAATGAGAGCAATGTTCCAGCTATGCCAAAATAAAAACCTGAAATGTTAATTTCAACACACTTCTCAACAATGTTCATTGTGGTGCTAAAGGTGAATCGTTGAAACCTGATGCTCTGTAAAATTACTAACTTTTGATCTTGTAGACAGAACAGTTTATGACTATAAGAAGGGTACAAATGGAAATGTCTTGAAAAGAAGTGGAAAAAAATTACTGAAGCACTCAGGTTGCAAGAGAAAACCATTGCCTGTTGGAGTAAAAGTGATCAACATACATAAAACCCTCTTATATGCAAGCATGTAAGCACACTCGCACTACATATACCAACTATAAGCAAGCACACACTGAAAATCTTTACCTAGTCATGTACCCCTTATAACCCCAACTACTTTGCCTATATTACTTATCACTCACACTTCAACACAGATGCTGACAAACAAGTATCCCCACCCCACACACACTCCCTCCCCAAATCACGAATGTGCACACATTTCTCATTAAAACAGACATACATGCAACGATCCTCAAGCTAAATTTTATTACCTTATTCTAGGGTGTTAATAAAATATATTTGATTTAAAACAATATCGCTTTCAAAATGATTTTAAACCCAAATTCTACCCAGAATGTTAATGCACTCTATAGACAATATGAACTCAAGACTAAAAGCCCAAACTGAAGCAGGTCTAGAATAATGATAACGTACAGAATGTTTAAAAAGGTGTGCTTAACGTTAAACCTGAAGCAAACTTATGAAAAGTTAAAAGAGAAAAGATAAAACATAAGCACCTTTGGTGATCCTTCCTGTGCAAAATGTTTTTTCTCTCTTGCAAAGCAGTGCACAGCTTAAGTGCACAGCAGACACGCATGACAAACTCTTCTTAGCAGATAAATGTCAAGTGTTTTCAAAGTCATTTCCCATGATGAAAACCCCTTCAATTATCAGTTTCTTTTTGCAATCCTAAACAGTAACTGTCAATTCTTATAAGAGACGTGCTGAACTGATGATTCCAGTTCATGAGTCCCAGGTGAAAAGACAACACGCAAGACTTACTGACGTGGGAGAAAGTTTTCTCGTTTTATCCAATGCTGCAACTGAAACAAGAGGCAGTGGAAAGTTTACATTCAAACCATATGAGCATCCTAGTGCTCTAGGTCAAGCAACCTGGGCAAGCTGATGGGAGCTAGAGGCTGGGTCAAGGGGGGCATAAGTCTGTCGGCGAAAATAACTGAGGAGGAGCAGTTGGTGCACGCAGGCACGGGCAGTCTCCACAAGGTAGGGCAAGTGGCACGTGGCTCTGCCGACCAACTGTCCTGCTCTCTGACTGCTGCCAGTGGCAGACGACGGGGGGGCTCCAAATTCGGCCTGTGCCTGCTCTCCTCTCTGCATCAGGGGAGGGCTCACCAGCCAGTTCAAGCAGCAGTGGAGGCAACCGCGTTAATGTCTATGCCATGTTTTAGGTAAAGTCTGAGTAGTCAGTGATGTTAGAGTAAAGAGTTACCAGAATGTTTTGAGATATACACCTGTCGGGTGTGAACTTCCATGCGCTTAGTTCATTTTGTGTTTGCTTCAGTTTCTCCTTGCAATCCTCCATTTCCTTGGCCATGCGCTGAAAAACAAGGTTGACTGCTGGGTCCAGGAGCAAAGATCGAAGCTGGGCCGAGTTCTGCGTTTGAGCTGCCTTCATCTCGGTGATTTGATTCTGCACCAAATCAAAGTGAACACTTCTGGTTATCTTGGAACTAATTTGTCTTTTTAACAAGTTTTAAATTTATAGATCAATGTCAAATGCGCAACTTACTATAGCCTACTCTCCACTTCAACAGAATGTTTTTCTTCTTACCCATGAAAACTTTTACCAGCATATCTCTTCTGTCAGTGACACTAGCAACAAGGTACTTTAACTAAATATCTTATATTCACCAATGCTTACTCTCAAATGACTCATTTACTCTGAACAATATTGTCCATCCTCTCTTCCTCTTATGTTACAGTACATAAAACTCACTGCGTAAGGAGGGATTTAACTCCTAGCTTGACATAAAATGTTAGAGATAGCATAAGGGAAGAACCAGAAAAACTATACCATGCAGTCCTGCAACTCTTGCTCTTTGTTGGTAAGACGTAAAACCAGAGTGTTCTCCCTTCGAGATGACTCGGTGGGTTGTTGCTTCAGCTTGTCATCTACATCTTTGTCATCACTTTCATCTGCACATAAATAAATATAGAAAACAATATGTACCACTTAATGTATCCCTTCTGCTATTGACATTTTATTTCCTGAAATGTTATTTGGTGATACAAATGCAAATGGTTATAACTTTCTGAAACACAATTTTTAAAACATGTCGGCTCTTGTATAATTTTAGGATTAAAAAGGTATCTTTGGCAGGAGATAAACTCTGTTGAAATTCACATTAACTCTACTCATCCAGTTTGTTATATGCTAGGTCTGACTGCATCTTGTGAAATGATTGACACAAAAAACTACAGTTAGATGACTAGTAGTCTGTATTTTGCACATTTAATAGTATCAGCAGTTGAAGGTGGAAAATATACATTAGATTAGATTTTAAATAGCCATGGAAAAACAGGATAATAAGGATAATGCTAAGCGTTTCTATGATGTTTAATATCATAATAATTAGGTATGTCTAGCACATTTTTCAGCTTTAAAGTAGGCTCCATGTCCTGTCATTTTAATTTTTACTTTTTAAAGCATCGTTACTAAATTAGCCACCAACTGCCAAGACCTCTGGACATTTCACCAGGCCAAGACAACAAGAGTCAGATATATAATTTATTGGCCAGGCCTCATACAGACAAACTTATAAAAAGAACCTCCTGTTTGGCATAAATCTTGCCAACAAATCTATTGCATTTATACGCAATGTATTTTACTTGCATATATTTACAGATTCCAAGAACAATCACCTCAACAATATGCTGGTGTTGTTTCAGGAACTGATAAACCATAAAATTTATTCAAAATACTGCTTCCAACCAAGTGTTCAAACAAACATTTCTCCAACTTGCCATGACTGCAAGATTTCCCATCTTTACTTTTATGCTATGTTGTTGTCTCTATATCTCTTTGTTTGTTGATATGTTCTGGTCTATGCCTTTCTTTTTGAGTCTATATTTGTGAATTTTACTTTGTTCTTTGCCTGCACAGTGCATTGTGCCTACTCTGTGTTATAAGTGAACTTATTAATATTAAGTGAGCTACTGAAGTGACAACAAAGCTGCTAGCTTGTAAAATAAATAATGCCAAGTTCAGTGAAAATCTGAGCCGAAACTAATCCATGATCTGTGATATTTGTTATCATGGCAATAAATGCTGTATATACCAAGATCCTTGTTACCCAAAAGCACAACGACATGCCTCTGCTTCTATTTAACTTGTTGCGCTTAGCACATATCTACATATTCAATAATTTTTAAACAAGCAATGTGCTAGTGAAAATAGGCAAAAGAAAATTCAACCATTAATCTAGGTGAATCATTTTCTCAGAAACAGCAAGATATTGACTTATTTTTCTACTTGTTCCTTAAAAATAAAAGCAAGAAGGCACACAAGGGCTGAAAATGGCCTGCAATTTTGTCACCAATTGTAAGCCTAGTTTATATTATCATTTCATTATCAAAAGTTATGATTATTCATTTCTATGCTGTGTGTGACCAGTAAGTTCACTGCCTACAGGACTTACAGCCCCAGTGATCACATATTTTGTGTAACCCCTTAACCAAAGTTTTTTTTATTAAATGCCATTTGTTATACATAATTACCCTTGGAGTTACAAAATAGTGTTGCTTGAAGATGAATCAAGATAGCAACAGTTCACTTCTGCATAATTTAAACTAAATTTGCACTTTCCTTAGTATCACTTACATCAAAATAAATTTGTATAAAAAGCCCCACCAGAAACTGAGAGAATCCAGACCTCCTTATTGGACTTTTTGGTCAAAAATAGCTTATTTTGTTTTTTCTTTGCATAATTTGTAATTTTAGTCCTTTGTTAACAATACTGCACATAAGAAATTATTAAAGGATAAGCAATTATTCCCCCCTCCCTTCTCTGAATGACAAGTTCACTACAAGACTGTATTTTTTTTAAATCCGAGTTAATTCCTTCGGCGATGTTCACAAACTGTATGTACATGTCTTTTGTATAGTCAAAACTATAATCTGATGACAATTTAAACTGTAATTTACCTAATTTTAAAGATATATTTTAATTGCCATTTAATGCTGCATACAGTTATCCATATACATTGTCTAATTAATCAGTTTCTAATTCTTGGGGTTTTTCCCCTGTCAGGCAATTTCAAGATAACAACACCTGACTACCCATGAAAAATTAGTCTGATAATTTGGTAAGTAGTGGATGGGTTTTTACTGGATTATGCAAGCCTCTTATGACTGAATAACACAAACTAAAACTAAACACTTTTGCAATATCTATACAAATAAAGAATGGTGATGGGTAAAGGAAGCTAAAGGCACCAAAGCTCCATACTCCTAGACAATCCATTTGAAAAGAGGGACCTGATATTGCTTTCACTTCCTTTAATATCCTGATTAATAAGATTCTCACAACTACTTAGTGGACAAACTCTTTGCTGATCACCAAACTGAATTAAGCTTTAAGGGTTTATAGGCACATGTTCAATTTGAGCACACATTTTCACTCCTTGGTTTAATTACTGTGTTGTCATTACAAATTTTAATATTTTTCTCTCAACAGAAGAATAACAGCATATTAACAATTTCCAGAAACTGTTTCCACAAGTCTATATCTATGAACAAGCCTATAAACTGCATAAGAAGTGGAGAACACATGACTTAAAGTAAAGACTGGTTCCTCACCTTTGTCAGATGACCTTCCTCTCTGTCTAGCTTGAAGGTAAGCAATGTAGTCATCCTGCTCTCTTAACCTGAAAAGTAAGTATACTGAAAATAAAAGTACTGTTGTTGCAATGTTAAGTACTCAAAAGCTAACTGAAAACTGCCTCATTTTCAAACCAATACCAGCAATGTGTTACATTATTTCTAATCATTTTTAAAATATAAACAATATAAACGTCTAGTCATGTAGCATCTTGGGACATGCTTTTGTGGAGTCTTAGATTTGTTCTTTTCAATTAATATTTATTAATAAGTATTCTCATGGACAATGTGAAGCATAAAGTGCATAGAGCTGACTTTTATATATATATATATAGAAAAAAAATATATGTAGAAAATATATGTGAAATCATTATTATAGTGTGCTTGGCCATCTGGTCTGCTGGCTTAGACTATTTACTCCTGTTGTAAGAAATATCAGGATTCATAACTGTGGAACACGGAGGGGGATGGGGGTATACTCTAACAGACAGTACTGCCAACTAAGTGACTAACTTATAACCACGTGAGTTAAAATTATATGAGATCAGTCTGAGGGGGAGTAAAAACTTCAAATATTGCTGCCAAAAAGCAAATCTTAAGTTAGTACAGCATGACAGTACCTTTCCCTCTGCTATAAATTCACATTATAGTAACATTTCAATAAAAACTACAAATGTAAGATATTAAAGGTATTAAAGAAAATCTCTGCCACCCAACAAAATGGGTTAATGTGTTCTTACCCAAAATATCAGTTTTCACTACTCCCCTCACCTTCCCCAAGCACAAGTTTCTTTTTACATCTCCAATTACCCCTAGTGCTTTAGTACTGTTGGATCTCTGCATTTACCATTCTTAATGTATCTTTCAGGGAAGGTGTGATGTAGTCAGTAAGCTGGATAATTTTAGTCTACCCTTGCAAAGCTGGAAAAAACTACATCAGCCCATATCATCGGTTAACAAACAATACATCTCATCCCCATCCCCTCTTAATTGTTCTAAACAGAATTATGCACTGACATAATGGGGGATAACATTCTACTCACTTGCTGTCATATTGCTCGTTATCACTGTTTACTGACAATTGCATCTAGCTACTAAATGCTATTTTTAGATCTGACAGCAATGCTTGATTTGTTCCCTGTTTAGCTTCTTGTTTTTAAGTTATTAAAAACAAAGAATGTTGTATAACAAAAATAAAATGTTCATGATGATACTCTTTTTAATTGTGACACCACCCTCCACTTTTCTTAAATGGCTATGCTAAATCCTCAGCTTCAGATGGCAGGATTACATCCGGTCTAAAAAAAAACAAAAAGTGGGTGGGGTATTTATATGCAAAGACTATTAATTAGTGAATACTACTATCTAAAAAATTATTAATCTACATTCTCTTGTTTTTAAATGGCACTTACTTCTCTATTAGTTCATCTCTGCTCAAACTATTTCGATCTTCCAGGTCAAGACGAAGCTGAAATTAAACAATGATCATGTTTATTTACAAAAATAAGTATGCTTCCATCAAGAAGCTATACCGAAACAAATCATGCAAACATTCAAAATAAATTTATATGGACATATTCAATAAGCCTTCAAGGAAGCAATTTCTGAAAAGGAAAAAGTGCGGGAAGGAAGGTGGAGGCTGGCAAATCATTTATAAAAACTATATGATGTGCATCAAACAAGTGGAAAGAATTACACTTACAGAAATTTAGTAATAGGGGAACTGTTCAGCACTACTAATGGTTCCCTCCCCAACTATTACATCTTTACCCATGAAATAAAACATGAGGGTGGAAAGAGCTGTGGAGATGGAAAGATGTGGGGGGTGAGACAACAGGATACATGTTTTTCAAAAACAAAATAAGATTAATAGTGAAAATTGCTTCTTTTACATTAGAAAAATCTGGAAGAAAAAATAATTTTCTACTCACCTTTTTCGGAGATGGTGGACCTTCAGACATTTTGGAATCTGGAACCAAAAATTTTAAAAATCTGGCCTTGTTCATCTTTTTACACACAGTAGGATTAAACTTAAAATTATGTTAAAAGGAGCAACAGCATGAATTTCTCTCAACTTTGGACAAATGATAAGTCACAGCACACCACAAGTATTAGCAGCCACAACAAAAATGACTTCCTGTATTTCCTAGTGACATAAAACATGTTCTACTTTCAGTTTGCTCTATGATTCATGAAGGTATAATATCCTTGTACTTTCAGTTTGCACACTTAAAGTTACTTCCTGTTTCAGTAAAGTGAAAGTTAACAAAGAAGCGAAAACAGTAGATCAACCAACAGCCTTGGTTTACTCCCTCATGAACACACAATCATGTACAAAATTTGCATATTATGACAAGCTATGGCTGAATTTCGTGTAACAACGGCTGCCGCTGCACAGTTAGTAGTTCAGGACTTCTACAAATGACCCCTTCCCCATACAGAGTCTACTGCTAGCTTCCCCCCCCCCCCCAAAAAAAAAAACACTCAAAAATTGAGAATACTCAAATCCATAAACTAAATAAATGTGGAATACAATTAAAATCTAACTTTCACGTTTAGCAAATGTAACTCTTACTGACAGCGCACGGTGCCAAAGTTGCATTCATCATGAGTGTATAAGTTGTCTCCCCTGAACGTTAATAAACGCAAAATACCTTAATACGTGGTAAATAACCACAAACACATTATGGCTTACATAATCCTATGAAAATGACGTCACATTCTACTGTTTTATTTCATGGCATTACTCAGACTTTTTTTTATTTTAAAACGCTTACAACCATCATAGTTCCCTGTAATAAAAAATACTAGGGAGGGGGGGATGCACAATAGTCAATAAGAGCGCGCACCGAGAAACCAAACTGACTTGAATGTGCCACTTTACAGTTGATGATATGATGTTATTTAATTTTAAATTTTCATCTTCAATACATTTGTTGCGCAAGCTTAAGCTTATTGCAACCACTTCCCTGTTTTGTAAACGGTTGTCATCAGACATCACATTAAACGGACGCGCGATGGTTTTTGGTTTTATATTATTTTTCAGTATGTCCACTTCATCTATCAGCTAAAAAAACACCTACGGATGAAAGGAACGACCAGTCAGCATATTTTATTTGTAGGTAGCTCTTCTTTAGTTAACAAACTGCTGAAGACCTAACCTGAACGAACGAACCAGGTAGACGTTCCCCACCACTTCCACTGTTCCAGGAAATAGTTTCCTATAATCCAGATTTGATCGACTGCGATGTAAACAGTTAGACTAATACTATGTAACGCACAGCTCTAAATATCCAGCGCAGCCTAACGCACTGACACTGAATGAAACCAATCTGCAATTACTCTACGCTGTGCTAAATATTATGAAATTTCTAAGAAAACTCAAAACGAGTCGGTACGCTATGGTTGACGAATCAAAATGGCGGACTGCCTCTTCCTGAACATCCAAGCAAAACAAACTCATTACGAATAATACTTACATAGGTAATATAACTGTTATACCGTGGGTCTTCCGCTGACGACAGTCTTCACAGAATTAATAAAAATCTACAAAGCAAAGTGCTAAATCTCTCTACTCTTTATAAGCGCTACCCCCGTTTCGCTGGGAACGCCGCCATGTGATTCTCATATGTAAATGAGCTGTCTGTATTCGATTTCCATTTTTTAAACTTTATTAAATAAGAACTTAGTAAATAAGTTAATTCAATTTATATTTCTAATATTTTCAATGAACTGTTATATACGAATAAGAACATAAATAATTTAGTGATTTATCAGAGAGTAAAGCATCAACCTTCACCTTTCACACGGGCTTGTAAACATGCTGTCTGCTGTTAATTCTCTTCGCAGGTACTAAGTTTTGAGTGAAAGTGCATTCTTTTTGATGTAATGCATAAAAACAGAAGGACGTGCATTCGATAGAAATCTTTTCTTTTTATTCTTGCACAAACTCTTGGTTTTTAAAGGTACTTTTCCTTAAAATTCAGTCTCAAGGACACTGTAATGTATAATAGTAGTCAGACGAGGCTGTCTTTAATTCTTGTGGATTATTTTCTGAGAATAATCTTGTCTCCAGCAAACAGTTTTGATGCTTGAAGTGCGTAGTCACAGGATTATTCCATTTACATATTTTTAATCATCCAAATCAACGGTTTGTAAATTACATGAGATGTGCATCTATATGAACATAAAACGACCCTCTTGAAGCTCTCCGTCGACTCGGAATACCTTTAATGCTTTTATATTCATCGTCGCAGTCTCATAGCAAGTTAAATTTTCCGTCCTGAATATGTTCATATGATCTCAGCACCGAGACTGTTGCTGAATATTTGTTGTCCTTGACATCATCCATTAAGGTCAAAAAAAGTTTTTAACTGGATCCTATACATGAATTTGGATGTATGTAATGTTAAATTCAGTTTATTTCTCAGTAAATTCATGTAATATCAGTCCTTCATTCCTGTATCAGAGTAAATCCTTTCCATGTTAAATTATTGACATCTCTTTATAACAGGTTTTTTCACTATTTTTTCCACAGAAAAAAGAAACAAAGGAGTGGGGTGGGAATGTTTCTCGCTTAAATTGTAGTGCAGGTACACCTATTAACAACATATCCACCCACTCTTTGGATTCTGGACTTTATAACAAACAGGCAGCAGAGAGTTTCTGTTAACAGTTTTCTCTCAGAACCTGTTGTCACCTGTATAAGTTCACGTCAAGGCTGCTGCTTTTCTCCACTACTGTTCATATACCAACAGTTGTAGAAGCACTACTAATAGGAGCTTTCTGATAAAATTTGCTGATGACTCTGCCTTGGTGTCACTTTTGTATGATAGTGAACATGTTCACAGTGGCACTCTTCCTGACTTTGTACGCTGGTGTGATGAACACTTCGTTGTCTTGAATGCCTCAAAGACTAAGGAAATGATTTTCGACTTTCGGATGAGCAAGCCAGAGACGGTCATCAGTACTATCCATGATGATGCCATCGAGGTAGTCAACTCTTACAAGTATTTAGCTACCATCTTCAATAACAAGCTTAAATGGAACATCAACACTGACATGATCCTCCATATGAGTCAACGCCTGTACCTCCTACGGAAACTCAAATCTTTCTCTGTCATCCTCACTCGGTTTGATCAGTCCTTTATTGAAAGTTACGTCACTGGTTCCACAACTTCTCCCTAGGGAACAGGAATAGTCTTGTCTCCCTTGTTAATATCTGTTCTAAGGTCACCAGAATCAGGCAGCTTTCTGTCACTAGCAAATCCTTAGGAAGGCATCCCATGTCCTATTTCTGATTATGTATTGGCATGTGAGTTTTCACTTTTGCGGTCTGGCTGTTGGTATGCGATGCCTGTGTGCATAACCAATCGTCACCACAATTCTTTCATTCCACGTGCCATTTACCTGATTAACTCTACTGGCCGTGATCTTGTACTAGCCTGAGGTGACTTAAGGTCACAAACTGAATCTACTGTTCCTGGGAATGTGTGTGTGCAGAGAAATTATTTCAACATGTATATGTATTATCTCTTTTATATTATTTTTTATATCATGTATATGTATGTATTACTGCTAGTACAAGCACTATCAGGAATTGGCCTTTTGGATAAATAAAGATGTAAATAAAGTAATGTCTCTTCCTTGAGCATTACTCCTAACACAGTCCACACAATGCTTGTCCTTACCCTCCCCCCTTCTGCTCTTGCTAATTTTCTACCATCTTTCTCTGCAGAATCCCTATATTTTCTATGTTCTGTTGCTTGGTGTCTTTTTGTGTTTTCCATCTTTGTTTTCTGTTTGTCGTCAGTACTGTCATTTATTCTTATGCCCCTCGTGTTCTACCATTTAGTCCATGTCTCTTCCTTGTTTTTAAGCGCTAAGAGCATGCTCTCTATGAGTGTGAATATGCGCTATAAAAATCTTCATTTATTATATTATTATTTTATGTCTCAAATCAAGATTTCCAGCATCCTCCTGTTTAATTTTTCTGAATTTCAGGCTGGTCCAGCCATCCATGCTGGCTCCATTGTCAAGGCTGAGGCACACACTGCCTGACTTGCCCTATGACTACAATGCCCTGGAGCCATACATTTCAGCAGATATAATGAAGCTGCATCATCAGAAGCATCATGCAACTTATGTGAACAACCTTAATGTTGCAGAAGACAAGATGGCTGAAGCCTTGGCCAAAAGTATGTTCTGAAGATAAAAGATAAAACTTGCAATTGTCAGATGCATTTCTAAAGCTGAGATTTTAATCCTTCACCTTGATTTGAAGATTTGAGAAATTTAGCATCTTACAATTAACCCATGTATTTGAAAAAAAAAGTATGTGAGCCTTTAAAAAAAAAAAAGCTACTTTGTTGTTTTTATTACAGAAGATATTCAGAAGGTTATTTCACTACAGCCAGCGTTAAGATTTAATGGCGGCGGTCACATTAATCACAGCATATTTTGGCAAGTCTTAAGTCCAAAAGGAGAACCAGAACCGAAAGGGGATCTTATGGACCTGATCCGTCAGGATTATGGTTCATTTGAGAACATGAAGAAGGAACTAGTCACAGCAACTGTTGGCATCCAAGGTTCTGGATGGGGTTGGCTTGGCTATAACCCAATCAGTGGGCGCTTGATGGTGGCTGCTTGTGCCAATCAGGATCCATTGCAAGCCACAACAGGTATGAATGTACCGTCCTCATACTTCTGTCAATCACTGATTAGGTCCCATCTAAGGCTCGCTACAAGTTTGCATAATCAAAAGGTGCTTTCATATGACATAATTAAGCACTCTAGGTGACCTATTCAAGCGGCCATCAATACATCGTGTAGCTGAATAAATTTTAAGCAGTTTCCAGTTGATCGTTTCGGTGCATTTATTTTGGCATTAAAAGCCAACCTGCTCTAATGGCAAGAAAGAATGGTACAACTTTTCAGGGCAGAGCATTACCAAGTAACAAGAATAACTTTACTACCCTTCCTTCCTGTTGAACCTCTTTTCATCCATAAGGTAGCCTTTAAAAGCCAACCGCAACTTTTTTTTTTTTATGTACCAGGTCTTGTCCCACTATTTGGCATTGATGTTTGGGAGCATGCCTACTATCTCCAATACAAGAATGTTCGTCCAGACTACGTGTCAGCAATATTCCATATTGTGAACTGGGAAAATGTTTCTAAGCGGCTGCATGATGCTAAGATGGCGAACTAATTGTTACTGGAGACCGTATTTGGAACGTGAAAGGGTTTGTTCAAATATAATCCTGTGTTTACTATGGGTTAAGATCCACAAATATTTCAGAAAATGTATCAGGTATCAATATGGAAATGTTCACAAGAAAACCAATAAATATGTAGTCTAAAAAAAACTTGTTCTGATCCTTTATTAGCGGTCAAAGTCCACTAAGGCAGCATTAGAGTGTAAAACCTCTGCACTCCAGCGATGGTACCAAACTGAGAATCAACACCAAAATAATTCATCCAAAAGAATATCCAAAAGGTGCGCACATGCAAATAAGCCACATTCTTGCAGAACAAAATCGAATCTGTTGTTTATTATTTATTTTCAACAATCATCTTGTCTAGAACATGATCATCTGGCCCTGCAAAATAAAGAAAAAAAGTTTTAAACCAAACAGTACCAATAATCATGGAAAACAACCTTTCATTGGTATAAGAACTTAGCAAACACAAAGTGAAGTTGTTAGTAATAAATGTATCAGTCACAGAACAGACAGAAGTACAGAACATTTAAAAAGAGGTTCAACTTCTGTCTATAACCCATGAACAGCATGTTTTCTGTTCTTCCTTTGCACTGCCTCTTCTGTCATTATCAGAGCCCCAGTTTCAGAGCTCTCCACCAAGACTTCTGATCACAAACAGGCACAGGCGTGCAGGAAGAAGTGATAAACCTTTGCAACATGTCTTAACACAATTTTAGTTATTCTGGCATTGCACTGGAAATAATACATAATGACGTGGTTAGACAGGAGGCAAGCAAACTACTGCAGAATTCGTATGGTGAACTAATAGAATATAATCCAGACTTGTTATCTCACCAGCAAAGCATCTCTTCTGTATTTGCTAACATATTTCCCTATACGTTTTCTAAAAAGTCCATGTCATGATCTTGCAATGTCAAAAATCTGTTTAGCAATTCTATTTTACCTGTCAAATGCTACTTGCATCCAACAGCAACAGTTTTAAATTAAAAGCATGATAAAATACAGGCTAGAAGACAGACATTTCATTGGGTATTTTCAGTGATCTCTCAACGATATAAGAAAAAAAGGAAAAAGACATGCACTAGCGCAAGACCCCTTTATAAACTACAACAACAGTGCTCTAGTCAGACTACATTTTCCCAGGAGTAAAAACTGAAGGAGCACTGAGCAAAATAGCAAAAAATGAAAGTGATTTAGAAATGGTAGCAGAACTGTATATTCTGCTTAATACCACTAGGCAAAAGAATGTCATCGCTAAGTTACCCTAAGAAAAGAGCAAAATATTTTTATGTGAAACAGTATTCACTGCAGATCTAATCAGTATAGTCTCAGTGCTGGGTGTGGTAGGATCACCTACCACAGACCCCAACATTTTAATAAGCCTAAAATGTCTGACGTAGGGATGACAGTGAGATAAGGAGATGCCAAGACACAAATGTATCTACCACAATATGCAAGGGCAGATGTGAAAATGGTAGTCATCAACTGAACACGTTCACACAGAACTTAATGCTTTAGTCATTTATACAGGACATGAACAATCAATTGCAAGTGTACACAAAGAACTTTGATCAACTTGCCTTTCTCTTCTTGTCACCACCCAACTCGAAGTGCTTGCAGCGCTTAATTGGCAACTGTTTGCGGTATTTGCATTCTGTGCACTCCATTCTCAAAACTATCTTTTTGGTGGTCTTGGCCTGAAAAAATAGACATACAGCACATATTAATTACAGTTAGAAGATTTAGATGTGTAACATGAAAAATAGTATTTTGTGTATAGCATTAGTTAATTCATTAGGAAATGTATCTGTCATAGAACAGCCAGAAGTACAGAACATTTAGAAAGAGGTTCGGCCTCCGACTATAACCCATGCACAGCACATTTTTTGTTCTTCCTTTGCACTGCCTCTTCTGTCATCATCAGGGCCCCAGTCTCAAAACATTCCACCAGGGATTCTGGTCACAAACAGGCACAGGTGTGCAGGAAGAATATAGGTATGCATACCCTAGGATCAATTCACTAATTTTTACATAATTTAGGAATAGCAAAGCAATCTTAATCACATAATTACCGCCTCCTCCACAAACTACAGGTGCGCACAATGCTCGTATACTCCTATCTGCCCATTTTGCAATCACCATGTGTGATTGCCTCAACGAAGTTTTAGGGAATCGTCTGACTGGAAGAGTACCAAACAACAATCCCGCTTCATTTCCGTGGCATCCGAGAAACCCTGATAACGCAATCTGGGTGGTTTTATCAAAGAAGATATGTGGTGGAACTGCCGTTTTTTTATCGAACAATGAACTGAAACGTGTTTTGCGCAGCATTCCAGAAAGTCACCTTGCAAATGTTGCAGAACATGAGTGGGTGCATTCGCTTATTCAGAGATCATGGAGGGAGCCATACAGATACCTGAGTTTTCCAAGAGGAAACCTTTAGCTTTCAAAATAGGGGTATATGGACTTTGTGCTCACACTGTATATAAAAATGCTTAACCATGTAGGAAAAATGTCTGACCTTCTTTCTGAAGATTGGTTTTGTTTGACCACCATAACCACTCTGTTTCCTGTCGTAACGCCTTTTACCTATGGAAACAAACAAGGAGACAGGAAACAAAAGATAAGAATTAAAAAAAAGTTGCATCAATCCATGACTTTTCTAAATACTTGCTGCAGTTCAAAACAAAAATGATAAATTCTGACCAACAATTCACCCTGCAGTATGCAGTACATTTATAAAGAAATGTATCCGTCACAGAACAGACAGAAGTACAGAACATTTAGAAAGAGGTTCAGCTTCTGTCTATAACCCATGAACAGCATGTTCTGTTCTTCCTTCGGCACTGCCTCTTTTGTCATCATCAGAGCCCCAGCTTTGGAGCTTTCCACCAAGGCTTCTGACCACAAACTGGCACAGGTGTGCAGGAAGAATGCAGCACACTGACAGCCCATATTGTCAAACACAATGACAAATGATTACATGGACTATCAATAGCTCTTGACAGTTTGCTGACAGCTTACAACTAGATCCTTTATTGTTATGATGTAATAATAAATCGCAAGACTTGGAAAAAAATTGTTGTTGATCATCATGAGACTGATTGGTCATAACATCTAAATTATAAGGTTTAGTCTTAACCTATAAACAAAGAGCTTAACATAAAAAATAGAAACGTCACTGTACGACTTACCTTGTGCATAGAGAGAAGCTTTGCCAGCCTTGTACTGGGTTACTTTATGCAACGTATGCTTTTTGCATTTCTTGCCCTTACAGAAGGTCTTGCGCGTCTTCGGCACGTTCACCTGCAGCAGAATTAACACGAATTACAATGGGCATTGTAGTATTAATAAGTGACTGCAATACTTCGGTATTTTTGTACATACCTTGGTTTGTATTACATATATATATAGTCAGTCTTAGACTAACAGTATTTCGACAGAACTGCACAAATCCTGTTTTATAAACGACTGATTACTAGACCACTAGTAAACCTAAGGTCTCTTCTTGTCAAAAGCATACATCAGTATTTTCAATGGAAATAACTACACAGACTCAAAATGTGTAGTCATTTAATATTTACATCATTAGAAAGCACTGATATGAATACCTCTACGATTATAGACCTACGTTATCGATGAGGTTATTTTACGAAAGTACCACGCATGACCAAAATGAGACATGTCAAAACGAGAAATATAAAACACGTAATAAATAAAAATAGCAGTTTAAATCTAGGATGAATGGACATTTTCACGAACAGAAACGAAATCTTTCAATATTTAGGTAAAGGACAGTAGATGATTCGCGATTTGGAAAACACAAGGTTTTCTCCTTACCATCTTGGATGTTTATCCCTGGAAAAGGGCATATACGCATGCGCAAACAGTGAGCTTCCTTTCCGGTTTTGGTTTGGGCCACTAAGCTCATGCATGCTAGTTGTTGAAAACCCTAAATTCAGAAATTTATAAAAAATAATTTAGAAAATGAGTTCTCACGAAGAAAGTAGAAATGACTCCGACAAAGAGGATAAAGAAACAGCCCAGCTTTCAACGCCTATCGAGGTACCTTAATTATCTGCCGTATTTCACGGCAGGGGAAACAAGTACTTTCACCGAAGAGTATCCTCTTTGGTTTCACTACCACTGCGAAAGTCCATGTTATTCTGTTTAGTAGAGTGTTCATTGTGACTTAAAATTCTTTCCTTTTTTTAACATCGTTAAGATGCGTTTTACTGACCATGGGTATAGCATAATTGAAATTTGGATTACTTGTTAACCAAAGGTTCACTCTGCAAATGCTTGGGAGAAAGCAGATCTTGGTGATGACGATCGAAAAAACAAGTTTTTGAGACTCATGGGCGCTGGAAAGGTGAGCTAATGTTAGGGTGCACTTGCTTGAAGCAACTGTGTAATTGAGCACGATAGTAATATGCATGTCTTTAGATCTACTTAGAGAAGCAATGACATTTTGATTGTTTCACCTACCACCAACAAGCTTCGTAATGTAGAAAGCATCAATTAAATGCTGTTGACATCTAGAACCGTAGGCTGTATTTAATTATATTTGCTATGTTACTTTGTTATAAGTATTCTTCCCCCAAACAAAAAGGAGTAAGACGCGACGGCCATAACAAAACTGGCTTGCGGCATTTGTCAATGGCTCGCTCCACTCAATTGCCCAAATGTACCTAATAAACTAACCCAAACCCTAACCCCAAACCTCTGACAAAATAACATAGACCGGCCTATGACGTCACGTCTTACCCCATATCAAAGTTCTGCCCGAAAAGTACTATAGTCTTCAACGAAAGTTGCCGAGCTTAATGCTGTCCATGCTATAGTTTTAATGTAAAGTTGTTTACCATCATGCTATCAGTGCTCAAATGGAACTCTTCTTATGAGACAAAAATCCTATTCTTTCTTCTTTTTTTTTGACTTGATATAACAGATAACTGTTCATGGTCCTTGACTCAAGGTGAGTTTGTAAGTGACATTATAATGTCTCATTCAGTACATGTAACAAAAAAGATTGCTTGCATTTTAGATATTTTTAAAGGAGGCATTAGATTTACATTCATTTTTTTGTTTACCTCCTGGATATCTATACCATTGTGTTTCTTGTCTCATTAATGTTTTCAGTGATCTAATGATCATCTACATCTCCTGATCCAGGAATGGTTTGAAATATGGAATTTTTAAGTTTTGGCTATATTGTTTGTATTTTTTTAAACTATGCTTTCTTTGTCAGCTTTCTATTGTATGGCATGTTTTGTCTGTGTGCTGTCATTTTATTTAGGTATGCATAGTCAAGATTTTTAAATTCTTTTATTTTTAAAAACTAAACCTCAAGATTCAGAGCTTGATATTGTTATTTTATTTTAGACCTAAAAATAAACTCAGTATGCCATTATGACAGGAAGTAATTCTTTGCAGTTATTCCTTTCAGTTTTTAGAAGCTTGTTTTATTATTATATTTCTTCTTGCAGAAGGAGCACCATGGAAGGTTTATTATTGGTGATCATGAACCATCACAAGCAAGAGCAAGCAAGTGAATTTTTTCTAATCCATATTTGGTCCATTATGTGTGTGAGTGAGAGAGAGGGGGGAAACAAGTGTGAATGTGATTGCTTACCAAGTTACATTCATGTGTGTGAGTGCATAAAATAGTTTGTTTCAGAAACATGTATGCCCTATTAAGCTCTTAAGTCTAGCCCATTCAATTAAGAAATTTCACCGTGCATTCATGACAACTATAAATTAACAGACAGTGTAGTGTTTTAAGCACCTGCTTGTCACCACTGCAGTGAGAGGTCTTGAGTTCAGATCTCATTTCAGGACACTGCATGTTACACCTGTTTGCAGGGTCGGTTTATTGGGTGTTTCCTCCCCCGTTACCTATACTGTCATAGTATGAAATCACCTCTAGGTGGAAACACTTTCTCACAAAACCAACCAACTAAAGATGGTTGCAAAGGCCAGTGTTCTGTCTAGAAGAAAGAAATGCATATGGGTAGACTGGAAGTGGGGGAAGTTACATCAGTCATGTGCTGTTTCTGTGAAGGGGACAGTATAATGACACAAAATTCTTAACACTTTTTTTGAAAGAGCTGCAGGTAAGTTTTTCTCTGCCAGTATGTTGTGCATCATTGCAGGCATAACATATGTACACTCTCTATCTCAATTTATGATGTCATTTGAAGTCAACCAGATGGAAATAAAAGTTTTCAGTCCATTGATTCTTTTAAATCGCCTGTTTTCTATGGCCTTCACAGCCTGCAGAACAGCTGAAATGGAGCACAACCTGGAGGAACAATATCAACACAGTCTGGCTCATCGATTACATGGAGGCCGGCGTGGCCATATTGGTCTTGGTTTTGAAGAACAGGACAAAGAAGAACCAGGTACACAGGCTGATGAGAGCAAAGGAGAAACACAACAAGACGCTAGTGATGAGGCAATTACAGAAAAGGCAACTGAAGATGATGAGGATGCTTGTGAGGAAAGTGAAGAAGAAAAAGAAGAGGTGGAGGAGATGGTGGACCAAAAACCAAATAAAAAAGACACCAAGAAAAGAGAATGCACAGAAAAGCATAGCACTGAGGAATCAAATGAGAAGAAAATAAAGTTTGTCAAAGCAAATTCTTAGACTTAAGAAGACAGTGCTGGGGGGAAAAAATAAGAGACAAAAAGAGCAAGAGCCATGTTTATCTCCAGTTTATACATTTGCATTTTCATTGTTAATGGTGTACTTTCAGTCTGTCGCCTACTACATATAACTGTTGATAATACTTATGACTAGTTGAAAAAATTTATTTTTTCCTTCACTGACTTTATGGATGTGCTAGTGTAGTTATCTAAAGATGCTAAGGGAGAGGGGTCAGGGAGACAAGTACTGAGTACAGAAATCTTGAGGCGGAATCTCTTTGAAGTTGCTTATTAATCGCTTGTTGTTAAGTTTTACATTTAAAAATGTTATTAGTGTTTCTGAGTTGTTGCTATGCTTTTTGATAGGAGTTTACTGCTTGTATAGCAAACGACTGCTTGTAAAACATCCTACATGAATGAATACATGACTGATACTATCATTATTTAGCATATTCTTTGCCTGCAGCAGTACGACATAACACATCAAGCAGGCAAGTGACGAAATGCTAGAAAGGTG
Organism: Marisa cornuarietis; assembly: GCA_004794655.1. Classification (NCBI taxonomy): domain Eukaryota; kingdom Metazoa; phylum Mollusca; class Gastropoda; order Architaenioglossa; family Ampullariidae; genus Marisa; species Marisa cornuarietis. The sequence continues at coordinate 2,313,592 of SMMW01000616.1, forward strand.
TTAAAGTTAGCACAGTAGCTGTTGTCCATCTTTTTCCACTCATTTTAAATTCTGTATTCACTGACTGTAATAGGCAGCTTGAACCTTACACCATTTCATCTGACCATTCAACATTGTGTAAATGAAAATCCTCTTTCACCCTGTGATGGCATGCTTTTTTTGAAAGTGATTTTTAAAAATGCCCAATAATACAATTCTTTCAAAGTCCTAAAGAAAGATGAATTTTGTACTGTTTAATAAATGTGCTGTCTTCTGTTTTAAAAAAAACATGACTGGCAAAAGAAACTGTAAGTTCTTGTGGAAAAAGTACCAGAATTGCCAAACTTGAGTAACCAGATTGATTTAAGGACATAAAGCTGCCAACCCATATATCACATGCTGAGGGACAGGCTTATCGAAGCATTTATATGGCTTATACTTGGATACTGAGATACACCTGTCTCATAGTTTTTGAATAGCTCACTACAGGTCACCAGTTAAATGTTCAAGGCCTTGCTGTCTAAGCTTACCCAAGCACTTATTTAGACTTTAGTCATCAGTTTCATGAACAGTCAATGATCCCAGCCAAACATTGCATGCTTTCAAGACTCATTTAGACAAACATTCTTCAAATCTTCAAATCTCAATTAATCTTTTATCTGTCTAAACCATTTCTGATGAGCGCTCCCTAAAAGGGGAGTAGAGAGACCCACAAAAGCTTCATAGAGCAGAAAACTTCAACAGGTGCAAGGATACACATTTTTATGTGCTTTGTACAGGTCGGGGCATGTCTGATATTTACGAAGGCACTCAAAGCAAACAATATAAGGATATACAATCAAACCTGATTTATTTTTTGTCAACATAAGGCAGAAATTCTTCTCCAAGATGTTGATAAGAAAAACAATTCTAAAACTCTTAACATGAAACTTGAAATCTTTAACCAAGGTATTTTCCATAATCTCATCTTACATGTTCATTGGCAAACTACTGAATTTTTCCCCTTGTAGTACGAATGGAGACAATGTAAATGCATTAACTGCTGCCAGAATATTAACACTTGACAAATAGAATACATAATATACTGCTGTTAATAAAATGACAAATGAAATATTTTACCCAAAGTTGATTTGATCTTAACTTTTTTTTTTTTTGGTCAAAATACCAGGACTAAGCACAACACACTTCAAAATTATGTAATATGGCAGGAAAGAAACCCCAAAATAGGGCTTGCACTTTTTTTGTAATGTGATGGTGTTAGGCAGACTTTATGTGTAGGACTTGTGTCATCACACAAGTATTAATTTCCTGTTCAACTTTACAGTAAAAGTAGTTACTCACAAGATTTTAGTTTCCCAGCATAACTGACAGCACTGGATTCTGTCTTGCCCTTACTACACTTCCTCGCTTTTATCATCTGAAAACTATACTATGAAAATATGTATCAAAAGTTTTTTAAAAAAAAGACTAATCTGAATGGTTTGTGTTTTTTGCAGACGTCAGTAGATATAGGTGATATAATACTAACCTTTAAATTTCAGCCTTCAAACCCCATCCGTTAATTATCCGCAAGCAAAGTACATGATTCGCACCTGCGATCAACTACGTTACACTAGTACACCAATCACAACACTGCCAGCAATCAACACCAAGCAGAGAAAGAGAATGAGCAACAGTTCAGATTATTCGGACAATTAATAAATGGGTTTTGGAGGCTGAAATTTACAGGTTAGTTTTATGAATCCCAGACACTTAATCCCCTAGACACTTAATCCTCAAAATGAAATTTCAACTAAAAAAATTATGAAGTGAATGAAAAATTTAATTCAAATTCAAATAATTATTTTCATGCAAACATGAAAATATGTTTGACAATTAAAATAATACTTAATTTCAACATTTATAACATTAGTTAAAGTTCATGAGAGCTATTAAAGTCAATGTTTTTCAACATTAAGATATGAAAAGTGTTGTTAATCAATATGACAGGTAAGCTAATGATCGAAGGTACAGAAGACGATCCATTGCCTCATATCGCTGTACAATGTTGCTAATTCTCATGGCCAGTTTAGCGTACTTCTTCTTTGGACGTTTCTCTGTACCGGCACATGACTGTAGAACAGTCAGTATGGCCTTGGAACTGGCTGGTTATATTAGGGAGTCCACCTAGTATCGCCTAGAGGGTAGATCGCTAATTGTAAACCCAGTCTTACCAGAGTTACCACGCGACACATTTCTCTTACGGTTATAATATTTCAATTTCACAAAATAGCAATTTTGAGTGTTGTGTTGCGATTTGGGGATTAAGTGTCTAGGGGATTAAGTGTCAGGGATTAAGTGCCCGGTCACCTAGTTTTATATCGCCTATATCTACCGATATCTGCAAAAAAATGTAAACCATTCATGTTGGTCTATAGGGCATTGATAAAACTAAGCATAGAATTTGCTTAGAAAGTGCAACACTTCGTACTATTGCAAAACTATTCTAGTTGAAAATAAACTTTACATACATGTTATGGTTACAATACACATTGCACACAGTTAACACAATGATTAAAATGACATTTTTGATACTATAACATAGCTGATGTACTCACAATATAAACTAGAACAAAGTGGGTCGCTTTGTACAAATAAAGCATCTACCTTTCAAAACCTCCCAAGTACCATCATCAACCCCCGAAGCTTAAATAAAAACTAATTCTATAAACTGCAACAAATGAAGTAAATGAGTAACGAATGTGACCATGCTTCCCAAACATCAGAAGTGCACTTTAGCACGATTTGAATTACAAGGCAGATTTCACCTGCACTGAGGTATCTGCATCTAAAAACATCTCTGTCAGCTCGCTTTCAGAAAAATCAGGAGCCAGTTGCACAACACGTTTCTAAGCCTTAAAACTGTTCTAAAGAAGCAAAATCTCTTCTTAGCCATTTTGATGCATTGCAGAAAAACATACAAAAAATTGTACTGACAGGACAGAAACTCATACTTAAACAACTTTATCTTACTTAGAACAGTTTTAGTTTTAAAAATTCTAAAATTGTCGTGTGCACTTTAAACTAATTATCTAAATAGAGTTAAGGCCTAAAAGTGTTTAAAATTAGAAATGTGTTGTGCAACTGGCCCCTGTTTTTTTAAGAAAAAAATGAGCATCAATATGGTAGTCTTCTGAAAATAAAAAAAATAATAAAAGACTGGAAAACCTGCTAAAAATAAAAAGCCCACCGAAGCCAGGCCTTTTGGGACTTTTTTTTTCAAATAGGAAAAAGTCACGGTGACCATCGAGCTACAGGCAGCTGAGTTTTGAGCTCTCATAAAACAATCTTGCGAAAAAGGGTGGAGAACAAGGCCGGGTTTTGTGAATAACATTTACTAAAATGTAAATAGCCAGGAAAATTTTGTTCATTACCATCCTTGATCATGAAACAGAAAAAATAAGACATATTTTTCAAAAGTATTGTAAAAACTAAAGTGTCAGCCAAACAGGTTTTACAGACATCTTTGGTGCAGAATATCTAAGCTGATTAATCGTACAGGATGAAGTCTCTTTCTCAGCATAAAACACAGTGCACACTATCAGCAGGTAAATGAGCCAAGACTGGACTTAAGCATTCTACCTGTGGCTAAGCCCAATGCTTACTTCCTTTTCAATTGAATAAGCAAAGGGAAAGAAGTCAGCACTGGGCATAAATTATGTTGCAAAGGCACAGCGTGGATCCTATCAATGTAGTTTCAAAATGGCATGCATGAAACTTTATAGGAAATCTTAAAGGCATCTACAGCAATATTAATCAAGAGTTATATTTCAAGAAATGTTTTTTTAAACATCAGAATATAAAAATCAGCCTTTCAAATAATGGGCTAAAGTCTCTTTACTTAATAGTTTTGTAACAATTTGGGTGAGTGGAAAGAAACTGCATTTAAAATTGTTAATAACTTTATTAATTATTGATCAAATGTAATGGAACAGTAGAATGTAGAACTTGTCTGCAATGTTAAAAATTCCACACAGGCACCAGAGTTGTCCACCACTTTTTGCAATATTCTGGGAATATCCTCGATTGATCACAGCAGGAATTCAGGTGGTATGTTAGCCAGAACTTGCCAAATGTGATCTTCCAACTGACCCAGAGATTTTGGTTTGGTGCAATAAACCTCCTCCTTTGCCTATCCCTAAAGGAAATTGTGCATGTGAGATCAGGGCTTGTAGCTGGCCAATCATGGACCACAACTGGGGCCAGTCTGCATACCAAGTAGACATGGGCTCTCCAAACTTCATTCAATCATCATTTGGCCAATGCAAATAAAAGCAGAAATCAGCAGTGAAATTCTATCACTTTAGGGATTAAAATATATTTTGTTTCATGCAAATGTGGTGCTATTTATAAGTAATTTATAGATAGTTACTTTCCACTCACCCTGCAATTGCTGAGACTGCCATGAATTTCAAACTTGTTTGCTGTCTTCCAAAGAAATGCTGACTTTCAAACCACATCTTTTTAACTTTAATTCACAACTGCATTTTATCTTCTCAAGAAAAGCTCTCAAAATAACAAGTTGTCAAAGTGAAACTGCATTAAGTTATCACATTCAATCAGACTTTTAAAATAAAACATAATCACAGATGGCCTGGATCCTTCGGCATCACAGTGAAACAGTACAACAATTTTAAAAGCTACATGAATAAAAGGTTTCTCAGAAGAATGAAAACAGTGCTTCATAAAATATCAGCTAGACATTGTCAATACTTTCAAGTGCATTCAAACTGTATTTTTTCAGCAGTAAAACTTTATGGTTGCATAATGGTTTCAACTTTCAACATGGGATGTGTTTTCTGAAACTGAAATGATTGAAGACATGTTTCTTTTCACTATTTTTCTGTCATGACAAAACCACTAGACATGCATCTCTACCTATCTTTCTGTGACTAGAACAGCTCTATAATCTACAACTGATCCAGAAAAATAAAAGCAAGCAGTCTAGTACATGTTTTACTTCCATACACTTTTCAGCATATGACTTTCAAAAACCTCATTCAAGGTTCACATTCATCTTCTTTTGTGTCCTTGTGGAGACAAACTGAAAAAGAAATGGTAAACAAAACAGTTCATTCTAATCTTTGAAATGAAATAAATAAAACTCAAAAACTATACTACTTTAAGTGAAACGAGCACAACCACTGAGAACAATTTGTCAGGATTACCCGTTGTCTTTCTTAACACAAAGCAAAATCCTGCATCAGGTAAACTTTTACATGACAGGATGTAAAAATACAAAAAAAAAATTTTTGCCATCTCCACTTATGAGATCTTTTGAGGCCTTTAGTAAAGTGCGGGTGAGGGCCCGCACTAAATAAGGTGAGACATAAATCAAATAAATTTTCTTTGTTAAATAATATTAAAATTTAAAACTTCAGAGATCTATGTCAGCAATTCAGTGAAGGCATTCTTACTACACCTAGCACCTCCCAGATATCTGATGTTATATCATCTGTGATGTAAGTACAGTGTGCCAGTTGTAAGCATTTATAACAAAAATTATCTCACAAGATACTCTCATAAAATGAAAAATAGAAACTTCTTCACAACCCTGATAAATGGAAACAATAAAAAGTTCACACCATTCTCTAAGCAGAAGCTTAGAGAAAATGTAGCAACATAATGTACAGTTTCATCGACACCAGGACCCCACAACATACAATGTGCTGTAATTTCACTTGCTTTATTAAGATGGGAGTGGATTCTTTCTTTGTGATAAATAGAAGCTCTCTTAAACATGGTTCTCAAACAAATGATCTGCAGTACTGTCTTGTCCCAGTATGCACCACCACCTCCCTCCCCACTCTCGTGACTGACTTCCAGTCATTCAACTGTCCATGCTAAGTCACATGTCTCATAACAGTACCATGGATAGTAGCAACAGAATTGATCAACAAAGTCATCAAATGGTCTCATGACAGTTCTATGGATAGCAAAAAAAAGAACTGATTAATAAGTCATCAAATGATGTAATCACAACAACTTTTTTTTAAAAATAATGAGCTCTTAGCATTGTGAAACAATGCACTCATACATAGCTATCTTACTGATATGCTGTCCCTTCCAGTTCTGAATGATTCAGACTGAGACATAATATTATATAAGGATGCCATGATGTGCGTGTCTTGGTAAAAACAAGACAGCCAACAGGGCAAAGGATTAGCTTCTTCATTAGTTCACATATAGGATGCTCTTTCATGGGAAACTTGAGTGTTGCTGCACTTATTTTGTTCCACTGTCATAGAATAGCCACACCTCATGTATAATAATCTATGCTCCAAAGCATAGTCTTAAATAAAAACCATGAAAATGACCTCATATGCTTTCCTTCACTAGCATGCAATGCTGGAAACAACCGAACAATATCCCAAAGTCTGTAAGTGCATGATAGGCACAGTTCATTTTGGGAAAAAGCTTTTTTTGTAAGGCACATAATCACAGCATTGTCATCTAAGGTGCCAGCACTAAAGCTTCGGTCAAGCGCACTGGTCCCACTTTTGGGCAAAGATAAATGCCCTTTACCTGGAGAAAGCCATGTCTCTGCAGAACTGAGTTCCTTTGCCCGTCCTGCAAGCTGGTGTCACTTCTTCTTGCTCTTGGTAACTTTGGCTGGAGAGTTCCTCATCATGCAATTTGCCGATTCATTTTTAGTGCTACTAACAATGCCTGTGCTTGTGGAGGGACTGGGTGAACGGAAGGAAACTGAGTTCTTGGGTGAAGATAAGGAAGAGACAGCTGTGGTAAGGGATCCTGAAGTTCGTGCTCTTGTCTTGGATAGCTGCACATACACCACAATGTTAATGTTAGGATTTGCTAACACACAGGGGTTTCATTATTTAGCTAGCATGACATCTACTCATTAACTACTGAATTAAAGGCATCTGTTATTTGGTCTCTAAATTTAGAGTCATGGGTTTGCATCTTGGCTCTGACACAACGCTGGGTGTGACAACTCTTCAACCCTGTAATTTTTCAGCTACTTCATTTTTTCCACTGTGTGTCTATGTGTGTGTGTGTGTGTGTGAGTGAGAGAGATAATAATGGTGACAGCCTTTGTAAAGAACACTTGATGCCTACAGATGTATGCTTTTATATCTTTTATGTAAGTTTGTGTATGGATGTGCATGTGCAGTGCCTTGGGCCTGCTTTCAATGGTAAGGCAAGGCACTGTGTAAATAAACATTACTACTGTGACAGTTATTGTCAATATTCCTGCAAGGAAAAGTAAAAAAGGATGTTGTTGCATATACTCAACAAACAGAACAGCTATACGCAGGCACACAATAAATGTCCCTTCAGTTTACACACACAGTAAAATAGCCTTACTTGGCTTAGTAGGTGAAGTTAACTGACAGCTAACTCATTATCAATGCATGAACTGCTGAGAAGCTTAAGACTTCTGTCAACTGCTTTATCAAGTCAGTTCAGTGTCCTCTAAATGTGGGCAGAAGTACATATGGATCTACTTCATCTACTGGATGAGTGTCTCTCATTCGTTGCCTCTTTGCGCTATCATAGGAGTGACCAATTGTAACAAACCCTACAATGTTAGGTTTTCACTTCCGTTTCCGATTTCAAAATGGCGGGTTTTCCTAACGTCGAAGAAATTTTAGAAGTAATTAAGCTTTTCTGTCATAAGAACCTTGTTAAAGAAGACTGATTGCAAAATCAACAGTAGTATTTTCTGTAAAATGTATTTTGGTTGTTTATAGAAAACGCATGTGGGTTTATCGTCAATTTTATCATATAAAAACATCGTCACAACAGATGCTATTGACTTGCTCTACCACTAACAATTTTTAAAAAAAGCATTGTTTTTTATTTTTCGCATTGATTATATAGATTATTCTGTTACAAAAAGCCTATACTTTAAGAATTAATTTAATAAATGCCACATATGAAGGTCCGTGGTAGCACTGAGTTCACGACAATGCCATTTACTAGCAGACGACAATAGGGAAGTCCCCCGTTGCTAAGGTCGGTTGGTATTGTAAGCTATGATAGCGATGAGGATAGATGTTTACTTTTTGTTGAGGATAACGACATCTTGCTTTATTGGTATGACATCCAACAATGCAAAATTTTGCACCTGTCCATTTTTTTCGAATCCATTTACATCTGCAAACCACTGACATTTATTAAAATTAAATGAAGGTCTGTGTCTCTTCGCAACAGCAAACCGGAACCGGAAATACGGGCTTGCTGATAAGGAAAGCCGAGACTTACACTGGATATAAACCTGAGACACTTATCCAGTAGATGAAGGTCCGTGCTTTTACAATGAGATAACCAACATGAAGCATGAACTGTTTCAGATACTGCTTGCATAAAATGTGAGAAGGTGTCTCACATGACCAAAGAAGTAAAAGAAAACAGATTACTGAGCACAAGGGGAAGGGACAATTGATCCTTACTGGACTGGTAACAAGTAATGGGAAAGTAATGTAAATCTTGCTGGCAGACTGAAAGTTGCATCTGAAATGGAAAGTTTACTTTTTTGCATATTTTCTGCATCCTACAGCATTCGAGGAGCTGATGCTGAAATCCATTCCTGATATTTTTTAAAAATTAAGAATCCTTTAGATGTTAATGTTAACACAGGTAGATGCAGACAGCAGCTATTACCAGAAGACCCTCTGTTAAATAACATTCCAGCTGGGTAACCCATGGGTCATGAATTTTACTAACCAGCCAGTATCCTACAGGCAGTGGGCTTACCCCTGTCTGCATCATCAGAATGAGCCCAAATTCTTCATTCTTCACCCTTGAGCTGTCAGAGTTTGTGAGGACAAACTTCACTCAAAAGGTCACAGGTTAATATTTTTGCAACTTTTTTTTCAAAAAATGGGGAAAAGTTCACCTTCACTATCCAAATAGCAAGATCCTGGAGAGGCATTCCATGCTCTTCACAATAACCCCTCTTCTAGATGGACTCCAAAAGCACCAAACACTAGCATTAAAACCTTATGAAAGTAGTTTTTTTCATGTAGTTTCCTTGCAGGTGTACCCTCAGACTGGCTGATCCTCTGTTTCCTGATAGACCATCAGCACACAGTGCATTCACATGAAGCAGATCAAAGGATGGACAAAAAGGACAAGAGGCAGCTGGCCATTTATGATGAAGGGGAGCTAAAAATTGTAGTGGAGGCAGCTGCCATGTGATTTTCTTGCTCGTTTGCCCCTTCCTGTAGTCGAAAAGAATAATCTGGCCAAATTTGTTGACAATTGGACAAACAATGTAATATTGCATTGTTTCAACTGCTGCCACCTGTGATGATGCTACCCCATTACAGTAGCTGGATAACCATCCCCAACCCAGAGTGTCTCCAGATGGCGGTTAGGTAGGCGGCTGACAGCTATTGAAGATAAGGTGCAACATAAGCTGAGCTTGCTTGCATGAATAAACAACAATGAACCAACTATTGGTGTTCCTACCAAGACAAAGTGGGACACCAGGCAGTACTGTTATTTCGACAAAATACCCTAAAAGGTAAGGTAAAGGTCATCCCAAAACCTTTTAGGTCGTTGGGGAGTGAGGTGTTAGAGACCCCACCTTTCTCGGGGCCAGCTTTTACATGAGGGTGGTGCCAATCTCCTCTCCCTCGCTGCCTTACCTTCCCCAACCCTCTAAAGAGTCAGGTACCCATTAACCGTCAGCTGGGTCGACTGGGGGAAGTTTGCTGGGCTTCTCGGGAATTGAACCAGCGCACTCTCGGTTCGGACGCCAGCGCTCTAACCACTCGGCCATCTGCATCCCTAAACCATGTCTTATGACAGGATCAGCTGGGGAACAAAATTGTCTAAAACTTAATGCAAGCCCTCAAAGGCGGAACACGTGTAGGAGAAACTTTTTCTCAATGACTAAAAAAGCGGATAATCAGGTCTGCAGCTCTAGTCAGATCTGTATAGTCAGCCAGTGTATGACAATGGCCAGTCCTTTGTTAAACTGTGCCAGTGGAAGGTGGTGGCACTGGTGCAAAGTGCAGTACGATGTGTCAGCTCTCAAATGACAGACAAGAGAGCATGACATGGTGGTCTGTTGCTAAATGCCATGGGGGTGAAAAAGTGTCATCCCCCTAACCTCAAAGATACTAAACTTAAGCAACCGATGGGTTTCATACCCTGTTTCTTGATGGAACCAGGCAGCTGGTGATAAATGCTAACGTGATCAGCCACAATAAAAGGGTTAACAAGGAAAAGCTTCCAAAGTTCTGCATAAAAGAACAATGAGAGTGGCCCACTTCCTGCAGGACTTTCCAATCCATCAGGATCTAACAGCAAAGACATGGCCTGCTGACATACCAATAAAAGAAAACATTTTTTGGATCCCTGTGATGTCTCCAGCACATGGCAGACTAAGCCAACGCTTGTGGAGTTCCTCTAAGCACTTGAAGAATAAATACTGCTACAAACACATGCAAACAAACATTGCCACACACTGCTTTGATTATAAGATGACTGTACATAATGCTCCTTTTGTGACTGTAGCGATCCTATTTCAAACTTCTTATAGTTTCTGTCTGCTTACACCTGAAGGTGAATCCCTTCTCAGTGACCTCATCAGCTATTTTCAAAAACATTCAAGCAGAGATATGCACAAAAGTGAAGCTAACACAGAGATTCTCTCACTGCTTATCCATGTGAAGAATTAATGCTAGAATGCATTACACCACAGAATGGAATCTACAAGCACCAGACTTAAGCATCTACCAGTGTTAAACATATGGTTGAAAAAAAATGCATTTTTCTGCTTACAGAAATTTTGCCTGTTGGTAGTGAACGATCAGTTACACCTCTTTGTTTTCCTCCTGATGATTTTCGCAAATCCACCTGGAAGTAAAATAAAATTTAAAACAAGACTGGGGTTAACTCAGGGTATTTAACAACACATCTAGCACATTTATGAGGCTGCAGCAATTTCAATCTACATTGTTTGACAAACATAAGGAAACAAATCTATGTAGATACAAACATATAGGTCATTTCCAGGCTCCCTGTTACATAAAATCTTTCATGTGCTACCGCAGACTTACTGTTATTTGTACTCTCCGTTTTTATTTCACTAATTAAAGCCAGAACAAAGCTGTCACTGTTCTATTTCTTGGCTCATACCTTTTCTGGGGTGTTAGCATTGAATGTATTTGTGCTGGTGACTACCCCAGCAGTTCCTCCCTTTACGCCCCCTGACTTCTTCGCAACCATGCTGCCTGTCATATTAGGCAAACTACTGAAGCGGTCAGAAAAATTCTGTTCTGGCTCTGTCTGCGGCTTGTCTAGGCTGCTGCTTGGTGCATGTTCATCATCTGTGTTTCTCAGCTCATCCTTCCACATCTTCATCATCTCTAACACATTGGTAGGCTGGCTTGCATCTTGCTGCACACCCTGAATTGCATGATGGCATTCTCTTACACATGCATGACTCGCATATATGAAGGAGAGAAAGAAGTTTCGCTAGCTTAAGAAATGAATAAAATTAGTATGAGCAAATGCCTCCTTTCCACACGAATGAGGTTTTTAGACTAGGAACAGGAAGCGATGCTATTGAAGCAAAGTTCTTATTACACTAGACCCAGGATATGTGCTGCATAATTCTAATCATGACTGCAGTAACAGAAGGAGATATGGCCAAAAGATCTCATGATGACTATAGCCATGATCCAGGCTCAATGTTAATCAAAGATCAAAAGTATAGTTAAAGTATATGCCAGAAAGTATCAGTAAAGTCTGCAAGAGAAAATGGAAGTAATAGTTATGTCACGCTGCATCAGGCAGACAGTAAATAACAATTATGGGAGACAGATTTTAATGGTATGAGACTGCAGGAAAAGCAAACAAAGGAAAAGCCATATCAACAATCCTGAAAATATAACAGAACTAATCAACAATTGCAGCATTCCGCAGACATTAGCATCAAAGGTGATATGATGGGAATATCAAAATTTAAACTCTGTACTGAGAGGTTTTGGGGGTTTGTTTTTGGGAAAGGAAAGACCTCATTTCAACAGTGACATCTGCAATTTATGACTTTTATTGGATGGATCATCTTTTGGAAGCAAGCTTACAGGATAGATGGTCAGTGAAAAATTAGAGTTCAGTGGAACGAAATCGGGGCAATGGAAGTAAAAATCAAGTATTACTAACTGTAATCCAGGGGTGGTTCAGCACTTCAGCTGCAGATATTCTGTGGGCAGGATCTAGTTTTAGCATTCGATGTATGCAGTTTTTTGCTGCAAGTCAAAATCAAAATGCACACACTTGAATAAATGTCTTATCTCCACACACACACACTCGCCATCACCCCTCATAAAACATGTATATGTATTCAGATATTTTTTTAAAAGACTCTCATTGGTATTATCAGGTATTAAAATATGTTTGCACACAATAAAACAAAATGAGTCAATGCCTCTAAGAAGGGCAACATGTAGAAACTGAATAGAATTGTAGCACATGAAAAAAGGAGGTTTAAGATAAAGGCTATATGATATCAATATTATCAACATTTTTAAATCTGTTCATAAAGCTACAGCTTTAAAGGCATCAGTACAAGAGTGAACCACGGACTTGTATTACATGTGAGTGAACTTTGAGAGTCTCAGATACACCCACCTTCTTCACTAACACCTTTCCATACTTCATCACTAAACTTCACATCAGCTTCACGGATAAGATCATACAATAAGGTTTCTTCTTTGGTACAAAATGGAGGATGTCCACAGAGACTGCAAGAATAGTGTAAGAGAATCTTAACTTGTTGTGTAGTAGAAAGTGGTACTATGTATTGTTTTTACTGTTTATTAAACACCTGTAATAACATTACATACACAGCATAAATACTATGGATAAGGTAGCATTTATAAGGCCACATTCTACTTTCAAATCTCTGCACAGTGTTACCATCCGAAATCACAAGTTTTTAATAGAGAAAGCTTTGTTAAGTGAACTATCAAACATAATATAATCATATCCACCCTTCCACCTTTTTTTCCCTGCCTATTCTGTTTCTTTTCCTCTTCCTTCTCCTTATCAGCAAATATTTTCACACTATTTTCCTTTTGGTAGCAATAGAATATTCTGCTAGGCACGTGCAAACTGAAACCCAGCTTCTCTGCAAATAGATCAATGAGAAATCTGAGGGTAGGCAGCAAGAAATGAACAGGGGGGAAGAAGGATGGCAAGTTCAACTCCCCTGGAGGGAAACATCTGCCTGCTGTGTGCTGGATCATTGTTATCAATATAGTGGGGCAAACATCACCACAGCAGCATCTCCCAAGTGCTGTGCTGACACACTGGTTGAGAAATGCTCTAGCACATCCCAAAAAATCTATACAGATATATGTGTCTCCACCCCTCCTTCCTCAACCCTGACCTCTTCCTCATTAAGCACATTACTTCCTGTATCTTCTCCTTTTGTTTCTACAGCAGTTCTTCTCCATCTTGCACAGTCCTTTAACTCCAGTGCCTCATTAATGTTATTACACACATCCATGAACTAAAAACCCTCTCCGTTCCTAAATACTGGCAAAAAGCATTAAGGTACATAAAGTAAAATCTTTAATTCATGAATGCCCTGCTATCTTTGACTTCTTCTATTCACTATCTTTTCTCTTTTCATAAACACTCTAAAGAACCTAAAACACCTATCAGTTAATGTTTTAAAAAAATTAAAAAATATTTGACACAGCATTTATAATTTAATCAATGAATGTCAAATTTTTCCCAAATTTTGGATGTTATGTTCTTGTAACATTATTATGCAATTTGCCAACTCTACCAATAGAATGATAATTATAATCACCCACTTTGCTCTTTTATACTGAAAATAATGTCTTCATGTACATTACAAATTACACGACTGCCTAAGATAGAAGATCTGGTGTATCATAGAGCGAAAAAGGCAGCAGAAGTAGAAGGTTGAGGTCTTCTACATGCTGTACACTATATATGGTGGACCACTGTTCCTGGTCTCTATAGCCGCAAGGCTATGGAGCCCTTTATCTTCATCTGTGGCATTACTTTAGCATTACTTAGGCTTAGAATTTAAAGTAAAACCCAGCATTACTAGGGCAATGTTATGCCGCCATCTAATAGCAATGATGTTTTTCAAGTTTTTTCTGGACAAGAAACACAGCACTTAGAAAGCTAACAGTACAATTCTGACAACTTGAATATTAGCTTACAGATATGCATGCTGATGGCTAGTATCCACGTGACACAGAACTCACTTACAGATAATACATGATGATACCAAGAGCCCAGACATCACACTGCTGACTGTATGTCTTGTTGTCCAGGACCTCTGGAGCTGCACACACAGAACACGGGACATCTCAAAATACTTTTTAGGTAGAACACTAGTGCTTGTTGTTGTTTATAAATATTCAATCTTCCAATTTGGAGAAACTCCTTCTTTTTGACTTTAAGTGTCTTCTGACTTTTATTTTTTGGCTGAATGAACATTAATTTCTATGTGAATGGATGTGTTATACATGCCATTTATATGCATGTACAAATGTACATATATCTTTGACCATGAAAGTTTGAAATAATGTATTTTTCTGCTCATCCTTTTCCTCATAAACACACAGACCATGTGCACACACACACAGAGCTCTCTCTTTTTCAAACATTGGTGAGTAGTCACCTTTACATACCCATGTATATAGGTGTGCCACAGACATCCTGCATCATACTTTCTGTTGTCGTCCCTCCCTTCATCACAGACAGTCCAAAGTCCCCCACCTGATACACAGACACTGAATCTTCACTATGAATAACTAGCTAAGACAATTTCAAATCCAGAATGGAGATCTGACTGCATGTGTTTCAGCCTATAAATTAGATAAGGAATTACAGATTAATTTGTTAACATTCCATACGCTATAAAGGTTTGTAAATATTCTCGTACAGTAAAAATGTTTAAATATACATGCATAGTAAATTTTTGTAAAAATTCAGTCATAAAAATGTTCAGACATGGTAAATTTTGCTTTTGTAGCTGCCACTGATACCTACTTTACAATATGTTCTAAAACATTTTACACACTCTAGAAATGGAACTGATTAGATTAGATGGCAACATCTGGCATACAATTCCACTCCTTCAAAATCTTACCAAAATATTGTCCTTTATATTTACCATGATGATTTCATCTGACCACTGTTCAGTTTTAACAGTGAATGATTTAAATATACATTACAATTGAAAACATCACACTCTCTCAAGTGAAAATTATTTATGATTCGTAAAGGTTGCACGATATCAACAGTCCTAAAAATGGCAGTTTTTTTTACATTAACAGAAATCCATGACTAACTGAGGCAAAGAATAAGTATACAGCATTTTTCTCTATGTATATGGTGTACGCATATAGGACAGTCATTTCTGACAGATGACAGAGGAAGGTAATACCTTAATGTACAGCTTGTCGTTGGGATCATCTGGGTTATCAGCTAGCAGTATGTTTTCTAATTTGAGGTCTCGGTGAACTATGGCTGAAATTAAGAATGCGATTAACATATAAAACACAATGTCAGCTGCAACAGTGATTCTGTGCCTTGTCTTACAAAAAGCTCTCTACAAATTAGATAATCAAATGCAAACAATAACAATTCTCCTCAATGATTTATTAATTCACTAATCTCTCCCAGACATTAAGACACAGCATTTTATAATGCATTTGATGATGATGATGATGATGATGATGATGATGATGATGATGATGATGGTGGTGGTGGTGGTGGTGGCAATCATAATAAAACCAAGAAAAAATTATTTATATAGCATTATATCATGTTTGAAATTAAGCCAAATTCCTTGGTGTTTGTAGAAGAAATGATAAAGTAAGACAGTGACCAACATAGTGCAGACAAACTGTGGCACTGTTGTATGGCATGTGCAGTACACTGGTGGTGTGACAAATAATGCTCATACATTTGAGTTTCAAAGATTTTTGCAAGCAAGTGAAAGACTCATCAGGGATCGGTTGTGCCTTTCCTCAGAAATCAGATTTTCAAAGATTTTTGCAAGCAAGTGAAAGACTCATCAGGGATCGGTTGTGCCTTTCCTCAGGAATCAGATGTCAAGTTCAGGGCTTCTGCTAAAGCAAAAAATTGCGTACAGTACGCATTAAAAGTTCGGAGGACCCCTTCAATTTTCGTCAATGGGGTCCCAGGGGACCCCTTCAAATTTGGGCGAAGAACAGATACAAAAAATTGGGCATGTGTAGGGTCTGACATCGTAGCCCAATCTATTGTTGTCGTCTGCTACAAGGTGAGAGTAACTTCCCTTGCACTGAGTTTTTTTTTTTTTACCCTACCGGAAAGAGTTCCATTAACCTATTTCCAAGACATCGTTGACACCGGGGTTAAAATCATCGTCTCAGAAACGGAACGAAAGTGAGGGTGAAGACAAACAGCAAGATAATGAGGAACGTGAACCCACATCATCATGCCCTGTTCCATCTAGTACCTGTGATTTTTTTTTCACATTGTAAAGGAACCCCTTAGAGTTAGCCTGGGACCCCTTAGAAATCTGAAGAAGGGGTTCCTGGGACCCCAAAGAATTTAGCCTTAGCAGAAGCCCTGAAATTACAATCATCAACATATCTCTCTGTGCAGGAGTTTGTGCTTTGCTGAGAGTTAACAAAATATGCATCCTACAGTTCTATGTAAAATATAAATAATATTTCTATAAATTTAGTTAGTTAATATATACTTTATTTCCACACATTCTATTTTCTGTTTGACACAATCATCTTTTCTGATGTGCTATGGTTTACAATTAATGATGACAATGCAATCCATACGAGAGAATCATGTTTATGTTGGCTGCCTTTGTCACAGATCTTGAAAAAAATGGCAGTTGGGGGTTATAAAGAACCGTCAATCTAGGTTTGGTGACTGGGATCCAGCTGAACAAGCAATACCAGATCAATGACAGTTTCCTTGCAAAGGAAGTAGCACAAAAATAAGGCACATTTGATTTTTCAATACTCCCAATGTCTGCAAGAAACAATGTGTTCTGTTTGCCTAAGACAACAACTATTTCTTCTCCGTCTCTATAACTAGCATTCCAACAAAGCATTGTTCATTTTATATATATGTATTGGGTAACAACAAAAGCGATGAAAAGAGTGGTCATGTGGCTCAAACAAAAAAATGCTGGAGGGTAAGAAAGTGTGACAAGTGTTTCAAAAATAAAAGAAGTTGCCGTGAATGCTAACCATGCTTGTGCAGATATGAGATTGCACTGCACAACCTGGTCATGAGGATCTTGGTCTCTTCCTCTGTAAAGTACTCCTTTGCTGTCAGTACGTCTGCCAACTCCCCGCCAGTGCACAGCTCCATCACCAGATACATCCGCTACAATTAGATCCAAAGCATACCTTTACATTTTATGGATATAATCTCAAAATTAATATCTTTTCAATGAATTTAACAAAGAATTTACATGATGCCTTTGAAATAATGTAGAGCAGGAGAGAGGGAACAGAGATCTGGTCTTTTAACACTTGGTTTTGTTAACAGATATTTGAAAAAGGCATTTCCGAAAAATATCCATTATTCTGTTCGGAGTTTCTTTTCTGTATTTTATTTGAAACCCTCGTTATAACCCAATAATATCCTCCATAAACATCAGTGTCGTTTTCAGTTGATGGCGTCTTTAAACAGGTCTGATATTGATTTGTAATGCTTTATGAATATTTTGGCTCTGTATCAGAAATGAATCAGAAATGTAAAAAGATACAATTAACTAAGAGGAACACAAATAACACTTACATTTTATCAATAGCACTGTAAGTTGAGCCTAACAAAAATAAAATAAAATAAATAAATAGATGGACAGATTTGATCCAGAAAACCTAGAAGCAAAGTCTTACCTTGGCTGACTCAATCACTTCCTTAAGGTTGATGATGTGTGGATGGTTGACCTTCTTCAAAATGCTCACTTCTCGTTCAACATGCTTCAAAGCCGTGCTTGAGGCCTTGTAAAGAGCATAAAATATGTGATTCAGCTACAGAAGTTTGCATTTGCATTGACTCTAAAGAACACAAATCTGCTTTGTATACTCAAATCAGATTCAGCTGAAACTGGATGGGATACGAGAAAAACTGGTACTGAATTTTTATCACTCTCCATGTGCCAAGAGCTCACTACGAAAATATTTATCCAACTAAAGGCCTTTAAACTACTGGTTACATCTGGTGAAGTTACCAAAATCAAGACTCCATAGATGGGCATTTGAAATGCTTGTACAGTATGAGTCTAGAAAGATGCAACAGGGCTACAGACAAAAAAACACATTCACAGAAAATGGTGTTGGTACTGTCTGGCTTCCTAAACGAGCAGGGATGATAAAATGTTTGTATCAGAATTTAAAGATTGTCTCACTTGCTGTTTTGACCAAACAAGACATTCAGAAGTGGAGAATAATGAAAAATGTCAATGGTGCTCTCCATTTAGTGATAGTATGCAGCCAGAGAAATATTTATTAATGGCATAGAAGTGCACTGGCTTGACGGAGAACAAGAACCTTGGGTCATAATGTGGTTTGATTCTGATACAGCAATACAAACAGGCTGTCCAGCATGTAATAAAACATACTTCTCTAACAGACATTGTGATTGCGCTCGCTTGTGAAGCATACAAAACTATTCGGGGAAAAATTCCGTTTCCTCCAAACATCTAACACAGTGAGAGCAAATGAAGCATTGACAATGAGGAATGAAAGTCCTATTATCTCTATAGCAAAATACATAGTAGAAGCAAGTAAAATTAGGACATAAACAATTCCAGTTGACATAAGATGAAACTAATGTTATATACTTATCCAGAGTACTGTGGATGAAAGAATATGTAAAATAAAAAGGATTAAACAATTACAGTATTACACAGAATATGTGCTTATTATAAGCCTGCATTTTTAAGATACAAAGTAATGCACCTTCATACAAATATATGATGATCATACATAAAATTTTGGTATTTTTTATTCGTGGAATTGAGTGGAACGAAAATGTTGGTTTTTATATTTTGCTTTACTTTGTTAATATTATGCTTCAGTCTCAATGACATTAAAGATAGCAAGCCTCAAGTCTCTCTCTTTCTCTTGCCCTGCTGTAAAGTTTAATGTTCCTTGTTTAAAAAGGATGAAAATGTAATGCATAAAAAGACTCACCTTGTCTTTGTTCAGGCTCTTGATGGCCCAGCGCACATTTGTTTCTATGTGTACAGCCTCATAGACCTTGCCAAAACTACCTTCTCCAATCTTGTTACCCACCTGTTTTTTTACATATCCAATTTCACTTAAAAGCATTTCAACTTGTCAATAACATTCACAGACCAGCTGATCATTAAGGAAAAAAGGCAACAGTGAATATACAAGCATAAAAAAGTTAATTAAATCAAGATCTCTTCTTCCAAAACAAATTCATTCCCTTCGTTATTCCCCTTTGTTTCATAGACTGCACAGCACACACAACAGTAACTCTACATACAGTGTGTAACAATGTCCTAAAATGCAATTCCATCCTGATCTTTGTGTGAAAGCTAACTTCTATTTTGATCTTTGTGTGAAAATCCCAGGACAAGATGCTAACCTGATAGTGATCATACAGCATGGTCTCCCCCTCCACACGGGTGTGAGGAACAGCATCCTTTCCGCTCTCTCTTCGGCTGGTGGTGGCTAGGCTGCTGCTGGCTTGCAACATCTGCACCAAGACAAGCAAACATGGCATAGTAAGCTCCCTTTCATGTGGCGGCTCACTTATTATGCCCCTCTTGCTGGCTTCCAGTCTAATAAAGAATATAAGCTATCAAATACACTCCATCATATAATTCATATTTTATGATGAACAAAGAATAATTACAAATAGCACAAAAAGGAGATCCATGAGAGTGATGCATGCTTTCACACACTAAAGGTTAAGGTTTTATACCTTTTGGGAGAATGTCGACCTCTTTTCTGAATAAAGACTCTGACACTATCTGGCCTATTATTAATTTATTAAATATAATTAAAATTGTGTACATAACAATAACATTAATAACAATAATGCTTACACTCACTTTCATTCTCCCTCTCTCTCACACACACAGACACAAACTATAACATAGTGTACAATAAATTTAAATAAGGTGTTTTAAAAAAAAAAAGTCATGCATAAAGAAAGCATCAGTGAGCACAAGACTTATTATGTCAGGGGAAAACATACATGAAGAAAACCTGAAACTTTTTTTTTAAAGCACAGTGGGTATGAGGTGAAATTCAAATGCCTTTTCCCATCACCTGTAAATGAATTCAATTTACAGTCGAGGCTATAAGCTCGATCTGACGTGGCACATTTCTAAAAGAAACTAACCATGCCTTGTATGATCATGCACTGCAAGGACTACAATTTCAACAAATTATTCACTATAGGCCGGGTCTGTTAAAGGAAATGGGGAACAAAATCAGCTTGATCATCATCGCTGCTACTTCTTCTTCTTAGGCAAAGAATGAGATTAATAACCTGTAACCATGCATCCTCGGCTGATGACACATACCATGAGGTTCCGAGACCTCTCCCATGAGGTAAATCATAATAATGGCAGACCCAAAAATCCATACCCGTATTGTCCCTCCTATACTGGCTTGGATTGCACCCGGATCACACACGCACGCACGCGCGCACACACACACCTCCGACCCGCTTGCCGCTGCCTATCTAGAACACGATCAATTGATTTCCTATAAAGGGTAGAAGAGAAAATGACGGGGTAGCGTGCATGTACATGACACCAACAACATCGACTGAGTCGTCTAACGGTCGACAGAGTGGTCTAATGGTCGGCAGGAGCTGTCTGGAATGTTCACACTATGTCCGCAGGCGCCTACAATGGGATTGTGAAAGGTGTCGTATTCCTTCTGTAACAGGAAGTTCTTCTATCCAGAACAGGCAGAGCACATGCCAGCCCACCTATTTTTATTTTTTAAGTGACATCATAAACGCATAATTATCTTAAAATTGAGGCGAAAATACTGCAGTGAGTCAAATGGTCGTTATTAATTAACGTGGAGAGGAGGGGGGAGCGGGGCAACTTCTATTAGACAAATCTTCAAAAATCTTTCAAGGTAGCAGAGGTACTGTTTTCCATTTCCTTTCTTATACAAAGGGTGAGGGGTGGAGGGTGTCATATTCGGAGTTCGCTCTTTCTCCTTCTCCGGACCCAGTATTTGGAATGGTCTGCCTCCGTCTCTCCGCACAGCGGATTCGGTACGTGCTTTCCGATCTGGACTTAAACAATCTCTTTAGGAAACACCTGCTGTAACTCGTCCATCCTGTTGTCCGTTCTCTCCCACACTCCTGTCTCTGCGTTCCTTCATGCTCTTGGCTAACTGGTGCATGTTCGTGTATGTTGGAGGGAGGGAGGAAGGGGGAAAGGTGTCTTTAAAAAAAATTCTGAAACGGAAAACTGTATCATCGAGTCTTTGATGCAAAATACTGCAATCAGTCAAATGGGCGTGAATATCGAATATGGAGCCTATAGCTGTCAAGTCTGCAAAAATATTCAAAGGTAAGTATTGTTTTGCATTTTGGCAAGGGTTTAGTCGCACAGGCTGAGACAGGCAGTACGATAAACACGTAGCACAAACGGACCTTTGATTCCCCACTTCAACGGTCTTCACAAAACTCCTGCTCTGCTGCTGCGCTACGCCGCTCGCTCTAACTCTTGTAAGGCGGCTGAAGATAACACAAAATACGCGCGTCCACGAATACACACGCGCGCGCGCAAACACACACACACACCATTTCGGGCACCCAGAGAGGGAGAAGAAAACACACACACACACGCGCGAGCGCAAGCATTTAGAACACACACACACACACACACACACATAAAAGCAGAGCTAACGAACATATGTATAAATACACACGCGCGCGCAAGCAGAGTGGAAGAAAAACACATACATATGCACACTACACCCAGCGACCCAGGTGCGAAAGCAGAGAATATATAGACAAACATAATTATATAGACTCGCGAACAAGCACAGAGCAAGAGCACACGCAAGCTGAAAAGAACTCCCTTTCTCCCTCTCTCTCACACATACGCGCACGCACGCACGCAAACAAGAACAAAAAAAGGAGCAAGAATGAAAAAAGAAAACGCAGCATTTTCGCTTTCCCTCCACCAGTGAACAGTCTGGTTTTCGCACTTTTTAAAAACAAATTATTTTTGGAAGAGTGGAGGGAGCTTGAAGAATCATGTAAAACGGTCTGAGCGGCGCCCGCGCGTGTCCTCACTCGTGAATTGTCTTGCGACGCCGCCAGGCACAACTAAACAGCACTCGAGGCAGTCATGTGTAATAATCACTGTCAAAGTGGCGAGAAAGTTACGTGCCGCAGACGGGCTTACAAAGGCGACTGGACTTTAGGGCGGCAGTGACCGCCCAGCCGCCAGCCAGCCTGTCCACAGCAGCAGAAAGAGTCAGAAGAGACCCTGTCTCACGACATCGCGGTCCTGGCACCCTCCCACACCGCGCACAGCCATGTCCTCCTCATTGCGGTGCAACGCGAAATGACCTTTGTCGGTACCCGAATGACGCTCGATGAATCTCCGGCCCTCCTTAATAGGACACACTCTAAATTTGGTGAGTTTTGTACATGAGAGCCATGTAAAACATTTGCCAAATATAGCCACATATGCCACAACAGGTGGCCGGTTTAGACGACCCGTCCACTGTTTGTATCGAGGAGGGGAGAACACGTTACAGACAAGAAATGACTCAGGCCGAGAACATCTCGGCAAGTGATTTATGTACACCAGGGACGGATCCTGTAATTCTTTCTTTAGGGACGCACATGTGAGTACCTGTCCCAGTGTCTCGCTTCCGTCTTGAAGTGTGTGCGTTAAGTGAGAGTTCACTGTCGTGAAGATCCGGTTTTCCGTGAAACCCAAACGCTTGCCAGCGAAGGTGACAAAAACAGGCTTCGCTTCTTCCGCGTTCGAAATGGGAAATGAATTTTTGATCCGTGAAGGCCGCAAACCCCCAGAGGGTCGCGTCTTCGGGGTGGAGAGGTAGGGAGAGGATGTTATCGGGCGTGATTTTTTTTTTTTTTTGGGGGGGGAGGTGGAGCGGACAGGACGAAAGGTTTAGTGGCCAACAGATGAGCATAAAGACCCTTACTCCCATCCAGAATTAGAAAAAATGCAGTGCTCGGTGGGGCACTGTACAGCGCTAAGTAAACGATACCACGGCGCTAGGTAAACTATACTAGAGGAGGGAAGCGGGAGAATTGGTGTTTTACGCCGAGCCAGTAACTAAGGCTATATTACGCAAAGCAGCCAGCTCTGTAAGCAGATACCACATGCATAGGTAGAACAGCATGCCCGAGACGAGAAGTGAACCCACGACAGCCAATTACCTTCACTGTATTGGTGACAGGCGCTAACTCATACTGCAGTGCTAAGTAAACCATACAACAGCGCTAAGTAAGCTATACTAGAGCTAAGTACAGCGTATTATAATTCGTAAGGGCCTTCTTAACTGAACAACTATGAAACATGTTTGTCCAAGCTTAACAAAGTTGTGATGTCACCGTCGTGTAAAAACCTGTTCGCAGTCGAAGTTCCAGTCCGACATAGTGCACAACACACGTTGCAATGGCTGGTTAGCAATAAACTCAAATGCACACACTATATGCTTATATTTCGATACAGTATACTTACATTATGCTTAACCCTGCCCACGGACTGCCCCGATGCCCGGGGATGACGTCAGCTCACTACAAGCCGCTCTTCAGTCGCCTGTCCCTGTTAGAGCCTGTACCTTCTCTTCCCCTTCCCCGCCCACCCACAACCTCCAACTTTCCCATCAACGACAAAGAAATGTCTTCGATAAAACCTTCGGCTCGGTACTGCACGCACGATGGCAGCAGCCACAATTTTCTCGCCCTACAATTACCGAGACTGCATGCCTTTTATGCACACACGCCTTCAGGAATGGCAATCCCTTCTATAAACGCTACATACCCAATGTTTCTACACGCACCCAAACCAGACGAAGACAGGTTGGCTAGCTGAGCTCCTGGCAGAGAGAAAGAGAAGGCACCGTCGAGCAATCGTCTCCAATACTCTTGCGATGACTGACGCCATGAAAACGTCATATCTCATTATCGGTATCGCGTTTGCCGTTCGCTTCCCACCACCACCACCCCCTCCCCTGACCACCCCAATTCCAAGCTGATGGCGTTGTGACACGGGAGTATCGCATGTCTGGCAGCCAGGTATCCACAATACAGCGCGTGTGTTTACATCCGTGCTGCTAGCCAAACTGATCAGCACTCTATGGGATATGGTCCTTGATCAGCCCCAAGACCCGCCGGCCCGCTCGTACCCTTTCATAACCGATCGTCCGTGTCGCGACTTTTCCACTGAGTTGAGCAACTTTTCGATAACTTCAGTCCCAATTCGTTATCTCGCCACCATCCGTCCAATACAAATATATCTTGGGCTAAAGGCAGGGGTGGCGGCATTGAGGGTGAATGATCCCTAAACAGGGGGTAACTGGAGAAGAAAATCTGTTGTGCCACGACGTGCGGCGAGAGGCGAGGATGGCGAGATAGCGAATTCCAACTGTATATACTATATAGATTATCTGTATCTCAAATTTGTATTAAGCCACCGTAGCTTTCCCACGAAAGCGAGGTTGTCCCATTAACGTCAGGGGTCCGATTCTCATCAGTCGAGTTTGATTTAAATACGTCTTAGTTTCATTTGAGCTTTTTTCTTTCGTTTTTTTTTCTCTGGATATTCTACGAATCTACGCTGTTGTGTATTAATGTTTATAGCTCATCATATCGTGAACAGTGCTTAAGGTTACTTCATAAATTGGCGTTTGGGTTAGGACATAGGTTTCAGGCTGATCACAACACATAAAGTCCAACTATACAGTACACACAGGGGTGGTCCAACTCTGTGGGAAAGAAGAATCCCTGTCCCCCGCGTGGTTCAAAGTTTCCATCAAGGCTGCTGAAACGTGATCAGAAAAGACAAGAAAGCAGGCACACGGACAGAACGGGTAGGGCATGACAGATGAGACAATGAAAGTAAGAAAAGATTGTGGAAACACTGGAGCTTACCAAGAAGCTAGGTGGTGCCTGGTGGCGGCTGTTAGGGATTTACACTGATTCAGGGAGAGAGGTAGAGGATGTGTGGATATGACAAAACCGGGATTGGGGAGGGAAGGAACAAAATGGGAGAGAACATATACACAAGAGAGAGACAGAGAGCTGGCGTAAAAGGTCGAGTTTACGAGTTGCAGCATCGCGTCGTTACAACTTTGGCGGCGGCGTCACTGGGGCGGTTCTCGCGCCGACTTACAAGCGATAAAGACGCCGTAACCCGGGGAACGGTGCTAGCCCGAGGATTAATTTTTCAGGGCGACATTCCAGCGGCGAGTAGACCTCGGCCAGCCGTGGGCACAGCGAACAGCAGTTTGGATTAGTCAAGCATGGCTGTTGTACGACCCAGGTATTGAAACTGGAGGGGAAAGGAGAGAAAAAAGCGCAAGACAGGAACAACGACAACGGCAAATGCGGTTATTGTGCTTATCGTTGCACACCACGAATGGCAATGACGGACTAGTGATAGCATCTGTCGGACAATGGGGAGTAGGGACAGTGGCCTGTTGTCTTTTTCTCTGGGAAGCCCCGCTGCTCCTTCTCTCAGAATATGCTCAAATTCCATTTCCCCCTCTCTCATGTGGTAATATTTCTGTTTCTCTGTCTTTTCATATTTATATATATTTATAATGTTGATATACTACCTCCTCCTTCTTGCTATCATATTGCTCATATTCCAGTTTCTCTCCCTCTTCTATCACTCACAGGCACGGTACGATGGCGTGCGTAGATGGCGTGCGTAGTAGTAAAGCGCTTGTCACCAAGACAATGAAACCCGTGGGTTGTGGGTTCAAATCTCATCTCCAGCACATCTGCTTTCTCTCTGGACGTGGTTTAGACAGCAATTCTCTTCTGCCCTCTCGCTTTCACTTGACCGCCAAGTGTCAGCGCTTTAAAATAGTTTTATTGTCCACCTCAAACGTTCCTAATGAGTGGTACCCTAGCTGGGTTTTAAAGGCCATAATGGTAAACAACACTAAATACTGAACATGCGTCCGTAAATGCTGGATAGCAAATTAATAGGCGCCATTGCATGCATTCTCCTCGAGTCACGTTCCCAATCGAACGCAATAATTTTACAGCACTGAAATGCCCCTCTCCAGCTCTCCTTCTACACACAAGCGCGCGCACAGAGAGAGAGAGAGGAGAAAGAAAGGCGCCAGACAAACAGACCGTTTGAGCACAGCGGATTGTTCCTGTTTCTTGTGGTAAGGCTCATTCCGTGCTACAGTATCGAGCCGCAGGAGGGCTTTCCATATGGGTCTTAACAAAGCACGCAAAAAAGACTCAATAAAACGGTGACTCGGGGAATAATAATAACTATTGCCAGTACTTAAAAAAGGGTCAAACCTTTCCCAACCATTCCCTCCCACATGCACGCACGCGCGCGCACACACATTCACACATCATTTTGTTCACTCCTGTGTATATTACTCCCTTTGTAAGTGAACTTAAAAATTTATGACCATCATCATCATCATCATCATCATTGTCGTCCTTCTCAGCCTCAACAAAGAGAGATGTCAATGCGTGTTTAACAAAAAACCTAAATAAAGAAACAAACAAAAAAGAAACCCCCCGTGGTGTTAAGGTATCGGCCACTCACCTCCACCCTCTCCTCCACGCATCGCCTATTTCTTATCCAAGTACAATCAACGCAAGCTTGCCGTTTAGTATCGGGTCGGTCGGCCACACCACCCAATATTTGAACATGTAATGGTTACGATCGCTATGCATGCGCCAAGAGTAGTGCGCTGGGGTATGTTTAAACTTCCTACACCATAACCGTCCTTCCGAGGCACGCCCAGCACCCAGACTACCACCACCACTACCACCACCACCCCAGCCCTTGCTGAGAACAATGGCTCCACACTCGATACACGAGCTGGCCTTTCTAATTAAGTTTCCAGCTTCCGTTTGTCCTTCTAGCCCAGGGGTCGGGAACCTTTTCCCCTCCAACGGCTATTTTGATATTTATAACATCAATCGCGGACCATACAAAACTGTCTACTTTAAAGTGTGTTAAAACTTCTGCAACCTGTGCAATCTCAGCCTGCCTGGCTCTGCTGTCCTTTGAGTCATCACAATCCGCCTTCTCATACTAAATTGAGTTCCTAGAGAAGACAGAGTATATAAGAACAAAACCTTCTTTTCCTAATGCACAATTCGATGTGTGTAGCTGTCCAGTGGAAGGACATTAAGAATAATAATCGTACACACATGCCTTCTCCTGATGGAGGGGTTCATGGCATTTACAGTCTTCACACATACTACACACCCATACTTGCTTGAACCTGCATAAACTCATAAACCCAACAGAAGAATAATAATCCAGATTTTCTTCACAGTACAATAGATTCAATGCGCTTTACAAATATATTCATAATACAAAACACTTAAAGCACACATTCAAACAGATACAAATAAATATAACACACATACTGCCACAGATCAAAACATATCAGCAAGCAACCGGCTAGAGACACATCAACAGACATAAAAGACGGACAAATCTGCTCATGAAGCATGCTACGGGTTCAGCATAGGGAAAGACTGGTAGACTGCGAGAAGGAAAAGATGAATTGGAGAAGAGATCTGTTCGGATCTCTAATTTGAGGTAGGGCGTGGAATCCGGCAGAAAATACGGAGCAGTCACAATGAGTGGGATAACCAGTCAAAGTTTTGATAGTGAAACTGCTCTACCGTGTCTTGGTCGTCCTACAATTCCTTTCGCCGTCTAAATCCGGCACCCATTCTGCTGGGGTGGCAGCACGGAAGGGAGGGGGGGGCAGCTTTCTAGCCACTAGTACGAACTGGTCTCAAACCAATCCAGTCTGTTACAGAGTCAAGTTCGGAAAATGTCTTGCCTACGTGCCCTGCTGACGCCTGAGTTAAAAAGACATGCACAGACTCGCACACTGAATAATATTGCTGGCTATAGAGCCAGCGAACTTTCTTGATTACCAGTAAAATGCTTTCTGTGGTCCCGACCGTGGAGATCGAGTAGTTCAAAGTTCATCAGGCGTTCGCAAAGCCGTGCTACCGTCTAAATTTAGTTCCTCTCACGTTTAGGTTGATGGGACGTGGGTGGAAGTATAGGTGAGGGAGGTATTTTAAAAAACGGAATGACCAGAAGACTGAAGGCAAGAAGGGTAACAGGTGCGGGTTCCCCCCTCTATCTCCAAATAATCGACAATGCAGCAAAGCTTCTGTAATTTACCAGATCTTCGTCAGTTGATCTCCAGAAGTTAGAGAAGATCCAGCAAACCCCAGTTTGCACCCAGCCACAAAACACTACGGGAACTGGCTACACCATGTTCTGTGATACCACGGTGGTAGTTAAGGGATGGCAGGAGCCACAAACGCCAGAAACACACAGGGTTCCTGCCAGAGAAATATAATATTATCTCTGTCCTTAAAACATACATATGACACAAGTTCTTCTGCCCTCCTAAAAACCTATCACAACTGTTACAGGCATTCCCTTTCTACTCAAGCAAATGGTGCTTTAGTTATGGGTTGTTTGTCTTTTTTGTACAGCTCAAGCCCAGTTATTGCAATAAACAACCCAAATCAACTTTTTGAATGCACTCAGTATATGTATTTCCTCTATCAACAGTACCAACAACCTCTCCTTCAATTACTACCGCCATTTCTAATTTACTACACTTGCAAGATCCACTACTAGGTGCTTAACACCATGCATCAACCTTTGCATAAATACTAAATGTGTAATATGGAGAATAATGTAGAATAAAGTAAAAATATAACTGAACATACTAAATAATCCACATAAAAATTTATTCTATCTAGAGAAGATTGAAAGGTTCTTTTAGGTGTATTCTTCCTCTACATCCAATCACAGGCCTGCATACATCAAACTTTTCCACAAAACCCAGATGAATGGGTACCAGCATACCAGCACAAAATGAATCACCTGCCGTTTTCATGATCAAAATTTAATTAGAACTACAGTGCTGTCATGCATAAAGAAATGGTTGTAAGGTGTAGTTAAGAGAAAGGTCTCTGCTACACAAGCTAACCTTCAGGGCAAGACATCAGCAAAATTATCAAGGAGTCTTGACTTTCAGTCTCAGTGACTAAGGCAAAGCCTTCAACAAGAATTAAATTCCTTTCAAATTGGTGAGCAGATGCAGTATGTGCATTTGAGAACTGCAAGAAAAGCATGTGCAAGTGACAGCACATGGGGAAACCAGAAGATAAATAGCAGTCAACTAAGCCCAGCAGGCTTGAGATTAGATAACAGAGCACTCAAATATCCCATGACTGCCTATACATTCAGCATGTTCAGACTTCTGTTTGATTCACTTTCATACTGGCTGGCATTGCGTTCCATTGTAAACCAGTCAATCTGCTGGCAAAACAGACTAGGCAAGTGTGTGAGCCCAGACGGTGAAAGCCTGAAAGGAAATGAAAGGGTTAGCATTGAAAGACCAGTAGGTTGGCCTGGGAGTGCTTATGCAATAAATACTGACATCCAAGTAAAAGAAACCAAAAGAAATTTATTCTCCCCCTTAGTTGCCATACACGTCTCCTTGGGGTGTGTGTGTGTCTTCATTGGAAACTAAGGAAGTAGACGAGTACAAGCTGAGGGTATCAGAGTGGTGGGGTTTGGAGTTGTTAAAAAAAGTTGTTAGCTGGAAAACTAAACATTTTCTTTACTAGGATTGTGTGGCAAAACTGCAATACTGATGTATTTAAGAAACCTTTTGGTTGGGATAAAGGACCTCAGAAGAACTGGGGGGGGTGTGAGGGAGGTGCATGCTTGCACATATGTACACACATATGTTCTTGTCTCATTCTGGATTAAGCTGCTAATGAATTCTAACAAATTATTATTTGTAACTGTTACAATATCATAACCCTTTTTGCAAATTACACAGTCTATCTAGGGGTTCCCATCACGTAGTACCAAGCAACAATGACTAAGAGAGCTCCAAATCACATCAAAAATTTGCCAAGAGGGTCTGGAAACAAACAATTTGGTGTCATATGTCTAAAAATATACAAGAACTTGGTCAGATATCACATTACATAACACATTTTGTAATACCCTGAACATGAAAGTTGAAATTGTAACTCCGGTCATCAAATTTAGTGACATTTATATGCATACATATTCAACACTAACAAAGCAGTTTCTTAACATGGACACTGCCCAGGCACATACCCTCAATGTTTATCTCTTCTTCACAGCACCCCTTCCTGCTGCCTTTTCATCTGGCCTGACTTTTTTAGGACTGGCCATCTTTACAGCTACAGAATGTTGTAGGGCATGTGCAAGTGATGTCAAGTATTTTGTGCATATGTGAATGGTCATTGGAAGTTGTTTCTCAACTGTTACATGAATAGTATATAAACACTAAGAGTTCAAAAGTACACAGGAGAGTTAAGTGATGTGATTACAACAAAGTGAAAAATGAGCTGTCAAACTCAACAAATTAGGGAAGGGACATCAATACAGCAAGAGCAAGAGTACAAGTTTTCCACTATTTCACTACAATAACATCACACAAGTCAATTATTGAATTCAATAACTTTGAGTCAAATGATGTACACTGACAGTTCATAATAAAATCACATTTGTAAGATTTTGTGGTTTGCGGCCCTATGCTCCACTGAGAGCGAACAGGAATAAGAAATAGAAGAAGATTTTGTGGGAGAAATTAACCCAAGCAACACCAGTTACCTCTCTCGCTACTAATATATATACACACACACACATATATATATATATAGAGAGAGAGAGAGAATGGGGAAAGACATTACAAGTCTTATTCCTTCACTGTATGTATATTTTCAAGGAACTTGTACTTAAAATAAAGCTCCATGTTTCATCACAGAAACATGATAAGCAATCTCAAGAATATACTGGACATTTTGTTGATTACTGATATCCCATATATAGAGGGAATCAAGTTGAAAGCAAATCAAAGAACAGTCCACGCTGTGTGTCAGATACACACCTTTTGAGACCAAATTTTTATTTTCAGGTTGCAAACATAACCATAATTTTAATGATTGAGTACGTAAGGTACCAGCTTAATAACAGGGAAACGAGGAAAAACCCATGACAAATACAATCTGAAAAACACACATTTCTGTTCCTCTCAATGCAATAATCCTGATTCTGCTGCTCCTCAAATGATTGATCTTCAGCCCTTGTTTATTCTCAAGCAAGGTTTTTTTATGCTAAGCTACCAATGGTCTGTCAGTGGCAAAAACCTTATTATTCAGTTTTTAAATTCTAAATGCTTCCAGTGAATAAAGAAAAAAGCTTAAATGTTGTTTGTACCTTTTCCAAGTCATCAAACTTTAGACCTTTAAGCTCTGTAGCATAAAATCTGTCGAGTTTTTTTTTTTAACTCTCACTGTAACTAGCTTTCTTGTTAGCATTTGCTCACCATAGCTGTATTTCACTTTTGTTTATGTTTAATCATTCTCTAAAGGATTCAGAATTCTGTAAGTGGTTGGCAAAGTTTTTAACTGACTCATCAAAAATCACCAGTTGCTAGAAACACTCTTTCATTCTCTAGATAGCAACAACAATCAAAACGGAATTCTAATGATGGAATCAAGTTGCCATAGCAAATCACCTTCTATGTCTTTTTCATTCTACTTTACCAATATTAACTGCACTTTAGAATCTATAAATCTGGTGCACCAACAAGAGAGCTATTTAGTATTCTACAAAATTTTTGCTATTATTTCATTAGTTGTCAGATTTCCTAATAAACCATTCTGCGACAATACACCCAGAACAGTTATAAAATTGCAAACTCATATATAAACTTTGTATGACATTAATTACTTGTGTAAGGAAACAAATCCTTTCTTAAAATGTGTAATCAATTTAAAGAATTTCTAATTGAGTTCAACTGATAGCGTTAACAGTATGTGTAAACAAATTTTATCTAAAGTGTCGTTAACTGCTATAATTATCTGCCTGCATACACACATAATCAAATGTTGCATAGAAGAAAACACTCGCAAAATGGCGAATGAGTCCAAGCTTGTCGAATGTTGATCGATATTTTGTACAGATATGTGACGGATATGATTCAGCTTTAGCGACCAGTTAAATTAACATCGTAAATATTGGGAATAATATTGACTGTAAACTGGGAGTATCGCTCTCTAAACAGTCACAAGCCGATCATACTTAAGCACACATCGACAAAAAAGGTATTTTAACAAGCCAGGAGACTTACCGTCAGAATATTTCCAATAAACTATACTGTATTAGAGAAACGTGGGCTGGTATTTCCTCTTCAATAGTTGACATGGTCGCGTCATCGATTTTAAAGCGCTCTGGAAAGAGGTACAGTGGCTCAAGGCGGACTCAGAAAGTTTCGTTTGGGTCTCCATAGGCGCTTCCGATGTTAGGTCTCACTGCGCATGACAGGTAGAATTCTCGCAGAGCGCGAGAACAAGTGCAGTAATCGGGGTGGGAAACCTTCGTGGATTATCTCCCTTGCCATAGCGGTAGCCCACGTTCTGTGGTTCTGTCCTGCTGATCAGCGTCAGATCATCGTGTGGTCTGTGTTTCTTCTCTGGCACTTCTTCATTTTTCCCCTACCTCTCTCCTATACCGCCATGACTGCGAGGTGCTGAAAGACTGCGTAGCGTGGAACTAGCACCAAATAACATCGATTACCTAAGCCAGTGCCAGTCAAATGTTATGCGTTAAGAAGTGGCGTACAAAAGAAGGTAGTATAGTTGGAGTAAAATAGGAAGCGACTACTCCAGTTGCTGCAAGGAAGGGGTGGCTAAAACGGCTATAACCCTTTTTATATTTAATTTATTCATTCATTCATTGAAATGTTCACCGTCAAGAAGATGCTTATCAAAACATTTATACATTTTAGCGTGTTAAACCATGAAATATCTGTTACGACGCATTATGTTTTTTACTTGGTTGACATGACTGTCGTCTGATAAGTGGATGAGTGACTGGTTGTTATCGAATAAGTGAATAAATAACCGCATGGCTTAATTGTTATCATTGGTTTTTGTTAGTGGGTGAGTAATCATAATATGTGTTTATTTACGAGCTTTGGCCACGTACAGTTTCCAAAATATGATAACTATAAGAAAATTTATTTGATGTCAATGTCTAATATTTGATTATTCGTTCAAACTTTTTTTATTTATATATTTCCAAAAATCAGCTATGACTTTCAACCCATTTGAAATTATACAACACTTTGCATATTTATTCAAAAATTTATAGGAAAACTTAGGTTTGTCAGTTTTTCAAATTCTTGAGATGTAGCTATATTTGAGGTGTGCGCTAGAAACTGGAAGTCTTCAAAACGCTTTAGACATGATAGATAGGAGGGCACGTGCACACGACAAACAGAGAAGATGTGTGTGAAAAAAAGGAACATGAATAAATTATACTTTGAGTCACAATTTGTTATTTTAGCTTGTGTGCGACTTTGAAAAATAATATACTTGTCCTCCAAATGTATGGGATATATATGTGTGTGCTGGCGGGGGAGGGGGTGCCGGTGTCTTCTAGCTTCTCTTTTACCCTTTCGCCTCTCTCTCTCTTGTGCGCGCACATGCAACACACTGAATGCTAATATCACTGTAATATTTCAGTATTGGTGTACTTACTAATGTTCGTCTATTTTTCACTTTCAACTTGACGCTTCAACCAAGAAGTGCAAAATCGTCAAACACTTCTACTCCTTACCAAACGAAGAATGTTTGATAT
Source organism: Marisa cornuarietis (assembly GCA_004794655.1). NCBI lineage: Eukaryota > Metazoa > Mollusca > Gastropoda > Architaenioglossa > Ampullariidae > Marisa > Marisa cornuarietis. The sequence goes on from SMMW01000616.1 coordinate 2,347,526, forward strand.
TCAGCAAGAACGGTTTGCTGGCACCATAATCAGGCACAGCCACCACCAGCACTATCGGCTTTATCGTCCCTACCACCGCACTCGCGTGCCAGAGTTGCATTTTGAGGACATAACAACATAAAATGCTAGTGAGATGCTTGAGTTCGCCTCCAGCTTGGAAAAAGTAAGTCACTTAAACACTCAAAGGATCTGCTTTGTTGAAAATACAGGACCAAAATAAATTGCATTCCTTTAACTGTAAGCTACGCCAGCACGAAATATACCTCTCATTCCATTATCCCCTCCCACCCAACCCTACCACCACCCAAAACATACACAAATACGCTTCCGAAACATTGTTATCTGATTTTCCTCAAAGCGCAGTGCTGAACAGAAAACAACGGTCATTATGGGTAATTGGGTTCACGTAACTGTGCAGCTAGTACAAAGTAGCTATCCTGGTTCTTTTTTCTGCGTTTGGACTAAAACGATCATTGGACATTTTGTAAATGTATTTCTTTCAATGCAATAGAACCGCTACTCATTGTCTCTCGGGAATCATTATAATTATCGTGTCTTATCAAATATCTTTGAGTTGTTTCAACATAGCATCAGAAGGGGCGGTGGGGGAGATGTGCAGGTAGGTAGCAAAGTACGTGCTCGCATGCCTATGCTTGTTAAAGGGAATCTCGGTCTATGATCATGCCTAAAACAGTCATAAGTCAATCGTCTGTTCGACTTTGAGGGGCTTTTTGTCTTATTCTTCTCTCCTTCCTTCCCCTGGCCGTCACTCCCACCCTCCCCACCGCAAGTGTGTATGTGGTAAGAATGATGGTCTCGCAAACTGTTTTGCGTGTAGACCATAGCTTTGCACTCTTCATGCTCAGCAAACACCGTCACCATCACCTTCCAGGCTAACCTTCCCAGCCGGTGACCCGAGTGACCTTAAGAAAACCACTGCTTCAGGTCTGCTAGGCGCCCGTCCTCCACCGTCTTGTGTGAGCCGGTCTATAGGAGAGAAGGATGTGCGCCAGAGCTGTGCAAGCAATGGATTGTTTTCCGCCGATGACATTTGACGACAAGAAAGCGTAACGATTGAAACCGCCCGCCACCGGCGCTATGCACCCTCAACATCAGGGAAACAGTCGGTGCCGACGCGTGCTGTCTAGAAGCAGAAAGGTAAGCCATTGCTGTCGAGGTGTGCGACCTGTGTGGTGGTCTTCGAGCGGGAAAGTGTGGCTTCCGCTGCCTTCGTGACTGGAGATTGGAGGGGACACTGCCGGGCTGTTGCGGGACTGCTGTTGGCTGCTTGTGTCTTTCCAACTGGAATAATGAGCAGGTTGGTTCGCCAGTCTGTGTGTGTGTGTGAGAGAGAGAAAGGGCCCGTGTGTCCATGTGACCGTACATATTTATATATTTTTTAAAATAAGATTTTTTTCCGTGAATGGTTTTAGATCCAAGATTTTTACTTTGGTTGGTATAAATGACCCACGCACTGTTGCCTTTCAGGACTGAAAGACGACGGGTGCTTTTATTTTATTTTACTAAAAAGTCGCCATTCTGAACAGGTTTCCCTATTTTCTCTCTTTGAAGTCTTGTCAACATGTCTCGACGTATTTTTGGAGATCGACTAAAAAGCGTTTTTCTCCGTGGTATCTCGGCAAGTGTGGATGTAAGGCAGCACTGAATGACAGAGATTTTTAAAAAGAGGAGGACGAGAAAGGTCTCCGTGCTGTTCAGGATATGACCTTTCACCTTTCCGCTCTGAGTTTTCCGTAGACCACTTCAGGACACCGACAGATCCCGAGGTATTCCAAATCCCGGGGCTTTCCCCATATTCTGGCTGGACATTCGCAGATGTCGGAGTGGCACTCATAGATTTTGGAGGGGAATTCTCAGAGTCCGGTGGGCACACAAATCTCGGCGGGGCATTTTCAGATTCCGAGCTATCCACATCCTGGCGGGGCGCGTGCTCTCGGTCTGTTTGAGAAGCTGTTGCTCGACAACTGGGAAGAAGTTTTGGCTTATCGGTTAATCTTCAACAGTTTTTCTTCTTTTCTCAAAAAAATTTGAGAGCTAATATGCGAGTATGTTATCAAACATCACGCGACCAACGAAAGTTCATCCAGATGACATGATCTTGTAAAAGAGAGGATGTCTAGATCGTTAGCACCGACACATTCCCCCCCCCCCCACACCTCCTACCTCAGTTCACAGAAAGTTCAGGAACGTCAGCGGTTGACGCGGATGCTGGACGATCCTTATTACCCCCCTAACCATTACAGTTCATTTCAGTGCAGTTGCTGTGTTTTCGTATCTACTGGCCTGCGTCAGATGCTGCATTCGCTGTCGGTCGATGGTCTGTTCAAAGCCACCAGCTGTGGTTCGTCTCCCAATCATTTCAGTGGGAGTCGTTGTTACAGACCTTTGAATGCAGATGTGTCCTCAATTTTACGAATTATCTCTTCAAAGTTAAATTTGACTTACATGCACTTTTTTCAAATAACTCTTCTGGTCGACCGAGACATCAAGGTGAGTGTTTTGGGCGACAGTGACGTTAAAAGATTACGACTGCAAAGTTATTTACAAATAAGTGTCCAGAACCGTTAAGGAGGCACCCATTCCTCATATTCCGTAAAAAAAACCACAATTCCGTTCAAGAACTAAACATTTTTTAATAGTAAAGTTTTGAACTGGGTTTTGGAAAGAGGTCGAGAGGTCATGCTCATGGATTGGGTAGAACCTCAAATGATTATCCATTAATGGGTGAATTGGTGGACTGATAATTTGAGATTGATTGATTGATCAATGAACTATCGGTTCAGTTAGATTTGTTGTGGGTTTGTCTGTTTAACTAAAGTTATTTCAATGGAAAAGTCAGCAAACACTGTCTCCCCACTCTTCTACAACTTTTCCACCCTTCCTCCCACCCACCCCGCCTCCACAGGCTTTTTGTTCAGCTAGCGCTCTTATCATCTATTTGTCGATCTTCTATGCTCCTCTTTCTTTATCAGTGTGTGTGTGTGTGTGTGTGCGCGCGCGCGCGCGCTTTTGTGTCTACATTATGTTTTTATTTATAGAAGCTCTTCATTGTTCCCAAGTGAAGCATGGTGAAAGGAAAGCTGTGGTGCTGCTGATGCCAGTCCTCCCGCAGATTCCAAGTTTTTTCTTTAAGTCTCTTACTTCTTCTCGATCCTCGTAGGATTGATTTTTTTTTTTTAAACACAGCTGCTCCTTGTGTAATGCGGCCCTAGCGTTTGGCGTGGTGTTTAGTATTTCGGAATGTTTATTGCTTGAAAAGCCATTAGCTTTATAGCTTTCTCTTGCCACATGGAAAGTATTCGTTAGGATAAAAGGAAAAAAAACACGCTCCATGTTAGCCTCTTGTTTGTGTGGGCCCCTGTTTGTTGTAGAGCACCGAAGGGATTTAGTTGTTGTTTAAGTTGCTGCTTTATTTGATGTCAGTCGCCTGCTTCCACTTCCATTATGGTCTGTTGAAATATTAAACAGCTCCGGCGATACAATTTTTATGGAAAATCTGCAGAATGAGATAAACTTAAAAAAGAAAACTTTTGACCGCTAGTAAATGCACATGCATATCTCGCGCCCACACACTCCTATCCACGCACGCACGCACGCACACACACACACACATACACACGGAGGCACCGTTACAGGCGAGACAGAGGAGCATACAGTATCGCTAGATTGTTTTATTGTCTTCAGTTAAACCATATCGACAAGGTGTGTGATTGCTGCTTTAAAACATGCCCACGCATGAATAGACCTTAATGAGTTACAGAACACTAAGCTACAAGACATGTTATAGCCTGCGAATGCCAGATGTATTCGGTTGCAACAACCGCAACTACAGAATACCGAACTTAAAGACGTGCTCTGCCCGAATGGCCCAAAAAAAACAAACAGCGATAAATGAGCCCCAGAGCATGCAGACTACGAGTTTTTCCTCAACGTTATAATAATTTCCTGCCCATGTTATTCAAACGTTTGGGCAGATGCCACAGCGTTGGGTTAGGAAGAATAGTTGGAATTTGAGGAAGCGTGGGTTCATGGATCTCATTGGATCTTTTGTGAATGTTAGCTGACAGTCGCTGACCAGCAAACATCTCATACCTCAGTATAGCAGGAGTCTTTGTAGGCACATCAAAATTATAGTTTGGGCTTTTCCTTTCCATCAAACCATAGGGGAAAAAGCTTTAGACGACGACGACGATGATGATGTTTTTTTTTCCCCAATAAGTCAGTTAAAGCCGTTCTAAGATCCATGTAGTCTCCAGATTAAGAACGAGATCGTCTTGAAGTCTTTTACTAATTTTCAGAATCTGAGCGAAAAATCATTTTAGAGATACATTCATTTAACTCATCGAGACTTCAGCACCTATTAAGGTCAAGCCGCCCACCCGTGTCCGTCACAGATAATAAATATTACTGCAAAACTATATAGACAAAAATGGATAAAATCGAGTCATTCGGCTAGCTAAACTACATTCGAAAAGAGTTACATCCCTTCACATAAGGAACAGGAAAATGTTAGTTTGAAGATTAGCATTTTTCTGCATGTACCTTTCTTTTCAAAAACGATGACGACACAAGTACACATGCAAAGTCGGCTAGCAATTATTCATAGTTTTTCGAGCCTATTTCTGACACTAAAGTTGGTCTTCGTAACCACAAGTTATGTTTATTCACTTATAAATGCAACCATTAAAATCCACTGAATATCGGACTAAACATCGCAGTGATAATCGATTGTGCATAAGCCTTTATCAAGTTCTGTTTGAAAATACGATTTTATATACTTAATTTCCTGAGGATTTACAAGAAAGTGCAATTTCACAATGGTATAAGCTAGGAACAGTTTTTATCTTGATCAATCTTCCTCACGTGCTTAAATAATTATTAAGGATTTTTCGAAAAGGAACCGTCAAGTTCGTGCGTCTCTGGGTACCAGAATCAAAGGTCAAGCGGAGACTCAATGGGTTAAAATGTCCAGTTTTCACGTTGGTCTTCTTGTCCCTTCAATTTACGACATGGTGTTAAGATAAATTTACGTCTTCAAATATTGAACAGAAGTAAAAGACAGACAGACGGGTGTATGAACGGACTACAGCACGTTTTTTTCTGCAATAATCTTCTGTACGGCCCAGAGAGACAAAATTTGTTTGGTAGGAGGTACTTAAGAGACTGTCTTTGGGGAAACATTTGCGGTCAAGACGAAGAGCCAGAAGAGTTCATTTGACAGTGGTGGTGGGATGGCGGTGGTGGTGATGATGATAAAATGGAAGGTGGAGGAGAAGAAGAAAAATAAAAGCACTTTAGGATCTGCAGCACAGTTTTTTTTTGTCTGCTCCTACCGTAAAACTTTTCCACCCTGGCTCTCAACCTCCCTCCCCTACTCAAACAAAAAAAAAAGTCCTGTTAAGTTCACATGAATTCCAACAAAAACCTTCTTTCGCTCGTTGTTTTCTTTGCCCTGCACCGAAACTGTTCGTCCTGTCAGTTGTGAGTGCGTGTGTCGGGTGGGTAGGTGTGTGCACGTGCGCCTATTATTTTTGTTTTGATCCTGCGCAAATTACTTTTCTTTTTTACCTCTTTTTCGTTTTAATACTTTTCATCGCCTGGCGCACATCGTGAGAACAGTATGTGTGTTAAAGAAGAGAGTTTTGGAAGAGGTGGGATGTTTCGAGGAAAACATTTAACGGAAGACGATCCGTTTTCTGCAGTTATTCCTGTTTGACCAGCTCGGCCTGTCTGCGTGCTTTAAACGTCCATTAAAAAAAAATCCTCTACAGGAGCTGACTTATCACATGATGCTAACACTGATCCCGTGTCAGCGACGAGGAGTCCATTCTTACTTTGAAGGTCTCTTTACTGAGTGGTCACGCATGCCAGTCACTCTCGGCTGACCACAGTGTTCCTTTCCTGATCGTCTGGGGGAGCCAGAGCTTTAGGTCGAAAAACCAGACACTGGAACATCAAAGGGGTGGGTAGCAGCACTCTTGGGACTGTGTGCCCAGATGCGACGTTTGTCTTAACCTAACGAAGAGGAGAGGAAAGTGGAGAAAAAAAATAGAAGAAACAGACAAACGTGTTTTATTTTAAAGCCGTATGAATTTTGGTGGGAAAGTTCTCATTAAGTATCTTTTATCCAATTATGACTAATTAATAATACGATGGACTGTCTAACAGCTGTTGGTCGCTTCGTGAGTTTGCCATGAGTATGCCGTAAAACATAGTACAGTGACTGCAAAGAGCTGCGAGTAATCACACTCACACGAATGCTTACACTTCCACGCACAAATACGAGTGTTCTTAATGGGTAGACCCCACTTAACAGTCAGCTGAATCTCGCTCCATCACATTTCCTTGCCTTTCTTTTTTTGTTTAGTTTTTAGTTTGTTTTTTTCTTTATTTTTTGGTGTTTTTTGTTTGTTTCTTTGTTTGTTTCTTTATTTGTTTCTTTGTTTCGTTCTTTCTTATTTTTCCGTCCCTACATCCTTCCTTTTTTCTTTCAGAAGATGCAGAACGGTAGCATCCCGTACACCGGAGGAATTTTCTTTCTATAACTTACGAAACCATGAAAATACAGTGAGACATACATGAGACCGATGACCAGAAGGACGAATTGAGGGAACGATTTCATTGCGATCCTCATAGAGCACTTATGAATTTTGCATAAGACAGAAGATTAAGTGAGCTTAATTGTATGCGCTTAATGCAGAGACTGGTCTGTTTATGGAAACTGGGGCTCGTCCTTCTTATAATCGTTGTGGGTCCCATCCTCGCGCTCTTTCATTCGTCGTCTTGCAGCCCCCCTCCCACCCATCCCCTGGCCACATTGCTATAGTCCCAAGTCTCCCAACTGATAAAATTGTACACAGCCATCATCACTACCAACAACAACAAACCAGCCAGCGCTTCTTTAGGAATAATTACGGCGGGAGACACTGGTAGTACTGGGCTACGCTAATGGTTGCAGCGCGGTCTCTGTATTTTCCGTATTACTATTCTGAACACCAACCGCGTGATCGATTTTAGTCAATCAGCCAGTTAGCCTAGTATGTATGTATGTATGTATGTATGTATGTATGTATGTATGTATGTATGTATGTATGTATGTATTTGGAACAAACAGGTCACCTGACATTCAAATCACCATCTATGTCGTCCAGATGAGCCAGACTTAAATACCTTGGCAGCATCTAAAGTATATTTATTAGGTAAAGAAATAAATGCACGAATCTTCAAGATATGTCAGCTCCTCGACGGTCAGAGCATCAAAGTACTGTAGCAACATAACATCGAAGTGTCAAAAATAATTCTAGTTCACAAAGGTGTAAGTGTTGTCCTGTCATCTCTGCTAAACGACTGCGAAACATGGACATTTTACTGATGCCACATCTAGCCCCTTGAGGCATTTCGTATTCGCTGTCTCCACAAAATCACGAACTATTACGAACACAAGACAAAGTGTCAACCTTGAAGTCCTCGAGAAAGCTCAAGAGTCAAGCATTGAGAAAATACTAAGGGAATCCCAGTTATCCTGGGCTGCTCATGTCCGCCGTATTGTCGATACCAAAAATTCCCCCCCCCCCCACCGTCCATGAATGTCTGTATACTGTATACTGGATAAGAATGGCGTTTAACTTTGAGCAGTAATGTGGCCAAAGTGACGTATTTATCAGCGATTTTGTTCGTTCATCAAGCGCTCAGGTTTAGCCATTAACGTCGAGTGTCTATAATCACCGCCACATGTACTCGATGTTAACGGTGTTCGATAAAAAGGTAACCCAAGTCGAACATAAAATTAAGCGCAAAGTCGGCAACGAATTAACAGAGCATAGCAGACCTTAATAAAATCTGCGGCCCTATGCTCCAATGGGAGCGTACAGGAATAAGAAGAAGCAGACCTTAATTATTTTAAGGAAACTTTTAAGTTGATTTCCCACTACCGACTTCAATGAAGGCCCCAGCCAATGCGAGAGCTTCAGACATACGCTAGTGATAGCTTGGCCGGACAATAAATTTATTATTGTGACGTAGCCAGGATAGAGGTCGTGACTCTTTTCCAAAACACAGCGAGAACTACTACGATGTTCAAAAGCTTGTATTTCATGTATAAAAAAGATTTTTCGTTCATATGTCGGGAATAATAATAATAACATAAAATTTGGTTTGTAGTTATATAGCGCCGTATCACGGCCTATAGACAAGCTGAAGGCCCTGCCCTATAGACAAGCCCAAGGGGCTTCACAAATGATAGAAGGGGGTATGACGTCACAGTAAGGTGACGACAAAACAAAATGACGTAGGTGTGTAGCAGACTGTGTACTCCATGTCAAAGGTCAGCGTCTGCACAGAACACGAACACAATCCGCAATCGAATATCAAACATATCATACAAGCCGGAATACACTCCATAGCAGATGCAGTCCCAAATAGCGCATCCAACAGACAGCACCAGTCGCACTGGAACGACGAATGAGCCCTGCACACGCAAAAGTTCACTGATCAACAAAGGTCAAGCGGACATGAAACCCACAGAACTGCGCCGCTGGTAAAGTGTCTTATATTGAATTAAACCTATTCAAAATTTTGAAGTATGGTCGGCCTTTAACGAATCGAATTGAGATGATTTAGAATAACTTAGACCCTGGGAAACTTTTAAAGGGAGTTCTTAAGAGGTGAGCTGGCGAGGGAGTGAATAAACATGTCCCGTATACAGGCGGTTTCAGTGTAGTGGTTAGAACACTCGCTTTTCACCCCTGCAGTGAGAGGCCGTGGGTTCAAATCTCGTCTTGACACAGTCTCTATATGTGACAGATGTTCGCAGGGCCGGCCGTCAGCGGTTTTCTCCGGGTACTCGGTTACCTCCTTCTCCTCCCTTTGCCCTTCTCGTGCGAAATCGCCTTTAATTGACTTTCCTGCCAACCAGCCAACTCGCGACGTCATCAAGCAAGGGTATGTCGGGAATTGGAAATATGTCGTTCTGACATATCGAATATGGCTGCTTCTCTAAAGATGGCAGCATCCGAATACTGAAATAATTAGAAATAAACGTGATGAATTTAAGACATGAACTGAAAGACGAAGGAGATAATGATTGCGTATAATCAGCCTCAAGACGGTTACTATCGTCAGGTACCGATAATCACAGACTGTGACATCCTCATTTCATCAGTGGTAAGTCAAATATCTCTATGGGTGATTTTGAACTTTTGTTTTTGTTATTGTGTATCTTATTGAATATGTAAATATAATTTATAGTAACTGAATGTTAAAAATACGCTTCCTTGTGTGGAGGAGAGCGCAATGAGTTGTGTTTATATGACAACATAGGAAACAGAATCCTACGATTACTGCTTTGAGCTATTTTTAGACAGGCCTACACGTGTACAAGCTCGTACAAAAAACATTTAGCTTGTACAAAAATTCCAATACCATACGTTGACTAAATCTCTCTATATTATCTCTTGTGGTCATCGCCCCTATGGGAATTCGTTATCTCTACTACTAATATTCAGTTCCATGTTTTCCTTTTTCAATTTCACGCACGGCCACAGTGTAAAAACTTGCGTTTCCTCTCTCTGAACTTTCTGCTGACAGCACTGGAATAATAAACTGGCGGAAGACATGTGCTTTGGACACAGCATCTCTCTACTTTGCGTCATGTCAGTGAACTCTTGTCACGACTAGGTCATTTCTTGTGCAGACTACAAAATCACAAGGCACAATTCCATTCAAAAATATCTGAGTAGAGTTCGGATCAATGCCACCTATAGGCAGGATTTTCTCTACACATCTACTTTGCACCATTTAAACAACTAGCATAGCTGCTAGACTGTTTATAGTATTCTCTGGCTGTTTGTCCATATTACTAGTCTCCAAGGACTCAAAAGTCGGAACGCCTGTATAAAGCATTCCGGTGGCGCAACGGTTAGCGCTTGTCACCAATACAGTGAAGGTTGGCTGTCCTGGGTTCAGTTCCCGTCTCGGGCACGCTGTTCTTTCTCTGCATGTGGCATCTGTTTACAGGGCTGACTGCCTTGCCGTGATATAGCCTTAGCTGCTGCCTCGACGTAAAACACCAATCTCCCACCCCCTTCGGAACGCCTGTAGCTGTTCTTGTTACTCTATGACGTCTAGCAGGTGATATCGCGCTATGAAGGGGGGTGGGGAGGGAACCGGTGAAAACCTCCGACGGGCGGCCCTGAAAACAGGTGTCACATGCAATGTCCCGGGACGAGATCTGAACCCTGGGCCACTCTTTGCGGTGGGGATGAATGAGTGTTTTAACCACTGCACTAAAAAGGGGTCTCTTATAGGGAATTCCTCTCACCTGAAGCCCCTCTGTACACATACCTTTGCACATTTTCACTTGACGCGGCGCATACTTGCCGAGCCGGTACGATCATTGGCTTCTATTTTTTTAAAAGCAAAGGATTCATCATCCGTGTGGCGTAGCATACTTTTCTCTAGCCTCACTGTGAGGTACCTGACTAAGGATTTGGGGAAGGTAAGGCAGCGACAGAGGTGGGTTTTGTAAATCTCGCCCATGACCAAAAGATTACAAGACTACTTTTACGAAACTACTTTCTTTCGAAGAACAAAATATATAAGAAAGAGCATTAAAATATTCTCTTTTTGTAAAAGAAGCAAAATGATGTTTTTTCTTTGCAGTACGAAAGTAAAAAGATAAGGAAAGTGAGTAGGGGAGGGGGAGGGTAAGATACATTTTTCTTCTGAGGTAGCATGGATTAGATTACACTTACATTTCGCGCCATAAACCCAGATCCATAGGATCTTGTTATATCTTCCGTTTTCTATTTTCATTTCGAACATAAAATTGATTTGTACCTAGGTATAAGCGTGAATCGCAACGGCGGCTTAGGAGAGCGAAGGGGGGGGGGAGGAAAAGAGAGACAGAGAGAAAGACTCCGCGGTTACTCCTTTCTTGAAGAGCTGCTTGGTAGAACCCTATATTTGTGCAGATCAACGATTTTCTGTATGGAAGCACGGTGCATCCACAAAAGCCGTGACGCTCTACAAAACAGGCGATCAAATGGCAGAACGGTAAACCCCAAATTAAAAAAAAATATGTAAAAAAAATGATGTTCACAAGACGTCTCGGGCTCGCGGGCGGACGCCACGTCTTGGGCGGGTGTTTGTGCAGCTGGGGCTAAGTGATCGATATGCCGCCCCGACATTTCACTTCCATCTCTTCCCTACTGTCGCCACCACTCCCTCTCCTAACCCCACTCGAAGAGTGTCCTCTCTTGTAGTCTGGGGAAGCAAGAAGACGAGAGGAAGGCGCTGTGGTTCGCGAACGCGCATCTCCGCCGCTAAGGGGGCGCTTCCGACGCGCCTCGGCCTCCGACAGCGTCATCACCGACGTCACGCATCGTCCGCCAGAGGTGGCGGCTAGGTGCAACCAGTATCATCGTCATCGTCCTCTCTGCCACTTCCTTGCCTGACGCATCGCACACGAAAGTGGTGGCGGTGGCAGTGGTGGTGGTGACGAAGGGATTGGAGAAGGAGTGGTGAGAAACACAGACAGGGCGTGGCTTGCCACCGCCACCGCTGCTGCTGCTCATGGTAGTGGTGGGGATGGTGATGGTCGTGCTGCTGCTGAAGGTTCAAGTGGTACTGGCGGCGGTAGTGGCGGTAGTAGTATGTAAGCCTGTTTACGAGGAGAAAAGGAAGAACGTGTATCATGCTGTGTCAACAAAGGTAGCGCGGGATGATGTGCCGACTGCCCCAGAAGGCGATCGACAGACGAGAACGACAACGACGCTCTATCTTTCTTTCCCTCCCTCTTCCATCCCCCACCCACCCTCATTCTGCTCGTTAAAGCTTTTGCCTTTATTCCAACGTCGCGCGGTTGCCATGGAAACGCTGCGCCCCGAGAGTGCACGGAAAGGCCCAAGATGACAAGAGAAGGCAGCGCAGACAGAACTGTCAATACTGCTGCGTGGGGGAGGTTGGGGGGGGATGTGCGATCGTACCTGTACCTACCCCTTTCCTAACCTACCTAACTTTTCTACCTGCCTATGCTCGAACGCGGTGCGTTCGCACGCGCATCCCACGGGCGAAGCAGGGAGAGGGAGGAACTGTGGAAGTCCCAAAGTGACGACGTTGGAGGGCAGGCCGTGTCAACCTCCGAAACAGGTTTTTTACTTTCACCTGTCCTCTTCGGTCTTTCTCCGCCTGGGGTAAGGGTAAACGTCACCTCAAGAGGTCGTGATTAAACAATCAAAACACTCGCGTTTCCGATCTAAAAAAGCTTGCCTCAATCTCACCTGGGCTTTTCAATAGGCCTCTTCATTTTTCATTTATCTCTTTCGTTCTGAGATTTTCTCTCCCTCCCCCCCACCCGCCACACAGTAACGTACCTCTTCTTATACCTCCTGTACCTCCTCTTTTACGCCAAGCATACCTTATCCTGTACCTCCTGTTACTCTTTATGACAGCCATGCCTCGCTATGTATTATCCTGTCTGTAACTCTTTACGGAAAGACTCCTCCGCTTTGTTCTCTGCCTGATATGCTTATGATTACCGGTCTATCGATCTCTCCAGGTCTGTTCTTAACTGGCATAGTTGGTTTTCATGAACACATTTCGAAACGTTCCAGGATAAATTTTGTTCAAAGCTCAGCGATAATATCCTTTAATGTCCCTTTTCTCAGATCCATCATTTTCATGTCAAAAGCAAAAAAACAGTTCACCCACACACATATTCTCATAACGGTGTTTATTATTTATGTCGCAAAATGAGCGATGGATGGGGGTAGCGAGCAGGCTGCTGGCAGGTCCACAACTTTCATCTCCTACTTCACTTGAAACGTTGTTCTCCCGTTGATGACAACGAGCTAGCAGACGGTCACGTTAGGGGGCATCGAGGGTACTAGGTTCGATATGCTGACGCCACAGAGGAATACAGATCAAAAGTTGACAAGAAAAATCATAGCTGAAAAAAAAATAGCAGCATATTCAAGAAGCATGTTTACCCTACCCGAGCTGGGTATATCAGCTAACCGGAACATAGCGGCTCAAATCCCATATTCATGAACTTGGGGCAGGCCTACCTAAATCGTTTTATCAGCCGGTATTTTCTTCCACTTAGGGTAAATATGGCGGAGATCGGGATTTATTCATACCGTAAATACCAATTTCATTGAGTTTACAATCTGACAATCGCAGACGCCACGAACAGAACTTAGCAAGAGACATTATGCCCTCCGGTTTCCTCCGCTGGCCATTTGTTTCCGAATTAAAATTCATATTTTTGTCATCTAGTATTTGCTCGCGGAGTATTATTTAGTCAGTATCAATAAATTCGATTTTCCGTAGCTTTTTGATTGTTTTTCGATTAAAAAAATGTTTCTGACCCCCTAAACGTTACCGTTTATCGGGAATTTCCGTTATGCCAACTGGTTTGGTAACTTCTGCTACTCACTAACTCGTGACTCGGGAGTTAATTTGGTTGGGGATAAATTAACCAGCCCATCATCTAGCCACGGTCATCCAATGGGTACGTTGCCGATGTCCATGAATGCATGGCAAAGCCGGCTACCCCGATAAGAACAATTTTAAATGCCAAGCTATCATACACAGATGACATTGTGTTCTTTGAGTTCTTCTTAGTTTCTGTCTGTTTGAAGACGCGATGTTTGACGCTGGCAAAAAAAATAAAGAAAAAGAAAAAAAGAATAGGAGCAGGTTGTGATTTTTTCCCGCAAAATCAGAAAAACACTTAGGCAGCAAGAAATTGGTTGTAGGGTGGGGGGGGGACTTTTTTTTTCTCTGACTGGCCAGCACCCTCACCTTGTCGCTCGCACTGATCTTAAACGTGTAAATAGTGCGAACGTTGAAGTAGAGCAGTCATCTTACCACTTGTAATGTCAAATAAACCAGGACAATAATTATGTGAACGACTGACCCTTCCTGTTCAGTTTTGAAATAAAAAAAGTAAAACAGCTCAAGGAAAACAAGGCAACGGTGACAGTGTATGAAAACCCAAAACACACACACACACACACAACACTCAAAGTATTGAGACTTTAGATCCAATATGGTGGCTAATCGGTTCTCAACGGTGCCAGCCAGGGTCTATTTATTAGTTTCACCAGAGTGGTGGATGTTCACCTTCCACGCAGCGACAAGACTTAATGCGTCCCCAGTGAGTCACCTCCAGACGCTCATTTGGGGGGGAATCCCGCGAGTGATGTCATCAAGAGTCTTCTGCTCCTTCAGAATCTTCGCGAAGAACTGCCTGTGTCTCTTTCAACGACTCTTTTTCTTCAAGCCCATCCCCCACTCCAACTCATCTGACCTCAATTTATTCGGGTTTTCTTTCCCAACCGACAGATAATCTCTTGGGATTGAGGATATATTAAGTAATTAGAAATCCTTTCTAAAGAAAAAAAAAAAGAAATTTCGTAGAGTTTCTTTTCGTTCAGTTTTTCTTCTTTGATCTTCTCTCAGCTCATTGTTTTGCATTCAAGATCATTGTGCAACACCTTTGTTTTGCCAAAGTCTTTGAACTGCCGCTTGGCTAAAGAAATATATCTTTCGAGACTTGATGTGTTGTCGAGACGGTCACAAGTGACGTACGAAAAAAGTACCGATTTATCCCCCCCACCCAACACCTACTCAGTGCCTGTTTTGTGTCGCCAGAGTAGTTAGTGTAAGACGAGAGTGACGTGCCATTGGTTGTCATCCATTCGCGCCGATCCTTCCCCGGAACATGGGTGGGATGACGCTTGTCATGAAGAACTGGAAATGTTCGATTCGATGTCCTTTGACTGGATCGAAAGTTTGTCGAGTATTGCGCTAGAAGAAAAGCATGTGTGTGTGTGTGTGTGTGTGTGTGTGCGTGCGTGCGTGCGTGCGTGCGTGTGTGTGTGTGTGTGGTCAGTATCCAACATTCGGAAGCGCGAAACCACACTTTCTAGCATTGTAACTTATTTCTGATTTTAATATTGCAAATTAATTTGTTATGTGGTATGTCGAACTTTTTGACTTGCAGACGGTTAAAGTTTTTTTGTAGATGGTCGTTATTCTGATATTGTTACTACAAACACTAGATCTCCGCAGGGCCTTTGTCTATCACCACTGTTGTATATCATTTACACAGACAGCTGCAAAAGTACTGAAGAGAATAGCTATATTGTGAAACTCATATGATACCACACTGCTAACCTTGTTGCAGGGGCATAAGCAAGATGACGGCAATGCATTACCAAATTTTGTACATTGCTTGGATAAAAACTAGATTTAAATGTTGATAATACAAAAGAGATGACCACAGACTTTAGAAAACTTAAAGATGGGGTCGTTGTTTCCAGTGTAATATACGATAAATCTGTTGAGATCTTTGACACCTTCAGGTACCTCGGCACTGTTTCTAACTGCCAACTTAAATGGGATGCAAACATATTGTTAAACGTGGCCAGCAAAGATTATACCTTTTTCGCAAGCTGAGCGGGATATTTTAATTCAGCAAAGTAATTTAGAGCTGTTTTTATCGGTCATTTACTGAAAGTTTTTTTTAATCTTTTTCCTTTGCGTGCTGCTTCTTCAGTCTGTCTGTCCATGATAAGAACAGTTTGAAAAAAGTCGTCAATATGTGTTCTAAGGTAACTGATGTCAGGCAAAGGGATTTAGCTTCCCTTTGTGATCAGCAACTTGTCAGAAAGGCGTCCTGCATTTTGTCCATATCAGAACATGTACTGGCAGGAGAATTTGTTTTATTGAGCTTAGGTAAACGGCATGCTATGCCTGTATGCAGAAGTACAGGCACTTGAAATCATTTAAATTGTTCCCTCAGCAGCCCCGCTGCTCAACCAAAGATGAATTGCCAGCTGTGTGTGTGTGTGTGTGTGTGTGTGTGTGTGTGTGTGTGTGTGTGTGTGTGTGTGTGTGTGTGTGTGTGTGTGTGTGATGGCGTAGGTGTGTCTCAAGAATGGTCTAGATGTAAGACTGCATTTTTCAAAAGTTTACCACGATGCACAACCTTATCCTTATCTTGTCCTCATCTTGATCTTGTAACTAGCACTTGTTTTGTTTAATGTTTTATTTTTATATCTGAGCATACTTCCTGAGTACAACATCCCACTGGGATTAATAAAGCTGGTCATTGTCACTGTCATTGTCATTGTGCGGGCGTGCGTGCGCTCGCCGTCATCACACGACTTGCTGGTGACTGGTTGTTATCTGGATGACTATGCTGATGCTAGCCGACTCACTCGTGCAACAAAGATGTTTAAAGAGACGGAAAAACAAGTAACAAATATTGTACTTAGGCGCGCGCGCACACACACGCACAGATACAAACACACAAAGAGGCACACAGATTTATAAACACACGAATACACACATAGGCATACAAACACAAACACAGAAAGATATATAGATACACAAACACACAAGCATACACAGAGAGAGAGAGATGCAAACACTCACATGTATCTAGTTAAACTCGGACTTCTGACATCATAAAATGGCCGGGTACGCTGCGAGAGCTTCAGCCATACTCGTTGCCCAATCAGTGAGCGGACATTTGTGACGTCACTGGGGAAAAAAAGGTTTCGACCTCCTTCCAAAACTCAGGTGAGAATCACAATGTTCAAAAACGTGTATATCGTGAACGTGTATATCGTGAATTGTTAGATCGGATTTTGGGTAATTAGTACCTTCTGCTCTACACTTGGCACACTAACCGCTAGGATGCAAAGCCACCTCAAACTAAGATACTATTGCCTCAAATCTTATTGGAAAGTCTACTTCCGTTTTGAAGAGACAGACCTGCAAACATTGACAGGCACTACAAAGAGGTGAAAAGCACCAGTTTCACTAACAAACAAATGTTCTTGGATATAGCTTAGGTTGTTAAGAAGCCAGTCCAGTGGTGGTGTTCTTGGCGACATCACTATTTTGACCTCTCTCGCTCTTTCTGTATGAGGAACGTCTGCTTGTATCTTCAGAAAGGAGTAAGTGTTCGGGACTATTTAGATTTGGGGAACTAGCCTCTTGTACTAAGCTTAGTCCCGTAATCATTAAAAATCTTTAAATCGGCTACCTCGTGTTCGACTAGATAAGGAAATAGAGTCTTGCACCAAATTAGCCCGTAATCGTTAACGATCTTTAAATCCGGCTTCACAGTGTTCAGCTAGATACTAATGATTCTGGCGATGGTAATAATCATACAATAATATAATAACGACGACAACAATAATAGTCTTTCAGTGTTCTAGAACAGGAGATATACAGCATTAACAATTATGATTGTCAGGAACCAGTTTGTGAGTTTGACACTCAGCGTTCAGACGCTGTTAACATGGGCGCCTGCGGCAAATCGTGCCAGCCTGATGGTATCGGGTGGTCTCTGTCGAATTAGCCTGAACCACGGCATATACATGCGACAGCACCAGCGCCCCCTGCTGCCCGCTCAATACGGCTTGTGTGGCATGTTTGCCAGTGCGTTTACCGGTGGGCACCAGCGAAAGAGGGCGGGGGGAGTAGCGTGTGTACACGAGTTAGTACCGAAGTGTATACCTAGGTGACAGACACTGTTCTGGAAACGATCATGCCCACGCGCGTGCGTATCTGTGTGTGTGTGTGTGTGTGTGTGTGAGAGAGAGAGAGAGGAGTAAGTATATGATGTAAGTGTAAGTGTGTGTGTGTGTATGTGAGGAGAGAGAGAGACAGCGAGCAAGAGAATGCGTTCATGTGTGTGTGTGTGTGTGTGAGAGAGAGAGAGAGAGAGAGAGAATGAGAGACAAAGGAGTAAGTACATGATCCGTGAGAGAGAGAGAGCAAAAGAATGCGTTCATGTGTGTGTGTGAGAGAGAGAGAGACAAAGGAGTAAGTACATGATGCGCGTGTGTGAGAGAGAGCGAAAGCAAAAGAATGCATTCATGTGTGTGTGTGTGTGTGTGTGTGTGTGTGTGTGTGTGTGTGTGTGTGTGTGTGTGTGTGCTTGTGTGTGAGCGAAGGTGTAGGCCATTGCGTTTGTGCGTGCGTGTAAGTATGCTGCGTGAAGCTAAGAGAGAGAGAGAGAGATAAAGTGAGTGATTTGCAGAACCATCACGTGATACCATGAGGATGGTCAGGAAGCATCAAGCGGGTACATGACTTGTCGGAAAGCACGCTAAGTGCACTTAGGGCAAAGGGGTCCAACCGCTACCAAGCGGTCAAGTTGTGTTTAGTTCTCTCTGATAATATATTGTAATAAGTACGATAACCCCCCCCCCACTCTCCAACCATCTTCGATCTGTTTTCGCGTGATGTATACACATTTTTAGGGGAGCAAGGGCATCATTTTTTAACTGCATTCTTCTTCTTCGTTGTCGTTGTTTTCGTTATTTTTCATGTTTTTACTGTTATTGTTTTTGCTGTTTTTACTGTTAATTTGTATTGTTTTTTTCTTTTTTTGTTGTTGTTTGCTGTTATTTTTCTTGTTCTTATTCTTTGTTTTGTTGCTCTAATTCTTGTTTGTTCTTTCTTTTTATTTATTTCCTTCTCCTCTTCTTCATTTTAAATCAGTCACTTATTCGTTCGGTTGGTCGGTCAATCATTTATTCAACATTAATTACACTTAGTTAAAATTTCGCTCATTGAACGGTATGAGTTGTTTTTCCTTTGAAAAAAAGGCTACCTTCCTTGTGCTACGTAAGTGAACGTAGCTATCACAATTATTGAACACATTTGTTCGGAGAGGACACCAAAGAAACTAGCTAGGTGCAAATATGTTTTAAATCAATGTAAGATATTCTCCTACATCTGAGTGAATGTCCCCACCCCACCTCCCCATGCTGAAATGGGTTTCAGGGAAAGTAACGAAGAAAAGGAAGAAGAATGCTGCCCTTGACACCCTGAACCATCTACACTTGCACCTTAGACTACTAGACTATTTTTTTAGCCATATGTTACTGAAAAACGGTATGCTATCCGGAGCTACCAGCTGTGAAACTTGATGACAGGGCTAGCATGTGCTGTAAGGTCTAGTTAGTACTGACACATACCTCTAACGAACTCTTTTGCTGGTGGAAAATGGGGATAGTTTCCTAGGCAGCGACAACAAATGAGGTCTGCTATATTAAACCTCAGTGTTTCACATGCACAGGATGAGAAGTTTTTACAATGGCGCAAATACCTGAAGAAGGACGGAATGTCCACTCATTTTAAACACAAACTCCATCTTTGGCTTAGCTTTCATCACCTTCAGAAAAGAGATAAAATAACGATCTCCTTGACAGTCATCTGCAATTTGCTCCTGTAAACTAGCCAAACGTACATCTCCTTTTGTTCATGACCGTCATTGAAGTCTTACGACACGCACGAACAAACTTCTTTCTGCCACGAGCGATCATTTTAATTTCACCAAATTCCGCGTCTTGGTGCTGATGGTCTTTGGTGATAGTGAAGCTCGTTGGTGGTAGTCAAGGTCTTTGATCGTAATAAAGGTCTCGTGCCAGACTTTAGAGGCAGTGTACAAAATACAGTGTGTGGCCAAGTATTGATGTGCAGTAGCGAGACAGAGAGGGTCTAGGGCAAGACACGTTCAAGACCCTCCGGAGTGAACTTATGTGTTAGAGGAATGGGGTATAGGTCATTGCGATGCAAAGTCTCGAAATATGGCCATATAATCTGCTTTTATTTGTGTTAAAACCCGTGAAAGCTGATGTTGGAAAATGTGGTTATACGCTCTGATCTTGAAATTAATTTTTTTTAAAATGAACAACACATAAGGTGGGGCTGCTACAACAAGTGATTTCTCGACTTTTTCTGTATCTCGGAAATTACTTGACAGAAGTGCTTAAAATGTGACACAAAAGTATATATTGTGGGCTGTAATCATTTTTCAATATATCAGTTCTTTTTAGAGTAAATTATTTGTAATTAATAAATATTTAAATAAAATGTATTAACATTTGGAATGCGAAAAAAAGCTTAGCAGAAATTTAAAGATGCGTATAAATACAGCTTATTGGTGTACAATGGTACTGTGCAATAAAGCTAAAATTTAATATTTTCTGAATGCTGTAGTTTTTTTTTTCATGGACGTTTTGAATGACAAGTGGCAAGTGACAAAGACAAGGAAATGATGCGTAAGTGACAAACCCAGCAAATTATTAGACATAGATTCTTACTATGCAGCTAACTGCACTTAGGGATGGATTTTACACACACACACACACACACACACACACACACACACACACACACACACACACACACACACACACACACACACACATCTGGCTGGACAGAATGCATTAGATGTGACCTTATTTCTTCTTCCAATGCCGTCATTACAGAAAAAGGAACATGCTGAGAAAAAAAAAGAGTTTAAAATGTAAAAGTCATTTTACAGATTTTTCTTCCACTTGAATTGTTGGAAAAATAATCGAAACATTATCATTTATACTTATAGATCTGACAGTTATACCCCTTCCCCGACCTCTTTTCCTAATCCTTCCACATTTAAGCTCCTCCTCTTCTTCTTCTTCTTCTCCATCACGATTACAATTGATGATGATCACTAGCTTTCATTCTGCTTGCCATTGTTGGTTTTATAACGTCAAACAAACTTCTGTGCAGAAACATTATCTGTAAGGTAGAAACTGTTATAGCTAGACAGACTAAAGTAAATTGTAAAAAACTATACCAGCCAGGTTCAAAATATTGAGTCCAAGCACTACCACCAACTCTTTACGTGAAAACCAGGCATGCTTTACTTTACGGCCGTTACCTTGAACGGTCTTCAGAGGGCGGTGGACACGGGAATGAAGGTGTTAACGTGGGCAGTGAGTGCCGTGGATTCCTACATTCATAACTGAAATATCTCAAGTTCCAGTTCTCATTGTAATTATTGAGGAGCTGCTTATTAAGGATAAATATTAAGGTTATACTTGTCTGTCAACCACTCCCTCTCCCCGTGTTGTCATAACCAGTCCAACCTCCAAACTTCAAACTGGGCCAGTCACGAAGCTGTCGGCCAGATTCCGATTTTGACCAGACACGAAATTGTGCCGCTCGTCGAAATGCACGGGTACAAGCTGAGCATGACAGCCTGACCACACACGAAGAGCGAGTGTTATCTAGAATCGGGCAAACAGGGGCAGCATCCTTTGTCATGCATGCTGCCGCCATAATGTCCGCGACTTTCTTTGCGATGTCCGTTTATGTTTGAGGTTTGTCGGCTTGCACACCTGCGAGAGGGCTACTTGTTGCCTAAGTCTCTAAGGGACGAGGGCCTTTAGGGAGACACTGTAAAGCTTCAGTTGTCGATTTCTTAGGGCACAGTTAGGAAGCAGATCGGTTACCTCAGGGGTGGCTCTCTAATCCGTAAGCGTTGCCGGGGGCCCTGCAATCGAAACAGGCGCAGGCTTCGTAGGTCGGTTGATAAACTAGATGTCCACTTGTTGTGTACTGTCCACACACCTATGACTAGAGACGGCTATAGCTAGAACTACAGGTAAGGAGCAAGAGACACAGCTGACCCGTAAGGATGGTTGACCTTGGTAAGTGTATAGCCCCTGATGTCATAAGAACATAACTTCCGGATTTTAAATAAAACCTTGCCACACCCCTAAAAACCAAAACAAAACAACAACAACAACCACCATGAAGTGGGTATACAGAAAGACTGCAAAAAGAAATGGCACATTAATTAATTTTACGGTGAACACGTTCGTACTGCCCACGATCAACGGACATAGCCACAAAGAAAGTAACTTACAGAGAAACGCGCGTGCACCCGAATAGACACGCATGCACACACACGTGCAGAAGCATAGAAATGGAAAGATAAGGAGTCAGGAGGGACGGGGTAGAGACAGAGAGCGTTGCACGTGCATTTCTCTAAGCTGCTACGTGCTAGTTGTATGTGTGCACCTAATTTTGCGATGCGCGTTGGGCAGTGTGTCAGCTTTAGCATAGCATGTTGACGTAATCGACCGCCACCTAGCGTAGAACGCGCGCGGGTATATGTTTTCCGGAGAGATTGCGTGTACACTCATGATGACCACGCCGGTTGGCTCTCCGGCTCATCTGACATCAGACGCACTGACAAAGCAAAACTCCAGATTAGAGATTCTCTGCCTTTACGAGCTGCATACATCTGTTCTTGTCTGTCTCTCGACCTGTCTGCCTGTCTGACTACCGGCCATCTCATCCTCTTTCTGGTGGTGCACGTTAAAGCCCTTGTCACCAAGACACAGGGGATCACACATTGAGGGTTCAGATCTCACCTTCGGCACGCGCCATTCACATTATTTCTCACTGGACGTGGTGGCACCTACATACAGGGCTGGACAAGGAAAACATAGCTGTACGTGTGTGTGTGTGTGTGTGTGTGTGTGTGTGTGTGCGTGGGTGCATGTGTGTGTGTGTGTGTGTTAGTTATATACCGGTGATTATTTTCTGCTCAAGGTCTGTCCATTGCTCTGTAGATATTGTTCCTAGGTACTTGCTGTGCCTGCTTGGCTGTAACGGCTGTAACCTATAGTTCTTAAAACTTATTCCTACACCGTCGTTGCCATCGCTCCATCGTGACTTTCTGAGCAACACAACTGCTGTAAATTCTCACCTCTATACTGAAAAAGCAAACCGAGATTTAGAAGCAGTAGAAACACCGTCTAGTTCAATCCTCTGTTTGAACAATTTTAGTCTTAACTGTTAAAGTAAAAACAACAACAACAAACAAACAAATAATAGATCCCCCTGCCATTGTGGTCATAAGTGGTCAAATGTCAAGCGAACAGAAAAGCCACTCCGCCTTTCACCTGCCCCGATAAACCAGGTACTTACCCGACACACTGATCCAAGACGATCGAGTGCGTAAAACACCAGGTTAAGGCGCTGCTTTCATGTAAAGGTCAGACCTAACGGGATGTTAGCTTCGCGATTACTGTCAGATGACCTAGCGACCCACATCATTAACTCTAATATTGTCAGATGACCTAACGATCTGCTTCGTTAACTATCGCAGAGATGATCTTATGACAGACATGATCAACTATCTCGCTGTCAGATGACCCAAAGGACCTACATTATTAGCTGTATTACTGTCATGACGTCAAACACCTGCATTATTAGCTCCATTACGGTCAGATGATGCAAACATCCTGCATTATTGACAATCTGACTGTCAGATGACCGACAATCTGAATTGTTATAACTATCTTACCGTCAGATGACCTAATTACCTGCATCATGCACCTACCCGCTGCACCATGCACTCAAGCGGTTTCAACAAGATGGGCAAACTTTAATAACAAAGAGTGTCTAACTCTTATTCAGCTTTGGTTTGGGGTTGGGCAAGGGGACTGAAAAGGTGATCCAGTCGCTAAAGCTTAAACAGTAGTAAATCGAACTAGGAGCTCCATTCAAACCTCATGCGGTGTCGGACTGCGAAGACGGTTGCGCGTGGAGCGCACCTACGTGTTAGAGGAGTGGTGCTGGCCGCGCCCAGTCCATGTGACCATGTCACTCGGTGAACACTGCCGAGGGTCTTATCAGCGATGAGGCCAGAGAACACGTATGTGTTGTGCAGAATCACAAAGTGTGTTTGTACGGGTTTTTCTTAAATAAACCCACTTAGGGCCATTGTGACGCGTCTTGTTTGGCTTAGGTCAGTGGGTCGGTTGGGGGAACCTGAATGGTTATTTGTCTTACAGATATTCGTACTACTCTCTTTCTCTCTATCCACTCATCTTGATCCTCCTATTTCAGGTCCTGGGTTCAGCTCTCATCTCGGGCACTCTGTTATTTCTCTGCATGTGGGATTTGTTTACAAGACTGGGTGCCTTGTCGTAAAATAGCCTAAATTGCTGGCTCGGCGGAAAACACCAGCTCCTCCCCCATCTCACTGTCTTTATCTCGCTTTGTGTGTGTGTGTGTGAGAGAGAGAGAGAGAGAGGGGGGGAAACTAAGGAATAGGGAGGTGAGGGAGACAGACATAAGAAAAGTGGGTGTGAGTGTCCTATAACTGCACGTGCACTCGTTGCAACACCAAACGGAGAGGCAAAGTCAGGGAGCCATGACAAAGACATCACAGGCCTGGAGTTGTATCTGGCTGCTGTCTCTTAGATGCTCGAACATCTGACTAAGAACACACACACACATACACACACACACAAAAGAGGGTGCGAGACAGACGGATCAAGCACTGATGAGTCGACCATTTTCTTCCTTCAGGATTCCCCCCCCCCCGCCTCTACATCCGCATCGATCTGCCCTGGCATGCACCCCGCGAAGGCAAAAGGAAGAAAACGCGCGCCTCCATCCATTCATGAATGACTGTGAATGAATCGACAGCGTGCCTCACGCTCTCTTGCCGACTGCCACCGGCAATCCGCGCCTCGCCTCGCGGGATAACAAACCGGCTTCCTCGACAACTTGAAGAATCGAACGCCAATCCGTGCCTGAGATCGTGGGGAAAGGTTGGGGGGGGGGGGCGTTTGGAGACAAGCCGAAGACAGGGGATGCGAGATCAGCTTCCTACTAGGAACGAAGCGCGATCGATCTAGGATTCGAGGATCTGCGTCGTTTCTGGTCCATGTGCTGTCGTCATAGAGACGCGTGGAGCGGGTGAGGGGCGAGGGGGGGAGGCTGTGCGTGTGTCTGATGTCACGCCGGAATCACCTCCCAGGCTCGCAGGTGCTCGGCTAATCTGCCCCACCTACGCGCCCCACACGTCGTTCCCAGAATGCAGCTGAACAATATGGCGCGCAAGTTTGTCACCAGGTAAGTGAGGGTCGATGATGCGACGATTTGCTAAGTTTTTCAGACCCCGCGTTTTGCAGCCGCCGACTAATTTGATTGTCGTCCGACTTGATAGCTTACTTGCGATGCAAAATTTTAAACATGTTTGCATCTGGGACGCCGGAGGGAAATAACGAGCTACGTGGACTCGCGTCATGTTTTCCTGATATGCTACCCTCGTTAAAGCCAGTTTAGGTTGTTCTAGGTTAATGCAGCATTTAACACACCACGCGGCCCCCAAGCCTGTCGACATAGTGGGTTATTGTGTGTACTTCCTCCTGTGGACGTGATGTGTATCGCCAGCCATCGCCTTGGTCGCACGGCGCGTGCTTCGGCGTGCAGACGAAGACTGGTTGTCATGCAGGGACATATGTCAAACAAGCGTGACCGTATAGAGAGCCGATAAAATCCCGTCGTTAGAATGGAGGCAGTTTTGAATCGCCCACTCGCAGCCAAAGCTATTGGGGTCGATCACGAAGTGGCATTATTTTCCCTCTGTTTGCTCAAAAGTGTATCACGGAGCATTTCAGCATTGCGACACCAGGATACATTTGAATCAAACTGCTGTGACGATTTTGTATCACACGTCAACACTGTGTGTATATTTAGACATTGTTTTTTTTTAAATTTTTATACAAATACACAGATGTGTGTACACACACATATATATATATATTGACACATGTTTTAGTGGTGTACACATGCCTATGCAGGTGGTTTGTTTATGTTTGAAAACAGACCATAGCTAAAGTTTTTTTTGTGTCCCATGTCATACAAAATGTAGAAAAGGACACTGCAAAGTTTCCTGTTATTCCACTTAAAGATAGTACGATAATGAGAGTGGTATGCAAACTAGTGCGTCACAGCCACTTTGAAATAATAATGTGCATGTTTCTCTCTCGCTGTGTGTGTGTGTGAGAGAGAGAGCATCACTACAGAGACTTTTATCACATCAAGAAATTCACAAAAGTTGTTGCCGAGTTTCCTGTAAAAGGTTACATTGATGATCATGACAATGGTACCAAACTATTGCCTAGGTTGAACTATATTGCAGTGCAGGTGCCACACAGATATAAATTCACCCATTCAAAAGCATTTATGTTCATCACAGGACTGCAATATCAGTATGTATTTATGTATATGTTAGAGCATATTTGTAATCTGTATTTAGTAAGAATATTAAATAAACTGTTTAGAACTATCTTAGTCTATTGAAAAGAAGCTGTTGTGCAGTTAAGAAAGCTATTCAGGTTTCTTTGAAACAATATCAGTAACCTATAACTTGTTAAGATATAACAAGGAACAGCCTGTATTCAGTGGTATCATTTTCCTTGAAAATTTGTGGGAACAAGGAAAGGTATGAAAGTGCTGTGTTAATTTTAATGTATCAAAAACCTAAGACTTGTGATTTAAAACACACATTTCAGTATGTTGGTTCTGCATTATTGTATATACTATGTATTATAGTTTTGCTCACATATTTTCTTGCCATTTAACTTTATTATTAAAACTCCATCTGTGAATCAAAAAAATGAGGGAATTGGTCTAACCTTAATTAGTGCTATACATTTATAAAAGTAAACTGGAGGATGATAAATCATGATGCAGAATAAAAAATATTTTTTTTTAATATAAAAAGCTGGCAGAGAAAAGTGGATGTTTGGCATGAAATTGAGAAAATGCTTATTGTGGCATCCAAAATGTGCACACATTACTGCATATGATGGTTATCAAACCATTGTCATTTAGGAAAGAGGGAGACAGAAAGAGTGTTTCAACAAATGCACTGTGATGCATTTAATTTGCATCTGCTGTCGTAACGGCTGTCCACTCATCTGGTGAGATTCATATAGTGCATAGTCTTCCGGGTTGGAGAGGCAGGCAAGGAAACAGCAGCAGCTCATTGTTTGCAAGGAGATAACAAATGAAGAATACTTTCTCTTGTTTGTGCCTGGCTTTTGTTTTAAGACCATGTGATTGCAAGTGACATAAACATCTGAACTGGACAATAGGTTGTGAGAAAGGTAGAGTTTTACTGGTCAGCTGGTTGGTGTTGCAAATGCTGATTTGGATTATGTGCTGCTTTTGTCAAGAGTTCATCCACAGAGAATGTACATAAAGAACCGTGGTATGTTTGATTTGCTAGCTGTTTGTGCTATACAGAGCATGGCATGGCTTTCCTGTATTGCTGCTGCAAAGTACTATAAATGTTTTGTTTGTTTGTTTGTTTGTTGCAAGAGATTTTATGCCTTAAAACCTTGTCCATTTTTAACACATTCCTTTATGCTGTTGGTGTAAATGAATGAATGAATATGTGGTCGGTACATTCTTAAAACCATTAAGAATTCTTAAAGCCAATAAGATCAAACTGTGATTATCAGTTTCTTCCTTCTGACAGAAAAAGTTGCATTTTTTGATAGTAAAATCACTTTTTGGGGGTAATAACCACAAGGAAGCTTATTTGATATTAGTGTCTTAATATCTCAGATGTGTGACGACTGCTTCCTAACAGTGCTAGGACATCCTACATGCCCTAGTGATGATCCTTTGACAAGAAGTGTAAGCTAGCATAGCTGGGGTTAGGTACCGTAGCACCTCCGTAGGTGTTAGCTGAATAGCGAATGTGATGCAGTCAGCTAAACTGCTAAGATATGAACATATCTATATAGCTGACTGCTATGTGTCAACCATACAGGGGACAGATACATAATATGTTACTAGGTGCTTGATGGGTGGCTGATTTATAGCAGTCAGTCAAAGCCTGGCAGTCAGCTGAAATGCTTATGTTTTGCTCCCAGTCAGACCTCTTCACATTAGCCATAAGCCTAGCAACTTGTTGCACATGAACCTGGTCATTTGAGTGAACTAATCTATTTCTGTTGCTGACCAGCCGCCATGATGAGGACTGGCTGATAAGGAGGCAGCTTGCATGTCACTGTTTCACTGCTCACCATACCTGAAGTTACAGAAGTCTTGATAAAGCTCTGTTCCAGTGCTCTTCATGCCTTATGTCACTGTTCTTTGGAACCGGCCTGATTATCTCCACCACAGCTGTTTGCCACTGAGCTGTAAGGTAGTGGTTTTAACATTTTCTTACATGAAGGATATTTTCTCTGGACCCTTGTGTGAGCTGAACAAAGAGGAGGTGATAAACTGGCAAAAATGTAATGTGATGTAATTTGTTGTCTTTACTTCATGAAAGTTAAAGAAAAACCATCAGAGGAACTCACCTTTTTCAATCTTTACTCATTCTTTATACTCTCAGGCTAAAATCTGCATAGCATATGTATATGAACGAGCGCGCGCACACACAAACACACACACACACATTCTTGCTCTCACAAAGCAGTTTATGTGTGCACGGTGGAACATGCATATCCCTCAGAAAGTGAAAACTATCAATGCATGATCGTTTCAGTGTTGGTTGGACTAACTCTTTGGTGAACAATGAGAATCAGCTTCGCAGTCTTACCAGTAGAGCTTGATTGAGAGCAAGAACCGCAAGCCGCTCGGCAAGAAAGTCACAGCAGACCTCTTGCTCCCCCGGTCATCAATGACCTTTCGGCACAGACGCATCATATCCGTCCGCTCGCTTCCTCCGGGTGCCCCGCCGTGTCTGTCAGTCATCCCTGCCGTCGTGCTGTTCGGCTAACCCCCACTCCACCCAGCCTCCTTCCTCCTCCCCAGCAGTCACTCATCTTTCATCTCCAGCCTTGAGCGTTGCACTGTTTTCAGGGCGGAAGCAGACGACAAAGAGAAACATGGTAGTCTCAGTCCCTCACTGCTCTCCGTGTCGCCACTTAGCTGCCCGCTTCTGTTACTCATTCACTGGACAAGTTCCATGTCGAATCTTCATTTATTTTTCCAGTTGCCGTGAAGAATTCAGTGCTGGGGGTGGGTGGAGGGGAAGTTTATAGGCAGTTGTTGCGCCTAATAATATCCTAGGCAGGCTGGTGACATACCCGGTTGTCACCAAGTTGCAATTGTAGAGCATCAGCTCTGCACGCTGGCCAGCAGCAAGCACTGCAGCGACCCCCAAACTCAGTCGCCGTAGTTGTAGAGGGTGAATAGATGGGAACGATGGTCATGTTGATGATGAACTCTTTGTCCAGACGGCAGCATTATGCTCCACCTTCAGGAGTGTGAGGGAGTAGGACAGTCATGGCTGCTGTTTCTCTCTCTCACAGAGACATGCACACGTTCACATTAACGTTATTACTACAACAGGCTTTGTAAATCAGTTTCATAAACTAGTAAAGTATGGACATTTGTTATTAATGAGGACATCAATTTCGTAACGAGTAGTCATGCATTAACATACCGGCTGTTTCAGCGATGATCCAGCCCATTAATGGACTCAGGTAACTTACATTTGTCACGTGACATCCATTGCTGAGCCCTGACTGAAGAAAAAAATATTATGATTAAAAACCACAGTGATGACTTAAAATTCGTCGTAATAAAGGACCATATTTTAAGGGTAAAAACGTCTAAGAGAAAATAGTTTTTTTAGTTTGGAAATGCAGTCTTCAAGAGAAGACATCACGGGCGCGCGCGTGTGTGTGCATATATGTGTGTAAGTAAAGTTGTAGTTATTTTCCGGACATGCGCAGCCAGAAATTCTACTATCAGAATCCTTTAGGCAGGTGAGATGTGCACTGTTATGCACATTAGTAACATTTTAAAGTGGTCAGTCAATGAGTGAGAGATATAGATTTCTGACCCTTTGGCTTTGGATTGTTGTGCACCAAGTCTCTTTAGTAAAAAATTAGGGGAGAGAGTTCGGGGGGGCAGCTATTAATCGGTGTTTTTTCCTTTACCGAACACTCCCCATATTCGACCCATTTACGTACGTACAGGAAAGACAAAAACCAATGTCAGCTACTGCTTCCGTGAAACTCGTCCTCTTGGTAAATGACTTGGTAGGTCGAGGGTTAAAACTATATCCGTGTTGTCAACTACCCACCCCGAAGAGAAAATTGCTGCTAAAGTGTCGGATTTCGCTTTTAGTCCAGACAAGATTGCAGTAATCGAGAAGAACACGATCCAACCGTGTCGGCGACATCGTAAAGGAAGACTGATACAGGTGTGTCGGTCACTATGTAGCGACCACATCACAAAGCTAAACGCTATAGCTGAGCGACTAACGTGACCACGGCCCAGCTAGCCGCGTGTGATAAACTTCGTCTAAGGCACTGAGACCTGGTAGCTATAAGACCAAACTCGCCATGTTATAACAGTTTAATATTTTAGATGAGTGCTTCGCGCCAGCTTAGTGCTGATTTCACGCTAAATAGGAAATCTGTAACGAAAGACGGGATGAGTAAGCGGAAAAATCTCTGATCGGGGGCCTTGGGTTTCATCCAGAGAAAAGTGAGTGTAGTTCCGAAATAAGATCAGTCTCACTACAGAAGGGACAAGCGAGCATTTTACAGCTGTACAGTCGCACCAGCCTTGAAGGGGACTGGTTAATCAACGGCTTCTGACTGTGAGAAGAATAACGGTGTCGACGAATTAGCAGATTTCTCGTCCAGCAAGATTTAAAGGTAAAAACGATCGCTAACAATTTTTTTTAATGTATTGACTTGTTTATTTTTGGCATCAGCTGCAGCCAAATGGCAAATCCCTGACTTTGCGATCCAGCTTTAGCTGCCAATCACCTTTCCGATGGAGTGCAGTTTTGCTGGCCGCCAGGAGCTGGGTACACATTACGCCCCTAGGCGATGTTAGCTGGACGGCTAAAACACGTAGACGTCTGCTAAAAGGTGTATGAAAAATTGCAGTTCAGCGATGACTGCTAGCGCTTAGCCATCCAGCTAAAGGTTTGCAGCATGCTGTGCATCCG
This sequence comes from Marisa cornuarietis, assembly GCA_004794655.1. Classification (NCBI taxonomy): domain Eukaryota; kingdom Metazoa; phylum Mollusca; class Gastropoda; order Architaenioglossa; family Ampullariidae; genus Marisa; species Marisa cornuarietis. Next base: position 2,378,142 of record SMMW01000616.1, read on the forward strand.
GCATAATAGCTGACCACGGGTGAAACGACATTCAGCTAGAGCGCACCTGATCAGAAGCCTCTAAGTGTTGCACTCGATGACGTAAGCGTGATTAAAGCATTAAAGGTCTAGTGGAGTGCAATTCTTTTCTTAATAGAAAATAGAGGTTTCTCAGAGTAAGATACTATTACCCCAAATCTGGATAAATGCCTTCCTTTACCCCAACTGTTTTGGAGATAGTTGCGTGCAAACATCCCCATGTTTAGGAAGGTCACGAATACACATCAGGATTGTATATCAAAAGGTTAACTTTGTAAAGGTTTGCGTTGTCGATGGAGGAACTGGGGTCATGTTTGGCGTAACTGTGTAAAACGTGACGTCACCAGCTGGAACTCTTTATGTGCATGGTGAATTTGTAGTTTGTACTTTTAAAAGGGGAAGAGGAGTTATTCATCTAAATTTTTAAAACAGCTCCTGATTCAGAGCTTTATCCAGTCATTAGAGGGGAAAATGCACCCATTAGACCTTTAAGCCTGTGCCGAGTAATTGTGGGATCCAACTGGCAGATTTTGCTCCCGTTTGTTTATTTACCTCGCGACGGAGAGAGCTTCGTTAAGCCGAAAGTAATGCTTTCCTTCAAGTCGTGACGTACTTTATTGACAGGATATTTTTTTTTATCCTTTTCCTATCCTGACTTCTTCCCAGACAGTAGTTGCGTGGTCTATTTTCTTCTATAATAGCTTCTTTCATCTCCCTTACCCCACGGGGAGAAGCATCAGATTATAATTATTCTTACTTTTTGACTGTTCGTGATCCTAAACACCACAACCAAATTAATGCCGCGTCTGAGAGGACGAGGAGAATCCTTCTCCTTTATGGAAGAAAGTGCGGCGAATGACGTGGCAGCACTCCCCCCCCCTCTTGTCATTTGCTAGCAAAGCTCAGGTCTACATGAAAAGGGGAAGAAAGCAGGATGCGGCTTATATTATTAACAAGAAAGCGAAGAAGTGAACGACAAGGACTAACAACATCTGGGCTAATTTGGTTAAACAATCATCGGTGTAAGAGGTCTTTAAATAGAGGTGTTGATTGTAATTCTGGAAGGCGACCTGCTCGGTCATCTGTCGGCAGTCGTGATCAAGGTGGGAAGAGGTGGAAGACACAGCGCTTCATCTCCAGCTTGTTGTGGTGACTGAAGTTTGTTTACCGTTGTTTGAAAACAAGTTTCTCAGCAGCGATAGACCACATCTGTTACAACGTTATTTCTCTTTGCTATTTCTTTTTTCCTTTCTCTCTCTCTATTTTTAGGGGAAAGAGGTTGGGTAGACAGGGTGGAAATGGGTCGAGAGTGCGGATGCTTAAATTATAAATGGTAAAGGTAGTCACGTGGTCTTACGGTCGTCGGGGAAGGAGGTAGTTACAGGCGGCACTTATCTCGGGATCCAGCTTTTCATGGGTTTTTGCCGTCGGGCGTTCTCCAAGACCTTCGTTATGGAGGGCCAAACGTGCACGAGGAGCAGGTACCCACATAATATTGCTCGGTGACGTGAGTATTCACGTCATACAGGTCGGTGACGTTGACAGGTTAGTGACATCAGCCCGACTTTAAACAAGAAGACATACTCTTGTGGTTGCTGCTGTGCTGTCTGTATCGTGACAGCAGTGGTCAGGACGGTCGCAGCCCGAGACAAAAATGACCCAGTTAACGCGCGAGAGTGTTCCAGTTGGCAATGGAGCCGGAAGTTCGATGCGGCGAGACGGGAGGGGGGAGAAAGAAGAACGTTTGGTAAATTAGCCACTTACGTTGGTGACAGGATTGGGGATTGTGGCAGGAAGAGGGAAGGTTGGAGTGGACGGGGAATGGACCAGAGTAGGAGCTAGAGAACAAGGGATGGAGCGCTGGACGGAGAGGCTACGGGAGAGAGGGGTGGTTATAGTAGGCAGAATGAAGCCAGGTGGTGATGGTAAGCGGTGGTTTACCTGTGTTGCAGGCAGGCACTGGCCAGGTAGAGAGCTAGACGGTGGCGGCGCTCTGCACGTCTCCATGGCCCAGGGTATCGGCAGGGCTCGGCCCCAGACCGACTCCTCTGACTCAGAGGAGTGTGTGGGAGATCAAGAGGCCAAGTCCATCATCCGGAAACAGACATCGTACAGGTATAGCAGTCTGAAACCATTAAAAGATCACCTCCATCAGCTCAATAGTCACACACACACACATATATATATATATATATAATACATAAATTATAAAGAGTCTCAGGCTGTTTTTGTTACCTTTTTATTGTGATGCATGCTGGGATGCTAGATTCTAGCATAGTGCGCTTGCAAGTGTGTGTGTGTGTGAGAGAGAGAGAGAGCACACATGTGGCATCTGTTAATGATGGATCTCATCAGGGGAAAACTCAAATATATCATAAGATGTGGAACAGTCCAGAACAGATTTCAGATATTACCAAGAGGCAACTGTGGTGACAGAAAGATTTGATGTGTAACTAAGGGTGACCTTAAGGGAAATCTGTTCTGGTTGAGATAACGATTTGAAGGCCAAGGTTGGACCCTACAGGAGGAAAGAATGGTTTGAACTTGGAAGGGAAGCAAGGAGCACACCTGGTGCTGGCTACCCTAGGGATCATGCTTCACCAGTTTCTTCCATCTACCCTGACTACTACTCTCACATTTCCTCCGCTGGTTGACCCATTCTTTCTTGACCTAGGGTAGAGGTTCGTCCTTCAAGAGCAGATGTAAATACCCTGTAAATGTAATGAGTGCAAGTGTTATACTAAAAAGAGTCAAGCTATAAAGGCCAGCTTTTAAGATGCCAGCAGTCTAATTACATAAAGCATTTTATTGTTGTCATTGAAGTATTTTAAGACTCTCCGCCATCACTGGTACATTTGAGTTTTCCCTAATACAACCTGTCCACCACTATAAAGCTTTTACAAATAGTACAGAAATCTGCAGTGGTAGAATACAGGTAAGCATAATTATAGCTGCAAGTTTAGCACATCAGTACATGTTGACCAATCCACTTTCAAACCCAGAAAATGAGCTTTAAATCAGGTGCCATAATATTGTAGCATTTCTTTTGTGCATCTTTTTCACCTTTAAACACACCAAGTGCATCTACATCAGTATCCTCACAAATACACACACATCAAAATCCTTACCTCAGGCAAGTTAGAACTGTCTGTAAGCATCAATGATAATCTAGAAATCAAACAGTTTCAACAAACAACAGCTGAGAGTTGCATGACACCAACCAGAACAACTTTGCAAGTAGTCATGACATGACTTTAATGCCGATGACTCATGGTCATTACGACATGGGGGGAGATAACATCATATTTATAATACAAATCGGCATGCTCAGCAGCAGTCTATAGGCAAATTGACACTTCTAAGGAAATATACCTAGGTATAATATGGTCATCAGGCATTTTCTCTTTCCAAAGGGACATGACTAATAATTATTATATATATATATATAGGTACTTCCATCCATCTATACATACACACATCTATAAGTAGCTGATCTGCAATAGTCAGCCAAGAGAAAACTAAGTTTGGGCAGCACGCTTATTCAGCAGTTACCAAAACTACTACAATTTATTTTTGTTAAAAACCCCAACTAAATGGATACAGATGACCTGTTATTCTGATACATCTAAATTTATATATATATATATATAAAGTAAACTAAATCTCTTATTTCATTCATTTGGCTTTGTTTACATGGAAAAGGAGGGGTGGCACATTAGCAAGTTCCCTGACTGATGAACCACAAAATTGTGATGTTCATATTGAAAGTAATTGCTGGTACAAATATGTTAGCAAACCCTGGCTCGATCTCTCTTCCAAGTTCACAAATCTGGTCAAACAACTCTGTTCAGTAAGAAAACTAAAGGCTGGTTTGTAACTGTTTGCGTAAGATGCACAAAAGTTGGAATCCTAAGCAAGTTGTAGCAGGAGTTAGAATATAACATTCCTTTGGAATGAGTTAAAGGCAGAGCATTGTCTTTATCCAGTATATGGTAAGGTCACTTAAAATTAGAGATTTGGTAATGCAGTGTTTACTCTAAAATTGATCCAAAAGGCCATTCTAAACCAGAGAAATCAAAGAAACATTGAAAAATGTTTGATCACGTTTGGTAAAATTTTTACAATTTTATGTATAAACATTTTGCCAAATTTCTTCATTCCCATCTTTGTCCTGTTAAGGAGGATAGTGTTCAAATCTCTATGAGAGAATAAACAAGATGGTGAATTTAGCATCTTTATGTGATGATGATTTTATTGGTGTATATCTTAAAATCATAAGAGGGATTATTTCCCTAAATTGTGAAAACTAGTATATTGCACTGAGCTTCATTCAGTCATTAGAAAAAAAAATTGCACCCCACTAGGCCTTTAAGCTTGTGGTTAGTGACTATGGGATTCAACTGGCAGATTTTGCATCTCCTTGTTTGTTTACCTTGCAACAGAGAGAGCTTTGCTAAGCTGAAAGTAATGATTTCCTTCAGGTTGTGACGTACTTTATTGTTTTTTTAATCCTTCTCTCCTCCTCACCCCCCAACCCAAACTAAAATAAAGATCTTGTGTTAGGTAATTGAAGAAATGCAGAGAATATTCTTATATCTACTAATCACGAGTAATGGAAGAAAATAAGATAACAAAGTACAAAGAATCACATGCCTTAATGAGGCTATTTTAGGTCATAAGGGAAATCATAGGTTTCTAGTCCCACACTGTGGTGAAAGCTCATGTCAGAGAATTATCATTTAAAATGTTTAGTTATTTTGTAACGTCTAGTAATTTATTAATAAATATTTAGTAATTTTCTCATATTTAGTAAAATTATTGTATGAAGTTGTTGGCATATACATAGGTAAAGCTGGGGATGTAGTATATGATTTGCAACTTTGAAATATGCATATTAATTTTTAGACATATTATATTTAAATTTTGTTTCATGTTTCCTATTGATTCATACTGGCATCTTGCTCATATTTCAGTTACATGTAAATTAAGTTTACATACATTATGAGGAAAAGGTTAAAACGTAAAAAGTGTTGGGGAGTGATCGTTCATAATATCAATTTGCAAATCATTTGCTGCTATTCTCCCTTGCAAACATTCATAGATGTGAAGTTCTTATGAGTAATAGCTAGAAATGGTAGGAAGACTTCTTTTTTTTGGCAAAATGAAGAAATCATGTAAGTATCAGATCAGTGTGCTTTGGTATTTTTTGTCCTGTTTTTTTTTACATCAGTTCATCAAGGACCAAAAAGGGGAAAATAGGAAATTGCTTAGGGTGGCAGGGGGAGGAGGGGATAGAATACAAATTGAAGAAGCAGGATATATGGAGGATGATCAAAGTGAATTAGCTGTGTGAGTGTGCATAACTGATGGAACAAGCCAGTCCTGCAAGATCTGGAGGCAAGCAAAGCTGGGTGAGGGAGAACATGCAGCGCTCTTTGTTCTTCCCCACCCCCACCCGGCCCGAAAGCCAAGTAGCCCTGGTTGCAGATTGTGCAGAGAATACCTGCACAGCAGTGATTGACATCTGAAAGTAAATCCTTTTTTTTCCCCACTGGTTGTCATGGTTGCCAATTTGAAGGGAGATGAGAAAGGTCAAGATAGAGATGTTAGGATCCATAGATGCTTTATTCCTTGGGGTTGAATTTAGAACTTGTGCCAGTCATGTTCTTAACACTAGAATTTGCAGAAAGACCAATTGACTTTAAGGTTTGTAGGAGGAGGGGAGGGGGTCATGCTTAACATGTGGTGCTCATGAAAACTTAGTGTCTTTTGTTGCAAGCTGAGAGTTTGGTTTGTTTATCATCATATAGGTAGTCAGATATTTACAAACGATGTTGCTCTGGGGTAATGAACATAAAATTTATCCATTTTTTTCTTTTTCCTATTTTTGTTCTCTTTCTGTTAATCACATATCAACATAAGGTACACACAGCATGCATGTTAGCACCATGCATACACCCTCACACTTACAAAACACACAGGGCAGTTTTTAAGGTCAATTTTCACCATGTAATCTTGAAGTTAAAGAGAAAACTCAGTTCTTGCTGCTACAATAAATAATATCGCCTTGCTTGCCAACAGTTATCATTAGCCATTTGTTCCCACTTATTTTCACATGTGCTGTATTTTCTGCTTAAGTGGAATGGCTCCCTGTAGCTGGTAACCAGAGCATGTAATGGGAGATAATAAGCGTGGAGGCTGGAAAAGATTTGAAATCCAAGATGCAAGATGCTTGTAAAGACAGAGGCATACAGCTGTTCTTTTGCTACACTAATTAGCAGGACATCACAGACCTCCTTACAAATTGGCTGGAAAAATGCTTGTAAAAATTTACTATCATGAATTAGGAACAACAAAATTATTGGACATCTCCATAAGATTAGCAGGAAAAACCAGAAAGCCTTGCCCAAACTAGACAATGCTAAATAAGAATTTCTTTCTTGTGAGAGCAGCAGAACCCTGTGATTTATTGCGTTTTTATTCAGGTTTGATTAAGTCATGTGAGAATATTTTTCATGTTTTTATGAAGCTGACCACTTGCAACAATTGTATCATGCAGTACTTCAGATGACTGAAAATAATGCTTGCTGTAAAGTCATAGGGCTTGAGCACAAATAAGAAAAGATCATGGTTATGTGCAGGTGATATGAAAAACACCTTGCAGGAGAATGCAAAGTAGGAGTATTTAATATATAATACATTTCTAGTATTATTATTTTTGTGTCATTGTGCAGTTTTGAGTCTCTAAATGATTTCAATATTCAGTTATAAACTATTAGATTTTTAAACCCTTCTGCTCCCAAATTAAATATCATACAGATAAAAATATATTTGGCTATATATGAAAGAGAAATGATAAAATATAAATCTATAAAGAGTTATTTGAAATCATTCAGGTTAACTGAAAAATTTGATCTTAATTATTTCCACAACAGAAACTTCAGAATGAGAAGTCAGTAACTGAATTTGAAGTTATTGGAAGTGAAAGGGTTAATCATGTTAGATTTCACTAGAATGTACCTGCTGTATGGCATCCCTATTACAGTAGTACGCAATGGCAGCAATCATAAAATACAACTTTAAGTATAATGTCAGTTGCACAAACTGCTTGTGTCTTTCTCAATAGTTTTGTTTTGGTTTTGCTGGCAGAGATGTCTGCATACTGACATTTAAAGAATGGATCATGACATTAAAGTTGTCAATACTATTCTGAAATATTTGTGACATAAAACCATAGCAGGAATGGAAAGATGCATATAACTGGTTACATTTGTAACATTATCACTAGTGTGGGCATGCATATGTGCCTCTGTGTGTTTGTGAGCAAGAGAGAGAAAGAGAGTGAGTGATACATGCACACAGACATCCAAAAGAAATTTTGCTCAAAAGTAGATGTTGATGTGGTGTGTAATGTGTCATAGTACACTAAGGAGTATTTTATTTTTGTCTGCTTGCAGGTAAGATGGTGCACTCTTCTTACTGTTCCTAGGCAGAAAGATGGTTGCTTTACCTGCTGATTGATTGCAGGGTCCTTGTTCTGGATAACTGGGACTGCAGATGTCTCCTGTGACATAGCAGAAGAGAATTCAAAAGTTTGAAATCTTTTTCTGCTGCTGCTACCGATGTCTGTAATATGCTGGTGTTGTGCTTTGCTTTCATTCACAAAAGAATTGCTTTTGTTGAAAAAAGCTTAGCACTATATGTATGCTTGAACACTTGAATTGTCTATTTACACACAGAGAAAAAAGGTGTTTTTTCCCCTTTTTAAAAAGATATAAGCAAAGTACCGTAAATTTCGGACTATAAGCTGCGACTTGTTTCCACAGCTTTAAACCCTGTGGCTTTTTTGAATATTTTCCAAATTTTTCTGATTCCGATTAATTTTTTTTTTTGATGAGCTCCATGTTAAAGTGTTGTCTGTTAACGTTGTTACAGTGTCAACTGTTCACATTTTAAAATCAAAGCCACATACAATTGAAGCAGTCAGATCAGTTGCCGAAGCACAAACCCTAATCATGCCAAAAACATGACGAAATGTCTACAATGCAGCTTTCAAGTTGTATATACCTGCAGCTTATAAACCAGTGCGGCTTATTTGTGAAAACAATTACGATTTTTTTTAAATTTGGGGTTCGGCTTATAAACAGGTCCGCTCAATAGACCGAAATTTACGGTAGATGATAAAAGCAGGAGATTATTTTTTCTCTTGAAAATGCGTTTGGTAGCGAAGAATAGGGCATCTACAGGTACTAGCACACAAATGCATCTTGTTACATATGTTGATAAATATGTGGTTTGACTTAAAGTGTCCTTCAACACTAAGTAGTTTCTTTTTTTCTATAGGATGAGTGCTTGACCTGTTAGTGTTTAAACAGTACATCGAATCCCTCAGCAATAAAATATAAGGAAAACATAGACTAATGCATGAGCTGAATGAGGTAAATTTAACTTGGGAAGAGCTTAAATGATCATTCGAAGACCAATTGCATTGGAGAAAAAAAAAATGTTACAGAAGCCTAAAGTAGTGGTGAACAGAAAGAAGTTTTTAGAGGTCAAACCATTCCCTAAATAAGCTTGCAAGTATTTTTTTTTCACACTTCAGAAATATATACAAGTGGGAAGGTGTTTGGAGTGGGTTTGAAATTCAGGGGAGGTAAACTATTAAAAAAGGTGACAAAGTGCAATTGTTTCCCTTGTACCATGCTATCTGACAATGGCCATAGATTCAGTACCATACTTCTTGTATATATATATTTTAAGGTAATAGTTTTAAGGTCGGTAATCTCTGTTATTTCTGACAGAAATTTTGAGGTGATTTTCATTGTTTGTGTCATTACTGATATTAATGTCATCATCATCTTCATCTTTATATGAAGTCGACTATATAGGAAGTATCCATATTTATAGTAGTGATCAGAATAGTCAAAATGTGGTTTTTGTAATCTGGTGTAATCTTAAAATCTCTTTTTCTTCAGCCAAGCTAGATGTGCAGAGAGCTTTCTCTTTTTTAAAAAAACCTAAACAAATAATACCCATTTTAATGTGCAGAGGCAGGTTGGAAAGACGTAATGCCAGGTAGTCAATTTTGCTAATTTTACCCTCCTGGTTTTTTGCTAGCATTGGATCTGTGAATGATTCAATATTTTCCACATTCAGTACCCAAGTCTTGTGCAATTCCTGCTGTAGACAATCATGTAGATCTAGGCCAATATTTTAAAGAACAATTTGCTAGCTTTCTGGTTCTGTTAAAAGGAATACAGATGCTTTTTTTGTGGTCCTTGGTGATGCTATAGTATAGACACCATATCGCTTACAAAAATACAGCTCTGCATCAGTTTGTGAATTTTAGTTTAATGTTGTGCAATTCATAAGTGTTGTGAACAATTTTTGAGTCAAGTATAAAGTCTTTTAAAAAATTTCACAACTACAGTATAAAGAAATAACATAGGAGCTAACAGAAATACATTTTAGAAACCAGAATGTCAATGATGTTTCAGTATTTTTTATCCTGTTATAGTGGAAAGCAGTTTGCATGCCCTGCATGATTTTTTTTTATATTCATTTTCAATGTTTTTAGTCTTTTTGTCTATGTAGAAAAACCTTTTTACATTTAGTTCATTAGTGTCATTTGGAGCATTGAAATAATGGTGCCACATGATTTTTTTTAATTGAAAAGAGGAACAAATAATTCCTTAGATTTCTTCAGTAATAGGCAGTTCATAATTCTGAGCATTTTTAATGTGAATAAAGACACTGTGGCTAATATTATTATGGGAAAAAGCCTGTAACTTTGCGTCGCATTTCTACATGGACTTAAGCCTTTCATGCATTTTGACACTTTAAAGCTTGATATGTTTTTGGTAATATACTCATTTTAAGATGTTGACCCTAACATGTCCAAGAGCAAATAACACCAACTGCCAAAAGGGGAGGGAAGAAGGGAAATTTTTGTCATTATGGTGAATTGCCTGGCGCTGCTTCCCTTTAGCTTTTCACTTTGTTGCCCCTTTTCAGCCTGTTGATGAAAGCTAGTTATAGTCCATTCCCCTTTTTAATTTTAATTTTTTTTTAGAATCCTTATTTCTAAGGCAGAAACTAACAATTCTGCATCAATTTTTTTCATACTAATAATTTTGGCATGTTCCTCATTACTAATCTTTGGGTCATATGTGTGTAAACCATTTTTAGGTTTCTTGTGGTCGTTTAATCATAACAAAATACGGTTAAATAGTTAACATATTAGTTAAAAAACAAATGATTCTGTTTTCCTGGACAGTTTTTTTGATTGTTAGGAACCAGTCAATTTGTGAAAATAGAAGGCTTTAGGTGGAATTTTTTCAATTTTAAAAAAAATTTTATTTTGATAAATGTGTCTCGCAAAACCAAAACTAGTGAAGCTGGTTAGACCCGATAAAATAAACAATAATAAATAGTGAAATGTGTTGAAGGATATCTGGTGAAGAACATAGCCATAGTACGTTAGTATTTTGGAGCAGCATAGCCTCCTGCACATAGTTTTAACGAGTTTCGATGACCTTGATATCTGCTTCTTTGAAACAGATGGTCAAAGACAACGCAGACAGTGGTGCATTACTTCACTGCATACAGAAGGTTCAAAATCTTAATATTTCCTAACCACTCATATTAGAGTACCTAACAAATTACCAGTGAGCTGTCTGACAAATGGATTGGAATGTCTTAAGTGTATAAACTGTCCTTCACCCATGGAATTTGCATAATCTTTCAAAAATCCATGAAATAAGTGGGCTGCCTGGCTAGCATTGAGCTTAGAACATATGAATGGCTTGTAGACTTATAGATTATATAATGCCAGTGTACTTTTTTCCCCTCATTATTATTTGTATGCATGTTCACTGTTGCTATAATTTGGCATAAAAAGCATGTTTGAAACAAAATAGCATGCTTGCTTTTTTACTTCATAAATCTCTGGTTTAATTAAAAACGATTGAACTAATTTATTTTTCTAATTTAAGATCTGCATCTTTTGTTATTTGCATCCGATGTAACTGGAAGGAAAGAGAGAATTTCAGTTGGGGGAGGGGTGGGAGCGTCCACCCCAATAAGTCTTTAGGTGTTGGATGAAGAGAGCAGGGGAGTGTGGACGTCCAAAAGAGAGAAGAGTGGCGAAAGAGGAGAGGAGAAATAGTAACTGCCGCTTCACTTTACGGGTGACCCCCTTTCCCGCCTTCCTTCCACCAAGAGGGCGGGGGAGGGGGGACGTTTGTATCGGCTGTCGATGTATCGATACTATGCGTGACGTATCTCGCGTTCATGGGAGTCTGATAGGGACTGGAAATGTCGATGCTTGTGTTAACGAGTGACAGGTGACCCATAGCCAGCGATACCCCACAGAGGGCCAGTGGTGATGAAGTGTCGATACTGTGTTTAACAGGTATCTTTCTGCAAGAGGTGCCCATCAGCTTGACAGCGACAAGAAAGAATGATTGCATATGTGACCTTTTTTTTTTTTTAAGGAGAGAGGTTAAAAATTTCTAAAGACCTGGAGAAATGCAGGCTGCGACTTCAGTTTTCCTACACAGTTTGGCGGCTTGCCGATAACTATACAGCTGTGTAGTTTAATTGTTGCTCTATTTGTGTAAATCAAAGCGAAAAATTCGGGCCTATTGGACTGAACTCATCGGTCTGATTCTCGTATTTTTATATAAACATGCATTGTTTTTTTTATTATTTTAGGTGTGTGTTTTATTTTTTTAACAGGTTCCATCAAGAAGTGTACATCTAAGAGTTTTTCAAAAGTTAGAAGTGGGGTTTGGGTTAGGCTTAGGGCTGGGGTTAGACCGTTAGAGGCTAATCACAGCACGTATGACAACATTGACAACTGTAGGCGCATACGTCGTCCTACGGTAGGAATACTCAAGTCGCGAGGCTGACAAGCAATTACCCTACTAACCCGCAGGTTAAAGGTTAACACCGGGGGAGATCTATTGAAATATCGCAACTGCCATGGAAGGAAGGTGGGTACATCATTAAGTTCAGCAGCACTTGGGTGGCCACATTTCATCTGCCGAGCAGGTGGAATTTTATTTCCATTTTTTAGTAGTTAAGATAAAAAAAAATACTGAGGTAACTTGCAGGCAAAGGTCGAAAGACGCCGCCTGACCTGCCAGCCGCTGTAGGAGCTGATAAAATCTGACTGGAAGTCACTCGGCGAGTTCGGTGAGGTACCTCGCTGTCCTCTGACAGAACGTGCGTGACGTCAGCACGTCTCTAGGAGCAGTTAAAAAGCTGGAGCAGGGATAGCTTGGCGAGAGGGGTTCCGTATAACAGGCACGCAGCACCGGGAGGATCCAAGTCTGTGGAAAATGAAGCGATTACCCGAGGTGAGTGGTCAGTCTTACTGCGCATCGATCCTGTACGTGGCTGTTGCCCTGACCCGTCAGGCACTGAGTGCAGAGCATCAAGACGATGGGTCGAGAGAGATGGGGGAGGGGGTGGGGAGGACACCATTTTTGTTTCTGGTGTTCCAGTCTCTTACTGGGTAGCAGTACTGTGTCCATCGTGACATCTCTCTGATTTTGGCGGGGAGAGTAGGGTGTGAGTGGATGAAAAAAAAGAGACGAGTATTGTAGGGGTCTTGGTTTGTGATTGTCCAGAAAAAAAAAATCGAGGAAGGGAGAGAGAGAGAGCATTGCTCGGTTAACTCGCCATTAGACCACAATGATGTGAGGGTTTGCCTCAAGACGTTAGCTTTCACTTTTTACTCTCTGTGAAACTACACGTCTCTCTCTCAGGGCGAAGACTTATGATTCAGTCTGTGAAAATAAAAAATTTATAGAAGTTTGATATATTTATAGTGTTTGGATGGGGAAGGATAAGGTGGAAACCATTGTTGTGGAGACCACGCACGATTGTCATCATTGCCAGAAGATGTTTTCTTAACTCTCGTCCACAAACGCTGTTCAGCGCTGCAGAGGTTATCCTTCCTTTCAGAGGGAGGCCGGGGCTGTTGACAAAACATCAGCGTGATAAGACGAGTTACCGCGAGCAAGCCAGCTGTTGTGTTCTTAAGCTGGCACCATCACCAATCAGCACACAGCTGTCTTTGACAGGCTTATTGAACCAGGACTGCCAGGCATGGTTAGCTCACACCACAAGTTTCTTGTCTTTTTTCACTTAAAAAAAAAGCGCAGTCTTTATGAAAGAGTCTAGTTTCTAAAGGAGAGGTAAATACAACAATTTCTTAATTTGGTGAGATGTAGTTTAGACTGCTACCAGTTTCGTTGCAGGAATCCACTCACGTCACCAGTTCGTTACCAATCGAAGATGAGTTTACGATCAATTGTGCAAAATCACAAGATTGATGACAAAAGTTCGTCGTTTGTATTCGGCATCGTTAATTCTTTGCAACGGAATGGACTCTCTTTCTCTCTCTCTCTCTGTGTGTTTGGGAGGGGTTTTTAGATGGTTCCTTAGGGCGAGGAGTGGGCTATGCTTCACTAACAATCAATAATTTTGTGGACACTTTTAAATCTCGTTTTTTTTTTTTTGCAAGGTAGAGAGAAAACCCCACGCAAAACAGTTCCCTCTTGATAGAGATTTTCCCGCAGGTCGCATCATCCTCGGATGATACGCAGACCGCAGTTTCTTTCGCGTGGTGTTTGCAGACTGTGGGGCTGGGATCAAGCCTGTAAATGTGACGGCATCTTATTTGCAAGGTCCGGCTTGGACAATGTGTACAAATCTTTTTCAGCTGTTAAAAAACGTCACTTCTGAAAGGGACAAAGTTCAGTACTCGGGGTATGTTGTTAAACTTGTGCAAGTCTTTTCCCGAAGGCGGGGATTCTTTACAGGTGAAGTTAGAGTTTCATTTGTTAGAAAGAAAGTAGTTATTAGAAGAGTGAAGGGACTGTTGACCACTTCGGAAAAAACTCTTGGTTGGGTGAGTGGGGATTGGAACAACAGCGGAGGGGAATGGAAAATGAGTGTGATAACATTGAAGTGCGTAAATCACGTGATCTCTCTTGGCCAATGGTGATGTTTTGAGCAGATAATACAAAGTCTTCTGTTCTTGTCGAAAATGAAGTGCGTATAAGCTGTTACAATACATTGCAAGGGGAAAGTGAATTTTTGAGTGCTGTGTCACTTATTGAAGGACATTTTGGATAAAAGTGCGACGAGAACATGTATTCGTGCCAGTATGGAGCGTCCTGAGGTATTTTTTTCGAGTTCCTTCGTGAGTTCATTGATTAAGACCGGTCACTGCACAAAATTGATCAGTCACGTGTGTGATTTATGTAAAATTGACTTTGCAGAAAAATTGATTGATGATGTTATGTGCTTGAACAGATATATCGGATATGATCCACTGAACAGAGGAGAGTGGGAATGGAAGTTGCGCGCTGTTAATGATATATCTTTAATGTACCGGGTAATAGGGTTATTTTAGTTCGGTTTTTATGTTTCGTCGGATAAAATTAGGTTCGAGGCTTATTAAGCTTATTTGAAGCTTTGCACAGTTTTACTGAGCCACATTGGTTGAATGGAGTATCGACTTTTGGCCCCCTTTTTAAATGGGTTTCGAATTTCTTGGTTCTTTTACGTCATGGTAACGTGAGCGACCTCCTAAAATGACGGGGGCAAAAACTACTTCAGTGAATTCGTTAAAACAGACAAGAAAAAAAGAGCTAAAGCTTTTACTGAATTGTCTGTTTGTCAAATGTTAATTTAAGGCAAGGATAATAGATATTCGGTAGTTGGCGCACATTTGCAGAAATCGTGTTGCTTAAAACAGACGAGACTTCCAGCAAAGCTGAAACCCCAAAGACCAGCCCGAGTCCAAAATTAATGAAAAGCAAGGGGGCTTAGTTAATGGAAATACACTAGTTGCCACGAGCCGTTCCTTTCTCGAGATACGTCTTTACCGTTACATCACAAGTGACTTTGGTTTGCAGTATCACATGTACGCCAACGATAAGCTCCTAGCATCTGGCCCAGCTTGCGAACTTCACAATCTGTTCACTAGTACTCGGCAAACCCTCGACTTTTGTCAAACACTGGATGTTGGCGAACTAAGCGGGGAGAAAGCCTCTACACATACGCTTGAACATCTGCCTCCGTCTGCATCACTCACTTTCTCCGGATCCGCCATCGCTTTCTCCCAGTCTGTCAGAAATCTTTGAGTTCTTTTCGACACATCATTATCCTTCGAGAATCATGTCAACTCAGTTTGCAAATCCATCTTTCTCGACCTCGCAGAATCACCCACGTCAGACACCTCCTGTCTGTTACCTCCAAAAACAGCTTATGTCGGTATTTGTGTTGTCCAGACTCGATTACTGCAACTCTCTGTTCATAGATCTTCCAGGCCGCCTGCTTGACAAGCTCCAGAGAGCTCAGAACAATGCTGCCCGCATTGTGTTCCGTAAGCGGAAGGCCGACCACGCCACACCGCTTCTTCACGATCTCCACTGGCTGCCAGTTTGGGCTCGCATCGAATTCAAGATCGCGATGCTTTGCCGTCGTGTTGTTCATGGCCTTGTCCTAATCTATCTGTCTGAGCTTGTGTTTGCCATACCAGTCTCGCAGGTCAGTTCGCTCGGCCCTCGGCGGTTTTCTCTCTTCCACGTCTCAGACCGGAAGGCTTCTCCGGCGCCAGTATTTGAAATGGTCTGACTCCGTCTCTCCGCACAGCTTAGTCGTTACATGCCTTCCGATCTGGACTTAAAACATATATCTTAGGAAACACCTACTATAACTCGTCCATCCTGTTGTTCTTTCTTTCCCCACACTCCTGCCTCTGAGTTCCTTCTTGTTCTTGTATTGCTAACTGGTGCATGTTCGTGTATGTGTGTTGTACTTGTTTGTACTCTATCTCACACGGCCTCTTTCCCCACTGCCCCTTTTCTCTTGTGAAGCGCATCGAGCTTGCATCCCTGTGGGGGGAAATGCACTATACAAATCTTATTATTATTATATCAGAGTATCTTCCTGTTGGTAAATTCGTATGTGTAGTAATGCACACGTCATGATAACTTCCTACCGGTATCTGCATGTTTGAGAGGACTCAGGTTTTGTGGCAAGAAAGTAGGTTAAGGATGCCGTAGATAACCTAAATGCTGTTTGGGTATTTACTTTTAAAGGGACCCTTTTTCACGAGGTGCTTTTTATCTTCCGTAAATAACGCCATCTTTTCGACGCAACTGAAAAAACGGAACAAAACCTAGCAACAGGTTTAAGAGGTTTTTCTTCTTTTTACGGTCCTGTGATTGACGCATAGTCGTTTTTTTGTCCTGCGATGAGCATGTCCGCAGCAAACAGCTAGAACATGCAGGGTCTGGCACTGTGCTCGCCAATAGACGTGTTTTCATCTGTCTCATTGATCAAGAAGACGGGGCGTGGGCGTATGGGGTGGGGGACGTCAACGCAGTCACTGCAAGCGGTTGGTGAAATCGGCTCGCAGGAAGACAAGGACTGTTTTTCTGGAAACTGCTGATCAGGAAGACTATTTTCTCTAGAAACTGCTCATCAGGATCGGATGAAGACGACTGTTTTCCTGGAAACTGCTTATCAGGATCGGATGAAGAGGAAAAAGGACAGGGTTGATGAAAAAAGCGTCGCCGGGTGTTAGGTTTTCTGAAATAGTAGGCTGGGTGAAAAAAGACTGGGAGCAAACTTTAGTCGGGAGCGAGGAAACTAGGTCATGGACGTGACAACAAACACCGCCACCCTCCAGAGCAAAGAGCATGTATTCTCTTTGACCAGAGGACGATCGTACTGGAGGTGGGTGGTGGAGTGTGGGTGGGTGGGTGAGGGCATGAAAGCAGCACGATGTGCCATAGATCACAATTACAGGGCGTGAAGCCGCACTGAACGAGAATCTTTGCAGAGCATTTCATCTTCATTGCGCGGTAGCCACTTTCTCCCCTCTCCCACAACCCCACTATTTCTGCTTTCTACTTTCTCGCTCGCTTTGATGTGTTTTGTGTCTGTGGGGGAGTGTTTGCGCGTGCGCGTGCTTGTGGAGCGTGTAAACGGACACGAGTAATCTCACACTGTGCTTGTGACCACAGGAATTCCATTTCCCCTACTTTTAGGTGGGGTGGTGGGGGTAGATGTACAACAGCGCTAACCCACCGCCAC
Source organism: Marisa cornuarietis (assembly GCA_004794655.1). Classification (NCBI taxonomy): domain Eukaryota; kingdom Metazoa; phylum Mollusca; class Gastropoda; order Architaenioglossa; family Ampullariidae; genus Marisa; species Marisa cornuarietis. Next base: position 2,395,281 of record SMMW01000616.1, read on the forward strand.
CCCTCCCTCGCCCACCGACCCCCACATCGCTCCGCCCCCTCCCATCTCTTCATACTGTGCTTGGGTTGATCATCCTTTTATTTCATCGCGCAGGGAATAATGATGATATATTGGTCATCGGCGAGCCACTTAATTCATTAGCTATCCGTCTGTCGGTTCTATATTCGTTATGACGTATAGGCGTCCGAAAGCCCGCGTAATGCTTGTGTACATACGTGTGTGCGCGTGCATGCGTGTGTGTGTGTGTGTGTGTGGACGGATAGATTAGACTACCCAAAATGTAGGGGGTTTATTTTTTAAAGGGACGCCAGGATGAGAATTTGGTATACACACTTGCAGCCGGTGTTGTTTACAACTAATTGAGACAATCCGAGTCAGCATGATAACGCTATGTGATTGGTCGTATCAACATACGCAGATTCTGCATAATGCAATGGATTATAACTGCCAACAGACTGTTTTGAATTTCATTTTTTAAATGTCTTTTAAGCGGCAACCTTACCCTACCCCTAGCCCCAACCCAGCAATTTTTTTTTAAAAGCCTATGCATTATTTTGTGATTGACATTTCTCAGTATTGCATTTTCATTCTTGCCGGTATCTTGGCCCCATGTGGGCTGAATGGCTCTCTTGGTGCCCCATAATTTCCGGTGGCCACTGACATTTAGAGCAGAAGAACGCAAACAACTTTGTGCAACTTTTTGCCTTTGTGCAAGATGGTCTGCCTTCCTGCCCAGTCCTCGAGATGGTGTCTGCAAACTGTCTGCACCCGCCGTCCGTCTGTCTCCTGTCGCTGCTCGATTTTCTGTTACAAACAGAACGCGCGTCCAGAATCTAGGGGTAGCGGGGAGGGTCCTCCTACACCCCTTTAATCATCCACGCTGGGGTGGGAGAAGTGTGAGATATTGTTTATGCCCACTGAAGCAAAAATCTGTCTTCTAGTATTAAATGGCGTTTTGTCCAAGCCTCTTTTTTTTTAAACCTGTGCTTGTGATCATACTCTGGAGCTCGATTGTTCAGTTTATAGCGCTTTCCTCCGCTTGGGAGACTGGTGATGGAAAAGAAAGGGTAGTGAGTTTGAAGACGTGTGATTGGTGTTGGACAAAAATGAGATGAAGTTTTGCATTTTTTTTTTTGAAATATAGACTAGTTTCTGGACACAACATCGCAGACCTGTTGCCCATGTAAGGAAGCTAACAGGAGTAACACGCCTACACTAGAACTGAGTACCGACACTTTTCTCCAGCTCTAGCAGTCCGCAGTCCTCTTTGCACGCTCACCCATCAGGGAAGTGGGCGGAGCAGAAGGTGGACGTGGCTGTGTAACGATGTTGTAGATGGTCTCGTCCCTTCTACACTTTCGTGGCGGTTCGTCCCCAACATCGTCTCCGCTGTGTTTATTGTGTGGCTAAGTGCTAGGTGTCGGCGGTTTGAGTATTTAGGAACCTTCAATTGTAGTCAAAAAAAAAAAAATTGCAGTCTTGTTATGCACAGCATTGCTTTCGCTTTTCCCGCTTCTGCAGCACGTCAAGTATGGTTTAATTATGCAGAATGATGCAGAACGATGTCAGCGATTGCATTATTAAACTGATGATTTGAAAGTCGAATATTGACCGAGTAAGTAGGCTGCCGTGGTTTCGGTCATCTTTGGAATACTTCATAATATTTTTGTCTTCACGAGGCCAGGCGCACTTTAGAAACCACAGCACAGCCTGCACACATTTCACCAGAGGACCTTCACCTTAGTGACTCCAAAAAGTCATTCGTACTTGTTTACTTGTCCATGCATCTCCATTACCCGCGCAGAAATGAAGGACATGGCGGGTTTTATTTTTCCCCCCCGAGGGAGACTGTTACCTTCTCTTTTTTTGGAATTCCGGCACCGGTGTATTTTTGTTTGAAAGCGCTATCAAGTTGAAGCCCTGCAGTCCTCATATGCATTTTTCTCTGGCACATTTGACCGTTTCTTGAATAAATGGCAAGAAAAGAAACCTTCAAAAGCTGCAGCAAGTGAGGCTGTCATAGCATTGTGCGTCACAGAGTTAAAAGTGAGAAATTTGTGTTTGCCTGTCCTGCCGGGAATGTGGGCTAATTTATTTTCTCAGGAATGTGGAGCCGAGGAAATAATTGTCGCACCTCAGACCTATAAAACCTTTAAAGTAAAACGTTGAAAAACACAGTTGTGTTTCCGGATTTTCAATTTTCTACCTCAACGCTTTCCCCAACAGAGAGGACATTCATGTCTGCATTTCCCGGGAGATAACCACAGAGCGACGTAAACTCTATCTGTTTGTAGAATCGCTTTCATTTTTAATTTCTTTAGGGGTCCCACAGGTCTGTTACATTATTACCGCCACCGAGGTATTACCCTACTCCTAATGTTGACTTTTACTTTTTTGTTTGTTTTCGTTTCCCTTTTTTTATTTATTGCGTGTGCTAGGTTGTTGTTTTGGCCTTAAAACCTGGTGTTTTGGCGAGGCTATGGTGCGATGTATACGCGAATGTCGAATGAAAGCGTTGAAAGAGTTCGTCCCCTCCACCCGTTTCTTGCACGTCGCTCGTCACGCCAGTTCTCCTCCTCCTTCCGGGTACCCATCGCACAGGTCCACAGTCACACATACCAGCTGACTAGTCCGTTGAGAGGATGTTGATGACTCTCAGGATGGGGGTTTCTCTCTTTTTCTAGCGATTGAACAGCGAGTCTCCTCTCCTTCCCTACCTACACCCGCTTCCCTTTCGTCCTCCCCCTCGCGCTGATCTCCAGCAATACCGTCACTGCTGATCTGAGGGTGCGGCCTCCGTGAGGCGCGATATTAACTCGTATTAACTCCAGCAACCCATTCGTTATAGTCACATCGTTTTGTGCTTCTCTAATCAGCGGTTTGCATTGCCCACGCCGCCATTTAGAGCAATCGAACGCGTTTGACTGCCGTTTCATCCCCCGGATGAGTTAGGATTTGTTTGTTTTGTTTTAGTTTCCCCCTACTCCGCTTTTCTGCGAAATCCACAGTCCTGCCGACATCTGACCCTGGAGAATACATGGCCGGTAAAACTTGTCCCCCAACCTCACACATCGCTCAGAATACGCACACAACAGTCGTTAGTTGACGATCTGTACCGGCTTTGGGTTACATGATGTCATTTGCATGATCACACAGCATGGCTGCTGCAGGCTCAGTGCTGATAGAAACTCCTGGCCTTTGAGTGGGTGTGGGTAGGGACGGGGGATGAATGGTAAGCGGAGGAATTTATTTAAATCTGTTACTCAGACTTGATGATGATGTGTAATTTAACGTCTGTTGCAAGAAGCCCTAGCGATTTGCTTTAAAAAAAAACACAATAAATAAGCAGGTCGACTTCGTTGTTGTCAGCGATCATTTAGCTACAGCACACTAATTAGAAATGGAGTGAAAATGAGATTCAAAGAAGTGTCTTCGCTGTTTGTTTGGCCGGAGTCATTCAGTTTTGGTTGTTGTTTTCGAGGAAATAGAGGCAATAGTTTAAACGTGTCACATCACGCTCTTGCTTTCTCAGATACCCCCCGACCCACCCACCCACCCACACAAATATAAAAAAAAGAAGTGTGCGTGTGTAGAAGGAGAGAAAGAAAGGTGAGAGGGAGACAGAGAAGAGAAAATGCATACTTAAAGCAAGTACATACAGTAATCTATAGATGTCATGCACTCTTAGGCTGCCTCTAAAATAATGTTCGCCGTTTATAATCAACACAGTTTCTTCATCACCTTTGTAAAAAAATTATTGTTATGATTAATCAGCACAACTTAGTTCCATTATTTAAAAATTCAAAGGGCTTTTAATAAATAATGAGCTTAAAATGACATTAATAAGCTGACATTTTTAATTGTTTGCGCAATATATTTTATTTACTTCAGTGTATACACGGATGATATACGGACAGACTCCTGTTAATGCGAGGAAAATTGTTTCCCTCTTTCTTTGTGTGTGTGTGTGTGTGTGTGAGAGAGAGAGAGAGAGCTGTTTATAAAAATTGTAATAAAAGTATTATTTCTTGCTTATTATTTTATATATCATTTTGTGATTTGGCGAGCACATCACAGGTGAAATTTAAAGGCAGTAGGCAAAGCATTACTCTGCACATTTCTCTGTTTCGACAAGGATTTGTTTCTGTAATAAAATAAAATTATGCGACAGCTTTGTGGATATTTATTAACGTATATATTGCAACGATGCTAATTTTTTGCTCTTACAAGATTCTCTCCAGGCCTGATTCTGCAACAAGCATCTTTTAAGCTACTTTTGTCTGAACCTGACAAAGATGTTTGAGTTTACACTGTAAGCGGTTTGTTTCCCGGTGGCGGTGGCGCGTGCATGTTTTCATGACTTTCATACCCACCATGTAATTAATAGTGGGATCTGGCTGGTCAAACTAACTTTTGTCCTGCCTCCTTTTTTTCAATTTACCGTTGTGAAACAACAGCAATCTTTTACCCCCGCGTCTGTTTTAACCATCCAAAGGCGCGTAGTGCGCTGAATGATTGACAAAATGGCTTCATTGTTCACAAACGACAGACGATAGAACGGCAATTCTATCTACTAAATAACTTGACAATTAAAGATCTCGGATAAGCAAAAATCACTTTAAGTGCTCCTTCGTGCATGGAGGAATACCGAGAAAACACACAAAGAAACATTTGAAAAGTATTTTGTTGTATTTTTTTTAAATCAATAAGAAATGGCCGAAATAACTAACCTAACCTAAACTCGCGGACCACCTCTGTGTTGTTGTTTTTCAGAAAATGAAACCTGACATGGCGTAGTGGTAATAACAATAAGAACCAATCAGAATGCATTAAACGTGTCATGTGACAGCCAAACAAGATAAAAGTGCATTACAAGCTGTACAAAAGCTGTGCTCTATGTGTTAGACAATACTGTGTAGCCGACACAGATCGAGACGGACTATAACGAGGTGTTGGTTTTTTTTTTTTTTTTTTTTTTTGACTACCCTGAAGCTGAAAAAAACGTGTTTATAAATAATAAGCTCAAAGAAAGAAAAGAGACCTGATTTGTTGCTAGCGATTAATTAATAACGACTAGCAGCTGATTTCCAACAGACTGTCGCTAGGTGAATACATTTGAAGAACTGTGTATTTCTGGAAGGATTTTAGCCAGACCGTTCCGAACGGCTTGTCCAGGGGGAGGGGGGGGAGACGCTTCGGTGTAAACATCTGCTTTGTGACAAGTGAATACAGAAATAGCCTGAGTTGAGAATCTCCAAGTTCCCTTAACATGCTTTTACCCCGAGTTGACGTTGTTTCACGTACTTCATCCGCCTCGCGCAGTGTTGCTAATAGTTACCACAATGGTGTGCAAGATACCCCTTTCTTCCTCAACCATTACTGAACCTGCCCTGCTTCCGGAGAATGTCATGCTCCCCCAGTTTTTATACACAGCTCTAGTTTTAAATCCATTGCTAAAGCAATCTGCTTATGGCCTTACCGAAAGTTTCATTCCCGGCCAGAAATTCGTTTGTTTATTTACAAAGATTCCCACCCACCCCCTTCCTGCCTGAGCAAGTTGTTTGACAAGCGGGTACAGGAGCTCTGACGAGAGGAATCCGAGCTGCCTTGACGTCAAGCATCATCGTGTGGGAGGAAAGATGTGTGTGAAAATTAAACACAGGGATGTTCTTGGAATATCACCTTGCAGCTCTAAATATTTTATTGATGCAGCTGAGAAGCTGGTAAACAGAGTTTTTTTTTCTTTCTTGGTGACCTTGGCAAGGCCCAGTGTTTCTCTCGCAGTGACATATTCTTAATAAGAGTGCTTTGGTATGGTCGATTCGTTATTGATAGTTTAAAAACAAAAGTGTTTGTGATTAGGTGGGAAGCAAAAGCCGTGTTTTTGATGCATCGATGTCAGTTATTGAATATTCGATATTTTTATCAGGGATTTACAAATTGAGCTTTTTTGTTTTTTTTATATTATTTTCACAATAGCAAAAAAGAGCCTCGTGTATGGACCAACCAAAGTCCAAAATTCGATTGTTTCAAACTCACTCCTCCCACAATTTTTTTAATATTTTGAATAATTCACTTTTGACTGTTTCCCAAAAAAAAAAAAAAAAACCTGAAACAAATATAACCTCGATTTAAGAAGTCGAGACATGGCATGTAAGATTTAGCTTGTCACATCAATTGAGAGAAAGATCTGTGTTGGAGATACATAATGATTTCTAGTTTTTGTCTTCACAGGCCCTGATAAACATGTTGTTATATGTCAGAGCTACGGACAGCACTGATTGTTGTATGTCCGACATGATGGCCAGCCCTGAGCTTAAGGTGACTACTTGGGCGATACAGTAAGCTAGGGATAAAGACCAGACTAGCGTTTTTTGGGTGGTATTTCTCAGGTGATGATTCAGACAGGTAGGTCTCTGCAAACAGTCTTTATCACCAGCTACGATTTACACTAGAGAGCATTACAGTTGGTACTGGGCTACTTATTATTATAACGCATTTCCTCACATGGGGGTGAAGGTGGGAGTTGGGATTCGTGTTTTACGCCGACCCAGTTACTAAGGGGGGGAACAGAGCATGCCGGAGAGGAGATGTGAACCAAGGATAGCTGATAATCGCAGTGTTTAGTGACAAGCGTTTGATCCTGGCGCCACCAGGCGGCGAGCATAATGTGCTGAGCAAGCGCGAGCACACCACCACCACCAACAATAACAACCTACAACACCAAGCGCGCGAAGAAGCAGAAAACGAGTGGGGGAGGGAGAGAGAGAGAGAGTGGGAGAGAAAGAGAAATCGTGGTTAGATCTTTGACATGAAAGTATCAAACGTTGCAAAGTTACCTGATGGCAACAACTAACTGAGATGGCGGCGGTTAGTGGGCGTATTATTATTATTATAGGAGTGCATGTAGTTTAGTCAGTCACCTTAGAATGAGTGTCGTCGGCAGCACAGGTATGCATTCTCGGGCTGGCGTCCAGCGTTTTTAGTAGTTAATTTTTTTCCCCTCAAGACATCATTCTTGATAGCAAAACTGTCATTTGTCATGTCATACCGACCTGTGGAGGAGTATCCGGTATTGCAGTCTCCCTCCACCCACCTACCCACCCTACCACCATCGCTCTCTTGCACTTTTTGTTTCCATTGCCTTTTGTATTCTACTTTTCTTCTTCTTTTTTTTTTTCTTTCTTCCTTTTCTTTCCCCCACCATTTTTGATCGTCTTTTTCCCGGTTTCTTTGATGTAACACAAGGCCCATGACTTGATTGCAGTTCAGCAAGGCAGCAACCGTTCACCGTTCACGTGATTTCATTGGAAACTCTGTTTGCGTGGCGTGCAGCCGTAGTTACCGTGGCGTGCACGTGTGCGCGAGACCGGACAGAGGGGCCGGCAGCAGTTTTACAAGAGGACGGAAATCTCATTCAGCTAGGGTGGTGGCCGTCGTCGCCGCCTTGTATGCAGCGGAAAGGGGGGAAACACAAGTGTTCACGAGCTGTGCGCAGATCACATGGTTGGGAAAAAAAAAGTTGGGTAGCGGAGCTGTCGAATCAAAATGATGGCACTCTTGATAGAAGTATATGTGTGTGTGTGTGTGTGTGCTTGCTGAAGATCTGGCAGGTACTTATAATGCAAGGGCGAGGTGGTGTGGGTAGCTTGGGGAAGGGGGCGGGATGACGTGTTGACCTCGATCGGCATCCGCATCGCGGTGCAGCAGGCCATATCGCTACCTCCTTACCCTATAACTTGCAGCCCCAAACCCCACCCCCTCGAAATAAAACAAATAAACTGCGTTTTGAAGCCTGCGAACTCTGCGCCTCGCGTTATCCCTCTCCCTCACCTCACCTCAATACACGTTGACAGGATTTACGCTATTTTAGGAGATACTTCCATTAGAGTTGCCTCACGCAAGCGGTGTTTTCTCTTTGCTCTTCCTTTGACCGCCACCCCTTTTATTCTTACCCCCAAACCACTCTTTTTCTGCTCCTTTCCCTCCCTCCTTTCATCCACTACGCTAGTGCGCCTTCACCCATCTTCACCTCCACCCACACCCACTCCCGACTCGACCTTCGTTCCCTAAATCGACGTCGGTATCAACTGGGCGTCTAGCACGCCATGCCGATGCTGTTTATGGAAAGCTGTTTTCTATTTTGGTCGCAGGAGCTCGTTGACTGGCATCTATCTCAGGACCTCGATCTATTTTGGAGAGGACATGATAGCGGTGCTTCGCGTCTCTCCTTGCACTTGCACTTTTGAGTCGTCCAGGTTTGTGACACCCCCCCCCCCCCACACACACACACTCTCCCTACTAAGGTAGGGAGCTGACGGTATGAAGGGGGAAGGGCGAGGGCTAGGTGTCGTGTGAGCTGCACCCGGTGGCTAGGGTCCGGAAGCTATCCTCAGCTACCCCTACTCCAGTTTTCGTACGCGGAAATCGCACTGAGATAGAGACTGGTTTCGATTAATAACCGCCGACCCACCCTCCTACAACCCTCACTCGACGTTGCGCACTCCGTGCACCTTCTTCGAGCGGCAGACTCCTCGGTGTCGCTTTCAGTTTAATGTCATGGGCTCGTCGGCTACTACTGGGGTGACTTCCGTTAATGACCTTTATCATGCCGAGGTATGTTAACTAGTGCTGTCACTTCTTTTGTTCCTACCAGGTCATGTCAGCTGGCTTTTGGCGGCAACGGCAGGAGTGACCACAGATGCGGACAATTCTTTGTTTGTTCCTCTAAACTCGTTCGCATTTCTTTTTGTGTGAAGAATACACGTTCTCGTAATCCCTTCTTGGCTGCCGAATTTTGCCGCTGGAATGACAAGTAATCTGTCCGCTTTAGCGCTCCGCGAGATCTCATTGTTAATGAGCCAAGTATCTCCTAGTCAAATACGTTGGGCTTACTGGGTTTGGCGTTTCAGAAAGGAGATAGATTGCGGCCATTAACAGACGAATTGCGAACTTTCATGGACGAGCGGTTGCACAACTGCAGACAGAACCCGGTTAACGAAGGTCCGAGTTACGGAGACCCGCACTTAACGAACGAGCTGCCACGAGGTTTATTAGTGTAGACCTCCGAGATATGGACAAACGGTTGGTTGAAATGAAGGAGGTGACTAGGGTTCTTACGCTCTTGCTATTATTTGAGATGTTTCTTGGTATTCGGAAGTATTTCTAAATTGTTTGATGTGCGTAGAAAGGTCCGCTTTGTGCCTGTACTCGGAAGCAGTGACCATGTTCAGGTTCAGATGAAAACTTGCTTCTAGTCACTCTTTGTTTCTCAAAAGCCTATGAATAATACTGTGCTAGGAGGGTGCACGTGATAATTCAAGACTCATTTTCTACTCGTGCGTATTTGTGTTTGTGGTTGGTGATGGGGGTTAGAGGGCGGAAGGGTGGGGTAAATAAGCGGGAGAAATCAATGGCCAAATGCTTCCACTCTGTGGATCGTGCTTGGAACAGCAGTCTAGAAAGCAGAGACGAAATCGATGAAAACAAGTTTGATTTTTGTGAGAGATCTCATACACGGCGAAAAAGCCTGAAAGAGGAAAGGGAGGGAGAGGGAGAGCTCAGGCGCGTGCACGCACACACACATTGAGATGAGTAAAATGGTTTTCTCGGAGACAGAAAAGACGGAATTTACAGGTACTAACTGACTGCAGGCAGCATATTGGGTAGTTTATGGTTTATGGTTCTCTCTGGACAAGACACAGCGCTAGGAAAGCGCATTGGGAGGTGTGGCTCTGGAGTTTGCGGTTGTTGATGGCAGAACTATTTTGAGACCCTGTTTTCTTCTCGAATACCATCTGCATTTTTTTTTTTTTTTTGTGGTGGTGGTGGTGGTCGTCGCAGTGGTAAGGTTTGTGGTCTGTGTCACCTGCTGGATGGACCCTGCTTGTAGCCTTCATTTTCCCGCTCGTAATGTCCTCTAACCCAGCATGGAACATCAACAGATCGACTCCTTTCTCTTCAGTTTTGAAATCACAGAGCAAAAGCAGGTCACGAAAACAAACCGCATGCCACGCTGTTTATCTAAAATGCAGTGACAGGGCTTTCAGAACACGGAGACAGTATCGTTGGACAAGTAGCAAGATGGTGGCTTGTCGGCGTCAAGCGGAATCGGTCAGATACTGTCCATTAGTTTCAGATCAGTGGTTTGTAAAGGACGTTCTTATCTAGACGCTTTGACGGTAATAAAAAAAAATCGCCATCCCTACAAATTGAACAATATGTTCGGTTAAGAAGGCTATTTTTAAGGGGGATAATAAGTGATTCAGTTCCACTGCGGGGTTTTAGGAATTATACATGACATTTGTGCCCTAAAACCGCGGAGTTTTTCTGACCAAACTAAAATCTTACCTCATTTAAAAATTTGTGTTCGCAATAATGTCGCTTTTAGCAGAAACAGGCGTTGTCCTGATGAGGGGATTGGTGTCCTAGACCTTTCAGAAGTACTGGAAGCAAAAGTGCTACCTCTTCTAAACAAGACATAACTGATATAGTTCTTCTAAATTAACTGTTAATATTCCTGATTCGTACTTTCCAAAACGAGTTGCTAAATGATAGGGATACTTATGTAAACTTTTAACTTTCGTACAGTATAAATACCTGTGTACACTAAACAGTCTTGAAATAAAACGTTGTTCCAATTAAAAAAAAAAGATTGGACGTCCCAGGCGGCAGTCAGAGTTTAGTTATTTTCAATTTTGTAGTTGTTATAGGGGGACGAAGGGGCAAACGATAATTATTGGGGAGGTAACTGATCTCACAAAAGCTCAGAGTGATATGCTGCAAAGGCAGTGCTTAGGGAGGAAGAGACAAAAATGAACCTTTAGAACGCTTTTAAAAAACCCAAAGGTTCCAAGACATAAGTGGGGGATGATTGGGCGTGTATAGATTAAAAGCCAGAAGACGGACATGGTGACTGGCTGTGCTTGCTGGGGAGGGATAATCGCAGTTTCAAAAAGGGTATTAAAAGGTTTTATGCCTTGAAACCATTTCTCTCAAGATGCACAAAGTTCAGGATAGGAGAGCTAGAAACGAGGGTGTTTTCTTACGACCCCATTAATCGGGTCACCTGCTGTGTCTGTCAACGTTCCTTTGTCTCTACTTTGGTGCAGAAAAGCAAAGAGGAAATTCATTCCCGCGAGCGCGTTTGCATGTTTGTCCGCGCGTGGTTCAAAGATATGTGGAGGACTGAAAAAGGAGGCGGTGGAAGACGGGAGGTTTGTTTGGTATGTATTTTGATTCGACAGAAAATGGCGTTACACGACACGATGATAGAGTGCATTTCTCCCGGGTAGACATGGCTGAGCCAGCTGGGAAGTGTCTGTCAAGAGCTCCTCGATCTGTTCAAGTGCTGGTGATGTTCGGACGATCTGCCAGCCTCCCGTTAGCAGCTTTCTATACTTGGCGCGGCAAACCCGGAAGCAGATTGTGAGTGAAGTGGATGGGCATTTGTTTTTGTTTGTTTGTTTTGAAGAAAATTATTTTGGTCAGTGAACCATTTCATCGTGAGTAAAGGGTAACGATGCCCAAACATGAATCATACTTATGGCATAAAGTAGAGCACCCGGGAGTGTTCTGAACTGTCTGCGGGGAGTAGCTCTGGACAGTGTGTAGCACCAGGCTCACTAATTACAAAGACGTAGAGAAGTCGGTAGAGAAAAGGTGAGGTCCCTAGCCTTTAACCCTCACCACAACCCTAACACTAACAAATCCTGTAGCGCAGACGAAGGATCCATAAAGCTTTCAAACTCATCAAAATCTATCCAACTAAAATGCAAGAACTAGATTAAAATGCCACGCGCATGCAACTTCCAAGCTTAGCACACAAAAGCCACACACTTGCTAGTGCATTGCAGCAACTGCACCTAAAGCAGTCTTGACTGTAAAGACTAACTACAGCTGTATTAAACAGCTCATGGTTAACTCAAGCTGAACAAATTTTCTGACCTTTTTTCATTTCTGACCCAGCACATCATAGGTCAATACAGTTGTGAACCTTTACTACTACAAAAGTTAGTTACGTGATTTTTTTATCGCTTGGGAGTGAGATGTTGGAGACCGCACTTTGCTTAAGGTCAGCGGTGACCATCTTTTTCTCTCGCTTTTTTCCCCCAAAGGGACCCCCATTGAGCACCTGAGGTGGACTGGAGGAATTATCACTGTGCCACACAGGGTGTCGAACCGCCGCGCCTTCTGGTTCGGATGTCTAAATGTGCCTGAACATGTTCATGATCGTAGACCACCTTCAGCGACACGGCACCCATCTTTTGAGTTACGAACGAAATCGATTCTTAACATCCGTCCATGAATCGAATTAAAAAAAAAATCAAAGTAATGACATCGTATAAAACCCTCTTTGCATTCCAGACTTGACTAGCTTTTCAAACACTGCAAATGCTATTTTTAGGTTGTAAAGCCTGTTCAACTAGCAGCTCGTGTTTCACACACTGTGGATAACATAATCATTGACCATCGAGTTGCGTTTAAAAGTTCGAAGTCGTGCTTGGTTTAGTATGTGATTGTTGTAGTAATGTTAGCATGTGAAGACCTCATCTACTCATAACAAACGCAAAAAAAATATTAAATAAATAAAGTGTTTACCTCCCCTCCCCCCCTGTTCCCTGTACCCCCGAGAAAATGTGAGACGTGCGCAACTCATAATCCCTTTCTCTTTTCTTGTTTTATATCTCTCACCCCACACCTCCACCCAACTCTCCATCACCATAAAGCACACAGAGACGCGACTGCTAGGACACGGTTATCCGAAACTTAACTGAAAGAGCGAAGAGCACTGCACGTTAGGTGGCGCTAAATCGTTGGGTGCCAGAACGCTTGTGACCGTAGTTTGCCTTCAGACAACAGCCTGGCAATCAGCGCACAGACCCCTACTTACCGTTTACTCGGCTAATCGTGTTTCGCTGCAGAAGGGGGCGTCACTTCTCGCGAGACTTGCTCCCCCCCCCACCACCAGACTGCCATTAGCATCGTGGTCCCGCCGACACTTCCGCCTAGAGAGCTGCGGAAAATACTTCTTTCGTGGCTCGAGACGAAAAGAGAAAAGGTGCTGCAGTTTGACGGTTTCCCTGCAAGCGGGCGCATGATGCATCCGCGGACACGACGAACAGTGTGCAAGGGGGAAGTGGGAGGGGGGTTGCCGCGTCGGCTGCACAGCATCGGGCGTAATTTACACCAGTGTGCTTTCTTCACTAGAGACCCACTCCAACGCAGCTGCTGCAGCTTCTTAAAGGAGCGGAGACCTTAGGGTCCAGCTGCTATGTCATTGGGGGGTAGTTTTTTTTTTTTTTTTTTTTTTTGCAGACGTGTGAGTGGGAGAGAGAAAGCGAGAGAACTTGCCAGGATGAGTACAACATGATTTTTAATGGGTTTAGTTTTTTAGAGTTTAAATGAGTTTAGTTCGTAATCAGATTATTAAAACCTGAAATCTGAGCTAATTAACTTCACCGGTTTTTTTGGTTTTTTTTTTAGTTCGCGAGAACACTTAAAAAATCGACATGCACAGGAAAAGGCGCTTTGAGCGAGGTCATATCGGAAGATAGATACCCTAAAGTCGTCAAAACTACAGCCACTGGGGGAGCTGGGACCATGTCAGTTATCGGCAGCCATGTTTCGAGGGGACATCAGAGATGTTTCTCGGTGTGTGTGTGTGTGTGTAGGTGCTGGTGTCCTCGTTCGAAGGATAATATCTGCTTCTTTTTTATTTTTGAAACGTTGGAACATTTTATTCGATTGTGTAGTGATTGGATGGAGGGCTAATGATCTTGCCTCTCATTTGACCTCATCACCGCCGCTTGTACGTCATCACAGCTATTTTTACAATGCGCATTTCGCTGACCGTTAATAGGATTGATGTCAGTATTACACACTCGCCTGGGCCTCGAGCGGCTGCCCTTCGCTATTTCTGGCTTCCTGGGTTAATCAGGACATGGCGTCCTTGAGGGATATGTTACATCTTTGCGAAGGTCTTGCAACTAGACCGGCTTATCCTCGGGATATACACGTCATACTCAAAACTCCGGTCTAAGCCTGTTGTTCTCTTTTCGTGGTGTTGCGCCAGAACAAGGAAAACTAGTCTTTCTAGTTCTAATGTCTGTTGTCTGTATCTGTGATACGACCGTCTCTCCCCTGCTGCACGGCGTTGAACACCAGTAACCGGGCTTTGGGCTGACCCTCGCGGATAATGTCTGATGTAACGAAGGAGATGCTGTCAGGTCTTAGCAGCGTGGTTCTTTGCGCTTGCCTGCTTTCTGATCGTGCTTGGACCTCCCGTGCCAAGAGAACCCTCCGCGAAACATCGCGTCTGACAGGTTGAATAGGTTGCTTAAACCTCTGTTTTCGCTGTCATGCACTTTCGTAAGAGTGCTCGTAACTCCACATGGCCTTAACTACATGCGAGTAGTTTAATTATACAAACACCTCAACAGATCTAACATTTCAAAAACACCGATTAGTCTGTAATATACCGGAAAATATTTTTGCTCCTGTTACGTGTTTTTTTTAAAGACAAATATTGCTGACAGTCTGTCTGGTATTTGGGTCCAGTTCAACACAGACAAGGTTGCGCAGTCCAAAGAACTAGTCTTTGCCTGAAAATGTTGATGACAAATTACCATGATGCATACAAACCTTAGGCCGTAGTTATGAAGCGAGGGTAAATCGTTGCCCTTGGGTAACATGAGGGACGCGAGGACAAGCGTCTTGGTTTCCATAGTTATAAAGCGGTGTTCAGACCCCACAGGTGATGTTTTACTCCTGGATCCCTAATCATAGAGCAGTGACAACAATGTCCTACGAAAACGAAACAGGAAGCAATGTCCCTGGGGTCTGAACACCGCTTTATAACTTCGGAAATAAGACGCTTTTCCGTGAGCTCCCCATTTTGCCCATGGGGAAACGTCTTGCTCTCGCTTCATAACCTCGGCCTCTTAACACTTGCTGGAGCACGGTTAGTGCTAGGCTTCCGTACGCAGAAAATCAAACTTGTAATTGGAGAGTGTAAGCCACCGAGTCGTGTATTGTTCGTACAACCAATCGGTTAACGCTGTCCTGCTTGAATATTCTTTCTTGTAAAGAACAAGCTCTTCTGTTGGTGGGAAAAGGAGACAATTCTTCAATTGGTAAAAGCAGCTGCAAATGGCGATACAGTACTAAACGCTGATTGTCTCAGAAGGAAAGGGCAACACGTGGCGTCTACATAAAGGGAGGGGGGAGGTGCCAAACAGAAGTGCTCATTCTGATTGAGCAGTGCTATAGAGCCTTGTTTCCCTCTCATCTTTCATATTAGTGTCATGGCGCTTTAAGGCAGCTAAAGGAGAAGACGCAGCAGATGGTCGGGTGTCGCAAGCTGTGGTGTGCGTCCCTTGTAGAAACAGCCTCGCTTCGCAGTCCATTTTTTTAAAATTTATTTATTAAAACTCGGTATACGTGCTCGAAAGGATGAGCTCCTTTCTGGCGCCAGAGAACTGGTGCTTCTCCCCCCCCCCCCGATGGGTTTCAGAATAACGTATTCCGAAAAAAAACCGTGACGTTATCAGATGCCATCTTGGTAGTCGAGCTCGACGAAATGTATATAGAACATCCTGATCCAGTGTTTGTGGTGGTCAATTTTGTGGGTCAAATCCCTACAGCCAACACTGATTAGAAGGCAAGGTACGGAGTAGCGAATTCGTTTAGAACAGTTGTCATCTGGCTACCGAAATGGCCTCTCTTGATGTCCCGGCTACAGCCTAGTCGTTAGTTTCGGTAATCGAAACATTATACAAACTGAAGCCTCTCTCTACAGCAGTGCTGAGCACTGTGGTCACAAGCGTTCAGAGTAGGACCAGACATAACGTGAGGCCACTCTTTCGTGCCGCGGCGGTTTCGTAAACAGTCTGTAAACGCAATGCACTCGTGTCGAAAATTGGGGGGTGGGTGGGTAACGGGGAAGTAGTCGGTCACTTTGTGTGTGTATGTGTGTGTGTGTGTGCGCGCGCGCGCGTATGTGCTTGTATATTTAAAATATATCTTTAAATAAGCATTTCAATGACTTAAACAGACGCGGAATCAACCGGAAATTTTCGACATTACCAAAGACCAGTCGCTGTGATCGACCGCAGAAGCCGCACACGTCTAAAATTTGGAAGCGACACTACGGATACCACCACCACGGACATCACCACGGATACACCACCCTGTTGACAGGGCAAGTTAGTCAGTGGCTGGAAGTGGACGGGGGGGTGTTATTGGGGAAGGAGGAAGAGAGGGGCTTGAAGGGTCCTGCAGTTTATGTCGCTCGTGATCAATGCGCGCGCGATATGCCGCGCAGTACCTCATAGTTATTATTGACCACAGGACGGCACCAGTTGGCCTTCCCCAACGTGTTGTGGGTCAACATCGTTATCAAGCTGTGTCCGCGGGGACCCGCTTGCGTAAGAGTCACTCGGTGCGCGGCCGCTGTCTTATTGAGGCAGTAAATTGAACTTTGATCCCTTTAGACGTAATCTCTTCCGCCCTATATTTCCACTTTAAAGGCGCACATCTAATTTCCCTTTCCTTCCCGACGCCTGGCGTTCCAAGCCTGCATAGCAGACGATCCAGAGGGGTCCGCGGTGGCGCATCTTTGGAAGTGGACGACTTCGTTTGCGTCAACAGAGTTACTGGGTCCCTTAGCTGCCATGAAAGACCGCCGCTTAATTGCCCTCGACTCTGATATTTTGGTTCATTTCGTGAAGTATTCATAGCTAGTAGTGCACACTCCTCTTCATCACCGCATCCCAGTCCTCTTCCACCTCCAGCATATCGACCTTGGCTCCTGACTTTTGAATGAAAATGAAGCCGGAAGGCTCCGGGTGTTTCAAAGAAAATGCTGGACTTGCGACGCAATAGGGTGGGGGTGTTTTTTGTTTTTTCTAAGACCTACGAGTCTGTTCAGAGGTATTCATTCCTATATCCCCTAGCTCCTCCGAAGCAATCAGTAGGGATTTGTAGAAAGCTCAAGAGACCTTAAATCTTCGCAGCGATGGATTTTATGAAAGCAATTATTGTTGATCAAACTTTGTAGTGAAGTGGGCTTTAAATGTCTGTCGAATCCCAGGCACTCTGCACCTTCAGGGCCAGAAGATAATAACAACTCGCTGGCGGGAGATGTCGAAAATCATTTTTAAGGCGCAACCAGGTATTTGCAAAGACAAAATTGACCTTTGAAAATACTATCGCGCGTGCACACACATACAAAAGAGAGAGAGAGAGAGCTTCTCCAAGAACTGTCTATTCTGGCTTATTGCCTATTTCTGAGGGTAAGCTAGGCTGACAGCATCTTTTTTCCGTGTTCGATTCTCGAAATTCGGGAGTAAATTTTTAGCCGTACAGCTCTAAGAAGATATCCAACTGCCCCAACTGCAATCAAAGTTGCAGCCCTAATTTAAAATGGGGCTGGCCGATCTCATTAGATGCACACAAGGGAACCTACAAGAGGATATTGGCAAAGGCGTTCAAAGCCTCACCCTAATGAAGATGACTAGAAACAGTGACCGCGAGTAGCTGGCAGGCGGATGGGCGAGAGGATGGCCTACAGATAGCATGGAAGGACGAGTGCCCATCTCTTCTCCCTTTCGCATTCCCCAGTCGTCTACGGAATTGGATACCCACTCCCCTGCTCGGTTAACGTCGGGGAAAAGCGCTGCCTCACACGGGTATCGAACCGGCTATCACGCGCCGCTGCACTGCTCTTCCCGGTTCCACGAATGCTTCTGTGATGGGTGTCGGCGCACTTGGGGAAACCCGTTTTATTTCTGCCATTTATAAAATTTGTTTGTCATCTCGTTGGCATAAAACGTATTGTCTCCTTTTCGTTCTTCCTCTCTCCTCCCCTCACCGCTTATCCATCTACCTCCTTCCCCACTTTTTGTGCATCCATCTATGACATGCGCACGCACCGCAAGATTGATCGCGCGTGTCTCAAAAACGTTTCGTCGGTGGGTGTAGGAAAAGAAATCTCATTAGAATAAAGCAACTGTGACATCAAAAGCTTTGGGATTTTTGTGTGTTTTGCTGAGTTTTTATTTAGGGGAGGGGGAGGAAGGCAGGAGTCCACATTCTTTGCTAATTCCTAACAAGATGTCAGGAACGAGAAATAACCAAACCCTTAAATACTGTCAGCCGTCACCAGCTGTCATCGTGATCTGCAGGGTATTGACTTTTGTGACATGGGAATCGTTTGTCAGCATGGCGAATGGATGGGCTGATGATTGGTCCTTTGAACAGTCCCCCCCCCTACTCGCCCTCCTGCAGGCCACCTGTAATTGCTGTGACCGCTGCAGTCTTACCCTGAAGTAGTGTGTCGACTGGAGCTTGTATAGGCGCTCAGCGGCACACCTCCCTCTGATCTGTACCAGCGTGTGTGAACAGGCGCGAGGCGGAGCAGGTGAGCGGCAGATAAATAAAGATCGCTATGGATTTTCTTTTCTCTTTTGCACGCCCTGCCCTCTAAAACTTGTCTCAAACTGTCCGTCGTCTGATAGATGAGTTACGGCGAGAGAGAAAATCCTCAACCCCGAGGCGCTGTTTTAAGAAAAAAAAACAACAAAAAATTCTGCTCCTCTTTCGTTGGTTTCATGATCTCCGGACTGCAGCTGAAAAACATCGATCACGTGCAGGGCCTCTCATTCGTACCGCGTGCACCCACGTCGCCAGGAGTCTTGAACTTCCCTCCTGCCATCCTTATCAACGCCAATTTTAGTTATTGCTCCAAACGCGGGGAGACAGATTAGTAAGAAGAGGGAAGTGCTCGGTCCAAATTATAGACAAACTCGTTGTTATGCTGGCGCGGTAAAAGCAATTCCTGCACCGCCTTGTTAAGTGTAGGAACCTTGTACAGCCCCTCCCTCCCTCCCCCGCCGATCCAATGAAAATCAGTTCAAGGCGCTAGGAAGTGCTTGAAAGTCAGTTGAAAGAAGTGAGTCTTGACGAAGAGCTACTTGAAGCCGCTTTAAAAGTGGCAGCCTGGGGGAGCGACAAGGGGAGAGTATTCAAAGCAGAGACACCAGGGGTAGGCAAAGACTCGCTGGCCAACAGAGCAGAGCAGAGCCGGAGTGAACTTGTACCTCACAGAGGTCACAGACCTTGAATTTACCACAAAGTCCTATAGCCGCCATGTTAAATCCCTACTGACTTCCGGTGCAGGCAGAAAGCGCCATCTTTTACTGGTGTTGTAGAAGGTTCCATTTATTTAGTATATATATATATTAAGTGACAGTGATGTAGTCTTCATAACAGTATACAGTCCGCTAGAACACCAACATGGTCATGATTGTGTATGGGAACTTTTGCAAAGCATAAGTGACACATTGAGCTTTCAAACATTTTTAATGTAGGTCAGGATAGCAAAAGTATATGCTTTTAGCATATAAAGAGATTTTATGCCCACCCCCACACATACTCATTATTAATTGTTCTACATAAACAAAAAAATCATAAAACCAAAACTTTGTCCAATTATAACTGACAAAGCAGTTTAATTCTGTTTTTAACTGTTACAAAATATAATAGCAAAGGTATGTAATCAAACCATGGCCTGGCAAGTTCCAAACCAACTATAGCTGATATCTCCAAAATGCTGCTTGCATCAAAGCATATGATTAAATTACTCTTTCTTTTACCTCTGTAAATATTGTTGAAACAAATTTAATATAAGGCTTTTAGTTAAATTGCAGGCATTGCAGAAAACAATGTGGCATATCTTTATCAAAGAAGCTTAAAATATTGTAAAAAGTTTAGAAACATCGCTGTTTTGATCAAAACCATCTGCTGTACAGAGCAATAAAACTGCTACCAAAATTCAAAATATAAACCTTCTAGGGAAATCTGAGCACAGTTCTCACAAATGTTTTATAGTTCAGGTACATTAATTTCAGCTTATACTCATATTTACTTTCTAAATCTCATTCCTTATGCAGGTAAATAATCATTCAGACAGATGGTATCAACTTTTTAAAATATTGTAAAGGCATGTTCATCAACCTGGGCCAAACAGGTGGTTCTATCAATACTGCTTTCAAACCTAAGTTTCCTCCTCAATGAACGAAAAAAAATCTCAATAAAGTTAATGAGATTTTACACAGCCACAGAGGTGTAAAAAAAAAAAAGAAGCGCCAAGTCTTTGTATTGTTATCTTTAGGTCAATCTTGTATTTCATTCACACCACTGCAAAATTGATTATACATTATATATTTTAGTCACAAAGAAGCTGCTTTTTGTTAAAACTGAATTATTGACACTCTGTTCCCAAACAGTAAATACAATAAATAAAAACCCGTGCTGGTGTTTAAATAATATAGTCTGTGATTACCCAAGGCTGATTTCCAGGACCAGTTCTTTTTAAGCTCCTCACCACAAAGCCCTCCATGTGGATCTGATGATAATGTGAAAATGTCAATGTACACCTTTGCATGTGAAAAAAGTCACTTTAATTAAATGCACTTAAAACTAATCTATCAATAATTTAGTATATGTTAACTCATTAAGTTTCTTCTACATAAATCCTTCAGTGCTTTAAAGTGTTGTAGACTTTATAATTTACTTGAAATGTCTTCATCATATGTTAATATTATATTATACCATATTACATCACATTAACATTGCACAATATGTGATGCAAACTAAGTAAGGATGTACCTTTGATCAGATTCTAAGTAAATATGATTTCTTCTGGAAAAAGTTGCAAATGTAACATGCATGTATGCAGAAGTGCTTTGCACTGATAGACAGGTATGTTCTGACACGTGTTTACTTACAAAGTATGCAAAACACATCAAAATGCTTATATACTTACACGTGAAAAAACCTGTTAGAATCTTTCGTTTGTTGGTTGGTGAAACCAGCTGCACAGCACGAGCTCACCATTTCTACAAATGATGAGAAATGTTTGGGTACTGGTTGTGTAAACACACCCCCACTCAGCGCTCTTTTTGCTGTAGTCCCCGCGCTTTGCTGCTGAACTCGAGGAAGTTTTCTGTCTAGAAATTATAGAAGTCTGTGTTGTAGCTTGTCACGACTCCTGGAGCGCGGGGTGTAGGGGGTGCGAGGGCAGTCGGTATGCCAGTGACCCGCGCTTGTCATTGGTGGTGGTGGGTGGTGGTGATTCTCTCTCCTTTATCGAGACCAACTTTCTCTTGTTGGACGGACAAGGATAGTCTTCATCCGCCCACGCAGCAATTTCGTGGATATTTACAATTTGTTGGTGCCTGCAGCACATAACTTAGGACACGCGACAGCTAGTCCTGTTTTAAGTTTGGTCTCTAGATGATAAGATGCCATCATACACGCACAGGCAGAGAGAGAGAGACGGCGCTGTGTTGTTTTCGGGCGAGTTCAAACACTCTGCCTGCCCTCAAGGGCGCGGAAAGAGGCATTATTTTTTTACCAGCTTCTATATTCCGTTTTTTAATATTTTTTTTAAAAAGGTGAAAGGGCCAAATTCTGTCATATATTCCGTAACCTGTGTCCGAGTAAGCAGATCCTGTCTTTTAACCCTGCGTTGCCAGACTGAACGCCCAGAGACCGTTTTAACCGAACAAATGTGGACAAGCCTTTGACAAAAGTTTGGCAATTTTTTTTTTTTTTGCAAGACGGTTCGCCAATGTCGGCCAAACATTCGTCCATATTTTTTCTGTTAAGAACGATTTTTTTTTTCATCGTGCTTTGCCTATGGCGCCGTGTGTGTGTGTGTGTGTGCGCGCGCGCGTGTAATCTGCCTACCACAGGTAGTCACGACTCGCCAAGCAATCACGCACATGCCCGAAACGCTTCCATTTCCTTATAACAGACGCATGCGCGTGCACGAGCGTGAAAGGCAGAGAGAACATCTTCACAGGTATCAACTTCCACTTTCATTGATGTCTGTGCGTTTTGATTATTTTCGATTATTTTCGACAGAGAGTGTCCCTCTCCCCGGACACTCCCCGGGCCCCCCTCCCCCTCCCCTGACACACAGACCGGTAGCGGAATAGAACATATCGATTGGTGGGCCACACCGCAGATGTTTGTACCGCACGCGCTGTATCATCGCCCGCAGTAGACTTTGAATGATGCGCTTTGCGACAACTGGCAGCGCTGCGGAAATAATGAGTATATTAACAGCCTCGCGGGTGAAGGATGACTTGTACCTGGGTGCCCACCTCGCTTTACAAGCCTTGCTTGTGGCTGCACCTGCTCTTGCGGTTTGATACGCGACCATCTGGCGCAGAGTGCGCTTGCCCCCCCCCCACTTCCCACTTCCCAACCCCTTACCCCCTAACCTCCTGCCTTTCTTCCTCCTTCCTTTGTATTTAAAAACTAATCGTCACTCCACCAGTCCCCAATAACACTTGGCCTCCGGAATTCATGGATTTTCACTTTTGCGAACCGCGGCGGTTTATGGATTTCTGTAAAACCTAGCCGCGCGTCCGCCTACGTCTTAATGCGTTTTCTCGTTTTTATATTTTAAAAATAATTCCCTCCATCCTTAATTTTTTTAATTTCACCCTCTCCTCCTCGCTTTCTTTTGCGTCCGCTTGCTTGTCTGCCCTTTTTGTCAGAAATGGATCTGAAGATGCGGAGGCAGGGCTGGTGGTGGTGGTGGTGGTGGTGGTTGGGGGGGGGTCTAACGAGTGCAGCAGCCTGTCGCTGCACTGGCCACAGACGCTGCAGTAGTTCCACGCGCTTACTCGTCCTCGTGCATTCTTCAGGCGCCACACACCTGTCTTGGCATACTGTTAGGTCGCTGCCGCCTCGCATGACGCGGCTTCTCATGTGGGCTGCGTTCCTCAGAACGTGGCTTTGGATTTCGTACGTGACGTGGTACTACGTTGCTACGTGGCAGTGGACCATGACAGTGCACGTAGTTTCGTTTCAGACGCAACACGACAAGTGGCACCGAGCTCTGTTGCCATCTACTACGATAACAACCACGTTGTCGTCGTTAGCGTCCGTCAGGGACATCCTGCGCCTTTGTGTTGCCTAGCAGCCGGGGGCTTCTCGATGTGCGCCAGAAGTTAGCGGAATTAAGTTTAAGTGCGGTACGAGTGGAGTTTTAGCGGTTTATTAGTGAAGTACAACGGAAGGGGATGGATAACGCCACTCGAATGTGTAAACGATTGTTAGTAGAGTATTACAGAGTATTGGAAGTAGATTAGTAGAGTATTTCTAGAATAGTAGCTGATTATTAGCGGAGAATCTCTCTGAGGGCTTGACAGGAAGCTTGCCTAGCTGATGGGAACCGCAGCGTCTCCTCTGCGCAGCAACGCAGGTTCTTGCTGGCAGCGAGAACAGACGAAACGAAGTGAGCAAGATGTTTTGACTGTGGTGATTATGCTTTAATATGAGGATTACCAGGAAAAATAGGGAATAATTTGTTGCACCGCTCAAAGGCAGGCTGCGCACTTGTAATAAGTCTTTCTCTCCACATTACCAACTCCCCCTACCACCACCACACCACCACCGAATTCTCAATCACTATTTCTCCGCCATCTTCCACTCCCACACCTGCGCTTTGGGTTCTTTATCTTGGCATACCTCCCGCCGTCTTGGATGTTAAATACCAGAGAGCGGGGCATCGTGTCTGGGCATATATAACTTGGTATATCATTTTAAGGCACCTGGTTTCTGCTGTGAGCACAATTTTGTCTGGAATAAAACCCTTGGACGCTTGCCGGTGCACGTCTCTTGTTCCTGTGAAGATTGTTTGGACGCAAGAGTCTGCTGCGACTCCAATATCTCAGTAGATGTCCTCCCCGTCAGTTCAAACCTTGTCTAGCTTGCCTTGTCTCCGCTCACCTAATGAGTCCTATCTCCTCGTGCACCTTGGTTTGAAGACTGTATTACTCATTTCCTGACTTTCTTGTGGCCTGTCTTCCTGTCTGTATTTCTCTTTCGTCACCTCCCCCCTACAGTCTGCTAACTCCCTTTCCAGTCGATCTGCTCCCCTTCTAGGGAATCTTTCTATTTATAATCTGGCACATCTAACAGTAACAAAAGGAGTTGCTAGACTTCTTTTATGTTTTTGTTTCCTTTTTATAAAAAAATGCCAAGGCCGATTAAACTCAGCCCATTTCCTTTTCGACTTTTATTTATATCAGATCAATACCTGGTGGGATTTGGGGTGGGGTGTAGGAATTGGGAGTGAGAGGAGGGCTATTGACGGGGCTGGTTGACGGTCGTTTCTGTCTCAGACTTACCGGTAAGTTTATCGCTGTGACCTCGCAACCCTGACGCACCTTGAAGACATTTGTCGTGCCTATCCCCCCCCCCCCACCATCCACATAACATTGGTGTGGAGGATGAGTGTATGTGGGGTGGGAATTGACGTTTTACATTGAGCCAGCAACTAAGGCAACAACAATATTAATGTTTATATAGCGCGGCCAGGCAGTCTGCGCTTCACATTACCAGGCTAAAAATAAGAAATACAGATATTACGACTAAGCATCCGGAGCCATATGGAGTGAGACCAAAAAAAAAAAATAATAATAACAGCGTGCCCGAGAAAAGATATGAACCCTGTACAGTCGATCCTCAGTGTTGGCAACGAGCTAACCGGAGCGCACATGGGGGTGGAGTGCGTCGGAGTGGAGGGGGCGGGCGGGGGTGGCACTTGCGGAACCTCGAGAAAAAAGTTAAACATTAGGATCAGCTAGCTGACACCGCTCTGGTGTCATTTCGAGCGGAGAATTGGGGCTAATTATTGGCATTTTGTACTACGCTAAAGTGATGGCATGTTTGTTAGCAAGAGAGAAAAGAGGCTGCGGATGCAAGGAAGACAAAACGGTTCATGTCCACACGGAGGCTGGTGTAAAAATCTTACTGCTGAGGGTCCGTTGCACAAACATCAGCACATACTTTGCGCATACAAATGCATCTGTGTACGGAACATAAGCAAGAAGACAAAAAGAATCCTGATGCTAGCCTGCTCATTTGTTTGGCTTTTATGTAAACATGTCTGGTTGCGTTAAAACGAAGAGAGAAGAAGAAACGAAGGTTATATACGTTGTGGCAACACGGTGAAAGAACTAACATGTACTGGACGTCTTTATCACAGGCATCGAAGTGTATGGCGGTGTCTGCGGGTCGTTTGCATACAGCATAGAGGCACTGCGCGCGCGACTCACGAGGCGGTGATCTCCACTCTCGAGCGACAGAAAGTGACTGATACAGACGAGTCACTCGGCCCGAAACTTACAACTCTCCACCTCCTCCTCCACACCCCCCCGCACCCTACCCCATCTCACCCCATCAATCTGTACACCAGCTCGGCGGCGGTAACAGTAGATTGCTACTGATCGGTGATCGTTACCCTCCCCCCCCCACCCCACTTCGCTTTCGATCACTCTTCTCGCTATCGACGTATTCGTCAACTCCCGGCCCATCCGACCCTCGGCAGCTGTCGTCGCAAGTTTTTATTTTGTGTTGCATTTGTTTACTCTAGTTCCGCTCCCCCCCCCTCATCACCCTCTGTCACATTCTTTGCTCGTGCTCTCAGTTTACGAGTTATCTGCTTGTTACATGCACGCTTGACTGGTAGCAGGTGTGTTAAGGCTTTCATGTTCACAGCGTCGAAAGAGACCTGTGAACGGGGGTTTTGAACTGCAAGCAGAGAAGAGTGAAAAACACGGTGCTGTCTCTTCTTCTTATTATTTTCGTTTTAGAAACATATTGAATGACGTCGACAGTTCATCATAATACACCAGTCGGTAATATTGCGACTCAAGAATCAATAGGACAGTGAAAATCTTTGTTATCAATGATCTAATATTATAACAAATAATCATGTCAGATACAACTCAAAGATAACAAGCAGCTGGTTGAGGAAGGAAGGGTCTCCTCTCCTCCCCTCCCATCCCAACAACCTTCTACTATTCTTCGTCCCTGCGTGGGAGGACAGAGGTTGCGGACAGATACAGGTGTGCAACAAAATCGTTAGCCAAAGGCGGAACGAAAGGGAAGCGTTTATCTCACTTACCTGAGCGCCGCGTTGCGTAGAGGGGTGTGTGGACCTGGTTCGGAGAGCCGGGCCCGCGCCAGCAGGGCAGAAGGAAAGAAAATCCACGTCTCCCTTTCTGTCACTGGTGCGCGCTGGCGAACGACGAGCATCGGTTTTTCCCTCGTTCTCCTCGTCGCCTGCTACTGCATCAGCCGTCTGTTCACGGTGCGACACGCCACGGACTGCCACTGGTGGTCGTCGTTGTCTGTTTGTGGTGGTGGTTTGCGATCTGGAGAGGCTGGCGCCCAGCTCCTGCTGTTGCTACTACTGACGACTGACGTGGGGGCTGGAAGGGGGACTGACGTAGGAGAAGGACGTTGGGCGGGTCCACGGCCTTGGTCCGTCGCGGTCCCGAGCGCCGCGCGGCGTGTGGCGGGCTCTCGGGCTTTTTTCTCCGCCCTCTCCGCCGTCCGTCAGAACCTCCTCGCTCGCCGCCGCTTCTTCGCGCGCGCTTCTGGTTGCCGCTGCCGCTGCCGCTACTTGGAGTCTGTGTCTGTGTGTTACGACTTACTACTACTACTTGCTGCTGATGGTGGTTGTGACTGGCCGGGGGGTCCGGCTTCTGTGCTGCTGCTGTTACGCATCCCTCGCATCTTATCAGGTCCGGAGGTGGGGTCGCACCCGGAGTTCTCCTGGTCCTTCGGACCGCTTTCAAGCAAGGACGACGCCAGGAAGTGGTGGCGTGTCTCGTTCTTTCTGTTTGGCGCGTCAGGACCGAAATGAACATCTTTAAGAAATCCCGCTCCCGCTCACCATCCTTCGAGATCCCCCGACTGTGCTTGCCGCGGCAGAAGAGGTCCACATCCGTGGACTCCTCCTCCGTGGTGGCGGCCTCCTCCTCTTCCTCCAACAGCCTGGACGTTCCCTTCGAGAACCGGGCCCGCTCCTCCAGCTTCGACGCCAGCAGCCTGCATGGCGTCAACATCGACCTGCTGCAGGTGCCCATTTCTAAGGGCGCCGGGGGCCACCGCTCGCACTCCTTCGACTCGGCCGCGCCCTGGAGCCCCGTGTCGTCCGACGACAACATCTCGGACAAGGAGACGTCGTACAGCCTGCAAATACCCAAGTACCAGAAGCGGCGCTCCTCGCTGGAGATCCCCAAGCTCTGCATGCACTGCGTACACCTGGAGGCCCTGCAGAAGGAGCAGGAGAAGGAACGCAGTCCTCTGCCCAGCGCGGTCTTCTACCTGGGCGAGGCGGGGCACAACGAGGGTAGCAGCGCTGCTTCTTCGCCCTCGACCAGCCCTTCGGGTTCGGACTGGGAGTCGGATGGGTCGTACCTGAGCGACTCGGAAGGCAGCGAGAGCGCTGCGGAGGGCAGTGTTGGGGAGGTCAGCGAGGTTGTCGTGCATCGTCTGGAGCCTGCGTCGCCGCAGCAGCAGGGGAGTGATGCTAGCAGCCAGACGGGGTCATACACGGACGTGGTGACCCTGGCCGTGCCTACCATTAAGCAGCGTTCCTCGTCCATGGACGCGGGCTACATCACACGACCTCCGGAAAGCCCCCGCAAAGCCTCCCTGGACGAGCGCACCCTGCACGCCGTGCAGCAGCAGATACGATCCAACTCCGTGGGCGCCTGTCCGGCCGCCGGACGCAAAGAGGTGTCGCATCTCAGCCTTCTGGCCAATATCTCGTTGAGTGTCAGGTGAGCGCCCCCCACCCCTAAGTAAGGAGTGTTAGTGGCCAGGGACCAAGCTTGAGAGACTCCTCTACACTTTAAGGTGTGTAAAGTACCTGCTGGGGGTCTTCATCTGTTCTCTCAACAGCATATACCACATCCGTCGTCGAAAGACAGGTTTGCATAACCATGTTCTGGGGGAAAGGGTATGAAATTCTGTCTTTACAGAGTGGGTATAGTCTTTTTCATTTAGTTTTTATTTATTTGCAACGGCACCTCATTTCCCGGCCAATCCTCGCCTTACAGGCGGTGTGGTGTGCTTTCGTTACTTGTTGCTTATTTTCTCAGGGCGGTCTACGGTAGCATCACCTCGCTTCCTCCCAACATGTCAAGTGTTTATCAACGTTGCGCGCATGACGCAGATGCTGAGTTATCGACCTGGGACTAAACAATATTTTATTTTCTGCGATTATTACCGCAGGAATATACAGTTTAAAAAAAATATTTATCAGCTGCTGCTTGCTGTTCGAGGTCTGTGTGTGTGTGTGTGGTCGTCTCAGATTTCTTTTGTCTTTCTGTTTGTCCGTCTGCGTACGCTCTTCTTTCTCACGCGCGAGCACTCTTTAAACTCCTTGCACTTGGCACACGTGGAGATAGGAAAGAAAGAAAGGAACAAAAGCGGGCCACATTGGACATATTTTGCTCACCAGCACATGCTCTCGGCCAAACTCTGTCCTCATTAAGTCCTTGGTTTCCGCTGTGTGCACGCGGAAACCCTTTTGTCTGAACTGCTGGCGCCGTAATTAGTCCCAATATAGGCACTCCAATGGGGCCTGACTTCTTGCAAACTATTGGACCGTATGAGCAGGAGGAAAATTGGGTGGAGGCAGAAAGAAAGAGGGGGTAGGGGTGGGGGTGGAGAACGTACCCAACTCAAAAAGGTAAATAAACTTTCGTCTGCGCCTGCATGTTGGGTACCAGTGGTGATGGTCGTCAAGGGGGTGCGGGAGGGAGATGTTTCTAGGTTTCAGCTTACTTTAGCGAAACTGGTAGCAGCCGGTTGTCTGCCTCCAGATTTGATCTTTTGGCGGTTTACAAGATGGTCGGGGCAATGAAGCAAGACCGTATGCGCGTCTGAATAATCATTCCCCCCCACCCACCAGCCATCTCCCCCCTCCCACCTCAACACACGCACCAACCCAGCCTCTTTTTCTGCCATTAGTTAATTAAACTGTGGGCCGGGAAGGGGAGGGGTTGGTGTAGGTGTGTGTGTGTGGGCGCTGAGCGCGCTGGCTTGAGCTGCCAAGACTATGACGCATTGCTGACGATGCGTATCATCCACTTCCGGCACTAGTCACCACGTTTATTTGTTTTTCTAAAAATTTAAATGAGGCGTCTTTTCGATTCTTGCAATACCTGTAGGCTTAGATGCGGAAAGTTGTCAGGATTATAGAGAATGTTCGCGTATTTTCCTACTTACACATGTTCTCTCATTTCCGATCCATTTTAAATGTTTAGACGACGTGCTCTATAAACATGCGAAGGTGGCAGTAGGAAATGTTCTCTCTTTTTCTCTCTCCATGAGGCGTGCGCGCCGTGGTTGTTCAAACAGACCTTCCCACGATGAACTGCATATAAGACACCAGTCAACTGTCGCCCACGCCGCGGCTGCTGTATCAACAGTCATGCGCAGAACAAATTCCCCAGACACGACAGGGGAGAGCAATGGTCTCCAATCAGCCTCCACGCCTTTTCCCGGCGTGGGACGAGAACCAAATCGGTGTAGTGACACGCCACACCGAGACGCACGTGTTTAAAGTCAAATGGAGCGGACGGACGGGTGGACGGACACGCAGGTCGCGCGCGCGCGCACAGAGAAAGAGGATGCAACTGCGTGGCAATTTTTTGTTAGACGGCCAGCTTATAAGTCTGGTTCATGACACACGATCCCACCTCGATTCGCCGTCAGTCGCTGATTGCTTGTCTTGTTTCTGCATGGTTCGGGTTCGTCTCTTGTCAAGAATCGGGTTTCGGTGCTTGTTATTCGCGCCAGTAACCGCCAGGGTCATCTAGACATCAGACGGGGTGCAGAGTTTGTGCAAGCGTCAGATTCGCTACCTGCGCTGGCCGGCGTTGTCTGGCTTTGTCTATCGTTTGCTTTTCCAACACAAAGCATCTTAATTAACAAGATAGTTGTCACACACTGACAAAAATGTTCACGCGGGATCGCTGCAAGACTTCTTTATCTTTTTAAGCGCCACGCCACGTTTCAAATGCTCGACGTCAGTGACCTCATGCTCGTCGACAACGTACAAAATGTCACGTGACTTCCTGTCGACACCTTCGCCAGCTAAAAGCGACTTCTGAAAGCCAAGTTGTGAATGGCGGTGACAGTGACGTCTGACCGGAAGGAGTGATGCTTTAGTGACGTGTGTTCAGCCTGCAGAGGCAGTGACGTCTGATCAAAAAGGGTCACGCTCTTGAACATGCGAGGTCACCTGAAGATCGTCTGCTCGGCTCGAACGTTTGGGACCAGAGCGATGTCGCCAGAGACTTCACTTTTTTGATAAATTATAGTCCCGGCGCGCTAAAGACGAATATTGGCTACCGTGATCGATTTGTAAACACTAGTTTGATATTAGATTGTGTGTCAAAGATGTCTGCTACCCGAACACCCCTACAACCTAGATGCGGGATTTCCTGCACACTTCAGGCACACGGCGGCTGCTTGGAGACAACCTTGCCCTCTGCATCCCTTCCATCCTCCCAAGACCTGCGCCATAAAACAATGGTGAGCAATCCTCCAGAATTAATCTTCGCTAGTTCTTAGGCAACATTCCTTCAGTTCACAAAACTTGCTTCACTGAGAGGGCGAAGAGGGTAGGCCGCGAGAGAGAAGGAGCGAAAGTTTAGGTGCACGTCAGTGTGCATGGTCTCCCTTGATCCCCTCCCTCCCTTCCTTCCTTGCTACCTGCCTACCCTCCATCGTCAGGATCAAGTCGTAAGCTGTTGGCAGGCTACGCCATTTCTCTTCATCAGCTGGTTCACGTGGACATGTTGCAGGTGATCTTCGCGAATTGAGACAGGCCGTAGCTTGTAGCGTCGTGCTGGCTGCTTTGTACCTGTACGCTGCTTGCTCCTTGCTGGGATGAGTAACACATATTCGTCAGCTAAACGGTTAACCTGGTATAGTAAGCATAATTTACTATCCGGCATCGACTTCCCCTGACTTATCCTTCTCTCCCGTCTTGATCTGCCAATCTTTCCTCAAAATTAAACGAGTTAATATTGGGTCGGCTTGCATGGTACAGATGTACATCTTGAACGTTTTAGTCGTGATTCGATTCTTGTTATATTACTTTTTTTTTTAAAATGTGTTCATCGTTAATTTTTTTCTGTCCGATCTGAACATGTGCATCCATCCCAGTAGGAGGGGGAAAAGTTGCCACATAGCGCCTACTAGGTTTCCAAACTGCACAGAACTGGTCCAGCCGTCCCCTGCATCTTCACACACACACACACACACACACACACGCATGCACGCAGAGACAGACGAAAGTGAGTGAAACGCTTGTATTGATCGTCGAAGGTAACGTCTTCCAATGCAGGTGTGTGGATAACGAGGCGTAGGACAGAGCGTGATGAGGACAGCACGTCTTGAATATTTCATGTCCGTAATACCTGCTGGAGGTGTAGCAGAACATACTGAAGGTAGGAGTTGACCGAGTGTTTTATGAGCTCTGCGAACGTGAAGGTCAAGTGTCATGTGGCATGCAGCAGGACAGAACTAAACCGTTATTGGAGAGAGAGATTACACTGTTTGAACTTCGTGAAATGCATTTATCTTCATTTTTTTAACACTTGACTGACTTTTACATCCCCACCTTCGCATTTAATGACTGGGTAACAGTAGCTGGGGAAACGATCAGTTTTGGTGACATTCGTTTCCCATTGCAAGTCACAGGTCAAAGGAATTTTGCGACTTTCGTAACTGATTACTTAAAAGCAGTTCTTAGCCGGACAAACATGGAGGAACAGTTGGCAGTTGATTGTATCGCTGACACGTGAACACTTCTTCCAGACTTGCTCAAACGTTCGTAAATAGTTGTCCTCTTCGTCGGACAAAGTGTTGAAGCGTCAAACCTCTAACGTTCCGTAAGGTTCCATTTTATTGGCAAAAATGTTTGGACTTAGCATGTTGACTAACGTTCCTATGCACTGAATGTTCGTCTTCGTCCCAAAACCAATGGTTTTCTGTTACCTTCGCATATTCGAACTGTGGGCAAATGTTCTAATACATTTGTCCGGATAAGAACATGAAGGTTCAAATTTTGTTCCGAGACGACTTTTTAGAAAATGACAACAATTCGTTTTTGGTAGGACAAGCTTCTTTTCGAAGACTGAGGAGAGCTCTCCTGAGAGAGGAGGAATCTTTCGCGACGTGTGTGTGTGTGTGTGTGTGTGTGTGTGATAGAGAGAGAGAGAGGTATTGTGCTTGTCCATCTGTCTTGTTTAGTTTCCAGCAGTCGTTGGACGTACCATCGAACATCTGTAGTCTAGCAGCAGCCTGGCCGCCGGGGAAAGAGTTATAAACTTCTGACCATCGGTCCAACGAAAGACGACTCCCTCCACTTTCTCTTCCCCACCCCTTCCCCACTACACTTCCACTCTATACTTGATGGCAGTCGGTGTTTGCTACTCTGTCGTCTGCCCTGTCCAATTTCTGTGCAGAGGTCTTCGACGTTTGCTGTCAGAAAAGAACTTTTTTCCTCTAGAGAACGCGGTCCCTTGAGACATGCGGCTGACGGCCACGAAGTCGCACAGGACACACATGAACTAAAGTCTAACTTTCAGCCCCCAAAATAGAAAAAGAAGGGCTTTATGTAGAATGGTGGTGGTTGGGGGGAAGAGGGGGTACAATACTTAATACGTCTCTGGACTTTGACGTTTGCTTTTAATCAGTCGTAAAGCTCTAGGGAATACTAACCGCAAACTTTGGTCTTTATTCCTCTTTCAGGTCTCGTCCTGTTCCTCGCGTCTGCATGTCTTCCTCCTTGTCTCTACAGCGCTATAGTGCCGATGATAGCAGCACTCGACATATTGACCTCGCAGCGTAAGAACTTAAGGAGACTGTGTGTGCACAGTTCTAGGAAGCAGAAGAACCGTGTCTTATTTCTTATTGTACAGCCGGGGCAGTAGTATGAGAAGTATGTCCTGTCGTCGTCTCGCACAAAGCAGCCCCGTATGAAAGCAGAGCGATGGCCCTGTCAGTCTTAAAGTTCAAGAAGGATGCAATACTTCCCACTGGTTGGGCTTTGCACAGTGCATTATTTTCCCCACGTGTGGATACCGCCCATCTGTTCTTGGGGTCTTCTGACTATAACATTGACCAGTTGGAGTTGACGAGAACAGTTAACAATTTAACAAGGAATGCAGAACAAATTTGGTGTAAGGTGTTTGTGATGGTAGTGGTGGGGGGAATTTTACATCTTTTATCGTTTAAATTCACCGGCTTGTGTTATCCGTATGAAACTCTTATTTGTATGCATTTATTTGCAGTATATATGTTTCGATATGTAAAGAGAGAGGGAGACTTGGTTATCTATTGTGAGGAGAAGAGAAAGGAAACAATAAGAACACCGTAGAAACGATTGATTAGAGAGGACTGAAAACGGAACTCCCCCGTCTCGCAAGCTCATTCCGTGATTAAAGAAACAAAACTAATAAAAAAACAACAGAGACCGTTCTTAACGGGCAAACGTAGATAAATCTTTGACCAAGTTTGGCAAAGTTGTTGGTTTTGACATTACAGTTATAAACGGACTTCGCCAGACTTGAACAGACGTCTTCATCCAGTTTAAAAGGGTCTTAAAGAACGGTGGATGGACTCTACGCTCACTACTACTACTACTACTCATTACGCGTGCTTGGCGCACGGAACCCAAGAACAGCAGAAGCCCTTGCCACGTGATGGTACGTTTGGAAGGTCCCTAAGGGTATCCGTCACAATTAAGGAGACAAGACCACGTCGGTGGTAGACGGGTGATCGGTGTGGGAAGAGTGGTTGGAGCGTCTCTTACCAAAGTTTTCGTCTTCTCCTTCTCCTCCCATCCCTCAATTTTCTCCAACCCCAGCCTTCAATAATGTAGAAGGAAGAACCTGAAGTGTGCGTGCGTGTGTGTGTGTGTGTGTGTGTCGGGAAGAAAAAGTGTGCGTGTGTGTGAGAGAGAAGCGAAGGACGAACAATAGGTACGAGTCTCCCTGGCGAGTAGCAGTGTTAGCGGGCGCCTGGCCTATCGATTGTCTATATCGCAATAGCTTTCTTATTGCGAGACGACGCATTAAACCCACGCAAGCAACCGCTGCCGAATGCTGCACCCTCCTTTCCAATTATACAAGCCTGCTTTATGTCGCGCAAAGCTGCGCTTATCCGATTATCGATCCCCCCCCCCCGTACGGTGGAGGTGTTGTATCCTGCTCCCGTCCCTGGGACTCTCTCCTGCCCGCCCGTAGTACCTCAAGCTCGCCAACCAGTGGCCTTCGGTAAGGGCAATGAACCCGACTGTAAAGTGCTGGGACTCCGCAGTGGCTCTGCTAGTACACCCCCACCTTCTCACACACACACACACACACGCACACACACTTCTCAGGTTTCCCTCGCTTATCGCATGTCTTCTGAAGGTGGTGCTTACCAGTGCTTTTAAACTCTCTCAAATTCTTTAACTGCTCATCTTTCGCTCTACCACGTACGTGTGTGTGTGTGTGTGTGTGTGTGTGTGTGTGTGTGTGTGTGTGTGTATAATATTGTTTTCTTCGTCTCTCTTGTCTCTGTGTGTGCGTGAGAGAATAATAATAGAACCGAGAGAGACCCTCTTTAAATGTGTTCATCCGTGTGTATGTGCAGGCTCTGGTGCATGTATGTGCATGCACGGAAGAGGTTTGGTGAAATTTTTTTTTAGATTTTCTTCGGAATCTCAGCTTTATTATTTTTTTTTAATCCCTTCCAGCAACGATTTAATCGTTGTATGTTCCTTTTCTGGTTCTCTCTGGCCTTCTCTAACTGAAAACAACTTGCACTTAAGCTGGTTTTTTTTACATAATGTTAAACGTTATTAAGCGTCAGAGGGGGGCAAATCTCTCCCAGGAACCCGGCTAGTATCTTCCGTTCAAAGGCTAAACATGACGGACCGTAAGAGTTTCCGATGGCCCCGCGGTTCACCTTTCAGTGCCATAATTTGCTGGGCGATGGCGAGGCCAGCTACAAAGACGATCAAACGCTTTTTGCGGATCTGCGGGTCTGTCATTTTAGACGGTGCGCGAAGCATGGCAATCAAGCAATGGGTGTCCCACATGTTTTCCCTTTTTTTCAATTTTCTCTTTTTTTTTCTTTTCTATTCTTCTTTGCAAGATTCTCTTCCTTCCCGGCAATAAAATCTACGGCAAATGGAGACACAATAACTAGGGCTCACATTGTACACGCTATAACCATGGCTGACTTTTTTTTGTGTGGAGGGGGGGGGGGAGATAAATGCGACTTCCCTGTGGCCGATTTCGATATAGCCGCGGTCAGTAAAAGGGGTTATGGGGAGTAGGAAGACTTTATTAATCTCGCAATATAGTGTCATGGCGGGAAATGCAGCTCGGGAAGGTAGGGGAAGAAAAGTGCAGCTGTCGCAGCTTCTTCCCCGTGGATGATTTGCCGAAACCATTGAGGTCCACGAATGGAAAAGCTATCGTTTCCACGACACTTTAACTGGGTGACTAAGGGGGCGGGGGAGAGTGAGGTATGGTGGTAGTGGGTCGGGACTGGAGGAGTTTCGAAATTATACTGTGAAGGAGATGAAAATGATGGCTGGGTAATTCCATCTTCCTGCCCATCTGTTAACGTTTTTTTTTTCCTAGATCATGGCTGGAAAAAAAACATCAGTAACCACGTAGAGATGCTGCGAGGAATTCCGGAGCAATGCAGTAACGTTGCGAAGAACTTTGCGATGACATTGCAGTATTATTTAAATGAAACTTCGTTTATTTTTAACTTTTATTCTCTGCAACACCTCTGTGTGATATCGTTCTTAGAAGGCGCCATAAGATTCCTGTGGTTTCTCGCATGTCTGTTACGTAAGAAATTTAATTACGCTGAGGCATTAGACTCTGTTGTCTGTCGTAGCTCATTTTTTATTAACTTTTTTATTTATGATTAGACTGCAGGAGGCAGAGATGGATGTGTGCCCTTTCATCGTCGCTGAACAAAATCAGGTCAGCTTTTAGTGGGATTTTACGCTGGCTAACGCCTTTCTTGTTTGCATTTGTGTCCGTATATACCGCGCATTTTGAGCTGAAGTCAGAGGAACATTTGTTTTAAACATTCGAGTTTATTGGTTATGTAATTCACCAGTAGTGTCTGATGGACGTCCGGGAATTTTTATTTTTCTTTTGAGTGGGCGTTCGCCCTTGTTGAGTCGCAGTTGCCTACTTCCTTTTCTGTCTGGCTCGTGACTGTATAAAATAAGTCAGCCTGGCCAGGAGTGTCATAGTACGCGATGCGTACCGCGCCCGCAGATGGTTAAGCACGCAGAAGTCTCCAGAGGAAAGTTGGCCAAAGATCCATGACAGTAAATGTCTTAGTGTCAGCGCTTACAGGACGCGTAAGGTGGAAAATTGTTTCCTGATGATTGATTAAAGTTCGGTGCAAGAGGCTATTAACTCAAACGGTGGGTGAATACCCGTCTTCCGTTCTTGAGATACTTCTTCTTAGTCCTCTTCGTACCTAGGTGGTACATAAGGCATCCACTAGAGACCTCCATCCTTGTCTGTCGGAAGCAAGTCTTGCTGCGTCGCTCCAGGTCAGCTTTTGGTCCCTGAGCTCCCTCTCCACTGACCGTCGCCATGTTTCGTGGCCGGCCAAAAGAAAGAAAGTTCTTGAGATACACGCCTACAAAAATCACCACGCACAGAAAGTGGTCAACATCGTGACGTCACGATATGCCTAATTAACACACGTTCCCAGCTTTCCCATTGGCTGGGGCCTTCACGGCGTACTACTATCCACGTACAATCCTGACGTCAGTGTTATTGAGCTATTCTCGGCATAGTGATGTTTGTAGGCGTACAGTTCCTGAACAAAAGGTTACACACTCTGATATGTGGAGATTGTCTCTAACATTCAGCTTTACCCAATCATTAGAAAATGCTTCCCCATTAGTCCTATAAGGATGATCGGGTTCTTTTCAAACAAGTAGAACGCTTTCCGAAAGTTTTCATGGACCATTAGGTTTGTCGCTAATCGAGAAGTCCTTGTTCCGGGTTTTTTTCTGAGGTCGGTGAGGCTAGACTTTGATGTCTTCCGTTTCTCACCAAGAATCCTATAGCCCTTTGCCCCATGTCCGTAGTCATCTCTCTCCCGTCAATCTTTTCCCTGTCTTTCTGCTGTTTTCCATTTCTTTCATTCATTCTTTCTGTGTCTTTGCCTGCGTTCTTTCTTTCTAACTTTTTTTTTGTCTTACGTTCTGTCTTCTCTCTCCTTTTCCTTTCTTTGCAAACTTAGAGGTTTGTATAGCCAGAGACGATAGCTGGAGGAGTGTGGGTGGGGCCTAGACCAGTATTTGAAAACGAGATCCCGCCATTGTGAGGTTACAACCTATATTGTGCTTATCACTCATCTGACTGGTGGCCTTCACGAAGAGGGAGGGCAAAGAGCAGATCATGTTATCGATGTGCCATGGCTCTTTCGACTGAGTGCTACGGGACAAGTGTAAATGTATCATCAGTGATTCCTCTCTCTCATTCTCTGTACTTACGAACTTTATCTGTAACCCAGTTATTTTTGTTCAGACTCGTGTTGCTGTAAAAGCATTTTATATGCCTGTCTGCAAAGTGTTTATATGGTTAACGTAACCAGATGTAACCAGTATTTAATATATTTCACACACACACACACACACACACACACACACACACACACAAAAACAGCACATTTAAAAAGGTAGGAGCACATTTAAGAAGCATTTCACAGCAAAAGTGTGGATTTTTCTTTATAATGATATTATTAATTAGGCCCCGAATTTCAGCATTGTATGTCAGTACTGGTTTTATCTGAGATCCGAGTTTCTAATGGACAGAGGCATAGATTTCAAGCGTTGTAGAGTTTTTAAAATTCTATCCCTCCTTTTTAAAAAAAGAAATTCTATCCTTTCATTCATTTCATGCATTATTCACTCTAAGCCATATCAGAAATCTTCGTTGCCTATCTGTAAATATTTGCCACCTTCACTTTTGTATCTCCATAAAACCACTGTTTATATGAGAAGAAAGGTCCCCCGAGGGAGGGAGATACTGAAAATCACCAGAAACACTCCATGTGCCATTAAAGAAAGTCGTGTGGCGTTGGTACGCAGATACTTCTAGCTGTACAGCGAGCATATTTTCTGTCTTTCTTTCGTTCGTTCGTTCGTTCGTTCTTTTTTCCTTATTTTTATCTTTCATTATTTCTTTGTTTTCTTCACTCTGAAGCAGCAAGGTAACGTTGTACATCACACGTGCATTGATCGCCACGTGATTCACTGCACAGGCCAACCAGAAGGTGACATGTTTTCACTCGTTCTCATTTCCATGTAAATGTCTTGCCAGATCTTAGCAGTAAAAAATAAAAACAGAACGAATAGGGGAGGTCCTAGCCAAACACCCATGCATTTATATGTAAATGTGAACAAAAAAACATCTCCTGCTTCTAGCACGCTGGAGAAGAGAGTCATAGTAAGAACTCGTGTCCCATGCATGGAAGGCTTTAAACAAGAAAAAAGTACCACGTATTTATTTGTCGTTGTATATGTAATTATGTTGGTAGAAAGGCAAAAGAACCTTTTTTCCCACGTTGTTGTCGTCGTCGTCATCGTTCGCCTTGATTACACGAGACCAGAAAAGAAGCTGTCAGTCATCCGCAGAACATCCACATGCCTGTACAGCTCGAAGTGGAGGGACATCGCGCAAAATGTCATTGACAAGACGGCATTGATCTTTCTGGAATCACAAGATGATTTTTAAAAAAAGACTACACGGATGATATTTAGTTAAGCGGGTTCGCACGTGTGACATGTCTAGCGTTTGTGGAAAAGAGAAGCCGCGCAGGGCGTGATAAGGAGGCGGAGGGCGTGGGTGAGGTCACAACGAACGGGTACGTCAGTCGGTGCACGCAGAGAACGGTCACCTGAAGGCTGGAGGTGGTGTGGGTGGTAAAACCTCGC
The DNA here is from genome assembly GCA_004794655.1 of Marisa cornuarietis. Taxonomy (NCBI): domain Eukaryota; kingdom Metazoa; phylum Mollusca; class Gastropoda; order Architaenioglossa; family Ampullariidae; genus Marisa; species Marisa cornuarietis. Next base: position 2,434,150 of record SMMW01000616.1, read on the forward strand.
TGCTGGAGAGGAGTCGGCAGAGAGAAGGGGAACATGGCTGACCTCAGCAACAGGAAGGGGACAACCTGGAAGTCTCTGACGTCAAGCTGACAAACGGACAGTGCTGACGTCAAAACCTAACGTCAGACGCCGTTCTACCACAAGTCCGGGTGTCTGTGGTTGCAGGTGAAGGACTAACATGAAGAGTATTGTATTTTTTTTTATTTCAAGCCAGCCGTGAACAGTTTTCGTTTTCTGTGCCTTGAGTTTGCCCTGGCCACTGAGACTTGTGCTGTAGTGCCTGCACCTGAAAAATCTAGGCAAAGGTAAAAAACATGTCAGCGAAGGACTTTTTTTGCTTCAGTCATCATCATCATCGTCGTCGTCGTCGTAATCATCATCCATCAATCATCGGAGCTGTCTTCATAGTAGAAAACCTAATTTTTCAATTGTTTTATTACGTTTGCGTACTAAGCGATCATTTGAGTTCGTTGTAAATGTGAGAGGAAAGTGCGCGTAGACTCGGACCAACAAAGGGGGAAGTGATCCAGTTCAGTACCTTTGCTTCCACCGTTCTTTCTTGTAAACCCAGAGGGTGGCCATAAAGTCTGCAAACACTTGAGGGCATACATAATAAATGGCTTGTTGATATCGCATGGCACTAGCGGATATGCTCTATGGGTATAGCGTGCTCTGTTCCGCTTGTTGAAGCTCGTTAGCAATGCATAGTTGCACGCACTCGCTGTGCATTGACACAAAAACAAAATAAAAACTTTGTGGCATGCAACTGTATAGCCACTCAGTCGGATTAGCTTCGCTACCGGGGCTATCTATGCCATTGGAAAACAGGTCCTTGACAAGTTTGTCTTTTGTGCCTGAATTCTTGACACTGACCAGCCCAGTGCGGGCCTGTACTTTCGGTTTCGCACACAAAACGAAATGATTTATGGATGAAACCTGTAGATCTGTATTCTTCCCCACCCCCGATGACGTAGTCTGCAGATCAGGGAGTAAATGGAAGTAAACCTTTCGGGCAACGGAGTAAGAACAAGAGAGGAGCGGTCACTTCTTCACATCCTTTCTCCTCTTCTTCCAACCAAAAGGTCAATTTAATTTTTTTTGGGGGGGTGCGGCGGGGGTTGAGGTGTATGGGGGTGGGGGTAGAACGGCGATCAACGACTTGCCACAAGCAGGCATAAACTAATCTTGTACATGTATCCTGTTTAGAAGTCTCGCATTTTTTTAGGGGGTCGGTGGTAGGGGAGGTAGGGGAACGTGGAAAGATTACCTCAGCTCACTCTTTCGTCGTGCGCTTGTGTGTCGCGTCAGGTGACAGGCTGGCCACCTGCCTTTTCCTCCCGCTGTCTGGGTTCTCCTGCCAAGTTGCGCCTGACCAGAGACGTCTATGGCCTGAAGTTCGCACCTCGCCAGGCGTGCGCGCGCAACGCAAACACGTCATATGGCCGGGCCGTGACGTAGCCTTTCACGGCACGCGTGAAAGGGCCGGGCCGTGAACTCGCGCGACGACGACAGGTTCTGGCACCCACCTCCGCTTTGGTCTTGAATGTGAGAGAGATGAAAGGAATGGTATGACGACTTTTGTTCTTGCTTGGGTGACATTTTCCTCCTGTCTCACCCTCCCTCTCTCCCTGTCTGCATAGGAGGCTTGAGGTGGGCTGGATGCAAGAATAAAGCGAAGCTGTCTGACCGGTGGTTTCTTTTGCGGTTTTTTTTCATGTTTTACTGGGGCGCCCGGTAGTGCAGTGGTTAAAACACACTAAACAAAAACTGACAACTTTTCACTGTAACGTTGAAGGTAATTACACTGCTGACTGTTACTGCGCTGTAATTTTTGAGGATTACTGTAATGGGGAGTCAGGTAGTTTAGTTAAGTACACCCGGATTTGTCAAGAAAACAGGAAGTGACGAAAGGGAAGTATTTCTAAAAATAGCATTGTCTGCATGAGTTGAATTCAAAGAGAAAAGATGCAATCTTTGGTAAAAGAAAACTGACCAGGACACATTGTGCTGTTGCTGAATGTTCTTTTTGACATTCAGGCAAAGTTAGTTTGTACTCATGAAGGAAATCCTAAAGATAATGGCAGCAAACACCAGTGGATTAACTTTGTTTAGAGATGTGTATACAGGTCTCTGCTTTGTTCAAACGTACTGTGCGAACTTCGTTCCCACACCGTACTCAAGAATTTGCTCAAAACATTTCAAAATCGATTGTTGTCCAGTCACTTATACAGTACAAGCAAGTCTTGGACTTTCAGTAAACCGAAGAAATCTTATTCCTACAGCAGTGCTTACTATACAAAAACACGAGATATTAAAACCAACTACGACTGCTGGTAGATCAAGCACCAGATATGCAACATCGACAGTTTCTACACCGTCTGCTCTACAAGTAACATCGTGTGACAGTCACAAACACATCATATCAGTCGTATCTTTATCCAGCATAATGCTAAAAAACTGACAGTGTGAGGGCACCATTGATGTGCGTGATCGAAACAGCTTTAAAAAAAAAAAAGAATTGAGGGTGATAAACGTATTAGGAACTTTAACGGAAACACGTGCGAGTATCAGAAAGTAAACAGTAAATTTTGCATGCAGCTAAATGAAAAAGAAATAATTTTTTACATCGATAAACATGTTTTGTACTATTGTTATATTTTTAATGGTAAGAAAGTAATTATCAGCAGACAGTTGTAACTATAAAATGAAAATGCAATGCTTGAAATCAACCATCTATCAAATAAAAAAAAATTACAGGAGTTTATCTTAGACAAACGCACATTTGAAATGTGTTTATATTTTATTAACAATGATCCAGATTGAAGAATTAATTCAAATGCACCCGTAACAGAGTAAGAGAGAATCAATAATAATACAACGTAGACTGCAATGACCGTGATTGTTGCCCATTAAATTTTAATCTGGAGAAGATTGACTTACCAGTCTGTTGAGTGAATTCGGTTTGGACCTTTTAATTCTTTTTTTTTAACTTCATTCGAAACTTCTAAATAAAATCTGTAGGGCTGTATTCCAAAATCAGCCGCTTCATTTTCTGGGCAAAAAAAAAAAAAAAAATCGTTCTTGAACAGGACAACCTGAGCGACGTGACTTCATTTGATTTGAAGACATGCACAGATTGACTAAGCCACACTCGCTGTTAGACAGACATGCTGTCTTGCAACAGAGCTCTTTAGTATATGCTCTAGAGAAATTAGGCATGGTCAGTTTAGTCTAGAGGTAGCGGAGCGATTCGAATCGAAGCATCTGCCCTTGCAGCTGACCTTAGACCGAGACATAGTGATAGCAGAGACAGAACCAGTAATTGTAGAGAAAATTATCTGGGATAATAATAAATGTCAGTCTTTTATGTCCAATATGAAAACCGAAAAAGTCGGCAAGAAATTAAGTGACGCTTTCGATATGCTAGACGTCTCTGTGGAACAGTCAATAGAACTTTTTAATGCTGGCATTCTAAACGCGGCCCATTGTATGAGGCGGAAAATCTGGACGGGGCAGAGAAAGAGCAGGTGGTTTGATCTAGATTGTGTACAAGCTAAACGTGAAACGAAAAGGTGTCTAAGGAAATTTAGACGTACGGCTAACAGTAACGACAGACAAAAATACGTAGAAAGCAGGAGTCGGTATCGAAACCTTATACAAAGCAAACGAAAGCAATTTAATAGTTATCGTCTGGGAAAGCTGTCCACCAACACTGGCAACCCACAAGCTTTTTGGAAAGAAGTAAAAGCAATCTGCAGACAGTCCAACCCGGAATGTACTATAGACAATAGAACATGGTATGAACACTTTAAAAATGTTTTTCAAGGTGACATAGTAGATGGTAGGTGGGATAATGAGGAACAGGAAAGTGAAATATGCCCAGCAGGGATTGATGACCTAGATCAGCCAATAACCACGGAAGAAGTGATAAAAGCTATAAATCATCTAAAACTAAATAAGGCTCCCGGGCCTGATGAAATACTTGCAGAAATGTTAAAGGCCTGTCAGGATCATATACTAAGGTACCTAGTAACTTTATTTAACAAAATTTTTGACAACGGGGAATACCCTAAAGCCTGGAGTGGCGCGACAATTGTCACATTATTCAAAACAGGGAACCGTGATTGCCCGGACAGTTATAGAGGGATATCGCTAACTAGCACAGTAAGTAAAATGTTTGCATATATCCTGAACTTGAGACTAACAAGATGGGCAGAGGAAAATAGTAAGATAGCTGAGGAGCAGAGTGGTTTTAGGGAAGGACATTCCACCACAGATAATGTTTTCATTCTGTATGCTATCATACAACGCTATTTACTCAAACGATCGGGTAAGGTGTACATATGTTTTGTAGATTTCAGAAAGGCATTCGATATGGTTGATAGAAACAAACTATGGCATGTTCTACATAACCTGGGAGTTGGAGGCAAGATGCTCACCATTTTACAAAGTATGTACCAGAATATCAAAGCCTGTGTAAGGTGTAGTAACGGACACACAGAGTATTTTAGTTGTCCGACCGGAGTAAGGCAAGGATGCGTTTTGTCACCCATTCTCTTTACGTTTTTTATAAATCAGTTAGCTGTAGACGTGTCCCAGAACGGTATTCATGGCATCCAACTAGTCCCAGATATAATACAGATACTCCTACTGCTCTTTGCGGATGATGTTGTATTGGCATCATATTCTGTTGCTGGCCTCCAAAAGCAGCTTGATATTTTAAAAAATTATGCTGATGGTTTTGGAATGAATGTGAACCTCGGAAAAACCAAAGTCATCGTGTTTAGGAAAGGCGGATGTCTAGCATCAAAGGAATGTTGGTATTATGGCACAGAAAGGATAGAGGTTGTTAACATGTATAAGTATCTAGGTCTCTGTTTCACAACTAAGCTCTCCCTCTCCATAGCTGTCGATGATCTTGCAGCTATGGCCAAAATCAGATCCTGCCAGCTATTAAAATGTTTATGGAAACTTGGAGACATACCAAGAAGCGTATTTTTTAAGATGCTCGATTCCCAGATTGTACCGATACTTACCTACGGGTCGGAAATTTGGGGTTTTCAAAGATATGAGACCGTTGAGAAGGTACAAATGTTCAGCTGCAAACGCTTCCTAAATGTAGGTTTTCAAACACCAAACAAAATGATCTATGGTGACCTAGGGCGTTATCCAATAGTGGTTACTACAAAAATTAGATGTATTAAATACTGGCTTCGACTCATTCATATGAACGACACTAGACTCCCCAGAAAAGCATATAATATGCTATATTATTTACAAGAAAACGGTAAACGTACTTGGGCTTTCTTTATAAAAGAACTTCTCTGTATCAATGGCTTTGGATTTGTTTGGCTTCAGCAAGGTGTTGGTAACAAGAACATGTTCTTAAGAACCTATAGACAAAGACTTATAGACTGTTTCCAACAAGAATGGCACAATGATATATGCAATAGTGAAAGACTTGAGCTGTATTCTAGTTTTAAGAGCTACGTACAACCTGAGAGATATTTAAATATACTGAGAATACGCTGTTTCAGAGAAACATATATTAAGTTTAGATTCGGAATATCACCCATCAATGTACATCGATATCGCTATAAAAGTGATGTATCCCCCAGTCAGTTAAACTGCCCCCGATGCAAGCATGAGATTGAAGATGAAGTGCACGTGTTGTTTGACTGCCCTGCCTATAACAGCTATAGAATGAAAGTTGATGTTTTAAAATATACAACATCATATAAACAGGGCAGAGACGGAATCACGCAAGTCTTTATAGATAATTCGGAAACTACTATGAAACAAATCTCAATATACTTGTACCAAGTATTCAAACACAGAAATGAAATGAGTACATTGTAAAAAAAACATAAAGAAATGTTAATATGCATAGATAATGCTATTAGGAATATTGATGCTGTTCTATTTTCTGTAATTTCCCCCTTGAAACAAACCAAAAGGTTTGGTCAATAAAGAATTCGTTCGTTCGTTCGTTAGTATATGAGAGCAATTTTCTCCTGCTTTCCTAGTGGCAGGTGAGAATGCCGATGTTTGAAGGCTTTCATCTTGAAAATCAAGCATAATTGTGTACTCAAATTTTGGGAATTGCTATTTTAAAATGAACTTCACGCGATCATAAAGAAAAAATGCTGCACTCGGCTTGTCCTTTAATGCTAGGAAAATTATGTTTTCGTTCTCATTCTTTTTTTTTTTTTTTACATATCTCTCTCGCTCTTTCACTCTCTATTACTCTGTGTGTGAAGGATGGTCGTTAAAAAATGTTGTAAGTGTTATTTCTTGTTTGTCGCTGCTTTAGATTAAAATGAATCCCTTTTTGTTATGATTTGTCAGGCACGCCACGGTGAAATTTAAAGACTCTAGACAAAACATCACTGCACATTCTTGTTGCCTTTGCCTTGCTGGATTTGTTCTTGTCATACTTATTATGCGACAACGCTGTGGATGCAACAGTACAAATTTTCACACTTGTAAGGCTCTCTTTGACAACTTCCGAATGAAATTTGTGATGGTGCATGCAACTGTCCTTGTACTTTTTCCGTCTGGCAAAGATGTTCGTGCTGACACTGTAAGCGGCTGTTTTTGTTGTGACGCTTGGATTGTTTTTAAAACTGACTTTCATATCCACAATATTTACCTAACTGAACACGAGTCGTATATCTGAAATCCTGACAAGTAAACGTCGACCACTTTCTACCGAGTCAAACTTCTCTCTTCGTGTCGCTTGCAACCGCAGTTTTCTTCTTTCGATTTTTTTAGGCATTTACCCATCGAGAAAACAGTAAACGTCAACTTTTTCCTGTCTTTATATTTTTATTGTTACAACAATTGATAACACAGCAGTGATCTTTTCCACCCATCTCTACACGTTCGTATGTCTCGGTAAAAGCAACGCTGAGCAGCTAACAACCCTGCCCCGAGCTACAGCCATGACCACCGTTGCATGTGCTAATAATATTTGACGAAACGTCCTCATTTGCCCCTTCCCCCTGGACCATCATGGTGGTGGTGGTGGTAGTGGGGAGGGGTGCGGGGGTGTTGCTTGTCACCAGACAAAGGGACATCCAAACCTCTTTGTAGCTGAATTTGCTTGGAAGTGTTTTTTTTTTAAATTTTATTCTTTCTTTTTTTTTGGACGGCGCAAGGACGTAACGTGTTTTCAGTAGTCAGCTGTAATTCTAGCCCCGAAGGAGGCTCACAGAGTGATGGCCGGAAGCTAGGGCGTGCGCTGACTGGCTAGACGAGCACGTGTGCCTTCAGTCGTAGGAGATTGAGGAGATAAGGTAGGGGGAGAGTGGGGATGAGGAGCTAATGGAGCTGTTCCTTCGGAAGGGCGAGGATAGGCCAAAGTCATCAGGTTTAGTAATACGGCGAGCTGTCCTCGTGGCTGGTGCATGCAGATAGCCTGACGTCATCATGGTACAGGCTGGTAGCGACGACCACACAGACTGTTACCAGTCGCCAGCCTCATCCGAACGTTTGTTTTGATAGAGGGGGTGAGGATGTTTGTTGGGCAGGGAAGTGGGAGGATAGGCTTTGTTTCCATACGCTGCGGCACAGGCTCTTGTCCCCCCTTGACATGACAGTTGGCTAGTGGTTGTTGATGCTGTCAGATCAAGCACCAGGCAGCCGTTACCACCCAGCGGCAACGTTTTGGAACCTTCGTCTCTGCCTGCCTACTCCAGGGGCTGTAAACGTCGTTTTTCTCCTGGTAAACGGCTTACAGAGGAAGGTGGTTCACTCCATGTTGTCCGTGCGCGGGAAAGAGGTCGGGTAATGACCGGCTACAACGCCCCCAAAACTCGTGGCCTCTTGTGGGATAGCCGCCTTCATAAAGAAGATTATGAAGGGAGAGGGAGAGCTGTGAAGAAAGTGTCGGTAGGTGAGAGAAGGATGAGGAGATGACAGACTTAATATCTGTCAATCGTCAAGCTCCGTCCTCTCCCCCCCACCCCGACCCGGCTGCCCGACACTCTTGCCCAACCCCATCCTTCCTGTTTCAGTCTTGCCGATGTTGACAAGCGGCTGTTCGAGATCATGATCGCGCATGCGTTGTAGGCTCATCACCAGAAGGTGCAGGCAAAAGTCAGGCGCGTGCGCTGCTGGCCCTAACGGAAGTCTTCGGACTGCACGTGCAGGAAGTGTAGAAAGAGGGAGGCGATTAGGTTCCGCGTCTTTTACTGTATGCCCAAACTTAAAGGGAAAGAAAGACGAAGAAGCAAAGAAAGGGGAAGGGGAAAAAGGAAGAATGTTTTGAATGTTTGAGCATAATCAGAAGAAAATCGTGTTTTACTTGAGGTAAGAACCACGTAGTCGTGTTCAATATGGGGAGCCACTGTGACATTTTGTGACAAGAGCTTCTTTGAGGTTGCTGTGCTTGTTATGCGTGTGACGTGCTACTTGTAGGCAGTTTTTGATGTACGTTGTGTGCTGGCCTGAGACAGCCACAAAATAATAATAATAATAATCCGTATGATGGCGCTGCTGCCGCAGAAACTACGACGAGCGTGATAATACCGCATTACTCATCACTCACTTAAAAAAATAGCGCCGAACACATAGATCAGTGACGAGCTGCCTTCAAACTCTTCACACGAGACCTGTGGATGTCCTGGACTGGCTGTGAGTACGACTTTGCCGTGCATCGAAATACGCTTAATTTTCATCGTGCTCCTTGGCGCAGCAGTGTAGAAACCAAAGGTCGTCCAGCTTGCTCTTTCACTCCACGTTTCTTGCATAAGCTGAGATCGAAAAATAATACCTGTAAATAAAAGAGTGAAACAAATGTTTTAGGAAATTTCGTTCGAGTAGAATACTTGGTTTGGATTTAAGTGATGAATATTCGTCAAAAACAAAAAATAAGAAACCTTAGACCCGTTTCAGAAATATGAATGTGAGTTTTATTAATAAATACCAAGGGTACATGGCTTTGCCCCGGTGGACCTTTCGAAGCAAGCAAAGACCGTGGACACGGCGATGAGCCAACATCAAAACCAGAAGAGGTCACACCGATACTTGGGGTGACGGTCACAGGTAACCACATTTCTCCGAAAAGGCGGATGGGATACTCTCAAATTAGGGTGTTGTCCAAATATGCTGTGGGTAGTAGACGTATGTCGACATTTTTTTCTGCGTAGTATTTTCATTTAACGCCACCGGTAACATCTTAGAAAATAAACGAAAGATAAACATCCTCTAGGACAACGTACACCACTATAGTTCATAACCGTAACCGCAGAGAGAAAGAAAACGATTCCTGTCAGAGTTGGAGAGAATTGGACTGACGGTATATTCTTGTGTAATGTTCAACTGCCCCCAGCCACACATGCACTTCACGCACAGTTTCTGCGTGAGGTTATATGGCAAACTAGAGTGCAGCAATATAAGGTTGAAGATCATTGCTGTGTGATGTGGATATTTTTCGCACACCAATGTTCAGGATTCCTGCACCGTCTTGTTGAAGCGTACTGCACTGAGAGTTTGCGGATTACTCCATTGAAATGTTGATCAGAGGTGTTTTGTCAAGGGTATTTTTCACCGTAGTGTTGAGGGTCATTACGCTGTTGAATGTTAATGTGCTGTAATGTTTGAGGATGACTGTAATGTGGAGCACAGCAGTGTAATGTTGTGTAACACTGCAAATGTTCGTGTGTAAAGAAGTCTGCCCATCCGTTGAGCAGGTCCGAGACAGAGTGACATCTCGCAGTTCTCTTCTGCTTGTTGCAGGAAAGCGATAGCCAAGAGCAACTTTAGTCACACAACCTACCTCCACCCGCAGCATGCCGAGTACCCGGGGTACAAGAAGCCAGACGTCAAATCACTTATAGACTGGACGGTAAGTCATTCCGCGCGCGCGCATGCATGTGTGTGTGTGTGTGTGTGTGTGTGTGTGTGTGTGTGTGTGTGTGTGTTAAACGGTAGAACTCGCCCACCGATGGAACAAATAAAATCGCTTTTCCTATACGTCGAGAAAATCTACACCCATTTTTTTTCTTTCGAAAAAAAACATTAGACTGGACTACAATGTTTTATCCTTAAAGCGCGGCTTTGCCATAATGTAGTTTCCAAAAATAAAAAAAAAACTTATACTGTCTAGACATAGGCATGGACTAATCGCTTTTTTTAATCGTCCTGGATTTTAAAAAAAAGGCCGTTAGCGCTGATTTATTTCAGTATGGCCGGCCGTGACCGGATAATCGACTGAATTACACGCCGGTCACAATTTTTTTTAAATCTTGTAAACTTCTCTCTCTCCCTCTCTCTGTCACCTCTCTTTGGCAGTGGCTGAAGGTGCGTGACGACACAGCTTTACGCTCGGATACAAGGTGCGTGACGGCAGGCCATTAGTCACGACGCACTTTGTGTTGAACGCAAAGTCTGTGACATAACGCGTTGTGTTACACAAGAAAACACAGAGATCAGTCTGTGGGCTTCCATGAACCGTGTTAGCCCAAAAACTGAAATCGCAATGAGGTTATTAGTTTTTTTCTTTTTATTAATGCAAACTAAACAGTCAACGGGATACACGCAATATTCACAGCAAAGTATCAGTCTACTACAGAGTTTCATTAAAAGGTTGGCCGACCATGAAAACAGAAATACACGATTATCGCCCAAAGAGACAACGAATAGTGGTGCAAAAACACAGAACCTCTTAAGAATATTTATGGCATAAAACATTATCGTTTTATTTAAATTTGACCCACATATCCGAAAGTACAAATAGAATCTGTTCGATGGCATATTCAGTAACTTCGCATCATCGAAGTCATCAATTCATTTAAACGTTCCATCATCATACTTCTGCTGCTAAGTCACCTCGTTAGATCATTAGCATGGTCACAAGTAAAATTATCAGCGTCCAAATTTTGTTTTCTTCGCGCTGACAGTTGCTGACAGATCTGGAACTGTCTTATGTAAAATTTCAGTCCTCATAATTTGCTGCGGTCAGGTTTTCAAACGCTGAACCACGGGTAAGGGAGGTAATCCACAGTGGGCGAAAATATATCAACATACAAATAACAGAAATCCTCGTGACTTTCCATAAACACGTACGTGGGAAGTCAGCAAAGTCTGACAAGTTTTAAGTTTTAGAAACATGTGCAACTAGCCCTTAAAGACCAACCCGGGGAGTGCGACAAGAGAACTCGAACCCCAGGCGTAATCTTGCAGTACTCATGCATGTCTTTAAGTACTTTCTTTATATAGTATAGAAAAGGCGCAAAATTTCCGACAAAAAAAAAGCACGTCCTGCGTCTAGCCACCGATACACAATAGAAGGTTCAAAAAATGAACGTGCAGACATATGAACAAAGTTGCCGTGTTAAGTAAGGCAAGGATTTCTCAACATGCGGACGGTGGGACTAGAGAACACAAACACGATGTTCACAGGTTACCAGCGCGCGGTGAGCTCCGATGATTTTCTGTTCACCAGCACCTGCTGCAGGTATGTTCAACAGTCAGCAAGAGACCGATCTTCTTACTGCACAATCGGTACACCTTGTCAAACAGTCTGCAAAAGGGCGCCACGCCAGTCAGTTAGCTACTGAAATCATAACCTCTGGTCTGTATCAATGACGAGAGGTTTAAACATCTATACCCGTTTTCCTTTTTTTTTTTTTGTTTTGTTCTTTCGTTTATTCTGTCTTTTATTTGTTCGCTCATTCTTGTTCTCCCGCTGTAACATTACACGTTTTATTTGCTGCAAGTTTTTATTTCCTGTCTTCGCCTCTAATAAGCAGTCACAGACGCTGTGCTTGAAGTTCGGAGAAGAAATACATTTAACAAGAATTTTTTTTATCCACATGAGAAGAGTAAAAGGCGAAAGCAGACCGACTCCCTTCACTCACCCACCAAAATCAAGAAGAAGGAGAAGGGGTGATGTCGTCCATGTATATGAAAATGCGTTTATTTATATATATATAATAAACAGAAATAAAATGTAGCTTATCGGCTGGTGCGGTGTAGCTGACAGACTCGCAGCCTAACGAGGTACTCGAGTCTGATTTCCCCCCGGAGCGCGGCCACCCGGCAGCCCGCCCAGTGCGGTAATCAGGCAGCAGCTGTCGTCGTGTCGTCGTCTATCAATAAAGGTGTCGGCCAAAGCAGTCGTCGCCGTCAGCGACGGGCCAAGCGTCCAGTGTAAGTCAACAGCTAGAAATAAAGCCTCCTCCCAGCGGACCGTCGGGACTGACGCAAATACTTCACTGACCTATTTTTTATTTTTAAATTCTTTTTCCTACTCCCGCCTCCCATCCGCGTTCCCACCATCAAGCAACATATCCAACGTTCACCACTGGACACCTTTCCGCATGAACCTCTTGGATCTTTGTTACCTGGGAAGTTTAAAAGCGAGTGATTTTGTTGTAAGCACGTTTGATAACCAATTTAAAAAAAGAATTTTATTTAAAAATAATTATTTAGTAATCCGAAGAAGCTGTAAATATTTATGTTGGTGCCTAAACGACCACAAGTGTCTGCTGCTTTGCGTGTAAATTCGTAACGTTGTCGCCTGTTTATGGTCGGCTTCGTGAGTGCACGTGCGTGAACGCAGGTAAATGCACGTGCGTGAACGCAGGTAAATGCACGCTTTTGTCCGCAAAATATAAATCAGAAAATGCGCATAGAAGTCAAACTCCACACGATATTTCAAAAATGACAAAAAATTTACTATGTTTATAGTACAGACTACATAGACACATTTCGTGATTCCGATTTCAGTTAATAGTATAAAATCAATAAAATAATTGTTCCGACATCAATAATAAATAAAATCCAAAGCCATCGATGTCGTAAAAAGAGGTTTATGGGAGGTTAATGACTCGTGGAAGGCTGCTTGTCGTTAGTTTGCTAAGTGTGCTGTCAACGGGGCGTGAAACAGCCCACACCTGGCCTCGTGCCCTCCGGCTGGCTTTCCCCGCCCCCTCGCCGCTGTGTTAAAAAAACAAACAACTTACATCCAGTTAACTGCAGAAATGCCACGGTTTGCATAATAATGGCTGCAGCCTAGTAAAAGGAGGATTAGATCGTGGATCCGATGCATGGGAAAAGAAAGTTGCCAGCGTCCTGTGGACTTACACGAGGCGTCTTTACAGCATGCATGCCTTCGTATCAAGATTTCGTTCCCTCTTTCTCACTCTCTCTCTCTTTCTTGTTACTATCTTCTTGTGTATCCGCTCATCAGTTCGCTTGGGTTTTTTTTTTTTTTAGCATTTAGAACATCTTCGCCTAAGACAAGAAAGATAGCAATGTCTTGATTGGCCGCGTTTTTACAGACCAGATCATTATTCCAGTTATACTGCAGGGTTCTGTTAAAGTAAGCTGGAGATAGTGACATCGACCCCCTTAACGTCCGAGTTCAAAGCATTCAAGTGTTTTTTCAGTGAGAGTGTGTGTGCTCCTTGAGGACATTGTCAGAGTAGGGTGACATGCGTTCTTTTAGCATAAAATATAAAATGTGCAACGGTTATAAAAGGCGGAACATGTTCATAACACGATAACTTCCACCAGTGTCAATCCTATAACGCAAAGCATCTCCCACTGGTTGTAAACGAAACCTGTACGGTAACTGGCAAGAAACTACCCCCGAGGTCGCCGACGGGTTAGATTGACTGCCAAATGTGGGCTTAGCTCGTGACAACTGAAAGACGACAAACAGGTTTTGGCCAAGTTGTACCAACGTCTGGCGGAGCTGTGCTGAATAATGGCCAAGTTATACCGAAATATGACCAAGTTGTTCCGAGGTCTGGCCGAGTTATACCAAAGTGTGGCCGAATTATACCAAAGTGTGGCCGAGGTCTGGCCGAGTTATACCAAAGTGTGGCCGAGGTCTAGCCAAGTTATACCAAAAGTGAGGCCGAGGTCTAGCCGAGTTATACCAAAGTGAGGCCGAGGTCTAGCCGAATTATACCAAAGTGTGGCCGAGGTCTGGCCGAGTTATACCAAAGTGTGGCCGAGGTCTAGCCAAGTTATACCAAAGTGAGGCCAAGGTCTAGCCGAGTTATACCAAAGTGTGGCCGAGGTCTAGCCAAGTTATACCAAAGTGTGGCCGGGGTCTAGCCAAGTTATACCAAAGTGAGGCCGAGGTCTGCTTAAGATGTTATAGTGTTGGAGATTTACTCGGTGGTCTTGCGGTCTTGTTTTTGACCACATCTGGCCTCGGTCCTGCTAGATGTCGGAGGTTATCTGACCGAGGAGCGGCGAGAATCCTAACTGTGCTAGTTAGGGCTACGACTGTTGCCTCCCCTGTTGTTAGCGGTCGCGTCTCCCTATCGGCATGCATGCTGTACGGGAGTGAGAAGGTTGGGGTAGGAATGAGGGGTGGGGGGTCACTGTGCCGTCTGACTTCCTCCCTACCTCATCGTTTCCTCCTCCCCACCCCTGGAGCAGCAACCCAACGGGGACAAACCCTTGCAGTCGCGCTGGCGAGGAACATCATGACAGACCTCGCCTGCAGCGAAAGAGCTCTTGATCAGCTGGAAATGAGTGTTTGGAGGGCAACAGTGACGGTTATTACTGGTAACCTGTAGCCGGGCTGATGCCACCGCTGTCGATGGCGACCGGCCGAGATTGATGGCAGCTCAGCACATCACGAACAAGGGTACCGGATTGACTGTTGCCTGTCAGATGCCCCATTACCGTGCGCCCCAGACTAGAATAGCTCCCCGTCGCTTGGAAGGTAATTTGATCCTGATTGCTTGGTGGCTAACCGGTGACTTTTCCTCTATGATTCAAATGTGTATCAGCGGTGTTTGACCCTAGTCAATGTTTGCTGGTGTTATTGCTTGCTCGTTCTCCATTTGTGTGTGTGTGTTAGAGAGAATGAATTTGTTTGTCGTTTGCGAAAGGTGTATGTCGCGGTAGGGAGTTTATTAAGCTAAAGAGCTTGATGATTAAAAGTACTTGGCCACGCGTGTTTATGTTGAACGATTAACTTCAGGTGTCTAAATGCGAAGTCTGCTGCACGCTTTCAAGGAAAACGCAAGCGAACGAGAGAAGGTTGTGCACAACGATACTCACGTTTTGACTCGTTTTTTGCTCATAATTTTGGATTTCAAACATTCACTTACAGTCGCATATAAAACACACAGTAGAAGGCCACTTCTCGGGCGCCACCACATCACTGGTCAGTAAAAGAAAACAAACTGATCTTCATTCGTGACGTGGGCGGTACCGTTTTACAAGAAAGCTTTTTTTGTGCCTTTTCTACCTTGCTCTGTTCTTTGCTCATTGCACTCGGGTTCGAAGCCGTATAGCATCGATCCTCAGACCCATGATCCCAACGTGTCGATCACCACACTTACGAGCCTGAAAGTGAACTTTCGCACCAGATAGATTCCATTAAGCCATTCGACAACGAAACATGGCGACCATTTTGTACTTGCCCATAACGATGCATGTTAGTCACTGGCCGCACTCATTGAGTGGTAGTGTACAGTCATTTTAGCGCACCAACGATGACAAAAATTTAATAAATTCTAGCTTTGCTGCTTTGCTACCTCAATGAGCAGGGAAGTTATAGTGCAAGACTTAAAGGGCAGGTTCGTATTGCAAGACTTAAACGACGGCTGTTATATTGCAAGAGTAAAGGACAGGCTCATACTGCTAGAGAAGTACATTTTCACATTGCAGTAACACGGATATTTGACGGCGCTGCCGAGGAACGAAGAGATCTGTAACGGTCAAAATGTGCTGACGCGTTGAAAATGCTTTCCACTATGTGCTCTGCACAGCTTCACCACTCCTGGGTTCCGAAGGTTTTGGAACATTCACTCAGACCGCTATGGGGGCGATGAGCGCAGATCAGGCGCCCGGTGAGAAGAGTCTGGTGTGTCTCTTTTAACGACATAGTTATGAGTTCTGATTGATTCAGCGCGGTGCGCCCTTGTCTATTCTGCGCGTCTCACCCCCAAAAAATCTGATTGCGAACAATCTTTACTAGTCTAGCATGCTAGACTCCTGCTGCCCAGAGTCTAGAATAAGTGTGCCCCCAACTCCCTCAACCTCCCAAACCCCTCAACCCTCCAAAGAACGCTGACACGCGTAAAACTCAACCAACCAACCTCCAAAAAAAACAAACAATAGCATAACGAAGCCTTTTCTCCAACATGTGAGGATCGGTTGTTCCGGGTTCTTTGATTAAAGTTGAGTCACCAGACTTACGCTTATGTTAGCTTATGCACACTGGCCCAAATCTTATATCGGGAACCCTGGGATGTTTTGCCTCCTACTCTTCCTGCATGCGGCACCTGTTAACATGGCCGGCTGTTCTGCCGCGTTGTAGCCTTTGCTGCTGACTCGACGTAAAAACACCAGGCCCTCTGCTGCTACTGCCACCATTCTCCCATTGGGGGGATTTACTCCCCGCCATCCCCCTCCCTCCCGACGATGACACGCTGGTAGTCTGTTGTGAGCCGTCGCCTTTATCCTCCATCATCACACCCTGAGCGGAGAGCCGACTGGTTACAGCACTGGCGTCCGAATCCAAAAGCGCGCCGGCTCCATACCCGTGTGGCGCACAGACCCTCCCTTAGGTGAGCCAGGGACTAGGGATGTCTGACTTCATAGTGGGTTGCGGAAGATAAAGAAGTGAGAGGTAGAGGTGATGGGCACCGCCCTCACAAAAAAAGCTGACATAAAAAGTGTGCGGTCTGTAACACCTCACATTCCAAATGAACATTAAAAGTAATGTTTAGGGGACGACCTTTACCTTTATCATACCCCGATTACCTTTCATTGCCCGCTCCCCCAAAACGCAGGCCTGACACGCTGGCTTTTAACAAAAATCTGGATGGCATTGATGTGGAAAGTTAATTGTTTAGAGACGGCTGAAATGGCTGCTGATTGAGTTCTATTCTACCCTGATAAGATTTTTATTATTATATATTTTGTTGTTGTTAAGAGAGCAGAGAGAAGAGATAGGCGTGTGTAACGTCCGTTATACGGCATTACTTCAAGATAGAGACAAACAGTTGAGGACTTTTCGTATTTAAAAAAAAATCTCCTAATTTCGAAAGTCATTTCCAGTTCGTCCCGATCTATTCGGTGCAGTTAGAGCACGCGAGCGAGTGGCTGGGAGGCCATTGTCAAGGCAGCTTGTTCAGCGCGTTGTAAGGGGAGCACAAACGGCGCATCTCGATGTACTTGTTTCCGGTCTGATTGCCCAGCATTTGTGCGAGAAAATCGAAGGAGTTGTCAGTCTCCCAAATACTTCATTTCCTCAGTCCAAAAAAAAAAAAACCTAGTTCGCCGAAAATATACAGCATTGTACAAGAAGGAACAATCTTTATCAATATCTTTATCAAAAGGTTAAAAGCATTGTTGAAAATTACAATAGGACTTTAGGGGCATTACTCCTTAGGTTAGTGGCATCTAATATACTAAATAATGTACTAATGTTACCAAAATGCAAAATCTAAAACATTTAGGGAAGTGCAGCCCAGTTGTTACAAATTCGAACCACTTAGAAAATTGATTTTACATTATACATTATTTCGTTCACGCAGAAGCTGCTTTTTGCTAAAACTTAATTAAATGGCGAGGAAATCGTTTTTATTGAACTTTTTTAGATTTGTGGTTTTTCTTGCGATTTCACGTTCGAAGTATTAATATGTGTTATGAATCTTTTGAGCATGATATGTGTCACCAGTCGGGTAGGTCTTTAAACACTCATACACATACACACTTTCCATGAGAATTATAAGAACTATTATGTATTATTCATTGATACAAAAACTACAAGAATTTCTAGTTCCACAATTGTAAAAAAACTTGTGCAGGCATATATAGTTATCATACTGTGATCTGCATGTAATGGTGTTATAAAAGAATAGTAGAAGATAGCTTTATAGCTGCCATGCATTTATTGAGCTTGTTCAGAAAGCTGTCTGCTTTCTTTCAGTTCTTCCAGAATCCTCTCTAAAGTCACTTTTGTTCTTTTTGCCTTCATGTTGGTATTATTCAGTTGTTTTCTCATCATTTCTAGATTATTTCTACTTTCGTCGTGTTTTCTTTTCAAATTATTAACTCCAATCGCATAAGTATGATCTTTATTTACAGAAGAGAAATCTGTCATTTTCTTCGTACAAAGTTTATTCTGTGTTGTCGGCTCTCCTACTTGTAGTCATAGGTATAGTAGCTTTCTGTTAACAAAAAGTAAATAAATCTTTACCCAGAAGCACAGCGTTAAAAGTTTTTATTCTTAATTAACAGTTTTTCTGCAAAGAATAGATGTCAGCTTTACAGATGTATAATCACATTTTCGTGAATCATCTGTAAGCTCTGATTAAACAAACTTATTTTAATTTAAATGTCTGCTGAACAAAACTCTGCAGAATATTGCAGAACCTAATAAATAGAATAACTACTTTCATATAATCAGTCAATGGCATCCAGTTACTTTCAGTAGAATCTCCCATGAAAAATACTGATGACACTGCATCTTCAATATGCCATGACAGGATGAGTGTAGTTTTCAAGCTGAAAATGATGAACCAATTACTTCACGCTTTGATAGCACCCAAGCTCGATCTTCTGGACCTTTTAAAACTTTTAGCCACAAAGCCCTCCATGACGGACTGATGTCATTTCAAAATGTCAAAACGTATTTGCATGTGAAAAAAAAACTGTGATTAAATGCATTTTAATGTAGGTAATATTCTTAAAACTAATTTATTATTAATTTAGTGTACATTAGCTCATTAGGTCTCTGCTATTTAAAGCCACCACAGAAAAAAAGAAAAAAAATTCTGTAGATCGTGTTGAACTCTTAAGTGTGGGAAGTACACGGCGTTGAGTTTTGTCGTAACAGAGGGCAAGCTAACAGACGTGCACCGTGGCAATTGCACGCGACATCTTCACTTCCGCTGAAGGTGCTCCGGCAATAAAGGAAGCATGAGGATATAATTAGTTCGCGGTTCGCCTTTTAAATAATTGAAGCTTGTGAGCTGTGCTTTGCAAATTACGTTAAGAAACGATGGAGCGGCTCTTGGCCTACGATTCTCGTGCGGATCGGGACAACCAACGGGCAACGAGACAGGACCAGATGACTTTGCGCGCAGTGCAACCGTTGGGCGTAGGCTCGCAGCTTCTTACTAGGGGGTGCGGAAGGAAGGAGAGGATGGAACTGGGTGTTTGAGGGAAGGGGGATTTCTCTGCAGGTAAGATAATCATTTCTTCTAAAAATTAGAAAAAGTCTTGTATCACCTGCAGTGTAGACGTGCATGAGGTCTTTCGACTTTGTAAAGGTAGGCTGACATAGGGGAGTTCAACGAAGACCAGAAACAGCGATTAAAATCACGTGGGTCGCTTTCCTGAAAATAGGCGGGTATCCGACCTTGGTGACTATTTTTTTTTTTTTTTGTTAAAGGTTTCGTTTTCTGTTTCTCGTTTTGTTTTTCTTTTGTTCTGCCTTGTGCAGAACTTGGTGGCGGCGGTTTTAACACTAAAAACTTTGTTTTCCATGTTTCGTTTTATTCTTTCTTTCCTACGGCCATGTGCATTGTTACTTAAAAAAACAACATTTTCTCTCTTTCCCGTCACATTTTTTGTTTCCATTTTTTTTTTTTTTTGGTCTCTCCGTGTGACTTTCTTGTTTCTCCATCCCTTCCCTTCTGTCGATTTCTCTGCGGCAGCAGCAGAGGCAGGATCTACCAGCAGTCATTGTCTGCAAAACATTCCTGCGATCAGGTGGTAGATCGCGTAGAGTCGGCTGCAGAACGTTCCCCGAGGTTGACTTGCCTAGTCCACCCAGCGGGCCTCGGGGTTCCAGCCAGGCACGTCCGAGAGAGGCGAAAGCCATTACGTTCCTGCTACCCACCCCCACAGACTGCAGCTGGCCACATAATCTAGTTTGATGACCCTCCAGGCCACGCGCCGCCCGCAAGTGCTGGGCCGAGCGGCGACGATCACCCATCTGTCTCTAGAGAGGGCGTTGGCAGCGGGTTGCCCCCTCCCCTACTCTCCCCCTCCCTCCCTCAAGAAAAATGCCCTCGCCGCTTTTACGACCGAGTGCCGCTCACCTCTAATGTTGGACTTGAAACATCTGCGTGGGATGCTGGGCCGGTGGGTGCTGGTGATGGTGGTGGTGGTGGCTAATGCCCGGTTGGTGCTGTATCTGAGAAGATAAAAGTGCTCACCACGCCTCTAGGCGGGAAAGGTACCCGAGGGGTCCCCGGATGATGAAGCGGTCGGTATATCGCCAGAGACACTCGAATCAGAGACAATACTAGCCGAGCGCATTCGTGTAATTTACCTCGCTAACATCGAGCTTAGAATCTTTTTTATCGTTTTTTTTTCTCCTCGTCGTCATCTTTGCCGTCATTATCATCGTCGTCGTCGTCTCTCTCGAAAGCAGGTGCTGTTGAAAGACCTACAACGAGGGTGCATCAAACCTAAGCGCCCTTCTTAACACTTAACACTTGGCCAAAAGGCCGAGAAGCCCTTCTTAACCGGGCAAATGCCACGGACCGTTTGACCAAGTTTTGCAAGAGCTGTGTTACGGGTACAGGAAACCAGTGGTTTGGGGGGGTCAAACGTTCAGAACTGTTAAACTTCGGTCATCATGGTGAGTCAAATGCAGACGTCCTTGCAAACTCATCGCCGATCTATTTGTCAGTCTGATGGGACTTTAGGGGCACTTTGTAGGTTTCACACATCGGCTTTTCACCCGGTTAAGAAAGGCCTTCAGAAACCAGCGCAGACCACGACTGGCGCCGTTTGGTTGACGCTGGCAATGTAATAAGAGCCTCGGAAGAGTTATGGAAGCGTGCGTAGTCTGACCACAGACACTAATAAAGAGCGTCTATGGTCTGACAGTCCGTCTTTCTCTTCGACCTTTTTCCACGTTTCTGTACCTTCATTGGTCTCTCTTGTATCTTTTTTCCCTCTTCTCTTTCTCACTGGTCTCTATTTATTTTGACAGTATATGTTATTCTAAACCCACAGGATCACCACGTGTCCATACTCAGAGTAGTCCAGCTTGAAGACCAGCAGGGTCTCTAGCCGTGATGTTATAAACTACAGGTACATTCGTAGCTTCGGCTTTCTTTTAACTCCGCTAACCCTAGCACACCCCTTATAGCCAAAGGTGTGTACCATGCGGGGACCTCTGGATTATTTGAGTATCCTAGGCCTGGGTCTGTTTCTTCACACGAACCAGGAATGCTTCTAGTCCTGAGGTAACCTTGTCTTTGCGTCATGGCTACGGCCCCTGCAGACCTTGATTCTCTATTTTTTTTTTATACTTGCCCGACACGGCTGATCCTTTCGAAGTCTATCATTCACGCGTTATTACCCTTTGCATGGACCTCTCTCAGACCCAACATTTCTCATTTCCTACCCAGGAGGATAGTCGGGGAGGATGGGAGTAGGATAGGTGATAGAACACAACGTGCGCGCACTCTCTCACACTCCTTCCTTCCCTCACGCGCACAAAGAGAACAGGAGAGATGCGGTAGAAAAAGAAGGAAAAGGAGGCTGGTTTGGGATGCGCAGAAAATGTGATCATCTGCTGGAAGTCTGTCAAGCTGAGCCATCGTCGTGTAGAAAACGAATGAGCAAGAAGAAATCTTTTGTGCTGCTGGAAAAAATCGAAAATTCCCCAATTTTTCACGACTGGGTCGAAAGGGAGAGAAATAGAGGCAGAAGAGAGTCTGGCGGAGCTGATCAAATACTGCAAATGAGTTGTCGGAATGTTTCTCTTTAAAACTTCGGTTACCTGTGCATGGGCTTGTTGCGTGGGCGACAGGGGTCAGAGGAGAGGAGTTTTACAGACGTCAGGATCATCGCACATCAAAACTCGGCGACGACGTCGTCGATTCTTATTCACCTGTAAGATATCTGACCATCATCTGTAGCTTCCCTAGCATCGGATAGTGCTCGCAGTTACAAGGCTACACGGATCGAAAGGTGTTCAATGTCCCTGGTGAGCACTACTCTTAACATACTGACACACAATGCTAGTTTTTTTTCTATTAATCTGTTCTCACCATACTTTGATTTCTGTTGATTAGTCTGTCCTACCGAATCTCTGTAGGTCAGAAGATCGGGTGTCCTGGGTTCAGATCTCGTCTCAGACACGACGTTCTGCCTGTGACGACTGTCGGTGTGATACAATTAAAAGGCTCGCCTCGTAGTCTCAGGGGCCGTTTTGATGATAAAATTATAATATTGGTGATGATTATGTCGGTTTATGTAGCGCAGTATCACGCTTAGAAGCAAGCAGGCTAACCGCACATAAACCATACTGCTTATGGGAAGACTATAGAATATCATAGTCTATGTAAATAAGTATATGCTTTGGGGAGAGGTCGAATAAAAAGATGATGGACATCAAAATGAAAACAAAAACGAAAATAAGCATCCAACACCAGGGCAAACTTAGACGAGATGTCAAGGCTAGAAGGGGGGTGGAGTACAGTTTTGCTGTGTGCTGTGTATTCACCTGTAGTACATGTACCTCGCTTTTTATAGTAGTTCAGTCTCACGCGACATTTTTGTGTCTAATTTTTTCAAATCCGCGCAGTAATACAACCTTATTGTCTCATGAGAGAAATTCAGGCACGAGATTTGCAGCGAGGAGGCTGCGAGTAAAACGCAAGAAATGTGTAGTAGTCAGTTCATTGTTTCTATACTTTGTTGGTGATTGGGAATTGAAGCTGCATGGTTTGTCTTGTTTCGTGTCCTTCATGTTGTGCGAACATAGACAAGAGCTCAAAAAAGGGAGGAAAAATGGGAAAACAGTCACGGGTTTAGGGTCACAACAGTAGAGACAACAGTACTCTACAGAACGAAGAAAGCTAATTTACCCCAGGCAAACTTCTTTTATCATCGTTACGGTTAAAAATACAGAGAAAATGTGCTACAGCAACAAGGTAACAAACAAAATAAAGAGCAGAATGGAGGATTCGTGATGTCTTTTACCACCCCAGAAAATGAACAGAACACGTGACAGGTAAAACAACTGAGTAACACACGGCGAGTACAGACAAAAGAGCGGATCCTCCCGGAATGCTTCGCGCTTGATGTCATGATCGACTTGCGTATTGTTTCGGTCATGTGACACTTTTTACACCTCGATGGTATGGCCGAGTCCCTCGTGAGCCCGGAGCTGCAGGAGTGGCCAAGCGATCTAGTCCCAGACACATTTTTTATGCAATACCGGTAGGTCTTCCAGAAGGTTACCTATCGATTAGCCTGCGTACACATTAACTCTTTCTCTTTTTTTTTCTTACCCCCCCCCCCCAGCACTCGAAACAGACAGGGGCCGCGACTAGTTGCCTCATTTGAAAACCTAATTAGTTCCTTTGTTGTAGGACTCTCGCAGGACCTCCTCAGAGGACGGGCTGTGTGGTTCCTGCGGGGACGAGGCTGTGCGAGGGTGCACAGAGCTTGACAAGATGTCCACTGCATGTAAATGCGCTGCTGTTTGTCTTGCAGGACCAGGCCGCCAACAGCGACCATCTGTGGGTGGAGACCAATGCCTCCGGGGACTACTGCTATGCAATGGATCTCGACTGTAAGGTAAGATTTGCTGTTACGTCCACCAACCCAGGCGTGTGCCGGTAGCGAACGCGCGCTCGAACGAAAGAACGAAGGTAGAGTAGGTGGGGGAGGGGGAGCGGGCGACTGAGAAAAGTCGGGGCTGGAGTGTGGGATAAGGCTTCTCGTAGGACACGCCTCGACCCTCACATGCATATCCTCCTGTTCACATACCTGAATATGCACACACTCATGTGAATACACCTTTACATGCACGTAGTTGTATGTACACGAACATGCATATAGATACCTTTACACACTTAGCCATACATGCACGCGCCATATAAATTGTGCACACACACACAGACACATATGCAAACAAGTGGGCAGAACACTGATGTGACACGACTTAAATCCATTGGCTCAGAAGTCGTACACAAGAGGTGTTGCATAGTTTAAATACATCGGGGTAGATTCCCCCTCGTTCCCTCCGCCTACTCCATTTCTCTTCCAACGACTCACCGGCAATTTCGTAATTGGATCTGCGTTTGCTGATAGCATCTGACATTTGATTTTACATGTACACAGGTTGTTTTTCTTGCATGCGCACCTTCAGAGTCTTAAAAGAGGATCATGGTTATACATTTCTTTCCTCCAGTATTTTTCTCTTTCTCTCGCTCGTCCCCCCCTCCCGTTACTTTCACGCCCACATACGCATGCACACAAACACCCAGGTTGATTGGCACCAGAAACACTTTTGCCCTCCAGCCGTGGAGCAGTCCCTTGAGTTGCCGCCGTGCTGTAGCTTTCCTGAATAAGTTATAAACGAGCGCCCTCTTCCGATTCAGATTCGCACGCCTAGCAATTCGGCGCAACCTTGTGGCTGCTGTTCTTGGTCATCCAGGTGACTGGTCTCATTAGACACAATTTTCCGCCTCTCCAACGCTTTTAACTGCGTAACATGATGGCTGCTGTTGTTCCATGTGAATGGTGACTCCCGCTGCAACCAAAAAAAAAAAAAAGCTTTTTGAGTGCTATCCGAATGGGGGCGTGATGATGACCACACGCAGGCATTGGAGACATGATGTGTGTGTGGGGGGGGGAAGGACATGAAAGGGAACATGGAGAGGGGGAGACAGAGAGAGCGAAGTGGGGAGGTGGGGGCTTATGTTTGGACAACTCGATGAATCAGTGCCGTCTGGTTGTCGAATGTTAGACCGGTGGGGGTTCCAGTGTTGTCAGTGGTCCCCTCTGCCTGGTACTTCACGTCAAAATGCATTGGCAGTTGCCCGTCACGAACGATTTCTTTCTCGCTTTCTCTCTCTCTTTCTCTCTCCCGCCTTCCTCTTGGCATAAAGATTCCTGTGCCACGTTGCATGAAGTGCAGAAGTGCATACACGCGCTGGAAGCTTACCGCGTGTCACGAAGGGCAAGGCCAGTCACGTGACGTCCACTATGAGCAGTCCTAATCGGCCGACCAACGATGGCAACTACAACGGCAGAAGTTTAAAAAAATGGGAAAAAATCTTATCAGTGATGTCAAGCGTGAAATTCATCGTTTGTCCATGATTTCTTTTTTTTAAATTTTCTTCTTTGGTTCTTTCAAGTTCTGCGACGATCGCACAGCGATGTAGGTCATCTTCTGCGCAGAGAAAAGTGAGGCAGGAGGATCCCACCCTACTTTGGCCCATAAGCTCTCAGGGGAAAGCTGCGGTAATTCGATAACATCCTCCCGACCATCCTGGCTTTCTAAGTGAGCCAGACAAGGAAATGATTGCCTTATGACTGTAATATAAAGTCGAAATCACGGTATTCGCGCATCATCCTTGCCAAACCTAAGGGGACAACAAGTGTTTTTTTTTTTAAAAAGACGCCCTGTGTTAAATGGCAAAAGTCAAAAGAGAGAATAGGTTTAGGCATTCATGAAACATCATGTGCGAGGTTTGGCAACGCGTGTAGGTATTTATAAAGAAGAAAGGAGAGAGCAAAGGGTTAAAACATCGAAGGAAGGAAATTGTCCCCAAGCTTGAAGTTCTTTCGACCACTTGTATAACACGTGTGCCAGCCTGTCAGGCGATAGGGCATTTGGACAATCCCAGAATAGATACATATTCTACACTGTCAGGTTAAAGCCTGCGTGTGTGTGTGTGTCATAGAGAGTGAGAGCGAGACCAGCGCTATGCCATTGTGACGGTCTATATAACATATTCCTGATTAAGAAGGTCTGTGTGTGTGTGAGAGAGAGAGGGGGGGATGAAGTTGTTCGGCTCTCTGCTGAGTGTCGCTCGATATATTCTCAAAATTGTTACTTCTTCCATTCAGAGAGTATATTTTACAAAGAAACAGCATCTTCTCTAAACGTAAATGTACAATGAAAACGATATATGCATGATGAAGATTGTGAAAGACTGCATTGAAAAGTGTTTTAGCGATGTTTTGTCTCATTTCAAACCTGACAAGCAATTGACTGGGGGCAATGTCCCCTTAAGGGAGACGAGTGACCGTACAAATGTATATCTTTCCAGCAGGAGGAGCTCAAGAGAAAACACGTAAGTGCTCTTTTTCGTAGTTTGCTGTGTAAAAGTCAGCCTCTAACACCTTCGTCTCTAGTGCTGGTGTGGATTTGACTGGGCGGGTTTCTTGTTAACAAGTTCGCTTACAGTCTGATGTCTGCTCCGTAACACAACGTCCCAGTGGCTTGCCTGTGTGGACATTAGTAACTACAACAACTGATGGCGTACAGCTTAGGATGTATCCGTGACATGGGATGAGGGTGTGTCACGTGGCTCATACCGACGGGTAGAGCATTTTGAGAGATAGCCAATGACAAATAGGTTGACGTACGACAGTCTTCCAACAATGAACATCTCACTGTCATTGTCATGGCGCCAGTCCGTACACGAATATCGTTCTCTTTTCTTTTTATTAAAATGAAAATGTTAGAAATAAAAAAAAAATGCGTTATGACAGAAGAAACTGGAGCTGTTGGAGAATTGATACGAGCAACGTTATGCACACACAGACACAGTCCCTTCTTCCCGCAGCCTATGATTTCTTCTGAATAAGCACATTATATCAAACCTTTTCCCAGCACCAGCCGGGTTTACAGCGCTTCACATAAATGCCACCCGATTCTCACTGTCGTGGTGACAGACTGTTTGTTAGTGCGGAGTCAACGGTGTGTGAATGGTATAGTACTATAGTATATAGTTGACCCTCTCTAGGAAATACACGAGCGCGAAGAATAGTGTGCGGGTAAATTCCCGTGCGGTCCGAGTGATGCTCACCCTGGTGTCAGCGTGACGGAGATGGGGGTGGGGTGGGTGTTTAAAGAGTACTGCGTGCAGCTTTGTGGTCAGATTACTGGATGAGTACCCGTCACGCAGCATCTACACCAGACTATCTGCCGAGACATAGGGACAGACAACTGAGACCCATAAGAGCCATCAATCGTTGAATTCTTTGGTCGGGGCTGACTCCGACAGAAGAGTGCTTGTAACCTCGTATGAAATCTTAAGCTACGATGGACATACAGAGAAGACTTTGGACTCGTATGTAAGAACTTTCAGTCTTTTGTTTTGCACAGTACGTTGCCCTCAAATGGTCTTACAAGTATTCGTATCGAATAGAGGGGTGATAATCAGATTTTTTTGACAAATTATCTCCGAAGAATGATTCTGAACTTTTAACATCCTATCCAGTGTTCGGATATTTCTACTGCTAACTTTGCTGTTTCAGTGTTTTTGTGTCTAAACTTCCGTTACAGGACTGTTGTGAAGTTTATGCTCGGTGTCGGGACTCGTGTCAGGAGTATATATGAGCCTCTGCTGACTATGATTTGTAACCAAACTAGATTTATTTTCGTGTTTTTGATATATCTATATTTATATATATAATCTGTGTTACACCGGACGGGGATGCCCTGTCAAAATATTATCATGTTTTGTGTGGAATGTGAAAGAGCATGTCAGACCGTGTGGCTGTCACACAGGTGCATTAGTCATTGCGTCACCAACCGTCTCAGTCCTGTAACTGTAAACATTTATTCCATCTGTGTCTATTATCTATGGCCTAAGGAAAAAATGAGAAAAATTACCAAGTACAACTAATTAGTTTTCACAGCACGGCCTCATAATTATATTTTAAGTTTATATCAATAATATAATACTAATACAAGTACAATCCTCTAATAATGCCAATATTTCCCAGCTGGGCCAGTTTGTCTTTGGCATTTTAATGGAGTTGGCTCCACATTATTGTACACGTATAAACACGATGATTAACAAGATTTTCGAAGAAAAAAAACAGCAAACCTTGTGTGGATTCCGGAAGTCAGGGTCTTCTAGTCCTGCGCGCTCATAGGAATTCTTCCTTGGATCCGAGTATTGAGGTCGTTTCTAAATTTACACGACCAGTGTCGGTTAAAGTCCGTGAACCTAAAATCCGCGGGACGCGCTGGCTTTACCGGCGGTTAAGCTAACAGGTCTTAACAGAGACGTAAGTTAAGCGTTCGACATGAAATCGACCCCTGGATCAACAGTCCGTTCATGCGCGTGTCAGGCCGTGCGACCTTTTTTCCACCACCTGCTAATGAGGGCAGCCGCCAACGCTGCCACGGTGCCACGCGCTGGCATTTGGTCTTTTATCTCGCGAGACCAAGTCTTGTAAGCCGGCGTGCACGGTCACGCGATAGTAACCAGAGGCGCTCTGGGGGAACGGAGATGCCAGGATTCTGCTGTCACTTCAGCTCAAGACTGCTGGAGAGTGGAGCACTCTTTCGGATTACCCGCCATTTGGTTCAGACTTCGTTGCTTTTAGCTGTGGGAACATTTTATGTAATGGCCTTATCACAGGACAAATTTTGTTTGTTTGTTTCGGTGATTGATCTGGGCTTGATACGAAATGCCGTTTTCCCAAATTTGAAACCCCACTAACGTCACTGCAAATGTTACCATGCGAGGAAAAGGGTTTAAAACCCGGACACACGGGGCATTGCTAACGTCGCAAAAGTTGTGGCCAACGGACGAGCTGGGGACATGCTCACTGGACATCCATTCGTGACCTTAGATTTCATGGGCGTTGATAGTAGCGGGCCGGACATGAATACCGTTCTTGACATTTAAACAAACTAATGTGCGGTCCACACGGAAGATGGCGCGTAAATGGCGGTCCTGTCTGCCCCGCCTGTTTCGCTTATCGGCAGGCGTACGGGTGTTGTTTGTCAGTAGTTTGTTTGCGTGGGTGTAATGTGGCTGTTTGTAGTTTCTGTGGCGCCTTCTAGCAGTGGTGCACGGAAAAGCATTTATCATACTGAAATCGTGCGATAGTACAACTGCGAAGGTTGCAGTCTCTCTGACAGAGTTGATCAGATGCGGGATGCTGGCAAACAGCTTTTGGCAACAGCATTTTATTTCCTGACGGATATTACTTTCGATGGAGATTTGGGACGTTTCTGAAATATATTTGTTAATCTACGTCTCAGCAACAAATCGCTCGATAGGAGTCTTTAAAATTAAAAAAATCTTTGGGTGTACAACATTGCCCACCTTTGTATAACAGAAGGCTAAGTGTGCTGGTAGCTACTTCATCCCTGGGACATGATCGGACTGGTGTCGGATGGTTACAGTTGCTGTGCCACCCTGATGCCAACCTTTTGCATAGTTTAAAAAAGAAGGAACGGAATAGAATAAGAAATTATGTTTGAGAGGAAGTTGGGGATTGTTTTATTGGCTTGGTTTTTTTTCTTAGCTACTTAGCTGTAATTTGTTATTAATAAGTCGACTTTAAGACCTTCAATGACATAGTCAAGAGCGAGATGATTTTCACCCACTGCAGGTATATGTCATAAACATCATAAACAGTATTTAGGTTGTATTTAACAGTATTTAGGTTGCCACCTCCGTAGCGGGCGGTCAGGTGACGCAACGATTAATGCCTGTCACTAATACTGTGAAGGTTGGCTGTCCTGGATTCGGCTCTCGTCTCGGACACGCTGTTCTTTCTCTGCATATGGTATCTCTTTACCGGGCACAGGCATGGGCACGCTGTTCTTTCTCTGCATATGGTATCTCTTTACAGGGATGGCAGTCTTGCCGTGAAATAATAGCCTTAGCTGCTGGCTCGGCGTAAAACACCAGTTCCGTCCTCTCCGTAGCACGGCGATAAACAGGGTTTACGCTGTTGCCTTAGCAGCGACTCGGCAATGAGTGCATCCAGCTAACCGCGACACCCTTATTAACTATGTGTCCGTCGCCTCCACCGTCAGACTGCCATAAATATGTTGCCGCGAGACAGCGGTAAACAATGTTTATGTTGCGGGCGCCTCTTTCCGTCATCAGATGCACGTGACTGTCGGTTGTTTTTGTCGGATTTTCAACCCACCCTTCGAAAAACGAATGCCTTTGAACCAGCGCAGTAGTGGCTTTGGTTATAGAGGTTAGGCCGTGCTGATCTCCGGGTCCGTAGCAGAGGCAAACCGCGATTAGCGTTCTTAAATCTTTTTTGGATTTCGGTTCATATCACTGCGTCGACGTCCCGGCCTGTAATGGCCGCCCTCGAGATCGAGCGAAGCAAATAAAGAAATACAATGTTATGACGTTGTTCGTCGATGAGAGAGAAAGACGGATACTTAGCTGCTGATTTGATGGGTCAACGCCCATTTCAAGGCAGAGGGAAATCTTTCATCAACAATCGAGATCAAAAACAGTTATAAAACATAGAATGAGATGAACACGTACATTCGTACCGCTCAGCTCATGATCACACGCGCGCACACTGCGCATGATTTGACCATCAGGTGTAGTTGAAGTGTTCATAGCATTAAAAGTTCGCCGAGCTGTAGCCGTGGGCTCGACTGAAGATAGAGCGTGTTATACACAAGCGTATATACAGCATAAGATACATCCACCTCGATGCAATCACTGAGAGGTTTACACGAGTCTTTCTATGTAAGTACTTAAGATGCGCTCACACTTACATCCGTCAACACACATGCACCCACGCACCTGTATTAGGTCATTGGTCCCGGCATATTTAACACTTTACATGCTAAGCCTGTGGGTCTAACAAAATTAGGTCACACTGAAGATGATTTCCAATGTTCCATTTGTTGATTTTACAACCCGCTGTGCCTCCTTAGCGCATAGAAAATATACATTGTGATATTTATGACAACATTCGTCTCAAAAGACAGCAGCACAGCAAGCATAGCCTACTGGGACCCGCTGTTTACCTTTGTTGTGTTATTTATATGCATTGGGTACTTTAAATAGCGAATAAGTGAAACTTTTCTGTATCACTAAAAACTGTCAGACCCTATACTTCAGGGGCCAGTTGCACAACACATTTCTAATTTTAAACACTTTTAGGCCTTAAATCTTTTTAGATAATCAGTTTAAAGTGCACACCACAATTTTAGAATTTTTAAAACTAAAACTGCTTTAAGTAAGATAAAGTTGTTAAAGTCTGACTTTCCGTCCTGTCAGTACAAGTTTTTGTATGTTTTTGTGCAATGCATCTAAATGGCAGAGAAGCGATTTTGCTTCTCTAGAACAGTTTTAAGGTTTAGAAACGTGTTGTGCAACTGGCCCCAGAAAAATATAACAGCATGGGTAGGGCTTGGGTAATCAAACTGTTTGAAGATTATACTAGAATTCACGTTATGTAACCTCTACAGTTTTTTTCTTAACAACTCAGCCACCCTTTTTGACAATTACGCGAAGTGCAGTCGTATAAATTAATTTTGAATTTTGTAGTTATTGTAAAACCTAAATACCTGTAGCTGTTTACAACCTCAGTTTTGTTTGTACCAATATGCCAGTTTTTACTTTGTGACAGACGCTCTTCTTGTCTAAATACCACGGGTTTTGTTTTCTCTAGGTTAATTTCTAACCCGAGATCTTTAGATGACTGTTTAAAGTTTGAAATTGTACTTTAAGACCCTAAGTGTAGTCGAAATAAGTGCGACATCCTCAGCAAAATGAGGCAAAATATTTTTTAAGACTGGGCGAGAGCTGCACTCCATGTCTGCCGTTTGTATGGATGTAGTCGGCCACTTCATTGATTAGAAGAGAGAAAATTAATGGACTTGCTAAGAATCCTTGACGGACTCCAACTGGATAGTAAAAGATTACTAGAAGCCTGCGATTAAAACACATTTGAATTATTAATACCAAAGTTGAAGTGAATGCCTTGCTGATCACACTGAGTAGTGGTAGTAAGCCAGCCAATTAATTTCTCCTTTTATTATAGGAACAAGTAAAAAGTGCATAATCATGACCTATTGTTTTCCCGAATGGTGTTTACTGGAATGTGAGGATGGGTTGAGGTGAAGGCAGCAAATTCAGTGCGGTCTCATACACAAGCCTAATTTGCCTAGAGGGTCTTCTTAAACTATGGAAGATCGTTTTACAAAGCTGTGACAAAACCCTCGTGTAAAGCCTCGGCCAGACGTAGTTCAAACGAAGACCCATAACCGGGTACATTTTCTGTGAAAACATTCGTGTGATCGTCCGTGAGCGGCTAAACCTTCACACATTTGATCGCGTGGAGCAAAAGCCCCTTTAATAATACTCGGATGGTGGAAACTCTGAGCTGGTGGGAGGGTCACATGAAACCACGAAAACGTGCGGCAAGGAATGGTCAACGATGAAGTCTTTCACGCGCACATGTGTCTGTGCTAAATAAAGAAGTCCAGATGTAGCGGAACGTCTGGTGCTCTTTCGGCTGCTAATGGAGTGGAAGCTAGCGACGAAAGCTCATAAGGAAGAAGTAGAAAGTGAGGTAGCAGATGTTGTTGGTGTATTTCGGTGATGGGCTGGCAGTTTTGCGACCCCTGAAGGTTTTGTATTCATCTTATTTATTGACAAAGTTCACGCCTCTCTCCGACACAGAATAACGGCGGGGATGGATGGGAGTGGGGGGAAGAGATTTTTGTGTAGCTTTTATAAATCTGGATTAGCATTAAAGAAAAAAATTTCCAAGCAAAGAAAAAAAAATAGAGAAAGAACGGAGAATTCCCGTTCTTGAAGACATCCATGTATGCATTAGGCAGTATGGACAGAAATGAAGCACCTCGTGCACGGTGCATACAGCTTGGCGGCAACGAGTTTCTGAAGGGCAAAGCCGGAAACATTTCCTAACATTGTACCCTGTGAGTAGTCATCAGCGTGTAGTTTTGTGATACTTAAAAAACATAAAAGGGAAGCTGACACTGTAAGCTTGGCAAAGCTAGGCCCGGCATGCTGGTGAGCAAACTCTTTCTGGGACGAAGTAGACGGGACCTTGGCTAGCGTCCCCACCCGTCGTGCATTCCTGTATTCTCGGGCTTGGTACAGAAGTGCCACAGGGTACGTCCTGCGATAGTCGATTTCCCTTAAAGAGAAAGAGAAAGTTCCTGATCAACCTCATCGATTTGCTGCTGGGACCAGAAATAGCATGGCGCGGCTTCAGGCACTGCTTAACCCTCCCTTCTCCCTCTCCCACCCCCCGAACAACTTTCCGCGTGCGGCCACCCTCATGTCTTGTCGCTGGTGTCATCGTCGCTGTGTTATCTGAAGTTTTCGCGGGCGTTTGTGACTAACGGTTTGAGAGCGTCGCCAGCGAATCCGCATTGTCGACCGCTTCCCAGATCCTGCCCTTCTTATTGTCTGAAAACAGGTCCCTACACCCCATGCCACTAGGGCCAGGTGGATGTATCGAGTCTGCGCCCCTTCTGACGCTGCAGAACTGTCTTCCTTTGTTTTGTTTATCCGAAAGCTAAGAAGGCATTGTTTTAAGGTTTCATTCAGCTGCTGTTCTTTGACTCCTACGTACGTGCTGCCACTATATTTGCAGTTAATGGCTAACTTTTGAGGACTGCTTTGATGTGTGCTTGTTAATGTGATCTGCCATTCTGACATGCCATTCACAAAAATCGAGTGGGCAGTGTGTGTGCGCGCGCGCGTGTTTCCGCTCGATTTCGATTTCTTCTCTCAGGGCCATCACTCCAGTTTCCTCGTATTCTGCCACAACGGCATTTACAACCGCTATAGGGATAGTTGTGCATCATCAACGATGTAATCATTTCTACCCATTTGCCATTAAAACAACGACGTGCTTGTTATTTTTAAAACTTGAGCAAGGAAATTGCGCGGCTCCATCATTACGATATCACGACACTTTGAATTGCATGTTCAACAAGACCGTGGATGTTCCTGCATCCTTCCAAAACATAAAAAAAACTTTCAAAGGACAAAAAAAAGATGGTTTATGAGTCATGAAGAGGTCTAAGTGGCTCTGCACGATTCATCTCGGACCCAGTTCCCTTGTCATCGACCTTGTCTGTCTGACGGCACTCGGAGCACTCCTGGTCTTGCTGATCTCGCCGCCTCGTCAAGGCTCGACCTCGAGGCTAAAGGCCCCTTCACATTACGCGAGCCGTCACGCGAACAAATGGAGTGCGACACGTTCAGGCCCGTGGGTGCTAGGCGGCCGCTGACGTCAGCGCGCCTCAGGTTCTCTCTCCGACGACCAAGACGATTTCCCCATCAGCCCAATTGAGGACTCAGTCTGCGAGCACCTGTCAGGCAGGCCTGGCACGCGGTGACGAGGACATAAAATTCGTTTGCTGAAAGATGCCTGGTGCGGAGAACCGCGGGGATGGGGGGGGGAGAACCTCAGCAAGAGACGACCAATTCTCCTACTCGGATGAGGTCGTTTGCTTTGATGGAACTGTCATGAAGATTCCCCCTCCCCCCCCACACACACACATCCTTCTCGTGTCACCTCCTCCACCACCCGTCCACACAGTCAAGCCGTTTGTCCTTCCCGTTCCGTGAAAGAACAACTTTCCCCTCCTCCCATCTTCCTTTTACACAAGGTTGTGCCGTTTTGCTTACGCATGTACTAGGGTTTTGGTAGCGGTAGTTGTGTAAGACGTCGTATGCTTACAAGTATTGCCTCTTTGTGACATGGCTGTAACATTGTGACACAGACGACATTCACGCCCATGACAGAGAAAAGAATATGGGCAAGAACTACGCTGTCTTCAGACTTGGAGCTACCGGTGATTTTTTTTTCTCTCTCTCTCTCTTTCCATTACTTGGAGTTGGAGGAGGGTGGTACAGCCGGGATTCACTATGCATAATCGTCTTAACGCTTATGCGAATTTCGGCCTGACCTGCACGGCGGTTGACTGAGATGGCTGACTGTTGTCATGACGACGAGAAAACGTCGCCAAAATTGTGTGTGTGTGTGAAGGTTTGGAAACTAGAGCGAGCATCTGGCGGTTGTTGCGGATAGCTTGCTGGGGCAAACAGAATGCACCCAAATGAAAGCGACGTTTCCCTGAACAGTTTTGATAATTTGCCCCCCCACCCCTCCTTCCTGTCAGATTGTGGTTTTCTTCCGGTCACTGTGACGTTCAGAGGGATGCAGAAAGAAATACGGCCAATGACCCCTCAGAGTGGCACCTCCGTCTTTCTCGATGATGCTGCGCACCATCCACTTCTTTGTCGTGTGGGCCAAGTTGGAGGTGACGGGAGGAGCTTTTGGGCTGAACCCCTAAGCTCGACCTTGCATGAAACTATGCATCCCCTTCAGTATGTGTGTGTGTGTGTGTGTGGAGGAGTGGCGGAATAACCCCCATCATCTCTTTGTCTTTCTTTTTCGTGTGTATGTGTGTTTTTGTGGCGGATGTCGGAGTAACCCAAGCCGCCCTCGTTAATCAAAAGGCGATTGGCCAGGCAGGAATGGGGATGAGAACAACCGCTGTTGGCCATGCATACAAGAGTGATCCATCTTGCTTTCGTTTGTGGGGAATTTTAGTAGAAAATCTTTTTTTTCGGTGCCTTCATAAGATTGGAAAACATTTGTAGTTCTGCAGGAAAGAGATGGAATAATACAAAATGTCTTTTGTAAAAAAAAAAAAAAATAAAGACTTTCGAAAAAAGCAGACGTCAGTCTAATGGAAACTTCAAAAATGAGGGAAATGAATGAATCTGACGTAGCTGATTCCCTACAGAAATGCATGGTTATCTGTTCTAGGAGGAAATTTATATATTTACGGGATGTAAACTGAGTATTAATACATGACTTTTTTTGTTTTTTTGCCCCGTGTTGCACGTCTGTCAGTTTTGCCAATTACTCCGTCCGATTAGAAGACCTCACTGGACAGACAGGACCAGGGGGTTGCCGCTTTCTTTCTCTCTCTCTGTCTGGTTGCAACTTTCGCACGCTAGGGGCCGTAGGAGAGGAGAAGGGTCAGTCGTTGTCCCGAGGGGGTAAGTTGAGACTATCAAGGGCAACTATGTTGTCTCCGTAGTTATAAAGCAGTGTTCAGATCCTACATCCCCCTCCTTGCCCCGCCTCGTCTTGCCTCGTGAATGTCGCCCTACCCCTGAGTGCAAAGTATCAAGTGGGAAGGCATAAAGACATTCTGGGGTAAAGTGACATAAAGCAATATCCGTAGGGGTCTAGATACTGCTTTTTAACTCGAGACATTATGCACTCGTTCAAGATTCCCAATTCCTGACCCCCGTCGCCCGATCGTTGCTGTTGGCTGAGGCGTTGACGACGTACTTCAATGACGTCACGCCAGGCAAGTGTGAAGTCAGTAAATAAAACGTCGAATTTTTTTTGGTGGTGGTGGTGGTGGTGGTGGCGGCGATGGTTGTTTCAAACTAATCACGACTTTTATCATAGATCCTTACTAAGCTCAGTAAACCCGTGCTATCGGTAACTTTCCTGCTTTTGCTGTTGGTCGCTGAAAGCCGTTTTTTATCGAGC
Source organism: Marisa cornuarietis (assembly GCA_004794655.1). Lineage (NCBI taxonomy): Eukaryota > Metazoa > Mollusca > Gastropoda > Architaenioglossa > Ampullariidae > Marisa > Marisa cornuarietis. The sequence continues at coordinate 2,470,408 of SMMW01000616.1, forward strand.
AAATATTAGACGAACGTTTGAGTAAGCTGGGCTAGGTTTCCACACGGGGTTTGTATAAAAATCTGCCTTACATGTATTTGTCAGATATAAGAAAGGGACTTTAGAGAAGATTAGGGACGTATGATAATGAACTCCGGTCTGGTTTTCTAGTTGAGCTCATTTTCAGGCGTCTGCGCATGTACATGCATAAAATGGGCTCCTTGCAAACACAGAGGGATCACACGTTTGAGTACAAATGTAGCGAACTATAAACTGCTGCACTTCTTGTAGCAAGAAGTATTGTCTGGTGTCACGGTGTCAAATCTCGGTTAACTGTGCAATAAAATTATTTTTCTTCCCATTTCTTCTGTTTTTAACAGAAAACAGGTCCACGGAAGAAATGCATCGCCTGCAAAATTGTTGCTCACACGGCCTGCTTACCTCTCCTAGAACAGGTGAGTAACATCGCGCCGTAGTGCATCGTGCACTATCGTTTCCCACCTTGATGTAGCCATTTGACCAAAGAGACTACCTTTGATTTGACTGCCTGCCCGCCCGCATTCGTGTCAGTTCTTGTCTGTCTGTAGCTGACTGACCGAAAGACAAAATGACAAGACATTAAGGAATTTTTAAAGTCTAGTTGATAAATACGTACAGGTAACAGGCTTTTTTTTATAGAGAAGTCATGGAAACAGTCGAACATAATACTCAGTTTAATGTTTTCCCTGTCTGATAAAAATAGGTCTTTGGACTGGCAGCTGTCTTTCGGGTCGACATTATTTTAGCATACTTAAAAGCGTCAGAACAATAAATATATTTTTTATTTCGTTCACAGAAAAATCTGCGATGTAAACCAACGTTTCGAGAAGCGGGTATCAGGAACTACAGAGAGGTGAGTGAACCCCGCTTGCTAGGGCATCAACCTTCATCTTCTGTGTAATATTTCCTTCGTTTGCATTGTAGAGAGTTTTACAGGTTTCGGTCCGATAAACTGTTTGCTTCCAGGCAACGTGTAGTGCTTCTCGTAGAGGAATCATAGAGGGGCTGCAATCTTGCCGTAAGCCTCGATCAGATTCCATTGTAGGAGGAGAGAGTGCATCTTGTCAGCTCCTCGATGTTAACATTTCTGATGGACTGCTGACCCGTGTCACGTGATCCAACATCGCCGTGATATAGCCCTAGTTGCTGGCACGGCGTTAAACACAAACAAACAAACGTGATCCAACACTTCCCTCCCGCCCCTCCGGTGCTGGCGCGCGAGACCAGCCACATCCGTGTTCGTATGTGCGCGTGCAGTGGCCGATGTACCGGAACAGCGATTTAATTCTGACTGTAAATGTACAGATTGTTTTCCAACAAAAATGTTTTTCATACATTTCTTTGAAAGCGAGCTGTGTTTGGACGTTAAATTTCGGATGCATGTTAGGCAATTTGCTGTTGTCCCGCGCAGAGACGATGTGAAAATCTGGCGCTAAGCGCTTGACCAGTTTAACTTCTGAATAAAGGAGCGGGGAAGGGGGAACAGACAGCTATCCATTCGCACTCATCCATGATCCGTTCAAAAGCTTTCGCCCATGCGCAGTGGAAGCGGCGACAGATGACGCGGTGTCGACCCGCGTGGCGTGCGTGCGTGCGTGCGTGCGTCCGGTGTCGTTTACGCACGTGCTGGTTCTCCGCTCCGAAACACTTGTCGGGATGGATGGGTAGGGCGGGGAGGGGGGAGAGCGAAGGAATGACGGAACTGGGCGGGGAGGAGAGGGAGGGAGAGTGGAAGGGAAAACCAACGGTAAATTAGCAGCAGCGCGAGAACCGCCCTGGTCGTCAGCGCGAAGAATCAGGAAACACGATGTTCACGCAACAGCGCCATAAGACAGGGAAGATGAAAGAGATTGCCGGACTCGTCGGGCAGACAGTGGAGAAAAACCCCATTTCGGCAGATTGTTGTTTGGCTTGGACAGTTCCAGAACTGGCTGGTGGGACGAGGGGATGGGAACAGTTAGCAGGCACGGGTCAGGGTTCTGAGTGGCATGCATAATGCAGCGGACTTGATGACCAGTCTATATACGGCTAGCCCCTCCCATCCTCCCCCCCCCCTCTTTCTATGATATCGGAACACGGCCAGTAACTCTCATCTCTTTCTTGCAATACTATCAGTAATAGCATCATTAATATTATTATTGTTTCTGTTATTAGGCGTTCCAAGCTGATTTTTGAATCATTAATGAGCAAAAATGTACATAGACAAATAGATTTTTTCCATCCTGTTTTCAATGATACTAAACCTTTTTTTATAGCTCAAATAGTTTCCAACATTTTTTAGCATTTTTGATTTCCGGGTAATTTTATGCTCGAAACTGAAAGTAAATAAAATGTTAATTTTGAAAGATTACTCAACCGACAATTAAGTATTAACTACCACGTTGGGTAGTACTAACACAATACGCTGCTGTAATTTTTCAGAACACACAGGTACTAGTACACAGATATTAGTGATACCTCAAAATTGGGATTTCAAGCAAATGTCATTGCTCTAAACCGAAACACTTACGCCAGCATTCAAAAAAGAAAAAAAAGAAAGAAAGACGTTTTAAAATGATGGAACTGTGGTTCTAATTAAGCTACAGAAATATCTTTCAGCTAATGCATTCTTTTTTCCAACAGCGATTGACATCAAAATATGTGATCTTTTGGTGTATGCTTTTCATAAAATGACAGATCAACAGAAGTAGTACAATATCCGGCAGATAACATACACATTAGCATATCACAGCTTACAAATTGTTTCATAACCATCAGCAATGGCTGTCACATCTGATATCTACTATTACTGGTGATTGGCAGCATGTTGAAGTCCTGCCAGAACATGCTTTTTTCATGTCCACCCGAAAAAATCCTTTCTTATATTCTTTCATACTCCTTTCTCTCTCTCCCTCTCTTTCCTTATCTTGCTCGCTTTTGCATTAACTCATATTTCTTTCTCGTAGTAGTATAACGTAACAGCAAATATATTAATAATAATAATAACATAGGTAACTGCCGCTTAACATGGAGAAAATGTCTCAATCTGAGCTCAAAGACGGAGACCCAGCAAAAGCCTGATATGCTGTGTTATGTGCTGGTATGCTGTACTAAATCGATTACAGTGTCTGCCACGCTTCTGGGATCTCCTGACACGGACCTTCGTCACGTTCGTCCCACCTGGCCCTGTGCGGCCATCTTGTTTCCTGAAAGAAGAAATGTCAGAGACAGCACGGAAGATAAGTCTGTGGAACTGAAAGATGCTGAAGTCAAGAGAAGTGGAACCGGAAGACTGCGAAAGCTGTTCCGTTTCCATCTCTGAGACTCCATTCCTCCCTAACCTCCATTTTTGCCCCCCCCCCAGCTTTCCTTCTTCCCAGTACCCCCATCCCCCCCGCAAACATCTATATCACGTGGGCGGTGTTATAATGAATCAGACGATGACACAACGCGGTGCGTGTCTGAAGAAGGGCTTGATTGATTTCCGCTGTTCGAACACAACTCGAGAGGCTGGAGCGGATCACGTGACCGGCGAAAGAGTGTGGACGAAGGAAGCGAGAGAGTATCATTAACATTTAGATGCATTCGTTTACTCTTGAATCCCCGACCCGGGTCGATTGGCGCGGCCACCTCTAATGGGTCACCCGTTCTCTTCTTCCCTATGAGCGTACGAGGCTTCTCGCATCCCTTCTCCCACCCCTTCACTCCCTTTCTTTTAATCAGCATGTACTAAAGGACCTGGTTTTTCTTCGGTTTTGTTGTGAAATGATACTGCCGCCACCTGTCCTTTTTCTTTCGCCCATGTTCTCCACTTGCTGCAGCAGTCAACGGGACCTCGGCAAGATCTACCTGAAGGTCATCTTCAAAGCAGAAGGTTGGTGCGTTGGTAGCGATAAGCTAGTCCCATGCCTGTAAAAATATTACATTGAGAAAGAAACCACATGTGTCGAAGGCGAGATGCGAACCCTCAGCCCACCCATTTTTCTCCTGGTCTTGGCGATAAACGCTTTGTTGTCGCGCCATAGGACGGGCCTTCGTGTGAGTCGAAGATGTTCAAGAACGATTGGGGACGGGGGTGCAGGCGTTACTTGTGGAGAAGGTGGAGACAACAAATGGTGTCACAACTAAGAACCATAAAGCTAATCATCCACCCGAACAAACTCTTGCAAAAATCGCCCTCACGCTACCCACGAGGATCTTGCTAGTAGAAGAGAACAGGTGGCTTCAAAGCAGGCAGAAACACAGTTGAACAGATCTTCAACAGTCGCGGCGATAGAAAAAACAACATATATAAGCAGAGGAGCGATAGAAAAAAACCATTAAGAACACCAGAGGGATCGACTTAAAAAAAAGCATTTGACACAGCTCGGCAAAGATGGGGTGTTGTGCGTGATACAAAAATTGAACATTGAAGAGGGCCTCGTTCAGGTGAGGCGTCAAAACGCTGTGTAAGAGCTCAGTGAGCGCAGTACTGCTCAACCAAGCGACTTCTTTCGTCAAGGATATTCCCTTTCCTCTATGCTGTTATCTATCTTCTTGGAAAAAATTATCGCCACACCTCCATTGTAACTTTGCAGACGATGGCGATCTGATGACAAGGCAGCAAACGCGAATTGCAAGACCTCACACCGACTGACGGACGGAAAGCGCAAGAGTGCGCACGGGATGGAGACGAGCAAAGTCAGAGTCAACACGAAACGGGCATGGAAAAAGCCGATGATTGTCAGGAGGAGAAAGATCTTTTCCATTCTAGAAGATTCTAGATGGCAAGACCATTCCAGTGTCGGGTGTTGTCTGCTACGTCTACTTTAGTCTCTACCTCTTCAGATCTTTTTATCGCAACTGTCTGTGGTCGCCATGCCCAGTCTACGCGGGTGTTGAATGTACAAAAAGGCACCAACATATTTTTGTACATACTCTGTCCCAAAGACAAATACGCACCCTATAGGGCAGTAAAATGTCGTAGGCACGAACAGTTTTTGCTTGGACCCATTTTGGTACACACCAGCAAACCTTGACTTTGCGCGCTCTAGTAAATCTTTGTCCTCCATAGAGGACAGGCACACATCATTCAGGCTATTATTGTTCACTAGACATGCATGAGGCTTTTAGTCTATATCATTTCTCACTCCCACCAGAGAGAGAGAGAGTGGGGGAATCGTGAGGGGTTAGTGGAAGGCTGAATGTGTCCGTAGGGAATTATTCCTGACTTGGCCACGGGCCAAGATCGCATGAAAACAAAGAAATCGTCCTTCGCATTGCAGGCTCGAGACCTCGCGGGGTCTCTCTCGCATCTCGGCGTTAAACGGCGTTTCCAGGAGACGTCTGGGACATTTCAGAGAACAAGTGACGGCAGGCCCACACTCCGCCCTTTTCTAATCTTCTCCGATTTCCAATAGCATGCAGGAACCCTTCGCCGAGGTTCACAGTGTGGGGGCCCCGAAATCGTTCTAAACACTATTGCCAAATCTTGGACGGTGTCTATTATTTACAATGATTACGCTGGGCCGAGCAGCCGCAACGCATGCGCAGGGGGACAGCAATATAAGCAAGTGTCCTGGCGTTTTGCGCCTGTTGATGAATTGAGCGAAGAGGCTGGCGTGAGTTTTGAGCGGAATCGATCAACCATCTTCCATAGATGCATCAGGTGTTTGCCAACCCTAGCAAAAGAAACTGCATGCGGCCATGCCTTTCCCTACAACGGATCCAGGATCGCTCACACGTTTTTCTCATTTTTCTCTTTTTGTTCATGAATATTCTTTCGTTTGATCGTTTCTTGCATTGGCCTGAGGGCAATATAATTTGTGAGCGCGCTTTCTCTCTTATGGCGTCAGACTGGAAGTCATATATTTTTGTGCCCCCTGTAGTTCAAATAGGGCTGTTTTTTTGTCAGCCGTTAGAAACTGTTCTTTTTATTGTGTTTTTTCTTAAAGAACAACACGAGAAAAGCGCTGAAAAAGAGCATAAAATATCACAAAACATATTCCGGTGGTATTTTATGACGAAGAGGCACGAGAAATGTATTGTTTTTCTCTTACTCATATCGAGATTTGCCGAGAAAACAGGAAGTGACGAAAGGGAAGTATTTTTAAAGCACCGTCTGCATAAGCTGAATTAAAAGAGAAAAGATGCAATCCTCGGTAAGAACAAACAGACCAGGAAACTATGTGCTGTTGCTGAATGTTCTCTTCGACACTCAGATAGAGTTTGTACTCGTTAAGAAAATCCTAAAGATAATGGCAGCAAACACCAGTGGATTAACTTTGTTCAGAGATGTGTATACAGGTCTCTGCTTTGTTCAAACGTGCCGTACAGACTTCGTCCCCACACAGCACTCAAGAATTTGCTCAAAACATTTCAGATCGATTGTTGTCCAGTCACTTATACAGTACAATCAAGTCTTGGACTTTCAGTAAACCGAAGAAATCTTATTCCTACAGCAGTGTTTACTCTACAAAAGCACGAGATGTTAAAACCAACTACGACTGCTGGTAGATCAAGCACCATATATACAGCATCGACAGTTTCTACACCGTCTGGTCTACAAGTAACATCGTGTGACAGTCACAAACACATCATATCAGTTGTATCTTTATCCACCATAATGCTAAAAACAACTGACAGTGTGAGGACACGACTGATGTGCGTGATCGAAACAGCTTTAAAAAATTGAGGATGACGAACACGTGCGAGTAATAGTAAGTAGTAAATTTTGCATGCAGCTAAATAAGGAAGAAGTTTTTATATCAATAAATATTATGAATTTTTGTTATATTTTAATGGTTAAAAATGTACTTATCGGCAGTCAGTTGTAACTATACAATAAAAATTCAATGCTGGAAATTAACCATCTATCAATACAAAAAATTACAGTATACCTTAGACAAACGCACATTTCAAATGCGTTTATATTTTATAAATAATGGAAAAATTAACTCAAATGCACCGTCTTCGTAACAGAGAATCAATACAACATGGACTGCAATGTCTGTGATTGTTGCCCATTTCGATCCGAGAAAATTTACTGCCGAGTGAATTCGGTTTGGACCTTTTTATTTTGTTTTTTGTCTTCAACCGTACGTTGTAAATAAAGTTCAAACTGTAGGGCTATATTCCAAACTCAGCCGTTTCATTTTCTGGGCAAAAAATTGCTTCTTGAACACGACAACCTGCTCGACGTTTCTTCATTTGATTCGAATACATGCAGAGATTTTCTGAACTGAGCCCCACTCACTGTTACAAATACTACTGGCGTGCAACAGAGCTCTTCAGTATAGGAGAGTAATTTTCTTCTGCTTTTCTAGTGGCAGGTGAGAATGCCGATGTTTGAAGGCTTACGTCTTTAGAATTAAGTATAATTTTGTACTCATATATTTTGGTAATTATTTTTTTTTAATGAACTTAACCCGATCATTAAGAAAAAAGGTTGCACTCGAGTTGACCTTTAAACGCCAATGCTCACTCTAAAAATGTATCCGTGCCGGTGCTTTAACATCAGCACATGCTGGGTGAAGCATGAAAAATAAACTTGACAGAAAGCTTTTGATTAGTCTCGAAATTCACGGTATTGCGTGGTCCTAATGGGTCAAGGGAAGCTACACGACCAATTACCTTCTTAATAACACGGCCAATTTTTTTCTACTTCCATCTTCCAAGTAGTCGGCCTCGCTAACATGCAGACTGCGCGGTTGTGGGACCTGCGCTCGCACGCACGCACGCACGCGCACTTACACCGTAAGCTGTTTCCAGTAGATTCGCTCCCCGTGTGCTGCCAGAAAAGGGGCGCTGTTACGACAGAGTTATCGTTACAGGAGGTGCTGCTTCTGGATGGGAAGACTGTTGTCTGGTGATTAGCTCTCTCAACAGAAATCAGTTCCTGTTTATCGAGGGAGATAAAGTCAGCAGTTTGAGAGACGAGGGCTTTGCAGTCAACGATCGCCCTTCATAGAAGTGGTCAGCTCCAAATTTGCACCCTGGCAAGAGAGCCTCCTCTTTTTTTGTGTGGGGCTGCGTATCAGTCTTACGTTTATTATCACCACAACCAATTGTTTGCGCTGTCGCGAGGTGCCGCGACCATGCCGTCTTCTGGGCGTTTGCGGCGTTCGTTGGCACCAGTCTATCAAAGGTGAAGGACTTCAACTGTACGGATTACGTGGACAAACAACTAACCATTGATTTAATTATCTCTGAGCGACTCATACTCTACCACATGCACTTCCAGACCTGCAGCAGGTGCATAGTTTCACGTTTTTCGACTTAGGGGTCGCATGACTGTGGGCAGTGATGGGAGGGCTTGTGATGATCTGAACCCGTCATAAGTTCATAGACCCTTTTGCCTTATTATTATTATTATTATTTTCTCCGTATGAAGCTGAATCACTTTTAGTTACGTTGCATTGGAAAGAGCAGAGACACCTGTCTCTTTTCTTAACATCAAGACTTCTCGAAATACGAAGGTGTAACAAGGCTGCGAGTTATTTATACGTCAGCCAAAGCTTGGTGTTGGAAGTAAATGGATAACGCTGGCACCGCAGTCTCCTTCTCACAGAATGCAAGAGTTGAAAGGGAAGGGTTTGAGGAGGTGGTGGTGGTGGTGGTTGAGGGGGAGCTGTCGCTGACTAGAAGACACGAGGATGCAGGACCATGCGATTATCCCTTTTGTGTGGCTGGCCTCTTCTGACTGGGTCACCAGCGAAAGACGACACCCCCCCCCCCCTGCCTGCCTGGCCAGAGGAAAGAAGAGATAATATGATTCGATCAACACACTGACGCGCAGGCAACAAAACAGGCTGGAGTGTCGTCAACTGTCCTCAACGGTTACCTTCTCCTTATCCTCCCCAGCCCCCTACAAAAAAAAAGCGCGCACCCACACACACACACACACACTCAGACTCATTCTCCGCGCACTCTCCGCCCTCCACCCAACTCGTCCACTCAGGCAATAACACGTGCTCTTCTAAAGCAACTGCCAAATAATAAAGTTTTTTCCACCGAAAAGACAGACATAATGCGCTTTACAAAACCAAAGTAAGAGGAAAATCGATGTAAACTAAACATACAACCTACATATAATGTGACCTTTTGTAGCGCGGTACCCCAGCCAAAGCTACAAAACACCAAACACAATGCAAGAGACACAAATCTATAAACTTGCAGAAAAATAAGAACAAGAATAACAATCGAAAAGGATTTGTTTTTAATCTCGTCTTTTCTGAACTGCATGCACACATGAACACACAGTATATAATAAGTAAGCTGAATACAACACCGGGACAAATCTTGTGGCTTCGTCTGTGGAGTTGATGAAAGACCAGAGTCGCTGTCCTGCCGGATTATATTCCTTTCATAGACCAGGACGTTGATGAGTCACAGTTTAGAATTAGATCAACAAATCGGAAAGTCGTTTGACAAAAGCATAGCTCAAGCGGTACTTAGGAACGCACCTGATGTTTTTGCCCCCTAGAAGGCAATGTAAATTGAGACGATCAAAATGAACATTCTTGCAACAAACAAGGCGTAACCTAATGCACTCGGGTTAGTATTATTTATTGTGGGTTAAGTGGAAGTGATGGATTTGGGTGATGATTATTTTCCTTTGAATTTTTAAAAATCACGTTTTGTGAGACGGTCTTAGTTCATTCAGTGCGCGAGGCTAATTTTTTTTAACCGGATTCTGCACGCTGTGCATGTGATTTGTAAAGCTATAGACCCCAATAGATATGGTTTCCCACCGCTTTCCATTGACATTTTTCTTAGAAACCCTTTCCAGCAGACGTTCATTCAGCGGTAACCGGTACATTGACGTCAGAGCTAGGTGCACTCCGAGAGTCGGGTATTGTTAACTGGTATATTGACATCGGAGCTAGGTACAAGTCGACTTTCAGGTACCGGTAGCTGGTATACGGATGACAGAATGAGGTGCAAGCCAAAGTTCATGAATATATTCATCTCTTCACGACTGGTGTTTCTTCATGTCGTCGTGTATTTCGCGAAACTGTCGGAAACTACGGGTGTAGCAATAAATTCCCCTTGTCTCGTTCCTTGCTGTGTGCATGCCGTGTACATGTTATTTGTGTGTACAAACCTTTATTTGCTGACGTGAGATTTCGCTTTGTCTCCCCAGCAAACCTTTATGCGCCATCACTGGGTCCATCGCCGGCGGCAGGAAGGAAAGTGCAAGCAGTGCGGAAAGGTGAGTCTTAGAGAGCGCCCTGGAAACACGTTTTTAGTTCCTTCTCCTGTTTGTTCTTTGTCTAGTGTCCAGCTCAAATGACCACTCAGAATCACAAAACTTAGCCTCCCCACTCCACATTTGTCTCATCAATCCCTCGACACCCTCGGCACTGGTTCTCAAGATGTATGTGTTCTGTTTCAAGCTGACCAAAAAAAAAAAAAAAAAAAAAATTCTGGCATCGATCTAAACGTAGAAGACGACATTAATATCTAATAAAATCTAAAAATACGCACGCCTGTTTGAAAGGGGAGTAGTGGGATGGGGTTTAAGATGCTGAGTGAAGTCGGGATCGTCCTCCGTGGTTGGGACAGCGTTGGTCATGCTATGTTACTGTGTGGTTTTCCCGAAATTTATATAGTATAGCACAACAATGTTGTTAAAAGACGTGTTCTGCAGTCTCGTGCAGTCGCAGATTGACTGACCGCCCAACCTCGTCTGGCTGCCTAGGAGGAATTCAAGGCTGATTCTCACGCTAGATACCGAAAAACAGAACTTCCGGCTTTCTGACTTTGCAGATCTTGGAAAGCCTGAGGGAGAAGAGGATCACCCAACAATTGCTCACGTTTAATGCTGAACATTTTTTTTTAAACTTTGAACTATTTTTTGAAAAAAACGAAGCAAATAACAAGGAAGTGAAGGAGCGGGTAGAGAGGAATTGGTACCCTGTGTGTAGAGAGTGCCATGCAGTGGAATCTCCTCGGTACAGTTTCCAAGGTTTTGCTTTATGAAAGCTTGCACAAATTACATGTATCTGTGTGTGTGCGTGAGAGAGGGAGGGGAGGATCGATAAAACAAGCTTGGGGGGGGGGGAGGGAAGAGAACAAGGTGTTTATCACTTTTTGGTGTGACACCTGTGATGAGTACCTGCGTGGATGAAAACTATTTGTGTACGGTTTTGCCGCGGCGAATAAAGAATAGCGTGCCGGCTAACCGGGTTACAGGCGCCAACCATCATTCCTCATTCCATAATATCACGGCATGGTGTCAACAGCAAAATCATTTCCCAAGCGACATGATGCAGCCACTATTTCCCTGGAGTGGGCACCCCCCCTCCCACATCAAACCTTACCCCTCTTTCCCCAGGACGCGAGGAAGTGAGAGAGTGGCGGAAAGATTTAGTGAGAAGGGTTGGGTCAACGTATGCAGTCGGGAGGAGGGATGGAGAGAGGAGGTAAGGATAGAGGGAGAGAGACGCATCCCCGGGACTGGAATTGACCAACACTGAGTGAGTTTTGATCAAACGGAGAGGGAGCGCGCGCCGTCGAGTAAACAAGCGCTGGAAGGAAAGGGGTGACTATTCTGGGCGCGACAGAAGGACGGTGCCGATCGTTAAGGCATGTTTTCATAGAGAATGCATGCTGTTTTCCCAAGTGATCATCCTTCATGAGGGCCCCTACTCCAACAGGGAGAGTATGGACCAAACGAGACAAGGAGTCAGAGATCAGGTCATCGGCAATATAGTAATGGCAGCGGGAATTTTTTTTTTTTAGTTGTTTCTTTCTTTTGTTAGTTCATGATTTTCTTTCGTTCGTTCATTTGTGTCTTTCTTTCCCGTTTGTTTGTTTGCTTTTTATTTATTTCTTTAGTTAACTCCTTTCTTTTGTTTTTTATTCTTTTCTGTCTTTCGTTCCTTTTTTTCAACTGTTTCTTTCTTTTGTTTGTCCCCCCCACCTTTTTTTTTTTTAAAGAAGGAAGCTCAGTGGTGCAACAGTTAGCACCTGTCACCAGTACAACACGGACTGGCTGTCCTGGGTTCAGATCTCGTTTCGGATACGCTGTTCTTTCTTTGCATATGGCACCTGTTTACAGGGCCGGTTGCTTTGCCGTGATAGCTGCTGGCTCGGCGCAAAACACCAGACTCTTCCCCCTTCCTTTTTTACCTTTTATCTTTCTTTCTTTCGTTCCATTATTTTGCGTGTTTGCTCCTGTTTTGTTATCTAATGTTTCTCGTTTCGTCCAGCCATCAAGTCGCAGTCTGGCTACTGAGTTCATTTCTTTCGTCAGTGATTCCCAGTTTCGTCCTTATTCTTCTATGTACATCGTCAGCGGCGATCTCTATAACAGAAGCCACAGCCAGGTTGCTTCTGATGTTATTTACCCCCCCCCCCCACCTTCTCTTTTTCCGCCTTCTAGTGGCCTTTCTTTTTAAAACCACTGTAAGGAACTGCGGCAAAATACACTACTTCAAAGCATGTTCTGAAAGGTCGGCGCTCGGAACATAGTATATGCACATAAATGCACCGCTGGTGTTATCGTTGTGACACCTCTCCGGGACTAAGCGGCTGCAAGTGTTTGATATCTTGGTGGTCGCTTTCTCGCAGGCCAGGCGCTATAGAAAGTATCGGACACGTGCTGTCCGTTTCTTACATGCCCCTAATCCAGTGGATACAAATTATCGACAACTTAACAGACTGCCACGACCGGAGGTGGTGAGGGCAGAGGAGTGAGGGGAACGTGGCTGCATGGGGTGGGGGCTGCGGTTGGATCGGGGTGGGGCGAGGACGGCTGGTAACAGATACGTCACGCACCTTGTCACTGTGACGAACGGTGCGAAAGGGAGGCTGTCTGGGCACGCGCACAAGGCTGACGGTGATGTGCTGTGCACGTCTTGGGCTGGCACCGAAGACTGGGTCGTGCCTGTTTCGTCCGCCCGCGCGACACCTGGGTCCGTCCTCCGAAGCTGCGGATCCTGTCCTCGCAGCTTTATTGTTCCGACTCTCGGAGGTTGATGATGATGATGATGATGATGTCCATTTGTAATGCGCAGGTATCCATTCGGAAGAATGCTCATTGCGCAGCAAAAACAAAATAAATAAAAAATAAGAAAAAAATAAAGTAAATAAATAGATAAACACCAGGAAAGTAAAAAATAAAGACATATGTCACAGCCTCTGCGTTCACTTAACGCCTGGACATTTGCGCGTTCTTTTCTTTATAAACAAGACAACTCTTTCTTCGATTTAAACATATATACATTTAATTAAATGATCAAAATATGGCAAAATACTTAAAAGAAATACTAAGGTATCTAAATATCAAATAGTATATAAACAAGCACAAAGTCACTTTTCGATGATTCACAAACAAATATTCTAATCCACAAACGCCTCTCTTAATAAGGTGCCGTCTCTCGGAACAAGTCACTCAACATCATACCACAAACGCTTCTCTTAATAAGGTGCCGTTTCTCGGAACGAGCCACCCAACATCATACCACAAACGCTGCCTCTCGGGTCCAGACGTTGAACTAAAAATGGCGCTACCTCTTGGGGACGAGCGACCCAACCTTTTCTTTATTGACGTTGTCTCTCGAAACAGGCGTTATACAACTCCATGCTAACTCCATGTTAACTCCATTCCATGCTAACAGCGCCTATAACAAAATTACAACAAAAGAAATTACTAATACTTATAGATCTATGTCTCTAAAAAAAATACAGGAAAAATTCACCTTGTACAAAATAATCCAAGTTGCTAACAAAAACACACTAACGCACCTTTCTATGAAGACGCAGCCTTCACTTCCCCACACGCAGTGTCTGGGCACTTGCCGTGTCTCTCTGAGAAGTGAAGCGCTGGCCGGCAACAGTTAACTAAATACTATTCCTCCTTTCTTTTCTCACTCTCTAAAAAAAATCGCTATGAGTCATGCATCAGGTGCGATTTGGGCATCCTCGCTGTACAGGCTATTAGCCTCCATGTCACCCCTCTGTGACACAAGTGTTGCTTGGTTGTTTAAGTTTAAGTCCGTCTTAAATAAACAGATGGGTCTTCAGTCTTTTTCGAAACGTGGTTGGTGAGGTGATGGTGGACAATGACGATGGCAGGACATTCCACAGCTTAGGTGCCGCGTTTTTGAAGGCCCTGGCTCCAGTGCGCTTCTTGTTTGTGTCTTCCACTGCAGGGAGACAGAAGCGTGACTGGGAGCCAGAGCGCAGACCACGTGACGGCTGGTAAGGAGGAACTACCTCTTGTAAATAGTCAGGAGCAGTTTTAAACATGCAGGACTGTGCAATCGAAAGCACTTTGTGATCAATGCGCTTGTTCACTGGGAGCCAGTGAAGGCTCTGTAGGATAGGGGTGATGTGCTCAGTGGACGACTTTGCACGGTTCTAGCCCCTTGTTGGTGTAGGTCATTGTGCGCCATGGTGATCAGTAAAAAGCAAAATAATAAAAGAAGCAGAGAAATAATAACAGCATTGAGTGGGAATCAGAACTGTGTTGTGGTGAACAATGATGTTATTGACAAACCAGGAAACTGTTCGCACGAACAAGTTGTAGGACATCCAGATCTAATGCAGCGTTTAAAAAGAGGTTAGGGTTCCAGAACTTTTGATCGATGGGCCCCCGTGAGGGAGGAGGGGAGTACAGGTATAGGATAGACGGGTGGCTGTTTGGCTTTACTGAGGGGTTGAAGGTTGTTAAGGACCTCGAGGCTGTCTGGTGACTTCGAGTCGAGTAAATGTTCGTATTGTGGGCAGACGTAGTCACAAAGGTCCTGTTGTGAGCACTTACAACGTCCCATTTATGTCAAATGGCGGGCACCGTTTAAAACTCCTTTGATGCTGCATGTCTTAATTGTTTTTAAGCTACCTTAAGTTTTATGTGTTTGAGGGTAATACAGAAGGGAAAAAAGGTGGAGGTTTAACGAAAAATGTCACGACTTAAATGTCATTTTGAGCTCTGCACAAGTCCTTGATCAGGTCGTGACAGTCGTCAATTCCACATAAAGCGGACAGGTTGGACACGACTGTAGCACCAGGCTCAGTGGTTACTACCCGCTGCTGCAGTCCAGTTGACGGATCCTGCGACGTCTTTTGTTAGAGCTAAGAACTCTGCTTGTGCATGTGTGCATGCTTGCCTTGGGAGGACAAACGATCGAGTTGTTAAAGGTGTCGACGAGTGGAAAGAGGAGGGATGATGTTTGTGTATGATTGGGTTGGTAGAAGGTTTACAAGATCTTTCTTACTACTTAGTATAATATACTGTGGACCAAAAACTAAGAAAGATCTTGTAAACTTTGTATAATATACCCTACTGACTATACATCGTCATGTACAGTCCCATGCACAGAATGCCCCTACCTTGGTAGCTCCAGTATCTTATATATATATATATGTCCTTGTTGATAGGTTCCCATTTTGGACACCCTGAAAGGTGATAAAAGAGGATAAGAAGACAAACATGTGACAGAAGGATAATATCCCTTGACAAGTTTTATTTAAAGAAGCTCTGGAAAAAAAAATGTCGATCATTATTTTGAAATAAATGTTAAATGTGATTCATGATTTTATTGATTGCTTCACAGTCTTTTAAGGAGATAAAAGAAAAAGATAATGCTTGATTTGACAGGGAAAATGCAGCCTCAAAAAGTAATAAAACTGATCTGTGCCTGCTAGGAATTGTGATAGGGACAGGGTGATGCCTGTTTTGCTGCATTAATCTTGCCATCACAGGTTTATATTTTTTCTGTTTTCAGTCCTTTCAGCAGAGGTTTGCATTTCCTAGCAAGGTAAGCTGCCATTTAAAAGTGAAATTTTACAATGAGAATCTCCTCTCTGTAAAGACTCTGGCATGTGTAAAAGTTTGTTTTTGTCTCTGTCGGCAGAGGTGATGTGTGCAGAAGGATACAAAAGGGTGGGTTTCGGGGGAAGAGAGAGTGGAGGTAGTCTGGGTTCCTATTACAGATGCTGTTAGGCTGCCGTTGCATTAGAGTTATTTAATTTCTTTGTTGACTCTGCTGTCCCCTGCCCCTCCCTCCTCCAGGCTAGTGACACTTCTGCAACTCCTAGCCCACTGTACGCTTTTGCTTTTACATCCCTCCTGCCGTGTCACAGTTTGGACAGGCTTGTCTTTCCATCTTCCTCCCTGATGTTTCTTATGCTTATGGATTTTAGATGCATTAGCATATATGCATATTGGTGTCATTTGATTGGGTGCAACCTCGTGAGTTGTATTGCGTGTGTAGAATTGTCAAGTTAGAATCAAACAACCAGCGGGGAGTGACGTTTATTTGCAGGGTTTCTTGTCTCAACGCTGTCTCATTTCATTTGGGGAATCCCACAGATGTCAGATTGTTATCAGAGCAGAACCTCTTTGAAAAAATCCAGCAAGTATGTTTTTAAAAAACTGGATTTCAAACAAGAAGAAAGAGGACTAAAACATTTTTATTTGAGTTGCAGAGAGAGAGAGAGATTGTGTTCATATTTGTCTTATTCTTGTTGTGGGAAGTATTCTTATGAGGGGTCAAAATACATTTTTGTGTATGTGTACACAGCCAAAAGGGTTGAGGCAACATGCACTGCTGCATCTCATATGCGTTGAAATTTGAAAAAAAAGTATTTTCCTTTTTCCTCAGAAAAATGTCCCAGTTTCAAAGTAGTGCTAGACCATGCCCTGTGAGTTGATGTGTTTATTGTAGCAAATTCCCTTCTAAGATTGTGTTCCAGCTGCTGCTCAACACACATGATGAAAATGTTTTTGTGAAGCTGTTAGGAAGCAGAAAAAGAGCCACAGAAAGTGACAATGCAGCGTTTTTATCTGTCTTTTTTGTCTGTAGGACATCATCGCCATCAGCTGTTCATGGTGCAAGACAGCCTACCACAACAAAACCACCTGCTTCATGATGCAGCAGATTGAGGAACAGTGTACCCTGGGTATACATGCCAGCATCATCATTCCCCCATCATGGATAATCAAACTACCCAAAAAGGTTAGCCATGTAGCATGTTTTTATTGGGGTGGGTGGGGTGTAGTGTTTATGTAAGACAGATTGTGAACATATGCCTGCATGAGTATGTAGGCACACTTAAATTTGTTTATGGAAACATGTGACTTTCTTGCTGTGTACCTATTTTGTGCATTGTCCCCAGGGTCACAGAAAATATATCTGGATGTTTTATGCATATGGCAACAAGAGTGCACAGTGTACAGATAAGAAGAATTATTTACAGTTAAAGAATTCAGTTAAAGGAGAAATCGAAACCAGTGGAGACTCGCCATTCCATGATGTGCAGCCTAATATGTGCAACCTAATATTGTCGGTGTTCTAGGAGGAAAGGATTGAGATAAATTAATGCCTCCAGTGCTTTAGAATCTCATTTAGTGACTCTAGTGCTTGAGAGCGTCGTAAGTGATTGTTGGAGAGATTTCACAAGGTCATTTTCAGTGTGAACAGTAAAATTCATGAGACAAAGATTAAATTATTTTTGGCCAGTGTGCCTTGAGGTGTAGACATAACTTTTGTAGTGGGAGAGCTGTAGCAGAAAATTGCCTTTTTTTCTCCGAGACGGCTCATTTTCATTATTTGTTATATCATTTTTTTTTTTTTCATCAGACCCATTTTTTATTTATTTTCTCTACGATTTTAATCTCACCAGTGATTCTACCCTCCCCTCCTCTACACAGGGTTCATTCAAATCCTCTATGCGATCCAGCAAGAAACGGAAAGCTTCATTAAGGAAGCGGAAAAGCAAAGATGACTATCGACCATTCATCATCAAACCCATTCCATCACCCCTTATTAAGCCTGTTCTTGTCTTCATCAACCCAAAGAGTGGTGGCAACCAAGGAGCAAAACTATACCACAAGTTCTGCTGGTTACTGAACCCTAGGCAGGTTTTTGACCTGTCACAGGGTGGACCTCGCTTTGGGTAGGTGTTATATTGAATATTTCTGGTAATTTTCATTGTCATGCAGCTTTTTAAGATTGTAACAAAAGCATTTTTCCAGTATTTTTCTGATCTTTCTGGATTAGTTGCATGCCTCTTGCTTGTCATGACACTTCTCAAAAAATTATTTGTTCCCTTCTAAAGTAAAAGAGCATAAGACATAATTTATAAGAATATATGAAGTTTATAGATTCATTTTGTTCTGGCATTGGCATCATCACCTGCCTGTGAAAAAAATGACTGATTTGACAGTTATGGTTAGTGTTTTTTGCAGTAGGGAATTATAGAGGAGAATATTTTACTCTCATTAACAGTGTAACAATCTTGTAATTAAGGACTAACCATTGATTTGCGAATGATTGATCCAAAATACTGTAGAAATTTCTGGTGTTGTTATTACTGTTATTGTATTGCAGACATTGTGTTGTTGCTTTTTAAAAAGGATATACTTTTTTTATTCTCATGTCTTTCAGGTTAGATCTATTCAAGAAAGTGCCTAACATTCGAATACTAGCTGCTGGTGGAGATGGAACTGTTGGCTGGATCCTTTCAACCATCGACAGTCTAGCACTCAATCCGCCTCCACCTGTGGGAATCTTGCCTATTGGGACAGGCAATGATCTCGCCAGAACATTGAACTGGGGAGGGGTAGGTCGCAATTACTTCTAGAACAATTACTTTTCAGACTTGATAAGGTAATACTGTTATTTCCTTCTTTTGGCATGCTGCAGAACAATTCAGCACATATATATATATTATTTTTATAGTTTGCTGAAATAAAGAAACTTTGATTTAGATATCATTATTACCAGAATGATAGTTACTCACTGAAATTTTTTAAAATTTAAGCCAGTTCTCTAATGTGGATCAGAAATCTGTTCAAAGTTTAGAAGAGATTGGTTAAGAAGTAACATCGGTTTAGGAGGATATGATAGAACTTACATTTTTCTTCCCATGCTAATGGCAACCTTGTGAAATGTCATTGGAAAGCAGAAAGAGCTGAGAGAGGTAGAGGCCTGTTTACATGTATTTGTACATCACGTTATTCAGAATGACATTTTGTAATAAATGTTTTACTGCTGATTTGGCATTTAGGGGTACACAGATGAACCTATCTCCAAAATCTTATGCAATGTAGAGGAAGGTCAAGTGGTGCAGCTAGACAGGTGAACAGTCTCTTTCTTTTGTTCTTACCTCAGTCTGTGTGTGTGCATGCATGAATGCAAAAACTAATGTTGCATATGCTGGTAAATTAAAACATGAAATGAACATACCTTGTAGTCTCTGGTTTCATTGCCTCATCATCTTTTAAAATTAGCTCCAGGTGACTGTAACTGCTAAAATCTTAAGAGTGATGTTATCAGTAACTTTGCATTCGGTCCCATAGCAGTGACAGCACTTCTGAAGAATATAAAACAATTATAGTATAAGAAAAATAAAAAGAAGACTAAGATGTGAGCAATTTTAGGAGTTTATTAAATAAAATAGAAGAGGTGAGAGCATGAGTGTGGACACCTGTACAGAACATTGAAAGCAAGAGTCAAGAGTGAGTCATTTGACAGGTGGAACATTGACGTGGAGGAGAACGATGAGGAAGGAGTTGAATGTGCAGAGGAAGGCATGGCGTCAGATCTGCCGCTTAGTGTCTTCAACAACTACTTCAGCTTAGGAGCTGACGCTCACGTGGCTCTTGAGTTTCATGAATCACGAGGTAATGCACTTAACGTCAGTGTTTATGTAGATACTTGTGTTACACTGGACACGTGCATGGCTTCGCCCATTCTTATGCAAATATTGAATATTAAAGATATGTTCTCTGACTGGTTTTTCAACATAATGTAATACTCTCTGCAGGCATCTAGTAATGTTTGAAATTTTAGTGTGTTGCATAATAAAATGAAAATAACATTGATAATTGGAAGTTCAGAGGCATGCATTCAAATCATTTATATAAAAGCTATTAACTCGCCAAAGTCGCTCCACATACAGTTGTTAAGGATGCTAGCCTGAGCACTGGAGTTGCTCGATTATGGTTCCATGTGGAGGACTTGAAGGCTTTCTTACAAATTATCCACTATATATAGACTAAGAGAGCTATATTCATATTACCTTGTTAAATTGTTTTCCACAGTTACTTTTCTTTAGATCATGATCATTTTTCAGCTGCCCACACCCTTTAAAGAAAATGGGAAGGGTGGGTGGGGAGGGCAAGTGGAAGCACAAACCTAAGCGTGGAAGCATTTGAAGTTTAATTTTTACTTCGTTGCATGTTTTTGATGATCCTGGAAACATTTGGACTTTGTCTTAGGACCAGTTATTGTGTTAACCCTACTTTGTGAGCACATTTTTTCCTTCCCACTTAATTTTTCATCCATGAAATTGCATAAAAAAGAACAGAAAAGGGTTTTGAAAAAAATCTTTTCAGGAGGTATATAACCAACAGTTGTATCAGTTTTGGCTGTTTGTCTTTGTTTTATATCCCTTTGTATGTCAACCATAATTTATGCATTTTAGTAGAAATTGTCTCTAGGGGCAGCTAAAAGTTAAGCGCCTATTCTTCTTAGTTTACATTACCAGAATCTAGATTTTTCCTGTGTGTGATTACAATGACAGACAGAGTTGTTTGGTTGTTTTTTTTTCAGAGGCCAATCCAGAGAAGTTCAACAGCCGGTTCAGAAATAAAATGTTTTATGCTGGGGTGAGTGCTGGCTTCATCCTTTGTATATTTTTTCTCAAAATGTGACCATCAAATACAGCCCTGTATCATTCTTGATGTGAAAGTGCTTTTGTGAAAGTGCTTTTGATTGTTGTTAGGAAGAAAAATGTTAAATTTTACATCAACTTTTCATGCAGAAATAAATGATGTCAGATGTTTTGAAAATGGAGAGCTGGGAAGGCAACAGCAAAAGGTGGAAGACTCGGATTAGTTGATTTAATAGCTTGTGTGATTTTTGTAAAAAGAAATTCTACTGACTCACCACATTTTTGTGCATGCGTATCTTTGTTTACAGGCAGGGGGCAGAGATCTGTTAAAAAGGAGCTGGAAGGGATTTGCTGACCATATCCATGTAGAGGTAAATATACAGTGCATCATATTTCTGTTAATATATGTGTGTGTGTGGTGTGTGTGTGTGTGTGTGTTTTCAAACTTTTATTATAGTCAGAAATGGTAGGAATGAACAGAAAACATTGTTGCTCCAGGTATAAAATCTACCCCATTATTTTTGTATATAGTGTGATGGTGTGGACCTGACCCAGAAGATTCAGGACATGAAATTGCACTGTCTGGTCATCTTAAACATTCCAAGGTAAGCGAGGTAACAATACAGGCCAATAAAAGTTGACATCCACCTGGACTATAAGGGTTGTGCATATGAATTGATAGCAAGCACTTTTTAGGTAATGAAGTATTGATGACGACTTAGTGCATCAGCTGGATTAATAAATTCTTGGTTTATTTCTTACAGCATGCTGATTGACTAAATGTGTTATGCTTCTTTCTTTTGAAGCTTACTTTCTATGCTCAGCATGTGGCAATGGCAGATATTTTTAAGAAATGTGAAAGAAAGAGTGCAGTCTACTTGCTTATATATCTTTCACATCCCATGTCATTGTCATCTTGAAACTTACATTAGTTTAATATACTTTTGTGGTCTTGTACAAACATTGCAGCAGCATCTTACTAAGTGCATGCGCAGTTTATAGCTTACATGTTTGTTTGCAGGTATGCAAGTGGTACCTTACCATGGGGTAACCCTAATGCTGTGGGATTTGAGCCCCAACTGCATGATGATGGGTACTTGGAGGTGCTTGGCTTCACATATTCTTCACTGGTAAAAGTGCAGCCCTTTTTTGTCACATCTTATGTGTCATATCAAAATAAATCATGAGGCAACAATTCAGCGCAAGGCACATGAAAGAAATATTCTGAGGATATAATTAAACTATTCCAGCTGCTAGGCAGGTGTTTTCCCAGAATGAGTATTTCTGCCATCCCCCAAAAAATTTTATTAATTTAGAAAATTAAGAAAAGAATGGCTAGCAGATGTAAGAAAAGATTGTGGTCATGTTTTTCTTTTTTTTTTCTTTTTGCAAGTTCATAGATTTAAAAAGTCATTTGTTTTTATTCATTTCCCTATCTGATAGTGTCATAGATTGGGGTATAACTAAACAAAGGGTTAATATTTTGAGGTCATATAAGATCATACATTCCTTGAAAGTTTTTATTTTTAAATTTGAATCCTGAGCGATTCAACTTGTGTAGTTTACTGTTTTGAGCATTCACTTCTCATATAGTGCTTATATAGATAAATAGACTTGCACATCTCCTTGTTCATGAAACACTCATTAAGAGACATAAAAGGTCAGTACCTTTGTCCAATCTGCAGGCTACTCTTCATGTTGGAGGTCACGGAGAACGATTAACTCAGTGTCGTGAAGTTCGGGTCAAGACCTTCAAGTCCATGCCCATGCAGGTCGATGGTGAGCCATGCCGTCTGCGTCCCTCAAAAATCAACATCAACTTCCGCAACCAGGCCAACATGATTGTCAAGCCCAAACGACGTGGCTCCATGCCCATTGCAAATGAGTATGTATTGAGTTTGTTCATCCCCTATGTCTTATGTCATGCAGTTGCATGAAAACAAATATTTCTCATTGTGTGCTGGTGTTATTCTAGTTTACATAACTCTTATGAAAAGTCGAGTTCAAGCCATAATGCATGTGTGAAACTTACGTTCTGGGACAACACTCAAAACTGTTTGTCTTTATACCTTTGGCATCATCAGAGACTTGCTGACCATTCCACTAGCTCCTGTGCAGTCTTCAAAACCTGTTCTGTGTTCAAAAGAAATTACAATAACCTGATCTGTACCAACACATTTCATACTATTTTAGCACATAAGCATTTTGCACACATTTGGCAGAAATAACAGTGAAATAAGGCTAACCTCGAACTCATCTAAACACACCTGACTTGTAGTATGTCGTTTTATACAGGAAGCAAACCTTATAACTTTACGGTAATTTCAAATGATACATTTCCTTTTTAGAAAAAAGTTTAGGATTATAAAATCAAGATTTTGAAAAGATAAATAAACTAGATCACAAAGAGTATTGTAACTTACGTTCATGCTTCATTTGCTAAGTAATGTTTTAAATATTTTTTTATAATTCAGCATTGTCAACTTTCTTAATTCAGCACCATTTTTAATACATTTGTATTCAGCAACATATGTGTAACTGAAGTAAGTACATGCTTGTGCAAAGTAAGTGAGACATAAATTCACATTTTCTTTCCACGTTTTGAGTACTGTTTCAGAAATGTTATATCACTATAGTCACAAAGTAAGGTTTGACTTTAGGCTTGTTTAATAGTGCCACCCTCAAGTAATGCTAGATTTTGTTTGAGAGAGAGGGAAAAGTGATCATGTGACCCATTTTGCCTAGTGCTTAAAATGCATTGTTGCTTGGAGCCAGAGTTATGATGTGTGTGCTTGGCTTTGTATCAAAGCACAAGACCCAGACTCAGGTAATGTTTTCCTTTTCTGTCCTTTTTCTCTCCCCGATGACTCTGCAAACATAATTCTGGGGTTGAAAGTCCAAACAGATGCCAAGAAGTAGAACTGTTAGCATTTATTTTATTATGGCATATACCATACACAATTTTGTTTTTATATCACAACTTGCTCCTCCACCAAACTTCCTCTTCCCTCATCCCTGTAAGTACCACCCATGCAGTGTTATTTTGCAGAGTCTATCTCGTTCTGTTTTTCAGAAAGTAGTCTCTCACTGCTTGTAGTGTTGACTGGCAGGCACTCTGCTCCATCATTTCCAGTTGTTCCTCCCCCACCCCTCCCTCTCCCAACTGTCCATGTCCCTCCCATAGCTTACAACCTACTGGAGAATGGTGGCTGCATGCTGCTGCCCGTTTTCTGTGATCCCACAGTCGGTGGTACTACACTTTTGTGTGCTCGCCTCCCACTCTGCAGTCACTGACAAGCTGCCAGAGGTTGGCCTCACTTGCATCACACTTCAAATGCCATGTATGTGTCCATTGCCATGGTGACACAGTTTCTACTGCAGCAGTCAGTAGCAGTATGCTAGTAGGCGCTGGACATCTTTGAAAGCTTATTTGTAATTGTAATAGTAGATTGTTTTAATCTTGTCAGTAGAGGGCTTAGATTAAGTTTCTCAGAGATTGTAATCAGCAGTAGTTTAATTCTTATTATTTGTCACTTCAAAATGAATTGAGAGACTTATAACAGTGTCATGAAACTTACAAGTCCTTATGTAGAAAAAGATTCTTTTACAGGCTATATATGTATATATAACAAAATTGCAGTGACATTAAATGGTAAAAGCCATTGTGGTTGTGAAGGACTACTTCAGGAGAAGTTGATATGGTTCTTGGTATTAAGTGTTAAAGCATGTATTTGGTGCAGTGCTGTGCTGTAAGTGTGAATGCTTTGCAATAAATTCTAATACAAGTCATACTTCAAGTCCTCTGATGAAAATGGTTCAAAACAAAGTCACAAGGCTCTACTCAGGTGGGCAAAGAAACTCTGAAAACAAGAAGCAAAGGATTTTTTTTTTTTTCTGTAAACTATTTGTGTTTTGTTGTGAGCTAATCCTTACAAATGTGAACAAAATTTGCTGTTTTAAAGTGTGTTGAGAGTGACTCAAAGATCATCTTTCTTTTTCTCTTCCCTCAAACTTCCTCTGTTTTTCTGCAAGATAACTTCTTTGGTAATGTATTGTGTGGTTGCTGTGATTGAAATGCTCACATTTATCTTCACTGTAGCAGGTCTAGCCACGAAAAAAAAAAAAAAAGAGAAAACGTGCTGTAATCACAGTGATAGATTCTCTGGTGGATCTGAATTGCAAAAAATTTGCTGTGCACAGATCAAGATTATTTTGGGGTGTCATTATTTTTCTATTTGTAGTGTTACTGATAGAAAATTGAAAACTCTTAATTTTAGCAAACACCAGTTCGCGTTCACAGATATATAAACATTAAACACTGCTTTTGTAGTTAGCACAAGTGCATTTGTTAAAGCAATTGTTGCCATAATGAAAGCATTTACTATAATTTTTTGTCATTAGTTTGCTTATTTGGATTTAGCATCGTGTGAGAATGGCTTAAGAAGAGTGCTTATCCCTCTGATGTGTGCATAACTTACATATTTGTGCTGTCATGTTTGAAGCATGTAAATTATAACTTACAACTGTAAACATATATACAAAGTCTCCTGCTTCTTTAATTTTAAGGCAGTGTAAGAAGAATGTCAGTACTTTTTCTCTAAACTGCAAATTCATAAAACTTGCAGATTTCACAAATTGTTTTACTTTGCTATAATCCAGCTCTGCGAGCACAACAGAATTTTTTCTGGCTTGCTGAAAGAACAGAAAGCTCCAGATAGTTGATGGCTGGCAAGAATGTGAAAGGAGACTGAGAGATTATCTAACATCAGCATGTGGATGTTGAGTTGTACTTGTTTAGTAGCTTGATCAGTGTCAGGGCCTCATGGAGTGTATGAGCCTTTTTGTTTTTAAAAAAAAAACCTCAGACGGTTGTGCTAAACTCTGCAGCTACCAGCATCATCTGCCCTCTCACTCCCTTCTCTTTCCCTGTATATCTTTATTAGCTTTGTTGCAACATTATGACCTAACAATTTTTTTTAAGGGCTAAAACTGTTGCCTTACACTTTCCTGTGAAACCTGTGTGATCTCCAGGGCTCAAAATAGACAGTATCCATCCGATGGATCACTTGGCCATGGATTTTACTGTAATGTACCATGCATAATTTCAAGTTATCAGCATTGCTTTCTTGCACTGAAAGGAGTGGATGTGTGGGAATTTCCCAAAAACTTTTCTTGTGTTGCTGTTTTATTTAACATGTGTTTATGAGAAAAAAAAGATTTGCCACCTTGTTTATTTTGAGCTCTGCTGTCAGACCACGTGAAATGTGTGTGCCATGGGTGATTTTTCCATCCAGCCTGTGTTCAGTAGATGCATGCTTTATGCACATCACGTAGACTAGACATTTTTCTCTGCATGTTTCTTACCTACATCAAGAGATCTTATAAAATGAGGGAAGGGATGTGACACATTTTAGCATAGAGAAAAAGATGTTCACAGTTGAGGTAAGTTGGAGGAGATGAATGTTAGTTCTGTTTACGTAAATCTATTTATCATTGTGTGTTTTTTTTAAGTAGTATTGAAAGAGAATCATGAATATCAAACACAAATCATGCAGTGCAGTAAGATCCACCAGTGATTCTGTCATGTTTGCTGTTGATGGTAATGTTTGTTGTTGATGGTAATGGGCTGGTGGGAAGTTAAATTCTCCTCGGTGTGGTGCTTAGGGGTAGACTGACCCCCATCAATAGTCCTGATTTCTCCTCCATGGGGTCGTTAGTGGGTAGACTGACCCCATTTATAGTCCTGATTTTGCTTTTTTCAGTCCACCTTCCCTCCCAGAGAGGCTTCGCATTCAAGTCAGCCGTATCAGCATGGCCGACTACGAAGCCTTACAATATGATAAAGAAAAGTTACGGGCAGCTTGTAAGTGATTTTTGTTTCTGCATGGACTTTGACTTGGCATGGGCTAACATCTAGCATGCTGTCAAGGTGCAGGGTTTGTGCTCAAATCCTTCAGCCTTGTGTCTGTCTTGGGTCATTGCACCATGACTTGGGCCACATCCAGTTAATACCCATTGCCTTCCTCCACCTTTGCTGGCTGCACCCACATTGGCATCTCATGAAATGTAGAGCTATAATCCATTGCTTTTAACAGCAATTCATCCCATTCACCATATTCCTTTCTGTTCTCTTTTCACACTGTAGATATCTCTTCGGTCTTTCATCACAGCCTTGCCACTGTGTAAAAGATCTATTGTTTCGTCCATCCCTTTCCAACCTGAGGAACATATGAACTGCATCTGCAATCCCCTGATCCCCATAGGACTCAAAGAAATTTATATTCGTTATGTATTACCTTCTTGACTGTCCCTTTTGTAAATCATATTCTTGATCCTATCTGAACTACAAACTGTAGAGATCAATGTTTTGAGCATTTGATCACCACTTTTGAAGGATTTCCAAGCCAATGCCATTAGTATGGCATCAAAAGTCATACCAAAAAGGAGAGAGAATGTGGTTTTGGCAGGCCTCTTAAATTGATTCCTGAAGTCAGATGATGCTGGGGTGTCATCACTCAGCTGATTTTTCTACAAAAAAAAGAAACCTGCCAAATCAGAAATGCCAGAGTTTGACCAAAAAAATCGCTTGAAAAAAAAACTGCAGAAAAATTAGTAACATTTTTCACAGATTTCATATAAAACAGTTTATTATAATGTTGATTTAACTTATTACTTTTCAGAGTTTCTTTCTTATCTGTAAAGTAGTTGAGTTTAATCATGTGTACACATTTGAATGGATGGACTGTAAAGAGTTTAAGCAGGAAGAATAGGTGTTTTGTATTTTAATTTAAAATGCAAGAGTTCACCAGTATGCACAGTACACTTACACACAGGGCCAAAAACTAGCATGGTGTCACTACAATGTGGTTAACATCATCCTCTGTCTAGTGAAAATCATAAATACAACAGATTGGCAAAATATTACTTAAAGCATACAAAAGTTAGTCATCTACAAATGAAAAAATAAATAATTATCTAGAAAATCTAGGTTGACAATTTTGTCAGTATTTGGTGTGCTAAAAAAGATAAAGTGCATGTTCAAAATGAAGAAATGTTGAAACAAAAATTAATTTTAGTGGGGCATTTGTTTATTGCGTATGTCCCTGAACTTTAACCGTACTGGGGAAAAGGTTAGCAGATTTTTAAGGTTTTGGGGGGGTCAAACTTTGACCTTTTTGATGTATCACTTTTTTGTGATAGTATTGACTTTTTGATGTCAGGAAATTCTATAGCA
This sequence comes from Marisa cornuarietis, assembly GCA_004794655.1. Taxonomy (NCBI): domain Eukaryota; kingdom Metazoa; phylum Mollusca; class Gastropoda; order Architaenioglossa; family Ampullariidae; genus Marisa; species Marisa cornuarietis. Next base: position 2,498,246 of record SMMW01000616.1, read on the forward strand.
AGTGGTACAAATGGTTGGCATCTTCAACTCTTTACCATTATATTCCATCAAACATCTTTCTGCCATCACCTTTTGCTTCCCTTGTCTCTCGCTCTCTCTCATTACATTCTTGTTCCTGTCTTCCATACTGTTTACTTGCTTAGTAAGTTTCATCGCCAGTGTGCAGTAACATTTCAATATATCACTGTTAGCCCCATATAACTGGCTACCAGAACCCTTTTTGGACAGCTTCCTCAGCCACCATTAAGAAAGCAGGTCACTTGAGTTCTGTCAGCAAGTGCATGTTGCGGACGAACCTACAGGTGACAGGTTTTCATTGCTATGCTGTCCCAGCTCCTTGCTATTTTACATAAGCCCCTCCCCAATCCCCATCATTTTTCTTTAAACTGAAGCAAACTGTGCCCTGCAATGATTGATATGTTTGTCTCATGTAGAAGAGCTTATCAAGTGCAGTGTATTTATTCTTTGAATGACAGTGCTTGAAGCTAGTCGGGCCCAAGAGTACAAATCTGTTACCATATGGTGCTTTTATAGCCCGTCTCTCCTGTGGAGTCTTAGTTGCCAGCATGTGTCTTAGCAGTTTCATACAAGTATCGTCTGCATGCAGACATAACTAACTCCTGCTTTTTCTCACATACTCTTACAGCTTTGAAGAATAGTTAAAAATGAAATTTATTTGAAACTCACCATGACTAGATGAATATCCAAGATTTTTCCTACATTTGCTGCAAAGTCCTCAGCTGATAAGGCTAGTTAGGATTACTCCATAGCCAAGCAGGTGGCTTTTGAGAAATATAGTAAGTTAATGTCCAGATTATATTAAACATACTGGAGACTTATTTGTGATTGGATTTTAAAGCATGATTTACTTTTTGCTGCAGAATATTATGCCTCATGCACTTTCCTGGAAGAATTTGTTTAACTCCTTTAGTTAGAAAGCTGCTTGTATTAAGCTGATGCTAGTAACTTACTTTGCATTATATCTCACTTCTAAATACTTCTGAGGTTACAAGCGTGAGCTCAGTAGCCTATGTATTTATTTACCATAGATGCTTCAAGGAACAGAAACGACTGTAGTTTTAGAATTTGAAGGGGGAGCTAGATTCACAGAAAGTGCATGGAGATAATGGTACATATTTTCACAGTTTTCTCTGTGATTTCCTTTTCATTTTATGCCTCACCCTATGGCATTGTATTCCTTTTTCTCTTTTCCATGTGTATGTGTGTGAAAGAGAGAGAAGGAACACATGCTAATGCACAGACTGAAAAATTCTAAAACATCTGAATAAGAAATTACACAAATTTCAGACAAGTGAGTCATGACGTAATGGTTACTTCACTACAGAGCATCTTAATTATTTATTCAAAACAAAGCAGTATAAAGATACAGGGGAAACATTTTGGGGAAACAACTTGTGTAGTTTTTTCCAGGTTTCATTTGATTCAGTTCAGAGCTGCACATCCAATTCACTTCTATCAGTGTACTGCACACAGGAAACACAGATGAGGAGATGAGTCCTAAAATAAGATTATTGTAATACATCCACTTGAAAGGGATGGCAAACAGAGGACACAGGGTCACTGTGTACCTGACTATGCTTGGCCAGTCCCTCCCCCTCCCCCTGCCAGCTAGATACATGTTGATGGTTGACTCTGTGACAGCGGTCCCCCTGGGCATCATCGTAGTGGAGAACAATGCTGACCTGGAGCAGGTGCGCTACCAGATCAACAAATTACAGGTGGTGGTAAGTGCCTCATTAGCTTTCTGCTTTATCTTCCTTCTTATGAGGGAGCCACAGGAACTGCAACAGAAAACTTGGTGGCGCCACTTTGACTGGTAACTGCTGCTGTCACTCTGATGGTCATAGCGAAGGTGGTGGTAGTATTTGTAATAAAATAATGCACTGCATCATGTCTAAAGAAATATCACAAGTATGAGCTGAGAGTAACTGTATAACTGTTACAATAAATACTGTAGTGCTGATAACAGCACAAAAAAGGGTAACTTTCTGTCAGTCTCCCCGAGAACCTCTCCCTAGATTTTTTAAGTCTCCACACTTCACAAGTCTGTCTTTCTATCAGTGTGTCACCTTCGGGAATTAAAAATACAAGAACCTCTGAAGGTTTGATGACTACAGTGAATGACACGATCCCAAAATATTAATGAGAATGAGGACACATGAGACAAGTTTAGAAAACAGCAGTGAGAGCAATGACTTTAATTGCTTCCTCGGGAGACTGCATAATCAAATAACAATGATAAAAACTTGGTCATGTGTGAAACAGGATTACCAAGGGACAGATGCCCAAGGAGGCAGCAGTGTGCCATCCCAGCAACTGTCACAGAAATGGTGCTTCCTGGATTGTAAGTTGTAGCTAACAATCCAATATTGTGTGTAAACCGGACTTGAATCGGTGAGCGTGTATGGTGGGGGGAAACTTGCAGCCACGCCAGCACACAGGAAAAGAACGGGGAAAAAACAGTGTGATCCCTTTTCTCCTTTCTTTATTACAATGCGGGAAAACAAAAGAAATAGGATAAATGGGAAAAATAGAAAAATAGGAAAAACGTTGCCCTGAAAGCAAACAAAAACATAAACTTGTAGCACATCATGATTAATAAAACCAAACATCAAATTTACACAAAATTTCCCAAATATATTATTCAAAATCTCATACACCTAAATCATACATGACAAAATCTTTTACATACACTTCTTCCTTCCCCACTTCACTTGCAAGGGTATCTCACACCATATCTCATTTCCTGTACTCAACACTACACAAAAAACATGATTTGGGAATCTGAAACCATCCTACACATAAAAAAAAATCATACAAAAATACGACGTTCTCTTAGACTGTGAACAACCTAAAAACAAGATTATTTCTTTACTAACCTGATTTAGGACAACAAAGTAGGACTCGGGGCCTCTAGCCCTCGATCCCACCTCGATTCGTCTTACTCAACAAAGACCACAACACAGACTCTTTGGCCCTAAATTCTCACATCTCGAGCCGAGGTCTCACGTATTCCTACGCCGCATGATAACATGACCGACTCACACCAAACTTACTCTACTATACACAAAAAATTAGTATTATATTAAAATACACAAATAAAACAACTAATACAACAATAAAATGTGTAAATACACATGACAAATATACTAATTTGTCATGGGTGTTACATGTGTAAAGACTGTTGAAAAGTTCACCCTCAGGGGATCTTTGTTGAGTGACTGGGTTCCAACCTGGTTTATGCCTGCTTCATCTCTGTTACACAAAACATCTTAGAACACCTAAACAGAGCACAAAAATTATCAATAAATAAATTGACTGTTCACTTCACGCGAGATTGACTCCTTGCAATTCAGTCAGAGGTATAGCTGGAAAAAAACTTGCTTGTTTAGCAGATGAGGAATAACCTCTACACTGTAAAGAATTAAAGCTATAAAGATTACTCTTTTAACTAACTGAATAGTGGCAACTTATTGCATAATTCTGACCAACATTGAATGAATGTGGAGTTTCCAAAAGCCGCTTGATAGTTGCATACAGGGCACAATGTGTTAACGGCAAAGAAAAAGTTGAGCTCTAAGAGGAAAGGTTTATAAAGGTAAAGGTTAACCAAGGTGTAAGCTTTTTACTTTTTTTGTCATCCCAGCATACAGAAGGATTGATGTAGATTTTAACCTGGATGCTTTCACTGAGATGAATTCCATTTTTCACCCTTTCTCTTCTTTCAGCCACCACAGCAGAGAAGTTCTTCCGCATCGACAGATCACAGGAGTCGTTACATTTTATCACAGACATTTCTTCCGAAGACCTGTACATTATGGACCCTGAACTGAGTCCACGAGTGCGTCTTTCTCCGGGTCTTTCAGGCGCTGGCGCCCCCAATGGCCACGGAGAGACAACCCCAACAGGCATTTCAGTTCGCTCCTGTATGTCGGCCTCCTCCTCAGCTATGTCATTTGCCTTTCCAGTCACCCCACCCAAGTCACCCATGCTTCGGTTTGTATTCAGCCATTTATATGCATAGCTTGTTAAGTTTCGAAATATAGCAAAAGCCTTACCTCTATAATGTGCAGTGTTTAAGTGTGTAACTTTAGACAAGGGAGAAGGTAATGATCAAACTTTTTCCCCTGTGAACTGTTTTGCTATCCAGTCTTTGTTACTGGCATCTAGTCGTATTACTGCAGACTTTGAAATAAACCATGTTTTATCATAATGTTCTAATAATCGATGTCCAATCTGCAGCCTTCTCTCCTCCTCCATACTTTTGTTTTTCCTGTTTGTACTCTGTCGCCAACTTTTCTGTTATCAGTCTTTTCAATCTTAATCTTTATTTTTCTTTCTTATCTCTTCTTGTCTTTCTTGGCCTATCTCCTTCAGTTCTGTACCCCTCCTTTTCCTAGCAAGAGAGGGATTGATTTGTTTCTTTATTGCTTCAGCATAGCCCCAGCAAGGGTGTGAGCAACTGTCACTATAATTATATAATTACTAAGAACATAATACAATTATAATAGCAATTCAAACTGACTTCTGTAATCACGTGCACAGAATCCTTTATGCGTAAATATATGCATCTAGGAAGATATCCACTTGTACTCACCCAAAGACTCCTACTACATCATCACCATAGACTTCAAACATGTGACAAAGGCTGAGGCTAGTAACATGTTGAATAGTCGCTTGCTGGGCAGCTTGAAATTGCTCAGAAATCTGGTGGGTAATGGCTTCACCAACACCACAAATCTGTCATAGTCAACACCAATTTTGATTGAGCAAGTTCTAGTCAAGATAGAGAGCTGTTGAGGGAATAAGTAGCCATTGCCAAACTTTCAAGGGTAGGTTGTCCTGACACTTGACAAACATTCCCAGTGTTAGGTGTGGCAAGGTATGTAGGGTTAACTGAGATTGTCTGCACAACTAAGACTGCCTTCTTGTTATTTACTATTTGATCCAACGAGTTGGTCACTTGGCACATCATGTCGTCAACTAGACCAGGACTTGATTCCACATATCTAGAGCACATTAGAAGGCTGGCTATGATGACGATCAAGAGAATACATCTTTTGGGCAGTTTGAGCTTGTGTTGCAAGGCCAGGGCCGCCATGAGTCTACTCCACATAAAATGCACAAAACTCCACAGACAACAGCCACAAATGACACAAAAACTTAAACTTTCTGCTGGCATTCTCACTAACCTTGTCTAGCATAAAAGTTGATTTAGAAAGTTGTTGTGTAGCTGTCAAATTGTCACACAGAGTACATATACAGCAGAACTCGCCCCCCTCCCCCCCAAGAGCGAGAACATGATTATGCATGCATCTTTGTGGGTGATATGGGGGGATACAAGAACATATATGTATGCATGCAGGTGCATCAAGCTGATGTTCGTCAGAGCTTTTACATGCATGTCAGAGCACATTAGAGACATCAGCATAGTTGAATCAAATGAAGAAGATGAGACTGACAGAGCGGAACACTTTAATGCCAGAGCTATGCAGAAAAGAATGCAGACCCTGAGTAAAAAGGGAGAACATTTTTTCACATACATACCAAAGTGTTCAAGAACGATTTGACATAATTTTTCTCCTGTCAGTTTTCATTAGAAAGATGTTTGAGAAGGAGTCTTAAAGTGTTGGAACGCACAAAAAAAGCTACTTTAGATTCTGAATTTTCACTTGATGTCTTCTTCCTTTGCTCTGTTTTTCTTCCCTCAGTCCTCCATGAAAGTCACTCTGTCTCCTAGATAATCCTGTATCGATTAAAAATAAACACATTTGGTAGAGTCCTGCTGGTTCAGTTTTAACTCCTGAGTGTGTGAGAACCAAAAGCATAAGTATCTGCTATATCAGACATTTTGTTCTCATGCTTCCAAAAGGGTCTACAGTCCATGCAGGTATTGCTGTTGTTTTGTCACTTGTCACATGTTTGATTGCACAGCTCTGGCAGTCACCATCAAGTGATGTCATGTGAATGTTTTGCACATCACTGCATTCAACAAATCCCTAATGTTAAAGAAAGTTTATGTAACACCAAAAGATAATGTTAGCAGGCTTTTTGGGGTCATTGTGAACATGTCCACAGCTGCTCTCAGCTGTTCTGGGTATTTGTAGGCAGTGAAGCGTCCATGTGTGTGTGTGTGTGTGTGCATGCAAAGTTCATCGTCTGAAAGTCTGAAAATGACTGTAAGCATGTGTATATGAATATTGTGGAGAAAAATGCAATTTAACTAAAAAAAAAATTCTTTGCTTTATCAGCCTCCAAAAATAAAAAATCCTTGGGGGCTCAGTTTTTAGGGGGGAGGGGGGGGGGGTTTGAGGTTGGGTGGGGGGCATTTCAGTAGGTAGCATCCAGTGCTATATTTCATGTTAGTCATGAACTGAGCTTTTGCTATATCTTTTTTTTTTTTGCATTATTTCCGAGACCCATTTAAAAAAAAAGAATCTTGTGATCTGCAGTTTCCTTTTCAAATGACTTCACATTTATGCTCTTTCATTTCAACGTCCTCTTGAAACAAGAATTGCACGGAACTTTTTTTAAATGTTGATCCCAGTGGGTTTCTTTTGATGTAGTTGCTGGACTCACATTTTATTTGTCATCCTCTAATCAATACACAAAGATTAGGCAAGGGAGACTAATAGTCCTTGTTGAGGGGGGGTCCATTTTCATGCTACGACTGAGTTGTCTCCCATCACTATAACGGCTACTGAGAAAATCACTATACCTCAATGTCGTAAAAGACCAGTAAATGTTTGTTTATATCAGGATCTATTGACCTGTGATGGTGAAGATATTTGTATTGCAATGACTTAACACAGACAGAATTTTGACCTCCCTGTTGTAGAAAAGAAAAAGGAATAAAGCAACTAGCAATGTGAATCAGTCAATTAGTGTCAGTACACTTTTGTTTTGTCTTTCTTCAGTAAAGCTGTAATTTAATGTTGTCATAAAATAGATAACATGGGCTGCACATTTTCTTAAAAGAAATGATGTTTGATATGGCACTGGGATAGTTGCTCATTAAATTCTTATTAACTTGTTTAAAGGGTGAAAATTGTGCTAGTATATTATATTAATTTATAATTTTATCTTGCTTTTTTTGGATGGGACTTTTTCAAAGTGTCATCATTACTTTTTAGACTTTTACAATATTTTAAAATTGCTTTAATATGTTAAAAAAAATGAAAGAAATTCAAAGAAGTAAGCTTAGGTATATCACAAATGACTTTATTAATATGGTGAATGATCTCGTCCAGTGAGAGGTGCAACCTTGTGCCATTAAATCTACATGGAGAGTTAACCTGTATAATGGGTTAAGAATTTGTGTAGATTCATAAAGAATTTTTTTATCATCATCACGAAAACAAAGTTAACTATGATGAACAGCAGTCTCTGCAATCATAAGGCCATAGGTAATGTGGCAGAGACAGCATTATTATTTTTTTTTTACTAGAACTTGTTAAAATGGAGAAAGAGCTTCTGCTACAGAAGGTTCATGCAGGCTGCTACAAATTATGGTGATCGGTCAGTACTGTTTCCTGTTGTCTGCTCAGGTCACCAGAGTTTCCTACCTTGCCTCTGCTGGTGGAGAACATGGAGAACTTCCTTCTAGTGCCTCCGCCCCCTGGCCCCAACAGCAGGTCTCCCCCTCAGCCCTTTTGTAATACATGTGTTCACATAAGTCTGCATGTCTGCATATGCATGTCTGCATGTGCGTCTTGGCGCCCACTAGACTGCAATAGCAATGTTGGTGATGGTACCTTGGTCGTGTTATCGTGTATAAATAAAGGCATCTTACGAAAAAATCAGAACTGCTAAATTCTTATTTTAATGCCAGCTATCAGATCTCCTAGCAGCAAAATTATAGAATGCTTTTTTTTTTCTTTCCTTGGCTTCATTATGTATGCATCTACTCACACACCTTACAGAAATTATATGTGGACATCCTGAGTTATTCCAGATAACCACTTTCATTTGTAAACATTTTTATTTGTGTATTTGTGGGCAGACTTTCATCAGAGACATTAGATCGTAAATGTTTTAAAGACATTATGCACATGTGTGAGAGAGAGAGAACGTGAGTGAGAGATGAAAAAGGCACAAAACTAAATGGTTTACATGTGATGCTTCCCTAAATAAAGCAGAAAAAAATCTGACGACAAGATTTTTTTCAATTCTATGCAATTCACTTTCCATCTTTACCCCCTTCCTCTGATCTCTGATTTTGTCTCTGATCAAACATGCAATATTTTCAATGTTTACCTGTCCAAAAAAAAAAAAAGAGACAGTAGCAGATCTGTGATGTAATGTGCACTTATATATAGATACGCTTGATAATGCTTCCAACATGGCTGATTATGTCTGAAATGCCAAAAGTTTGAATGACACTATGAAAATTACATTTTTTTCTGTTTGGTTCCCTCAAGGGTCATTTATTGATTAATATTACATGTTGTCTTTGTCAGATGTAAAACCCAGCTGCTTATTTTCGCCGCCTTTCAGTTTTGTGCACCTGATTCTGTCATCTTTATTCTGTACATGATTCTGTCATCTTTATTCTGTACATGTACTTTTTCTTCATCAATGTTCTAGAAATTCAGTTATTATTTTTACATGATTACTTCCACAATGCTGTGTGCTGTTATATGATGCTAAATGCTACTTAAATGCTGCTGTGCTTTTCCCTAGCTGTGTTTGTGCAGTCACCATACTTCACAAACTCGCTGTATCTATTCTCTCTACATGCTTGGCCTGCTAAAGTCACTTTTTATTACTGTTGTTGTTGATGCTAGTATTATTTACTGGATATGTTACAGATGATGTTATATAGATAATTAGGAAAAGGTGTTAAGCTTTAAATGCTTTGCACTTGGCTCATCTCAGTATAAGTCTGTATCCTGGGTTAAAGTACATTTTCCAGTTAGTTCATTATTTTAACTTGCAGTTCATGCAGAACTACTACTTATAGGCATGCATAAGGAGTTATTTTACCCTTTCTTTGGCAGCTTTAAGAAGCTGATACCATAAAACAATTTCTCTCCCCAAATTCCTTTGTTTATATTTACAGCAACCAGTTTTTTAAATTAATACTCTCTTTAATGTTATTGGTTAGTGAGTGAGAAATCTGTGTTATTTGCAGCTCAGAACCAGGGACGCCTAACTCTACCACAGGACAAGACAAGCACTATAACTTCAACCTTGTCTCCCATGCGACTACTGAGGCTGTGCCACGCATAACCTCACCTTTAGAGAAAGGTACAGTCTAGCAAACCCCTATGTCGCAAAGCATTATTTAATTGTCCTTTTATTAAATGAATGTATTTCATATCTTTGTTTGGTTGAAGAAAAAACAATGGCTGTCAGCATCATGCTTATGTTCCTTTGTTACCACAGCATTACTTGATGCTTCCAAAAGAGGGGAACTGCAAAAGGTGAGTTGATTTGTACACAGTGTAGATGAAGTGGATGAGCTTATATATATACTTGCACCTGGCTGGAACAATGAATTACAGAAGGTGGTCAGTGAAGTATTTGAGGTAGCAGTGGTAGTGGTGGTGGTGGGTGTGTGGAAAAAATAAGAGCGTTGTTTCACATTTTCCTTATTACCCATGCAACTTTAGTGTGAGCAATATCACAGCTTTGTGTGGGGAATGCATTCATGGGTGAAGAAGTGAAAGGAAGTTATGAATGGAAGGCTTGTGTTCTTCGTGATTGTGAAAGGATACAAATATAAATTTCTTGTGAATATATAGCACCTTTGATGAGTCTTATAATGATATTGAGAATGATTAGGAGACTGCGTAGCCTGGTGGTCCATGCACAAGCGGCTGTGGATCAGGTCACTAATTTAAGGTCTGTTTGAACCCTGACTGGAAAACTCCCCCAGCAGCAGATATGGGTACTTAATTTTTTAGGGCTCTATCATTCCTGTCTTCTGCTGTGTTAAAGTGAGCCACTCATGTTCACTTACCTCTATGGATGGCCACCATGCTATGCGACCGTTTGGATTTACCTTAAAGTTGCCATTTTCTGATCAGATCATGCGCCAAAGACATTGTAAGTGCTAATATTTATGTACAGTTAAAATTGTATTTTATACTCCATAGTCTTTACTTTTAATTTCTCACCCAACTAAGTCCATGTGCAGCCTATCATGTGTGTTTGTTGAATAAATAATCTAGTTAGGCTGTTGGCTTTTCTTTCCCAGCTATGTGAAGCTTACCACAAAGGTGCTGATCTGTTGGTGACAGACCAGTATGGCATGACTGCTCTACATCATGCTGCACGTTTTGGTCACAAAAATACTGTCAAGTTTCTGATAGATAACGGTCAGTACAGTTAAGACTAGAATCTACTGCTTTATAATTCTCAGTGTGCAGTAGTCTGACGTTCACCATAACACATCATAACATATCATTGGCTTGTAAGGTCAACAGAGAATTTTTTTTCTCCAAAAGACTGTACTGTGTTTGTCACAAGATACTATGGCACAAAATTTAAAGGAAACTTTTACTTTATCAAGATATTAAACCTTTAAACAACACCATAACAAAGAAGTAAGACCATAATGTCACTAATTCCAGAAGCAGTGTCTATAAATACCCTTTGCCAGAGGCAGAGAGACAGACATGTCTCTAAATACCCTCTGCTGGCGACAGAGCGAGGGAGATGTGGTATGGCCAACATGGCAACCTACTTCAAAGAAAGTTCTATGGGAGCAAAAGAAACTTAGAGAACACCTCAGCTCTCATTTGTATTGAAGGCTGGCCTGAGAGCATAATTTAGTGAACGAGAAGGCGAAGAAGATATGTCTTACTAATGTACGATCATTCTTAAGACATGATCCTATAAGCATTATACACATGAAAAGGTCAAAATGTCAGACATGTTTCAAAAACGTACAATCTCACCTCTCCCAAGGGCTATAACCACAGGCCTGTAAGTGTATCCAGATGCATGCTTGATATCGATTAAGAGTTTTTGTGTTCACACAAAACTGGTTGTTTGGGAGGTCTGTGGTATTGATTGGTTAGTTTACACCCATAGGCATAGTAGATTCAAGGTTTGGATGGAGTATAGCATGGCAGAGGATACAATGGGAGAGTTTTTGGAAAGATGGTGAATGGAGTGTCTGCCTTTAGTGATTAATTCCCTTTCTAGCTCAGTTAGTGGGACTGGTGGAAGGGAGAGGTGCCAACATCAAAACTTTAACTCTGCCCCTTTTTTTCAGCTCCACCAGTGATACTGGACATGGTGGAACATGAAAAGTAAGTGAACAAGAGTCTTTCTTACCCCTGGAGTAGAAAATAATAAGTGTATTCTCACACTAGACGTGTTAATGACATGGCAGAAGCATCTTACACTGGAGTTAAATGCAGGTGATGACTATACAGTGCGTGAAGTAGCTTTGAAAAATATTTGTAACTCACACCCTAATGAGTTAAAGAAAACAAAACTTACAGATATTATCTTATGCCTTTCTTTATGTAGCAATGAATGAACTCGAGAACACAGTTGATGCACATTACAGAGAGAATTGTGTGTGTGTGTGTGTGTGTGTGTGTGAATGTCAATGTATCTGCGGGCATGCGTGAACAGAGGTCAAACAGCTCTCCACAAGGCAGCCTGGTACCAGCGACGTGCTATCTGCCACATGCTGGTGGCTGCTGGTGCCTCCTTGACCCGCCTTGACTTCCAGGTTTGCATGTGTCTTCTCTATCTTTGATTTCCATCCTGTTCATACAAGTCAGAGTTATAACTCCTGCTTCCTGTACAAACAAAGAGAAATGTTGATGGTGTTAGGTTTCTGTTAGTCTTTAAAACGCAATAGTATACACGTATTTTGGGGTGGTGGGGGTTGTGTTTTTTGTTGGGTTTTTTTTGTCATCTTTTTTTAGAAGGAAGGGCAAAATGTGAAACGTTAAGAAAAGGAAATAATATTTATGTTTCAATTTCTTTGTGTGATTGAGTCATCAAGGTCACAAAATAATATGAAACAGTTCAACATGTATTTTCTAATTCACAAGATCAAATGTGCAGGAGAATTTTGTAATGTTGTGACATGCATTTATAAAAGCACCTGAGGCCTTGGGAGTGTCCTACCAGCATTTCATGGTAATCACCTGCTTATTTCTGCCTCTTTTGTGTCCTCCTCAGGGTAATTCCCCGCGGCAGCAGGCCCTGAAGGCCGATGACAAGGAGCTAGCAGCATACCTGGAAAGTGAGTTGTAACTGCCATCAGATTTATGTAGGCACAGCAGCTTTAACTTGTGTTTCATTGCATGTTACAACATTTGCTATTAGCAACTGCGTTACTGGTGGGGACTGGTGGTGTCAGGAGGAAACAAGCGAGATGAGGATTTGAAGATCAGTTTTCCAGTTCTTAATCACAGTGTTTGCAAGAACTGGTTTGGGTAATAATAATGCAGCACAGTTTTGGGGTGGAATTTTTTTTTTTTTGGCGGGGGCTTGTTTCCTTGTTTATCGCCATTCAAATATGTCTGCCCTCAAACATGCATGCCCAATTGTCTGTTGACAGATCAAGAACATTTCCAGAGAGTGGTGTCAGAGGACCAGGAGACAGCTGTATGATGTATGCTCTTGGTCTCAGCTCCCGCCACCAAGTCCAAAGTCCGTGCAGCAATGTGTGCAGGAATCAAGTGCCCTACCCTCATTCCTTCCTCAGCACAGCCACTTCACCATCCCCTGATCACTTTATCACAAGACCTGCTTCATTTACCTGGTTCCTTCCAGACTGTCAGTGCTATGCAAATGTCTGTTCCCCAAACCCTGGTTTCCAGGATTTTTGTTCTGTTTTGTCTTTTAGGGGTTTTGTTGGTTTTTTTTTGAGTCAATTAACAGAATCACTCGCAGCACCTGTATGGACCTCACCAGGCCAGCTCCTTGTCACTATCAGTGTCTACATGTCACAGCTGCATGTTTTTCTGCCAACCCAACACATGGACGATGGTTTCAGTGGCAGAAACAAAAAAAACCTGCCTGTAATCTCCAGCATCTTGCCCCATGGGATGGTTACCGCCCAGTTCACAAACACCAGCAGACTGCAGCAACACCACTCCCCTGCTGTAGTTTTTTTTTCTTTTCCTTGTGCAGGGCATTTAGAAAGCTTCTGGGCAGTGTACACCTAATTATGCACCATACTTTTTTCTTCTCTCTCTTGCTCTCACACACACACACACAGCCAGCTACATTCTCTTTCTTGCTTTACATCTGTCCCCCCTAATCCATTTTAGGCTACTTTGTCATTCAATGACTTCTTTATGAAAAGAGATAGTCTCCTTAGTGCATAACCACCCTGAAAGCAAGGGGTTATCTCCTCCTGTGATAATTTTTTTTCTTTTTGCGCCTTCACCCTTTTCTGTTTGATGGAACAAGGTAATGTCAGCCCCATGCCCTTCATATGCAATATAAAGTCATCACAGGTGTAGCTGAAAAGGATATTTCCGTTTGAAGAACCTGGTGAATAATAATGTCAGAGATGGTGTCATCTACTGACAGCACAAGAAGTTTTGTAGGCTGCATTCATCTTTTATTTTTGACACGTACACCTTCAGTTTTTTATCAAGATTTTATGTTCATGGTTTCTGGAAGATGGGATTTCTTGTTTGAGTGTTTGGCATGGTGCAATGTCATGTCACATTTTCATGATACAACATCGATGTATCTGGAAAAGCAGATGCATACAATGTGGGGTGTAATATTTTTTTGTGCTCGTGCACAACCGAGGCCTGCTTACGCTGTTTTGAGAAAAAGAGGTGAAGAGTATCACAAAGGCCTCAGGGACTTGGACCCAGAAACTCTGTTAAAGTTGAACCTGGGGTGGAGCAAGTGGCTATAGGAGATGGGTTTCTTTACGTATAACCGTCAATGCCTTCGTTCATAGACCAAAGGTAGGCTTATGTGCTACACCCTGTTTTGAAATTGTTATTCTTAATATTTTGAGTTAAATGCAAACTTAACAAGGTAATTGTATGTGTGTTTGCATATGTGTGCTTACAGAGGGTGTGTGTGTGTGTTCATAGACAGATTCATGTGTGCAAATGTGCACATATACAGATTATAGATACCTGTTTGGAAAGGGATTTTTCTTCATTGTTTTATGGCTAGGATTTTTTTTCATTATGTCTTTGACTCATCAGAGCTCATAACTTTTATATGGTTCTTTATTTTTAAGTGGACTTTTTTGTTTTTGTTTTAACTGGTTGGGTTTGTTGTTGTTTCTTTTTTCTGTGATTTGCTTGTTTTGCTGGGTGTAGATTGGGCATCTAAATGGTGTTTCTGACAGATGTTTCTTAATGTCTGTATTCTTTTAACAGAAATGTTTGCACTCACAGCACCCAGGGTGACTGCATAAGAAAGGCTGATATAGCCATAACAAGTAGCAAACTTGCATCGTGTCCACAGTATTGGATCCCTGGGGCTGGAGTCTCAATATGAGACTTTTAGCTGTTAGACTGAAAGTGTGATGTGCAAGTAGATTTTACACAACAGATGATGACGTCTTATAAATTCAGGTAGTATTGCAGCATAGCAGTTATTTTGGCTTCATTTTCATTTCACAGCCTAAAGCTTATGAGTTTTACAGAAGTTAAAATGTAACATTCCAAACATCAGACTCGTGAGCTGATGGTACTGCTCTTCTATGCGTGTTCTTGGACATAACTGCAAATTCTACAATCTTTAACATAAACTTAGACCATTTCATTTTTACGTATTCTTGTTGGACAAGGCTGTAAATGAGTTTTAAAATGCAAATTTGCTTTTCTGTAGCTCATGTATGGCATTGATTTATTGTTTTCCCTCTTGTTTTGTGGTCACCCTTGTGTTAAACAGTGTGAGTTAGATATATTGTTTGTTTCTGATATTTTTCTACTCCTCTTCCTCCTCGTACATGCCAGGTATACATATTTTGTTATGAATTTTCAATGTTTATTGTTTACAACGAGAATGTTGGTGACTTTCATGCATTTTGCAATGAATGAATGGTAATTTAAAAAGATTGATAGCTCTGTAAACTGATAATGTGATGACAAATGTACAGTAATGCCTTTTTTCTTCTTCCTCTCCTGTCTCTGTCCCCACTCCCCCCACCTCTAATCACACATTCAAGTCCTTTACTCTTGGGAGAATCCCATTCAAAGCCAAAAGAAAAAAAATGGATTCCTCCAAGGCAGCCCCATTCATTATGACTAGAACTCTTTGTCTGTAGTGTACATATGAAGCACATCAGTTTTCATGTTGAGGCACACCCTTGTTGTCTCTAAGAAACACAGGATGGCCATATGAGAATTTTTCGGTGAATTCGTCAGTAAAGGTTGTTCTTTGGTGGCCTGGTAAAGAAAGGGCTAGGTGAGCAGGCTGCATAGGGATTTGTAGAAAACTTGACAACGATGGGATACCTGGTGTACCAAGAGTTGTTTCATTCAACCATATATTATATCAGCTTGTGATCCATCTGATAGCAAGTGTACAGCTGGTCTGTTTGCTAGAAGATGAGTGAAGATGTAAGTACTGTCAAGTACATAAGTAATATATAAGCTATTAACCTACGCAAGTATTAATTGCCATTATTAAGCGTTGAGCATGTGAATTTAGCCAAGTATTATTCACATTACAGAATAGCTTAGCTGGGATGCTGTTTGTTTCTCTAGCATGCCGTAGGTGCAAGCTGTGATCCTGCCCATGCAAGATTCAGTGGGCTTTATATTTTTAATTTGTCTATTCCCCATTACTTCCTTGCTCATATAAATGGTTCATTCCATGGAGCTGCACTGGCCCACCAGGGTGTGTGTAGAGCTCCAGCTTTTGTTAGTTGCCACTTTTTGTTGGCTTGTTAAGTTTGAAAAATAATTCTATATCAAATAATAATGAGATTGGGATCTTCCTTCTCTTCCCTGATATAAAAAAAACTAAAGAAAGTTAAGTTTTTCTTGACTGGAGATGAAAAAGCCATACAGAACATTAACAGCATGCAGAGTATTTGGACCGAAACATCTCAGAATATTGACAAGCATTGGTGTATGGGTCCTTGACTACAACCTTAATGTTTTTGTAAGAAGACCATTTGTGTGCAAATGATTCTGGCAACGCCAAGCATTCTAAATGTTTTGGTCAGAATATTATTAGCTTTGGAACACAAGCTGTTTCAAGTTTTGCAATGATTTGGATCTGCTGAGCATCACTGATGGAGAAGTGCACTTTTAGTGAAGCTTGGCATGCTCAACTCTCGCAGAAATAAGACGATGAAATATAAAAATAACCAATATTTAACTTGTTTCATTCTTCCTGATTCTCAGATGTGCTCAACGCAGTATCCAGTGTGATGTCTCTTGTTTCCAAATTTGATGCAAATTAGTGAAATGTAATATGTGAACAACAGTAATATTGATGTAAATCAATGTAGCTGTAGGCTATTCTATAAACTAGCTTAGACTGTTAATCTTTTAAAAGTTTTGTAACCATTAAAAGGTGAAGGGGTCTTCAGAGAGAAAACTAACATCATAATTCAATTTTCAAGTAAGTGAAAATTGTTATTTAGCAAAGATGGAAAAATTCTTTTCAGTATAGTCAACAGTCACTGCAAATTCAGACTTTTACTTCGTTTAACCATCGTAATTGATGCGTGTTGTCAGAGTGCTAATTTCTCAAATAGGTTAATACTGTACAGTCTTTTTTAAATCCTTTTTTTTGTTTTTTTGTTTTATGGTTGCTTACCCTTCTCAGTCCTGTCTATGAAACTGTTAAATTGGTATGACCCATCACACTGTTAAAGAAAACAGATTTAATCTGGTAAGGATTCTCAGACTTCCTATGAAGTTTCTTACTAATCATCTCGCCTAGGGCCATTTTTCTCATCCTATGTTGTCTTGTTGCTGCCTACAGTTTGTTGTGTTGCAAGCTCTTAGGATACTGCTTGATTCTTTTTATACATAAAGGCGCAGAGTACCTGTTGGGGGTGCAGTGTGGTACCTGTCTTTAATTGCAGGCATGAACCAGCATAGTCTTATGAATGGAGGAGTGTTTTCATGAAACCCATCCATTGAAGGTGGAACCAAATGCTCATTATTCTGTGGTAAAAGAAAGTAGAATGACACGTACTTGTGGTCCTTGATTTTAAACTAATGAAAAACACTTTGTGTTTGTCCTAAGGGTACTTACGTGCCTTGGCCACTGAGCACATCCTATGCACCCAGTCTTTTCAAACCTCACCATGTTTACACATGCACTTCCAGGTCAGTCACATGGCTGTCAGTGTTCAGACATTATGAATGAACCAATCATCCCAGCCAAGAAGACCTGCAAGATTGGTTTACTACAGTGCTGCAGATTTTTGTCTTGTATTTCCATGTGGTGAGCGGGCCAGATTTTTATTCTGATTGTTGTGAGATAGGTTTTTATCACGACACCGTGGCATGTAACCTCAGTCGTCACAACCTGACTTGCTGCACCAGTGTCACCACCACATGTCTGCATCTGTGTTAGGTGTGTCACCAACTTCTATTTTGAATCCGTTTCATTCGCATACCTACCTGTGATTACATGGGGGTCAACTGGGACCTATGGTGAGAGAGGGAGGGGCAAGATAATCTTGATGGTCAGGTGTCTTTGGCAGTAAGTTTCAAACACAAATGTGCTGTAAAACAATGGTCATGTGTGTCTGGTGGGAGAGGCAGAGTCCCTTTATTCGCAATTTTTCTTTACCACATTACCTAAAGATAATTTAGAAATTTCAATTGTGGCCAAGAGGAGGTGCTGAGTTCTCCACTTCTCTTTCAAATTTGGTATAAAAGACTGGCACAGTGTTCAGGATGTCAAGGAGAATCCTAAGCACCAAGAAGCTAAGACACAAATTAGAAAACAGGATAATTAAGATTTACAAATCTTTAGCAGTTATGTGTGATTATCTTTGACAGAAACCATTCCAAAATTTACTGGTACAAATATGGCCTCCCCCCACCCCAAAACCCTTTTGTCATGACCCCACTTAACAAGCACATCAATAGCATCCTGTACAATGAAGTCATGTAGCCAACCTTGACACTATATTTTGTAACAGATTATTTTACATCCAAGTGTACCTTGCATCATTTTGTTAAAGATCTTCACTGTGATAAAAGACATTTCACAGCAGCCCTGAGTTTGTTCTGTTTTCAGGTCCTCAGATGGTGGTTGTCTGGTAGTTTTTAGCAAAAGCTGGTTGTGTTGCACACAAGAAGCAAGACCATTTCAAGGAAGAACTGAAATTGTTATATAACTTTATTTGATGTCTTAGACAGTGATGCTTCCACCAATGGAAGCTGGAAACTTTTTTTCTGAAAATTCAGTCATGTATGTAAAACAATAGATATTTACTTGCCCCATCATTTCCCACAACCAAAGGACAATATGATAGTCAGTCATACTGCAGGCCTACATTTATTTTTAAACCAAAAAAAAATTTAAGTGTATTTACATTCAGTGACTAGATCTCAGGCTCTGACTACATAGTGCAATCAGCTTACTATGCCACAGGCCACACAAAGCTTTGACTGCTTCAACTTTCATTTGACTTCACCTTCAATCTAATCTGGTGGTTAAATGACTGCTGTACATGCGCCCCAACCCCCCTCCATCCCAACCTACAAAGCAGAAACACCAATCAAAAACAACTAATGACAGCCAGGGTATGGACGGGGCTGCCATCATGACAAAACTATGAAAAATGCCTTTGTGCAGAACTTGTGTTAATGCACATGCATGGTAATGTCGACTGACAAAATCACTGTTGAAAACTCCACAGAAAAGAAAACTTGTCCATGGACGTTTCACTCCTCTTGTTAATTGTTGAAAGCTTTCCATTGCCAGCGCTACCATATGCAGAAATAAAGTTTATATACAGCTTTTTTTTTTTGTAGTCCATGCAAGTGAAATAGAAATGAACGCAAACAAAGACAGACATCAAAATATATACCCCACTTACAGGAGGGACAAGGAGAAGCTGATTCCAGCCCCTCCTGATCAAAGTGCTGATTGCAAAGGCATCCAGCTTCATTACATCACAGAAATAGAACCAATGGTGCTGCACACCATGATAAACTGTACAAATCATAAACTCCTTATAACTTCCTCTAAAATATTTATGCCATCTTTTCTTAGACTGAACACGAAACGAATGGCAGATTAAAAAAAAAAAAAGTTCATATATTTCATACAGAAATAAGCTATTAGTGTTTGTGCTTTTGGCCAAAACTCGTTCTAGCACAAATATGCCGCTAAAAAAAAATGCATAGAAACTTAAGTCTTTAAAATAAAATTCGAACGAAAAGGGTGATACATTTGTTCTTTGTAAATGAACCAATGTGAGTGAGCATGCAGTTAACTATGAAGCAGTGTGTACAATGAATAATGACAATCATTAGAACTGCAGCTGAAATGCATTTTTTGTATAAGTCATGTGTTGGTACAGGCAATGTTAAATGGCTTTCCCCCTCCAACATTCAATCAAAATGGGAAAAAAAAACCCACACAATGACACAATGACCGACATCTTCTGATTGGTCCTTAATGACAATTTGTAAAAATACTGTGTGCTGCCCATTTAGATTTTTCCACCCTTCTCTTGGTGGGGAAAACTAAAAAAGTATAATGCTCTAGTACCACATGCATCTGCAAAGGTCATTCTGACATGACAATCCAATCTTTTGTGCCTTCACCGTACCAATCACATCTGGTATATATATATATCGACTGCTATATGATGCCTAGATATTCTCCTGACTGTATCTCATTAGAATCACTCTGCAAACGATGACGCATAACTTCTATCAACCAGAAAAGAAACACTACATAGTTTCAGAACTGGAGCCAGGAACAGGAAAGCATTATTTGCATTCTGAATCCTTGAACCATTAATTTACATAAATATATACTTCTTTTAGCACTGCCATTCTGTTGCATTGTTACCAAGGAGGAAACCACACTTAACATCCTAGTATGTTCTAATGATGTGAAACCTAATTCATAACCTGGCCACTTACAAAACTGACCAAAGAAAATGGCACGAATAGAAAAAACTTGGGCCAATGACTTGGCTGGATGTCAGAATGAAATATGGAGGCGTTTAATGCACTGACCCTGCAGGCACTTCCATGCAACTTAAGTCACCTAATGCTAAATTCTATTCTGACATCAAGCAACCCCTTGAAATATTATACCAGCCTAGGAGTTCTCTTTGTGAAGGACTTAAAAGCTTTACTTCTGCAGAGTAAATTATTCGTAAACAGGCATTAAATCCTACACGCACTTTCAGTCTTGCACCCACCTGGTATGCCATTACGCAGGGAATCAATAAAGAAGTCCATTTGCCTCTCCCCTGACCCCCATCTCATTCCCTAAAACCCATCAGGCAGTCTCCAGTTCGGCAGTGAAGTTAGCCAGATGGCTAAGGGTTGGTGAGACTGCAATGTCAGGGTGCATCAGGGCCTGATACTCTTCTGCTGATTCTGTGGCATTGACCTGTGCAGCACCCACAGCTACAGTCACCACAGCAATATCCATGGGTTTGCTGTCAACGAATGACCCAGGGACAATAGGCATCACGTTTTCTGGGCCTGGCTCAGCTAGCCCAGCGCTTGCCTCAACGTCCTCCGGCCCAGCATCCATCGGACAGGACTGGTCTTGCTGCCATGGAAACAGGGGCCGGTAGTCATTGCACCAGTCATCTACTTCATCCCGCGCTAAAGACATCAGCACTCGTGATTTTACTGCAAACCATCAAGTAAGACATTTTATCAAGACATCAGCACTCATGATTTACTGCAAACCATCAAGTAAAACATTTTATAAAGACACCAGCACTCACGATTTTACCGCAAACCATCAAATAAAACATTTTATAAAACAGATGTAGAAGAGTTTTCCAAGAATATTTCTGCTGCCAGTTTCAAAAGTATTAGTTGAGATACAGCAATTAAAGCTTACAAATTTTTTACTTAGTCAAAGAAACTTCTAAAAAGTGTCTGAGCCTTTAAATAACTAGAGTATTTTTAAGGTAGAGCACACTTTCAAATTATACTAACATCTAATAACATTCTATCACCAAGACTGCTACTGCTTAACTTCTATGAAAATCTCTGGGATCTCTCTGGAATGCATTTATTTGGTCTACAAATCAAGACCAAACAATAAGCCCTGGAAACACTCCACTTACAGTTAGGCGTAGCATAGGCATCAGATGTGTCCTGAGCCCTGACCACCCCAGGGCCCATGTTTGGCTGAGGCCGCAGTGGGCTGGGTTGTTGGAAGACCAGAGTAGAGGGCCCTGCCCCAGTGTAGCCGATGTTCAGGGACGTAGGTCCAAAACCACCAAGAAACACCGCGAAGCACAAAACAAGGACCTGCAGCAAGTTAACACCATGTTCTAGCCTATCAACACCCACAATGTGACCATGGTTACTATCCTGGAATGCATTTCTACTAAAATAACGTATCAGTGTTTTCCCTAACCACCCCCAATAATTCAGCATTTAAATTTTGGCTACTTGGTTGGGTCAGGGGAAATTACAAAAAAAAAAAATTTCCCTTACAGCACTGTAACTTAAATACATTTCGTTTTGGATGTTCTCCAATAAAAAAAGATGAAAATCAAAAGTTGTACATTACTAATTAGGTTCTTTACAACTTATAATGATAATGTGCTCTTGAAATCTTTCACTGGTCTTTCCTGGTTAAGCATAATGGATATATGTTTGTGCACATCATTTCCATTAACAGCTTAACAAGCTGAAATGACCCACACAAAAAAGAGAATGGCACAAGTGAGCAACATGTTTTGCTTTTTCCTGCAGCTACTATGGCTTGCTCTTGCCAAATGAAATGAGGGACCTAAACATATAGAGCACATAAGTATCTAAGTCAGCCTGGACATATTGGATTGTCGGAAAAGTCATGACACATTTTTGCAATAGATGGCGCTAGTTTATATTTGGAAATACTAGATTCATTTGCATCTAAATTATTGCTATGTCATTTGACACCTGACAGTTTTAGCTTCATTCTAAAAAAAAATATAAACAAATTGAGTGATTTGATTGAGTTTTGGAGATTTTACAAGTTGAAGATGGAAGACCAGCCTGTGCATTTCCCCAATATTTTGCTGTTTTACTTCCATAAAGGGAAGAACGCATGTCATGCTTGAGAAAAATTGTGTAAAGTTTATGGTCATAATGCTCTACAAGAATGCCAGTGCCAATGATGGTTCACAAAGTTCCGTGCTGGTGATTTCGACCTCAAGGACGTTCCTCGGTCTTAGAGGCTCACTGAGTTTGATGAGGTCATAATAAAAGCACAGATCAAGTCAAACCCACGTTACACGACATGAGAGATTGCGGAAACATTGAACAATCATCATTAAAGTGTTTACGACCACCTGAATAAGATAGAATATGTAAGCAGGCTCGATATTTGGGTTCCTCATGAACTCTAAGATGTTTAACAGCAAGTACAAACATCTGTGATATGCTCATTAAGTGTGAGGAAAATGATTCTTTTTTTCGAAGAGACTGATAACTGGTGATGAGAAGTGGATTGTTTACAACAATGTGGTGCACAAACGGTCTTGGTCCTGACGTGGTGATTCTCTTCAAATGATATCGAAAGCAGACATTCCTCTGAGGAATGTTATGCTCTCACTGTGGTGTTATTTTAAGGGTGCCATGTTTTTTCGAGCTCAAAGGAACCAAACAATCAATTTGAATGTGTACTGTCGGCAGCTGGACATCTTGAATCTACCCGTCATCCAGAAATGTCCAGCGTTCGTTAATCGTAAAGGAGTCATGATGACAACATGAGATCACACACAAGTTTGATCACCCGCCAAAAGTTCGGGAGCTTGGATGGGATATGTTGCCTCACCCACCACACTCGCATGACCTAGTGCTGTTATACTTTTACTTGTTTTGCTCTCTTCAAAACTCCTTGTGTGGTATAACGTTTAGGTCAGATGAGGCTTTAAATCAACACCTTGTTCGGTTTTTCACCGATAAAGATGAGTCTTTCTACGAACAAGGAATTATGACTATCACTGAAAGATGGTAAAGGTTATCGAACAAAACAGGCAATATATCATCGATTGATCTTTGATCTTTATATAAATAAATGCCCTGAGAAAAACAAAAAAAATATGTCACGACTTTTCTTACAACCCAAAATATACATATATATACATATAAAAACTTTTCTTGTTTGGCGTTTTTCCCCCTCATAGGATAAGAACTCATTTTTATGTGAATTTCGAGTGCTAACACTATGTAAAGAAAATCTGGATTGGTTAAATTAATTTTTTTTTTATTTTGTACAAACTTATTGGAGAACGATGTCCCTTTGCCTTTACGGCTTGAGGGGGACTAGCTCTCCAAATTTCTTTGGATTTTATTAATTTCCGGAGTTAATTTTGATTTTGGAGTCCATCGTTTGACCTGTTGTGTCTCTTGATCGTGACATTTTGTATCACTTCTATGGCTTTAGCCATTCCATTGACTAACAGTACATTCTTTGATGAGGCCATTTTCATTTCCATCCAGTTTCTTCCTTGTGCACATCAACAGAGAGACGAACCTTGTGTAATGTGGCAAAACTGCTTGACGACTCAAGGCACCAAAATTTGTTCACTGCTTCTTTGCCCTGCGGAAGTTTATCCTGAGCATTACTTGACCCGTCCTTTCTAATGACTTCCCCGATGACAAAGAATTGCAGATCAAAAATCAAAATCTTGGAGGGTGAAATGTGTAACCAAGCTGCACAGATAACTCTGGTCCTCTCGTTTTCGTCTGTCTACAAGATTTCTTAGTACAGTTTGGTGGTGTAACGGTTAGCGCCTGTCACCAATATAGTAAGGATTGCGGTCCTGGGTTCAGACCTCATCTCAGGCACGCTGTTCTTTCTCTACATGTGGCATCTGTTTACAGGGCTGGCTGCTTTGCCATGATATAGCCTTAGTTGTTGGCTCAGCATAAAACACCTATCGCCTCCTACAAGATTTCTTTTCCATAATTTATGCATTTATTTTGATTTCACAGACTTGTAGTACTGTGCTCATTCAGTTGTTAATCAGATAGCACTACACTTTTTCTTACCCATTTGACGCTTTATCCCCTTTTCTTTCCCATCATCCTGGTTAGTTTCTTAAATTTCTCCCTATCACAATTATTATTATTATTGCTGTTATTATTTGTAAAGTGCTAGAGCTTGCTCATAAGGCTGGGATATGGTGCTAGATAAATGAACTTTATTATTTATTATCATTTAAAGTTTTTAAGATGTTTGGAGAGGAGGGGGTGGTTTAAAACTTTATCCCTTCCCAAAAATATCAGTTCTGATCATAAAAAAAAAATGTTCAGAAATGTGGTTGAGGATGAGTTCTCCAATCACTCACTAGTTCTGAGAAATTTTGTGGATGAAAACACCTTTGAAGATTTGTGGTTTATAAGAGAACAAAGATGCTACAAGCTGCAGCTCTTGTTAT
Organism: Marisa cornuarietis; assembly: GCA_004794655.1. Classification (NCBI taxonomy): domain Eukaryota; kingdom Metazoa; phylum Mollusca; class Gastropoda; order Architaenioglossa; family Ampullariidae; genus Marisa; species Marisa cornuarietis. The sequence goes on from SMMW01000616.1 coordinate 2,522,781, forward strand.
GTACTTAAACACAAGCCAAGGTCAAGACAAGCAAAAAACTAAAATAAATAAATAAATAAAGAAACAGAGAAAAAGAAAGAGCCATTAAACCAAACTGCATCCTTCTCATGCAAGTATCCCTCCAAAGTAATGGGCATCAGGCAGGTTAGCATTAGGAGCTGACATCGCTAACATCAATGTTCTTGTTTTTACATGGACCAATAGATATACCAAAGATATCCAAACTGTTCCATTCTGTCTTATGATCACCATATAGACACAGCAAACATAATTTTTTACAAGCAAAGAATGTTCTTATCCTGTGCTCCCTCCCTTCCCTTCCTACTCCATACAGACAAAACTTGATTATTTAGCTTTATCAGCAACCACAAAAGTTATTATCATATAAACCATATTTTAAAAACCCCATTTGAACTCACATTAAGCCAATTTCAAATACTTCAAAAATAACTGCAACTACCATATACCCATAGAAATCAACCATTAACACCCCTTCATGCAGCACCTAACCAAACTCCCTTAACCAAAGTACAAACAAAGTGCTAAAATCTTCAAGAAAACCCACCATAAGGACAGTCCCAGTCTGAGTAGCGGAGGCAGCCGATGGTTTGGGCATGCGGCCCACCAGTGCCTGCAGCTTCTGCAGTTGCCCTAGTAACGACCGGTTGTTGTTCTCCAGTGACTCCACCTTCTTTTTCAGATCAGAGTTTTCATGGTTGTAGGCTTCAACTCTGCCAAAACACACACTTCCATTTTGATATTTTAACACTTCTTTCAGAAAATTATATCCAAAAGCTGAAATTTGAAAAAAAAAGTCCTCACACATTTCTATTCCAGATTCACTTTAATCAATATGCTGATGTTTAGGCTAAAGTTTAATCTGTTCTACATAGGCACACATCTAATGTTTTCAAATAAGCCAAGACTATTAAATGTAATTTTCTGGAATTTAATGCTCCTGAGAATATGTCATTAAAAGGGCTTATTTAGTTAATTTTAAAAAAGATGCTCACTGAGATTAATATTAGGAAACAAGACTCTCACGAAGCATAAAGAAACCATCTAACTGCTGCTGTATGGAAGGCGACAACCTAGAAATATGCAAGATGGATATGTCTGTTCCTTGTCATTCTCTGAGCTCTGTTTGATGCTGAGGTCTTGTCAGGTAACATGGCTGTACCTACTAGAATCATGAAGGAACAAGCAACACAAGAAATGTGAGGAAGTTACCTTTTCTCTAATGCCTCCAGGTATTCTTTCTTTTTTCTTCGACTCTCTTGTGCTGAAATCTGTAATAAAACCAACATGGATAACTAAATTTACCACCAACACAGATTTCATGATTTAGCAAGCATGTGTAGAAGATATAAAAGCAAGTCAATGCCAAGTTCATGATCAACTAATATTTGATAAAATGATTCTTTCTTCTATGACCTGTTGCATGGGTTTATCACAAAGTATACAACAGGAAATATCTCCAGACAGTTTAAGCACACAGAATATACAAACACACACACATAGCACAAATAAATCATATGTAGGCATCTGTAAAAATGTATGGACATACACCATGCTGCATATGCAAGTTTTCCACACCTTGTTTTTAATTTTGCGACGAACTTTCTTCAAATTTTTTTCTTCCTGTTTTGTAAGAGGTAGTTTTGTGGGAATAGGATAACCCTCAGAGATTAATGTCCGCTTTTCTTCTTCTGTGAGGATAAGCACGCCAGACTGGGGCATCTGCAGCATACAGATGTTATAACATAATACTGCTATTGATAGCACACATTTCAACATTATACTGCTTTTGTTAGCACACAACTGTTGAGTAAACTATTCTGTGCAGCTAACTGCTGTAAACACTCCATTAACAGAAATCACTTGTCCTAATGAAACAAATTTATGATAAATTACCCATCCATGAATTTATGAACTCTAATGCTGGGACTTTCTGAATAATGAACTTAATTATTGATGCCCAAGTCCACTTTACAAACCAACCCTTCATTATAACAAAACCCCACTGATAATAACAAGTCCAGAAGCATCAAAGTAAGAAAGAGCAAAGAAAAAAATGTATGTATCTGCTGTCCCAGCTGGCTAATTCCAATGTATTAAAAAAAACACAGACAATTTCTGATAAGCAATTGTTTTTCAAGCATGTAAAATGCCATTTTGTTGTTTTGTTGAATATTAGTTGACAGTTGACAGCTTTTAAGAATGTCTGATGCTCTGGTCTGAGCCTGAGGTTAAAGGTTCATGTACTTAACTATCCTTTTTCAACCTTTCAAATTTTAGATGGTTTTCACAAACCAGTTTATAAATCAACCGAAGGATTCACAGAAAATTCAGTGCCATTTATCAATGAGCAGCCAAATGAAAAAAATCTTTGATAAACAATCACAACTCAAAAGAATACTTTTGTTAATATAAAGGAACATTAAAAAAAGAATCCCTCTATGAAACAGATTCTATGACATGAAAAGAAAAACATCTGCACTATGGATGCGCAAACAAAGATCACTCTCCTTTGCATCATGTCTGGCACTCTTCAAGTCCAGGAAAGAAATGGTCATTCCATCCAAACTACACCCGATTTCTCATAGTCAAAAAAGTTTAATATATGCTTTAAAACACACACACTTAACACACATATTAGTATATTATATTCAAACCTGATCCCTACAGCCCCATAAAAAAACTTAATAAGACTGGGGTCAAAAGAACATAAAAAAGTCATGCACTGCAACTAAAAGTACAGGGAAGCAAAGATGGAAAGAAGGCTTTTTATTAAAGAACATGCCCCTATTTTCTGTCATTCCTGTTAGACACGATTACATCTGACATCATTTCTGTTAAATTCTCGCCCCATAATACTTCCACCTTCTAGAGATGTGACATCATCCCCTCTCTTTACAAACTTTACCAACATGCTAGCTATGATGCAGCCTAATCTCTGCAAGGTGCAAAATGAATTGTTATTATTATTATTAAAATGCAGGTTTTAAAAAAGTACTTTTGATACACTCTTATCTATCATGAGTCCACTCTGCTTGATAAAACTCAATGTCTGTCTAACACTTCCTTCGACATCTTTTGAAGTACCTACCACAATTTATTTAGCTTACCGGAACTGAAAAATCTTCTATTTGTACAGTACATCTAACTTGGTCGTACATCGCAAATTCATGAAAAACAACCCTTAAAAACACTTTTCTCCTATCAACAATACCTAATTAGAGCCTGCAAAAACATCTAAATAAAAAACAAACAAAAAAATCCACTTCAAAAACTGAATGATACAGTATGCTGGTGCAACATGACATGAAAATAAGACCAAACCACTATAAGACCAAAACAAGAAAATCCACGCAATAGCCTCCTCCACGCCAAACCCATGACGCCCCCTGAGCGCCAGGCTGTCACCCCGTGCAGTTTGAGGCCTGAGCAAAGTGAAGATATTTGGGGCCACAGTGCCAGCATGTAGCCGCCGCCACTTACAGGACTGAGAAAGAGGGGCTGCGACAGACCAAGGTCCCTGCAGAGGCTGGACTCAGCACCCAGGGGAGGGCTGTTGGCGTGGTGTGGCTGGTGGATGTGGTAGAGACGCACCGGCGACTGTCGCTGGGGGCTGTTGGGGGCTGACCGCTGCGGGGACTGGCTGCCGTCACTGTCACTGCCGGCGCTGCTGGGAGGTGTAGGGGGTAGCATGACCGAGTCCAAGCTCACTGCAAAAGCAAATAAGAGAAGGTGTAACAAGTGTTTTCATTCCATCATTCCATCTGATGAAGACGCACAACAAATTTTGAGGAAAGGTGCTATAGCTGGTTATTTACTGACAATAAAAATGATCTGAGGCTAAGGATGTTTAAAAAAAAATATCAGGGATGGCTCAGTGAAACTTTTTTTGTCAGACCCAAAATGTATTCAGTAAATCAGACAAAAGAAAAGAGTATTTGGTATACTCAATGCTGTTAGCTATAGTGCTGCTTTTTCATCAATTCAAGAAGTGGGTAACCAAGTACCTGTATGGTCTTGCAACATGTCAAAATTGTCCACTGGTTCTTGTTTGATCTGCAGGGAGCTGGGGAAAACAGGTTGGGAACAGTGACTAAAGGCCTGCGATGTTGTGGAGGCAGTAGTGGTGGTCAAAAGGATTGTTGTAGGGCGGGCTGGGGTGGCGGATGTTACACAAGCAGTGGTTGTGGCAAGAAGAGGGTCCGCTTTGAGCTGTTCTGATTTGAATGATTGGGAAGCTGTGGCTGCAGCCTGAATTAGCTGGGACTTCTGGATCATATCTAAGTTGCTGGAGTTGCTGAACATATCTGAGTCCATGTCTGTGCGGGAAAAAAAAACCCATAAAAACAAACATCAACTGCATGTACAAATAGTACAATGTACACATTTTGTAAGTGTATAACAAAGCAATTTCATCATTAAGAATATTTTTTTCCTGCCTAGACTCCAATTATTCAATTAACATTTAAAGTTCTCCCTAAGTTGGAGGACAAATCAACATCACTTTGGATTCACATTCACATACCCGATGTAGCATGTATGGAGAAAAATCATGAGGAAATTCTTGTGCACAAATTACATAAAAAAGATGGCTTCTTCTTTAATATGTAGCTTTCTTTATAAATGATTGATGTGGGTTCATAAAATGAATGGTATGAATGTGCTTTTCTAATCATGACCATTTCCTCTCTCTGCTCCTATATTTTGTTCAGACAGAATGAAGGCAGCATTAAGTCATAATGCTTTATCAGATTAAGCACAGCAGCCTACAAAAATCAAATATGGGAGTGGGGAGAGGTATGGGGAAAGTTGTTCATATGCCTGTTTGAAAAAGAACACCAAAAAAACCCAACACTTGGCTGCGCTCATGGTTGCTAGGTAACTATCAATAAATGCCATATGGAAAATTGCTACATTCACTTTAGCACCCCCATGTGTGACACCACCTGTTGCATGCGGCTTCAGCTGTACAAGCTGTTGTCCATGATTTACAGAACCAGAAGGATCTATCTTAGTTACGTGAGCACATTTCTGCAGTACAATCCACCATCGCCATCCCCACCATGATGCTCACTTTCTTTCCCTTTAGAGGAGGTAGGCGTTGGGTCCTGAACTGCACCAGCACCGCCCTGCTACCACCTCCATCTTTCTTGCCAAGATATTAATTGTTTAAACTGCTCCTCCCACATTATCCTATGCCAGCAGCACCTGACTAGAACAGTGTGCAAGGTAAACACAACTGCTGACCAAGCAAGCAATTTAAGCCCTTGTTTTGCTGAAGGAAGGTTTTCATATAAATCTGCCTCATACTGCTGAGGAGCGCTGCACCTCCACAGACATGATACACTACAAACCACTCATGATGTACCACAAAGCTAAAGAAAATAAAAAGTAAAAAAGGTTGTCTCCTACCAGTTTTCTTTGTTTAGGTCACTGGGGGTAGGGGGAGGAGGGAAGGTGAAGTGTTAGATACCAAACTTTTCTTGGGGGTTTTTGTGAGGGGGTGTTCATCTCCCTTCCCTCTCTCTCTCTGCGCTTTGTCTTTAATCCACCCTGTGTGGAGTCAGATATTATATTCCAGACACCTGCACTGTAATGGTAACGAACCAGCATCCCACTAGGTTCCAATGCCAGTAACGTAACAACTGCAATCCTGTGTTTACAGCAATGAATATGCACTTCTGTCTTTCACTTCTTGTACAAGGAGACAGGGAGTTCAAGCTGATGTTCTTGTGAAGCATGTTGGCACTCTACACATTTGCCATGCTACTGATATTTATTTAGTCATTCAATTTTTTTTTCTTTTTTGCCATCAAATCCCTGATACGAGACAGGCAATTCAAATTTTTAGCATCCTACATTATCCAGATGTGCATAGCTCTTGCTAATCTTGTCGAAATTTGAGCAAAATGACATGTATCTGTTCCACTACTGAATCGAAAAGGTAAAAGATACCATCCAGTGTTTAAAAAAAAAAACTGACAAACCTTCAAGTTTTCCCAGTGGCAATGGAGAAGCTGGATTGTGGTCGCTGTTGGTTATGGAGTAGGAGTGTTCAGACTTGATACATGGGGGCTGCACAGCTTCAGTCATCATCTTGTCATTCAGAACAGGATCATCAAAAAGGCTGTTTAACCAGTCGTTGTCCATGTAAGCATCATTTCCCTGCAAACAACAAACACACACGCATGTGCACAAACACACACACACACACACACAAACACAATGTGAATTCAGAGTTTCACAACAAGCCTCACCACAGAACAGAAAATGACATATTATAAAGATTACTTTCTGTTACTAACATCAGCACAACACTTTTTGGTATCAAAAGCATGTTTAGGACAAATAACAACCTCCACTCTCTAGCTACTAGAACTTTAGCCATGCAGCTTACTTTGTCCATCACAACAAATCTACGGTGATAGGTCCAGCAAAAAACTAAATGGTCATCTTCATTCACCTTCCCTCCCTTGAAGTCTTGGAAAGTGGGAGGGTTGGGGAGTTGTTTACATTTGTTCTATGGACAGCCTAGTTATGTACATGTTTTACTATTTATATCATATATAGCAATATAAACATTATCCCCCACCCCTACCCCGTTACCATACACTGTATCAGCAGTCACATGATGTGTTGTCACTTGCACCTAGTGACCCCGGCCATCTCTCTGTAGCAGTGGCGCTTTCAAAGACGGCTTAGACATGGTTGCCTAGTCGACCCTCGACCAACCCCTCCCTTTCCCTTTAACCTCACATTTTTGTTCTGCACTGAGGAAACACGGCCCTCTGTCGCTGCTAACTCGATCTCAGCCCAAGACAATGGAGGTCTTTATCTCTCACGTTTGACCACTTCACGTAAGTCGCTGATTAAGATCGACATTCTCTCCTCCTATCTTCTCCCCACCCTTTATTTTTTTATACAAAACCCTCGAATGTGCGGTTCACAGCATCAGGCGACACGAAAACTTAGATCTCTGACGCAATCGTCGTCACACACAGATGGTGCAGGGTGAGCCGGGTTTAGTTTAAATCACAACAAAAGTGTGTGTGAGCGTGCGCGCGCGTCTGTGCGTGGGAAAAGATTGCTAAACGGCTAGAACTACTACAATAACAAAAGGTTAAAACCTTTTTTTTATAAAAAAAAAAAACGAACGGAATGATTAACATGTGTAGTAAAGTTGTCATTATTTACTTGTATTGACAGTATGCCACTGCTTGGGGTCATGAAGTAGCAAAACAAACGATTTATGGCGGCAAGCAAGGGGATAGAGCGAGAGAAAAAGAGACTTGGAGACAACAGAAAGAATACATGTCTACATCTCATTCTTTTATTCCCAGCAGCTGTCTCCTTTCTCCAGTACATCGACCGACCATCGTCTTCCACAAAAAGTCAGCTGCTTCTACAGAATGTCACTAAGCTATAGCCCCATCGTTCGACCTCCACAAATGGCTAATAAAATATTGACAGGCTTTTCAGGATTCACTATGGCAAGCTATGTAAAGTTGGCCCCGCGACCTCCATGCAGCCTGCGTGCATGTATCGAGCTTGGGGAGGGGAAGGGTCAAAACCGCACACCACCGCCCGCAGACGACCGAGGTGAAGTATATACCACCAGAAGGCAGCAGTGCATGGTGCACCAGCCTGCTGAGCGTGCAGTAAACACTAGCCTCACGTATGTCAACCCTTGTACCTAATTCTAGCGTCAGTCAGCCGACCTTTCGTGCTCCACACCCCAACCCCACCCCCTCCATCAATCCTCTTGTCAGCAAACGTTGAAGGAGGTTCAAGGGGGAGAAGGTTCCAGTTCCCACGGATAGAAGCGAGTGGCGACAGCCGAGACGGCAAGTAGTGGTGGTGGAGGGGTATTACTAGCTACCCGTCCACAGTTCACCAATCCGACGGAATGAAGCGCGTGCATGGTGGATGGGGGGGGGGAGAAGAGGCTCAACGGCCTACGTGAACTTGCAAAACACGGCATTTCCATCAAAAACACAAAAATGTAAGGGTAAGGGAAAAGGGATGCAGCTGTTTCCTACAAGTTCACAGTTGTCGCAAAGCAGCCGAGACTGGGGCAGCTCGATCTTTCAACTACTCCTTCCACTCCACCCCCCGGCCAGCCAGGACTATTTGCAAATCTCTCAGACTAGTGCCACCCCGCTCCCTCCCACCCCTTAAGACGGGCCACCTGCGAAGAACTTGTCTGTCCCGGCAGCTCTTGCCCTGAACACACATACGGATGCTTATGGACATAGTAGTCCGACGCGATGTACAATGTACAATATACTCGGTGTGACAAGACCCAGGGCAGGCGGAGTTCTTTCGCTAATCGGCTAATTAAACATCGTCGGTCTTCGGGCGCCGACGGCATAATATGACAATAACCGACTTCCAGCCTTTTCCAAGAACAATCTTCTGTAGCGGATTTGCCGCAAGAAACGCCAGCGTAAGTCTGGGAATGTCGGGTGGCAAACTCGCTTTCGTGACGACGTCTTCTTCAACCAACATGACAGGAGGCAGTCAAGCATGCACGCAGCTCTTTTGACCGGTTTAGGTGTGGCTGGCAGGCGAGGCAGGCATCTTGCAAATGTGTTTTCTGATGTACGCACGTGTGCTCTTGAAATTGTGTGTGTGTGTAAATGGGTTTACATGCGATTTCTCTCTCTCTCTCTCTTCCACTTCTAATTAAACACACACACACACACATATCTCTGTTCGGCGTTACGTCAGCCATCGTCAAGACACAGCGCCCTATCTCCAGACGACCCACACTCCAGCAGCGGTGCGCTCATCATGCTTCCTATCCAGCAGCAGCAACCCCGCTCTGGTCCCGCTGCCGCACGAGCCCAGAGACACCTCCGCCAAGAATTCCTTCTATTTCCGTCCACAGCTGTTTCCCAGCGCGTCGCAGACCTGTGCAGTCACGCGACGATGTCGTTTCCTCGAGCTCCCATCCTCCAACGTTCCCTCGCCCACACCACCCACCCCCCAAAAAAAACTTTGTTTGTAGTGGTGCGGCCCCTCCCCTCCCGTCTGACGAAAATTCCAGAACGCTTTGGTAAGCAGCTACAGCCAGCCAGCCAACCAGTTCCTGGGGGCCGCACGTTTTTGTTTACTGAAAACAGAGCAAACCAGGTCACTTGCGTGGCCGCCTTTAAAACGACTTTTGAACCAAAAAGTTCCACTGCCCCCCACCCTCCACACATACCCACCCGCTTACTCCTGAAGCTGGGCTGTCTCAAATTGCCGACGTCTGTGGATAGACTCCGGTGTGTGTGGGAACCTGATGCCGCTCACTTCCACCGCTGCAATTTTCTGCTGCCACCTCAACCTTTTTTGTTTTGTTTTGAAGTGGAGGCGCCCTGCAAGTCTTGCGCGCAGCCACTTGACAGCGTGTCCGAAAAGCGCTGACACCAGCATCTTTCCTCGAGTTTCGTTTCGACCCCGAGGGTCTGTCACCCTGGGGCTCACTGACACAAGTCTCGACTCTACCTGCTTCATTTTATCACACCTCTCTCTATTCCTGAATCCTAGTGTGTGCTGGGCAACTGGCATCGCCTAATCATGCACACCAGACTTCACTCTTGGATGAATGCTGGCTATAACGTCCCTCCAGCTGGCACTGCTTACACCAGACAGCTGGAATGAGGGAATATGGTGTGCACCCAGACTGCCCATCAGTAAATGACCTCATAATACTTCCTTTAGTTTATAGCTGACAACATTTTCAAGCCAAGACTGCATGTTAGACAGTGCCTTTGTGTCAAAGAAAGCTCACTTAAAACTTTGCGGTGAAATATGTTGATCTGACCATAGATTACAATCTTTTGAGTGGCCAGTGTAGGGAGTCACCTGCAAGGCTGCACCCTGCCACCTCATGTACCTAATGACTTGCCAAGCCCTGATCCCACTCTCACCTGGTGGAACTTTCATAAAAAGCGCTTCGAATAAACAGCGTCTTAGCCCTGGTGAGGTCTGGATCAGAAAGAGTTAATAAGTGTCACTGTCAGATGACAGTGAGGGCTTTGACAGCATTCATCTTCTCTATTTACCTGCACATCTAAAGACTCTCTAAATTAAAAAAAAAAAAGATTACAGATGCTAGCTGAAACATGTTAGACAGTACTAAAAAAACTTTGTGAGCCTTCATGATAAATGTCTTCTCTAAATTACTGGTGGTTAAATGATTGCTGAGCTGAACTATTATATCTCCAAGGTCTCCTGGGCTGGAAATAATTAAAACTGATGACATTAGAACTTATGTTTGTTTACATGAATCTTTTAATGTCACTCTTTTACACACACACACACACACAAAAAGAGATAATGCGCACACATGAATGCAATTAAACTCACATACTAACATGCATGAATTCACCAAAAAAAACTGTCCTGAAATATACCATAGGCTAATGCACACATGAATCGATCAATAGTAGATGATTCACTTCCACATTGATGAAAATGTCACATTTTCTAAAAGTAACAATAATGCACATTTTCATACAGCACCTTTTCCCAGCAGTGAAAAGCTTTACTAAATACATTCTTTATGGGGAAGTTTTGCACAAACCTCAAAATGATTTTATTGATCTGTTCATGGGACTGTGTTGGGTTTTTTTCCTTTTTATCTTAAGCCTGCTAATGAAATAAGAGCAGAAACATTCAGCTGACATAATGTGCTAAATAAATGCAAGCGTTTCCCACCTGAAATTTCATAATCTATGACTATGATCAGCTAATTAAATAAATTATAAGCCACTTCTGTATTTCTTTCTGGCGTCCTATACACGTAGTGAACATGACACTTCAAGATGGTGTAAAGCTTAGTAAACAGTAAATCATAGACTCCTACACCATGAAGAATAACAACATGGCCTTCAAGGCTACTAACATCAATCTTTTTCCCCCACTTTACGCTTTTTTTTCACTGGTGCCTGCTGAACAGGAAACCCCACTTCAATACTGACATATATGTAAGTCTGCTACTTTACACAGCAGAAGATGTCTGTTTTTTCATGCACAGACCATTTTAATGGCCCTCAAAACCTTGCATTATATGAAACAAACACTGGGACAGCTACAGAACAGCCATAAATGAAACATTTAACATTATTACCCAGTGGTTGTCAATACAGCTCTACACTCTGCTGACAGCACAACAACAAAGCAAGAAACGCAAATCACTATCATATTATCTGGAAATCTTTACCTCATCAAATGCTTCAGGCCACTCTAGGATCCGAAAAAGTCCAAAACTGTTATTCATGTTCTGATCAGTGTAGTTTGGCTTGTCAAAACACTGAAAGTTTATCCCCTGCCCTCTTCCTTGCAGTTCAAATGGTTCTTCAAAACTAAACTTCCAATCCAATTCTCAGCCAAGCTACAGGCCAGTCTCACAGCATCAACAGCCCAACCTTCTAATGCTTCTTAAGTACTGTGGTGTGGCAAAACAGACATTTAGATCAAAGCTCAAAGTTGTCCAAACTATACAAGCTGACTCCTCAGTCCCACACTAACTGTTGGAAAGCAGGCAGCTAATCAGCTGTGCATCTTTTCTTATCCGCTTGTGAGAAATTCTAACTCTTTATGTCCCAGGTCAATATCTTCTCTAGTTCTCCCCTACTGCTAACCCTACTCAGAGTGTATGTTGGTAAATTAAACACAGGAAGGTCACTTTAACTGATAACAAACACCAGTGGCATGCATTGAAAAGCAGTCTTATCTTATAGGCCCACCTCTATATACTTCATAAGCTGAGCAGCTATGGAGAGAGACTGCTTATGAACTATTTAAACATACACTAAGGGAGAAATAATATTTTATTCCTTTTCTTGTTGTTACTTCAGTTGTTTCATGCTTCATGGAATGTAGAGGAAACTAATTTATTCACTGCATAGAGTATCCATCCCTAAAAGTTACAGCCTAATAAAACTGTTGCACAGGACCACTAAAATAAGCATGAAAAGCTATGGAATTTTTTTCAGACCTCCCAGCCTGTGACTCTTGTGTGACATAATGCTGAACAATGGCTGACAGAAACTATAACGGCAACCCAAACAACAGCTCCTATTCTCCATCCTGCAACTTCTAAGCAATAAGCATTCATATGCAATGAGAATGAACTAGTGTAGCAGTGACTATGTGACAATGAACTTGGTGGACTATTCTTACATTCTATTTATTTGCTAATTAATTATAAACATGAGCCCTGCTAAACTAAATGTACAAGTCCCTTCCACATATTCCTCAATCTGAAAGCCACTTAGGTCATTAGTCATCTTTGAAAGCAGGGGCAAAATAATGAGCATCTTGTTTACATCATCAATGACCTATGGCTGCAGACACTGGCACAATCTTTAGCAAACATAAATTAAAGAGAAAAGGTGCTTCAGCTGTCTGTGAGCATTCCAGCTTGCCAGACCAAACTTTAGTTAACATTCACAAGGGCTTATATTAAGCACTGCAATATTTAACCAAAATCAACAGTGTTCACAAAGCAAGGCCATGAGCAAAATGAGTCTGTTTTGATATTTTCAGTAACTAGATAATACATACACAACTGATCTCAAAATATTATCTACCAAAATGTATTCATATTCAATCTACTAAAATTGGTTTTGATTCTACCTGACTTATTTAAATTATTAGATTATGATAAAATGTTTGATGGTATTTAAGGATAACCACAAATTCTGCAAATTAAAATTTGCACTTATTTTAAAATAAAAAATATTCATCTCCACTGAAATTAAAAGTGACTGGGTGTCATAAGCTACTTTTTTCCTATTCCTTATGCTCTTTGAAGAATTCATTTTCTTTAAAACACTCAAACATTTTTGTATATCGAAGCACAAGATACTTGTATTTTCTTAGGTAGTTTCATGCCTTCCGTTCTTACTGCATCTGGACATCACAAATGGCGCTCCCAAACATTCAATGTGGTGAATGTACACCACTTCCTTTTACCCAGTGAACAGCTGGTAGCAACACAACACTTCTCTAAACTATAAATCAATGTACAAACCTAACCATCCTGGATTCTCGCATATATTTATTGCAGGTATATCTACATTACACTGCAGCTGTTTTACAGGCTCCATATTTTTATTCTGCTGACTGTTCAAGTTTGCTCAAGAGGAGTGAAAAAGCACTGAGCACACAAATGCATCAAGACAGGTTTATTATCATATGCTAGGGACAGATATGTTAACAAGGATTACAATTTACTAACTTCCGAATTACAATCACTGGTTATCAATGTGAGACTTTATTTTTCCTAATGTTTACTGAATGATACAAATTCGTAATCTTATGCAAGTTTAAAGTTTTGAAATGTTTATCCAGAGAGCACAATTCAATCAGAACATATTTTCCATATGGCTTGTTTTATAGTGTCCGTTGAATATGCCAACGGAGACTGCATCTGTGGTTGCATCGTTTAAAGCATAACAAAATCATTAAGGATAAATTTCGAAATCGCATGGTTTGTCGCAACCACTTCGTGTAAGCAGAACGCCGAGTTCTGATCGCGAGTTGCTGTCTTTTCTGTTGTAGAAATATGGGCGTTCCCCTAACCGCATGTCACGCGAAGCCTATAACGGGTACACAAATCCACACCCATCAAAAACATTCAAACGCATCCCTAAAACGTCAGTGCACATATAATTCAAATAAGTTCTCCCCTCGGCTTATAACAACTGCGGTTAACTTGAACAAGAAAGCTCTACTGACTTTTCAAACTTGTATCAATTAAACATATGGAAGTGTCGGCTGCTTGTGTGCTGTTTCGTCATGCGCACAGCGTGCTTACCATGCCCGAGGACTGAAACATGTCCGTCTCCAAAATATCCGTCATGTCTGGCTCTTCGAAGTCGCTTAGTTTTCTGACGTGTCCGTAGAGAAGGTCCATGGTCGGTGAGTCCCTGGAGGTTTCGGACAGATCCAAGAACCTCAAGGGATAGTCGTAACCGTGAGATCAAAAAGGAGTAAGCTGCTCCGTGTTCCCGTTCCCTTTCCCAGAGTGAGCCGCTGCACAACCACCAGCAGTACACTCCTCCGCTTTCCTAAACTGAGCACCGGCTGCGAACGTGCCTTATGCTTGTGCACAGACCGCGCGTGCGACTAGAGCAGCATCTGTCGTCTGCGCCGTACTGATCAAAATGCTATTCATATCACGACATCGATTCCAAACGTAGGTTTCGGGCACATATGGACGTTCCATGGGAAAATACCCCTTGTCAATATTGAAATGTGCACCAAGATACAAAAGAAGACACGCTCGAGAGCCAAAACTAGTATCCAATCAGAATGCTGCAAAATTGGGTCTTCTTCGGAAGCCTAAAATAGCATCAGGACCTCAGCAATGAACCGAGCCGGTTGTTCAAGTGGTTTTGGGGAGTTTCCTCTATATGAGCTTAATATTTATAGGGGACTCCATTCGTTTCCCTAATGAACGCACATCTAAAAGCAATGTACGGAAAATACGCTATAAACTGCTGGTCCGAATTGTTTAGTCATATTTTTTACTGCTTCAAAATTGCACGGTTTTCGGCTTTTCGCTTCGAAGGAATTAAATCATTTACCTGTTCATAAAACAGCACATAATTTTCCAAACTAAATGCAGTGCTGATTAACCACACAAACTTCGGGGTTTAAAAAAAAAAGCTTTCTTGTCAGCTAGTTGCTTTAGAAGGCGTGTTAAATGCTGCATGTGTTGTTCTATACATTTTTGGCTAGCAGTCAAAGGGTAAAATGTCTGCGGGCAGATTTGCTGAACATATACACTGTACATAATATCAAGCTGCAGCTGTGCGTGGGTGCAAAATATATATATATATATATATATTATTCAATCAGCCCCTACATTAGTCTCTTTCTACAAAACTTACCAATCATTTATGATATTGGCTTTTTCTCTTCCTCTGCCACCTCTAACTCTAAACTGTCGCAATGTTCGGACGTTAGACCGTCATAATACCAAGCGAGGGTTGCGGGGCGAAACCAAGGGAAACATTGGAATGAGGATATTTTTCAGTTTTCCAATAATTTATATTGTGCCTCGGATGTCATAAGGTTGGGAAAACATTGAGCGCTATCTAACCCGGGCGTTTTATTGTGCTATTCAGCACATTTTAACATGAGAAAATCACATAAAATAACCATGTACATGTATATCTAATATCTTGTGACATTAACGACTATCAACCAAATATCAAAGAGTGCATTGAAATCTGTTATCTTCAAAGACACGCTTTAATGTCCTAATACTGCAGTTCACTGTAAAACGATGTATTACACGGCAATCCTACATAACTGATAGAGAAACTCGACATTTCAAAGTGCATTGTCTGCCAGGTTAATGATAATACGGCTTATTGACACAAGTAAAGTAGAAGACAATGGCTCTTCCTCAATGGCTGACAACGAGTTGCAACATGTGGTGCCACAGTATATACGTATCTGTCCTACATTTTTCTAGAAGGCGACCGCGTGTGCCAGTTCTGCAGTTTAAGGTAGTCACACATATATGTGCTCACAGGCGGCCATGATAAATGTGAAGATTGAGCGAGAAAGAGAGACACGAGAGTGGGGGATACAATTAAATGAATGTAATCTTTCTAGAGTATGCGAACATTCTTTGCTCTGTACTTCATTCTCCATAAGCTTGCTAGCTTCAAAATAAAAGTGAATGGTCTAAAGACTTCGTTTTCAAAACAAGTTATGAACAAGACAGGACAGTATACTCTATTGATTGTGTTTTGGGTAATAAAACTGGAAAAAAAAACACAAAGACGACTTTAAATGTACGTAGAAGAAATACAAGAATGTAATGAAGACAGAGTTTTAATCAAAGGTAAAATGGCGGACAGCAGCAGATGAACAACTTAGCAATCGTCTGGTCTCCTTCGTCTTACGGTCCGGGTAAGCGTCAAGGAGAATGTTTTTCAGTAAAGTGATAAAAAAAAATCAATTTCCTTCAGATGCTGCCGTTCGTCGGCTTGCAAGCTACTTGTGCCGATAGTGCTGATAAGTTATCGACTACGACAGACTTGAGTACACCCATCTATCTAGCTATCTGTGAGAGAGAGAGAGGTAGTGCGTTATTTCAGTGTGTGTGTGTGTGTGTGCGCGCGCGCGTGCGTGCGTGCGTGCGTGAGTGAGTGAGTGAGTGAGTGAAAAAGAAAGGGCGTAGTTTCATTTCCTTGTAATTTGCTGACACTGTTGAAGAACTAGTGAACGCAATTTGAAAAAAAACAACAACTCGTATTTCAATGAAGGGCAAAGGACTTTGGTCGAACAACAACAAATTGTAGTAACTCCGTACTATCTCTATGGCAAACCTAAGCAACTGATGTTGCATTGATGTTGCATTATTGGAGCAGGTTGCGGTGGATGGTGTCTATATTAGTGGTGTGGAGGTGGTCGTCCAAGGAGGAGGTAGAAGGTTACGAAATTGGGCAGGGGTTGCGCACCGGAGCATTTGTATCTCCTTCTCTCAACTCAAGTGTAACCGAAGGAATCATTCCCACCCTAACCTCCTCTGAAGAACACTTTTACAGACGGGAAGGGTAACTGAAAACTTATTCTAGTCTTAAGAGTGTGCACAACTGACGTCACATTTCTTATTTGAAACTTTGGACCTGGGGCATTCTGTAGATGGGAGATCTTTAACAATTATAGGCTCAGTGCACCTGCAGGCGTGCAAAGGATATTTGAATAGATAGCATCAAGTTTCTCTCTCTCTCTCTCTCTCTTTCTTTCTCTGCTTGTGTGTGCGTGTTTCTTTTTTTTTTTTAACCGAAATGTAGTGATCGATAAAACGGGTAATACACTCATTTTGGTTTTTTTCTCCTCTTTTCGGTTAGTTAACGTGTACCTGCTCGAGCACATGGAAACTTTTTTTTATCGGAGCTCACGAAAGGGTAATTAGGAAGATCACGTTCACCATCTATTTTTAGACTCTGTGTGTATGTGTGTGTGTGTGTCCAGGCAGAGGTAAATGGTGTGTGTGTGTGTGTGTGTGTGTGTGTGTGTGTGTGTGTGTGTGTGTGTGTGTGTGTGTGTGTGTGTGTGTGTGCTCTCACTCTACGTTATTTTGACTCTGTCTTAACGGATGTGACTGGCAGTCCAGATCAGTCATAAAATATTTCATCGATGCAAAGATAGCGGACAAGGGACCATCGTGCTCCCCTGTGGATGCGACCTGCACGAAGTTGTTTTTCAAACATTTTGATACGAAGCGATCAAACTAAACAAAACTTGACAACCATATTGGTCTGCAGCCTCCACTGCTATTTATCCCGGAGACTAGTTTCATTTTATTTTGCTGTGGGAGGGGGAAATCATGGCTGCCATATGCTAATTCACTGTGGACATTTTTTTAAAAATCAAAACGACTACTCAAATAATGTCACAGAAATGTACATTTGCTGAGCTGCTGACTGAATGGTCGCTGCACATACAAAGGATGTGTTGTGCGTATACCGACTGTATAGTGCAAATGAGTACTTTTGGGGTACAGTCGGATGCTGTTTTGTACGTTATAAATATCTAGTATTGATAAGGGATGTAAATATCTTTCAAGATGTTGCACTTAGGTCTTGAAAATGATGGCACTGTTACGGGACCCCACTGTTGTTCAAGGACAAATTAGCTTTCTATAAATATACTGCTGTACAGTTTTTCCTTCATTAACTTTGAGCTCCGAGCCGCATGACGATGCGTCATACACGAATAACTGAGAAAACCCAGTCAAGAAATATTGTGCAGAGTGTGAACGGAGTACACGGACACATACAATTCTGTGAGCCATTTTGGAGCTACCCCTGTTTAAAAAATAGGAAAAATAGGACATTAAAACCTTATCATTTTCACAAACATCAGTCTCCTACCAACCCCCCCATCCCCCCCCACACACACAGGCATGCACGCATGCACAAACATTATTTTTGATTACCCTTTTCTGCCTCTAGGTATTTTTTTTTTTTACTTTCGGAATGTTGTTTTTGAAGTTTCTCTTTACATTAGTATTCTGATCTTTTTGCACCATGTGGTCCCAAAACAATGTGTTTCCCACAACCGTTGCTTGTATTTAAACAAAAACAAAATCCCCAGACGTCCAAAACAGGAAGCAGACACTGGTCATGCACCGTAAAAAGTACCTGTTAGCCCATTTGTACATTTTTTATTATTGTTAAATGTGGCAAGCGCTTCGTCGAGACCGTACATTGCACAGATGGTGCACACACTGAAGCCGTCTGCTCAACAGGAAATGACCTCCTCTTTTTTTTTTCATCCCCAGTGGCTGTTTAGCCTTGCATCACGCGAACTTGTTCCAGTCCTCGTAGTCCTCATTCCCTCAAATCTCTTGATCCTATTTTCGCGGCCGTCTTATTCATTCATTCCCGTTGCAAGTTCTGCCCCCTCCCTCCCCAACTCCCCACCGTGTGACTGCGCCATTACCTTAGTGTACAGGTGCAGGCCAGCACCTGCACAACGTCTTTAAAATATTCACCAGTATCTGAAGACTTGTTAAACAAGTACCCAACGAAGTCACGCCACGCGTCCTTTGCAGGCCAGCAGTCCGACCGGCCGGCTGGCTGGCCAAACTCTTGTCCGTAAGCACGCAGATTTTCGATGAGCTGTTGCCAGTCTTCAACTAAGCGCTCAAGGTCGCGGGTGGCAGAGTGATGAGACACGCTCTGCACCACGTGTCTGCATCATCAAACTCCTAGCATCTGTGAAGTGTGCCCGACAGGTAGCGGGGGCGTATAGATCCTCATCATGGTCATATTCACGGGTAAAGCCCGCCAGGTGCTTATCTGTATACGCATAGCATCTACAGGTACTCGGCTTACGCGTGATCGACACATTTACAGTCGGCATTGCAGCAAGTGGCAGATTCTCTGGTGTTGGCTGGCCACGTGCGTTCGTGCATTTGTGTGCATGGCTGCGTGCGTGTTAATAGCTTAACATGAGAAAAAGCTGCTTTTGGTTACGGGGAGAGAATTATACCATTAATTATAAAGTCTATTAATTTCCATCAGAGGTAGTATGTGTGGTTGCGTGCGTACGATTTTGTGTATGTGTGGAGCCTATGTGCCGTAAATTTCCAAAAGGTTGTTCTGGGTCACGTGATCCACCAAGTCTCAGCCATAGACTCACAGATCATAAAAGTCTGTGGTCCCAGCGCTGGCACGTGGGAGCATCTACTTCCGTGTTTTGTCTGCGCATGCGCTATGACTGATCTACCCAACGTTGTTTGATTTCTACCTGTCCGAAAAACGTCACTCAACTAAAGCTGATTTCTACACATTTACGTCGCAAACTACGTATTTAACTCTAAAATTCGACATGCGACAGATGTTGACATACCCATACCACAAACGAACATACCTATGGTCGACTAGGGCCATGGGGGCATAAAGTCGAGTTATTAGGTTGGTAGGTTTTTTGGGGGTTTGTTTTTTTTTGGTAACCCTCCTGACGCATGTACTTGAGGCCAAATACAGGCGAATGTCGTACCAGAACACATGGGTGTTACTAACAGCAAGCCACATCGCGTGGTAGTGGACAGCACGCACCCATTCGTCAACAGAGTCCATCCACTCAATCTGAGAGCGAGTGCCGGAAAGAGTGTCAAGACATTATCACCCCTTACGCCATGTAACCCGAGACCTTTCATCAGCGAGACATACGCAGATGTATTGTCTTGCCAAGAAAGAAAACCATTAAGAGATTTCGAGTCTTAATAAGCCTTCTTAAGTTACTCACTCCTAGAGACATGCTAGGGTCAACAGGTCGACCCCATTGTAATTGTCCATCTTGAACGTCAGACGACACCAGTCAGCATGTGGAATCTTCGCCCTGTGTTAGGTTTGATCCCCTTTATTATTATTTTTTTAAGTGATGTCAGATGTCGAAGACTTGTTGCAACCAGCCTGCATATTCTAATCTAATATGGCAAACGACACGAACAGATTCTTCAGCTGTTTTCCTGAAAACTCGAGTGAAAATTTGTGAAAAAAAATCATGTCACGTGACCGAATATCGGTTTCATGACACACAAAAAAAATCTTAATGAAAATTGTAGTCTCTTCCTTGAGATCACTGCAGAACCTACCTAGTACACTTGTTGCCGTCCTGCAGAACCTAACTAGTACACCTGTTGCCGTAGAAACCCAATTGATCTCAGAGAGACAGCAGAAATGAGGCATCCTTTTACTAAACGTATCTCTTTCTACACTGTACTAACACCAATTAGAAGGTTAAGCTGCCTAGGGTTAGCAATGACTAGACATCAATGTCCTGACCTAGAGTCCGGCCTACATAAACCCTTTAACGCGCTAACGGGGCGGTCGCCATGGACTGGAAGTGAAATCACCTCATGGGTAACCAGACGTCTTCGGCCTGTACACATCCTATGGTACGCCGCTAGCGCTGTTTGGAAGACTAACTCACAGCAGTCAGCTAATGTTACTTAAAATTACATTTTAGCTGAGTGCTATGTACTCAGCCATTAAGAGAAGGGGCTAGTGCCGTACCTTGTAGCCAGACTAAGGTGAATGGTTTCTCACCTTCCCTTTTGTGGCACAGAGAGATAAATTAGACACATGAAGCAATACAAGTTCCAAGTCCCTGCCTGGCATCTGTCCGGATTAATTTGCCGATCTGGCAAATGTGGGAGCGCCTAATTCCAAACTAGATCTTTTCCAACAGATTTGTGCTTTCAAAATATAAAAACAGAATAAGTTGGATAGCGCTTGGTTTGTGAGGATTTTGTCCATTCCTCTATGACCCCCCCCCCCCTTAACCCAACACAATAAAAGACACATTATGCCGCACTTGAGCAACTTCTAACGCATCCCACCCTTAAAAACGAAAGTAAGTTAGAAGGCCCTACAGGTGCAATGAATTGTGTGTGTGTGTGTGCGCGCGCGCGCGCGCGTAGATGCTTGAGTGAGTGAGTGTGTGAGTCCCCTTGCACACAGGTGACATTTTTTTCTTTGTGGGGTGGAGAGGGAGGTGAGTGGGGGTGAACGACAAGGCAAGTGTACAACCCACAGAAGACAATCAAAAGTTTTGTCGACGCATGTTCGTTGCTGCTCAGTCCTACTACCTCCAGGGCAGACATCAAAGGAGACATCAACAACCCGACTAACTTTCGCCCACTCAGTACGATTAGTACGACTTTCCCCTCCATACACAATAAGAGACTATACAAGTTGGCGGAGGAAGAAAACAAATTATGCGAAGAACAGGCTGGCTTCAGACAAGGCGCTTTTATTGACTACAAACGGTCCTTCGACTCGGAGGATAGGGAAAACCTATGGTCGGTGTTACGTAAGATACAGGTTTCTACAAAAATGATCCAAATGCTGGAGGCTATGTATATGTCAGTTCAAGCATGCGTGCGAGCAGGTTTCCCGTATTCTGATTTCTTCGACCGTCCAGTTGGAGTTCGTCAGGGATGTTTAGCAAGCCCATTAATCTTCTCTCTTCTAATTAATAAAGTGGCGGACTACGTCCATACACACGCAAACACGGGTCACTGCTCTTGCCTTGCCTTCAAGAAATATTCTGCCTCCTGTTTGCTGACGATATCACACTTATCTCGACTACACCCACAGGTCTCCAAACTAAATTTCAAATCTAGAGCAGTCATCAAAACACCTTGGGGTAGAAATTAACCTAGAAAAAACAAAAATCATGGTATTTAGAAATGGAGGGCATCTGTCAGAAAACGAAAAATGGTATATTGGTTCAAATGAAATCGAAGTTGCAAACAGTTACAGGTATTTAAGTTTTACAATAAATACACAACTATCTCTTACGACTGCACTCCACGAAAGTGAAAACGGGAAAAGAAAGAGTAGTTCAACTGCTGAGAACGATGTGAAGGTTAGGTAACCTGAATCCTAGTATATTCTTTAAGTTTTTTTGATACCCAGGTCCTACCTATGCTGTTATATTCTTCCGAAGTCTGGGGTCTGACAGCTTTCAGTGACATAGAAAAGGTCCATTTATTCGCCATTAAAAGTTGTATGTGCGTAGACATTAAAACCCCCAACCATATGGCATATAATTCGAGAGTGGAAGATACCCCTTGTATATCAATAGCAATACGAGCTGTAAAATATTGGCTAAAACTAAACACCATGGATAGGTCAAGATTCCCAAACCAAGCATACAACATGCAGCTAAATTTAAGACTACCGTGGGCAAAAGCAATAGGAGATACCCTACAGAACTTAGGCACGTATGGGAACAAGGTGGGGTAAGGGATGCTAGGGCTTTTATTCTATTACATAAACAACGACTGAAAGATAACTTCGTACGAAAATGGGAAAACAAAATACAGTCGAGCGATAGGTACTTAGCTTATAGGCAGTTTAAAGATGAGTTCGAACCAGAAAAGCACCTCTCAGTAATAACCATAAAAAGTTCAGAAATACTCTAATACGATTTAGGCTAGGAATTAGCGAAATAAATATCAATAACAGATATTCAAACACCTTAAACAAAAACTGCAATTTTTTGCCAAGACAGAATGCAAGATGAAGAACATATTTTGCTACAGTGTTAAACCTATGTTGATATCAGGGCCAAGTATCTTGCACCCCTGATAAGTAGCGGTTTCCAGCAAATGACATTCGCTGTGTTGCTGTCTCTTGTGGAAACGAACGCCATAAGAAATGTCGCAATGTTTTTATGCATTAAGAAGGCGCAGTGAACTGTGAGATACTTTATAAATAGTTAGAATGTGACCTCATGCGGGTAGATTCACAGGCTTGGCCTCTCAAATGTTGAGCAGGCTGGGGCCGGTTTCCTAATACATGTGCGTGCCTGTGTTTGTGTTGGCGTGTGTGTTGTATAGAAGAAAAAGAAAGAGGGCGAATGAAGAATGGTTTGTTTGAGTGTAGTTGCTATGTAATATTATGTCGAATGTAATGTGACTGTCTTTGGGAGACCCTTTTAGTGAAGTCCATGATCATAGCTTGCATGACTTCAAACGTTGTCATGACTTACATCAGACCTGATCGTCAACTCATGCACTGTCTGTAAGTGTGTGTGTGTGTGTGTGTGTGTGTGTGTGTGTGTGTGTGTGTGTGTGTGTGTGTGTGTGTGTGTGTGTTTGGGGGGTTATAAGCCGAGTGGTAGTAATGATACGAATGTATATACCCATCTGATGTCTTATGCATGTTTATTTTTTTCTTGATGATTTCACCCTACTTTGAACTGGACGTTGACCCATCAAATAAGCAGCTTAGTTCAGTTCATTTCAGTCCAGTCCAGTAGCTTTAGGGCAGAGGGACATTTACTACTGGTGCTGTGACCATTTTCCCCCGTTGCTTTGCTGTGCTTCTTCTCGAATCTCCTTCAAATCTGCACTGAAAACGCACCTTTTCCTTGAGCATTACTCCTAACACAGTCCACACAATGCTCGTCCTTCTTACCCTCCCCGCTTCTGCTCTTGCTAATTTTCTACCATCTTTCTCTACAGAATCACTATATTTTCTATGTTCTGTTAATTGGTGTCTTTTTGTGTTTTCCATCTTTGTTTTCTGTTTGTCGTCAGTATTGTCGTTTATTCTTCGTCCCTCGTGTTCTATCCATTTAGTCCATGTCTCTTCCTTGTTTTAAGCGCTAAGAGCATGCTCTCTATGAGTGTGAATATGCGCTATACAAATCTTCATTTATTATTATTATTATTATTATTTCTAACCTCCTTTTATCTTTAAATACATACATACAAACTTAACACACAATGTATACAAAAACATTTTGTTTGTGCTATGTGTCCTGCATTCCAAACGGCGTGTGTTGAGTACCGTGTTTTCCCTAAAATAAGACCTAATCCGACAGTAAACCCTACATTTGTCAGGATGCTCGTGATATAAGCCCGACCCCAAATATAAGCCCTAGTTAAGATCGTCAGCCAGGTGAACGGTTTGTTTTGCTTGTTTGTTGTTTATTTAGTTGGAAAGTGCTTCCACCGTGCGGTGATTTCGCACTGTGGTGGGAAAGGGAAGGGGGAGGAAGCCGGAGTACCAGAAGAAAACACCCGGCGCCCAACCCAACCCTGCGAACAGGTGCCACATACAGAGAGCGTCCCGAGACGAGATCTGAACCCTGAGCCGCTCACTGCAGTGGTCACAAGCGAGTGTTTTTTAACCACCACACTACCGGAGGACCCACAGGCGAATGGATTTCGTTCCTACGTTGAAACACACGACGGACGTATTGAATGATAAGGTAATGATATTAATATTTAAATTAGTTACTTTATGAGTTAAAGCGACTTTTCAGAAGAATATGGCATGACTGTATTAGATAAACTGTAGATGTTTGTACATGAAAAAATAAAAAATCTCAAGAAAATAAGTCCTTATACATCTTTTGAAGTAAAAATTAATATAAGATCCGATCTTATTTTCGGGGAAACACGGTAATTTCACAGTGTAAGGCGTTTGAATTATCGCTCCTCCCTCCCCCCGCTTACCCCCATATAGACATATATACACACATGTATTCGGGGTTTAAGACATAGTGTCCCAACTTGCTGTGTTGCTCGGCAATTAAGAAGGAATGGGCACTGATTTGCTAGACCAGGCCAGATGGTACAAGAAAATATGCATCACAGATGACATATCTTTATAGATTTATAGCAGGTCCGTTATATGTATGCCCTGGAGACGTAGTTCAAGGCTGCGCCGGTACGGAGCCGTGAAAGCAGGACCACTAGAGATGATCTAAACGATGGACATATGGAAGGTCTGCCCGAGGAAAAAGCTGGCGCGCACATAAAGGCACAGACTGATGAGGAAGGGCAGATAACTTAGTACGGCGACGGCCCCGATGCTCATCGCCTGAACTTTCTGCCGAAGGCGATTGCCTTAAACTCTCTTTTTTTTGCGAAAATATTAATTTTAAGTAGACAGCCGTTTGGGGTCAAGAATTCATTAAACAGAAACATAAATAAACTGAAGTCCTTTTTCACTGACCGATTTGTCTCTCGAGCGTGTCGGTCAGTGTTGTCATTGTTGATGGTCCTTCACTTTTGTTATTCTCGCTAGCCATTCATTTATTGAAACCATTTTCGTTGGTCATCCAATGTTCCTATTCTTGCTGGTCGTTCATTGATCATTCGCTGGTCCTGCGTGTCTGTTATTTAAATATAGTACACCATCACAGTATGTTTCGTCATCGACTAAAATGCATGCACTGTTCTCACGTAGCTAATTACAGACTGGAGGGACTCAGAAACGCACAACAGTCTCCCCAAAACACACACACACACACACACACACACACACACACACACACACACACACACACACACACACACACACACACACACACACACACACACACACAGAGTAAGTAGCAACAGATTTTGGTTGCTTATTGCTATAGTGCTCGACAATTGATGAAGTGGGGACATGCACTATTGCGACACAAAGTGACAGTGAAATATGACTCGGAGGGTTGTAGCAGCACGAGCCCTTGTTTTTCTTTTTCCTAGGTCAACTAAACATCTCTAGCAGTGATATTTTTTGACATTTTATTCTGTTCGTTCATCCAATGATGGGTATGGAGAAGTTTACTATACACAATCAACAGTTTAACCCATACAAAGCTTGAATACAGGTACACAGATAAAAGATAAATAAAAGTAAATACGAAACTGTGTTATATGAGAAAGGAAAGGGTAACATACTAATAATAGCTAAACTATTAATAACTTTTGTACCGCATTACCCTGAATTAACTAATGACATTATTTAGCAAAGCTATCACACATAATATTAATAAATTTCGATAAGCTTTTTCCGGACATGTTTTTTTAGTGGCGCAGAAGAGACTATTACATTTAACTGCAGTCGGGTGTTAAACTGCATGTTATTATCAAACTCTAGCCCACAGTAATCACATACTGTAATCTACTGAAGTGGTCATAAAAGTCTTAGCAAGATGGCATGCTAGTCTCATTAGTAATATTTGGTTTTTGTAATAGTTTCCACAATACTCTTGGATCACTACTCTTCAAATTTCTTACTTTGCTAACCTTAGCCTGGTGATATCTCCTGTAATTCTTCTGTATTTGTTCGCCCCCCCCCCCGTGTATTCTTTCAAGTTCAGCAGTGTTGTATAGTTTTGCTTTATTCTTAGCACGCATAAATAATTGTCTTTTTCACCTCACATTGTGTGTCAAACCAGGGGGCATGAGCTCTGCAATTTTTTGGTTTTGTGTTTCTTTGGATTAACTTTTTGAGTCAGTCCAGTTTTTTTCTCACTCTTATGGAAGACATCATTCAGACTGGTCACGAAGGAGTCAATTTTATCCAGATTTACTAAGTTTGTTGACTTTAATAGGTGCAAAAGTTCAGTGTTAATTTCTGTTAAGACTTTATCGTCGAGGTTTTGTATGAAGAGAGCTTTTAGTTCCTTTTTCATTAAGGCTTCATACCTATTTGAGTAGTATTAGGATTATTTTTGTACCAGCATATTCTTCTTTTTTATAGACAGTCTTTTCAAAGTTAATGCAAAAGGACAATGTACATCAGAGAGCAGCTCACAACAATCTAAGACTTCAAAGTTTACAGCAATTGATAGTAAAATCCGTGGCAAAAGAAAATAATCAGCTACACTTTGTTACGGCATGTACACTTTTCAACTCCAGCTATTCGCCCTCACAAAATACTAAAATACTCTAGAGCACTCTCTGCTGTCCTCTGGCAACCCGTCACAGGACCAGTGTGAGCCCAGACGTGTTATAACTGATCACGCATAGCTAGCAAGTGTAGCTGTGTCCTTTGAAATAAGTCTCCTCTTGTCGAAATACGAGCTGCATACCTTCAGAAAAAAGGTTCTCGAGCAACCCGGAAGAAATCGGGGATTTCCTGACCTCTGCCATATAGATTCCACGAACAGCTCGAGTGCTTACTGCGTAAAGGATTTGAACCAGGACAAAAGCACGTAACTCTAAGCCAGCTCCATTTTAGCAGTTTTTTCATGGCCAAAAAATAGCTCTTATTATTTTTAAGTTCTAAATAACCTATGCTAGATCAATATAAGAGACACAAGATAGATACTCTTTGATATATTATGCATTGTATATGAATGATATCATAACCTCCTCACCCGCTGTCTTCTTCGCTCCGTTAGATTGCTTCCCTAAGACTGGTGGAAGGAACGGAAGGAATGCCAGTTAAGGGACAAACTGAACTATTGTTTCGTGTCTAGTTTTCTCTTAGGTAACTGGGGCCGTTTTGTAAGCTTCTTTTTGTCGCACACATACATTTTAAAGCTTTTAATGACATTTAAAATATTTCCTTGTCAAATATTCATGATATTTAACAAATTTCTGCATTTCTAAGATGATTCTTAGAGAATCACATCCTCAAGCATCTCACTCTTGGACGACCAAAAGGTTAGGAGACTGGATTTACCTTTTTAAGATATTCAGGTATAAACGTCAGGACAATTCCCCCAGTCTGTATAAAAGACTGTGCAACTTTCTTCTTAGGAGGCACACGCCCCCACCTACAACTACCCGTCCTCACCTACCCCACCCACACACATGGACACGCAACCATACATCTTGATATTTTCGCCAGCCGCAGCTGTGACCTCCACTCGCTGCCTCCAAATGCTCCCTCCTGTCGTCAGATCCATCTCGATACACCTGAGTGATCACGTGACGTCACAGGCGACATTTTGCGATCGCCGCCGCTTGCAGGTTCTGTGACCGGAGGATCCCAGCCCCAACCCCTCTTCCTCTCCTTCCTGCCCGTACAGATCCGGTGTTGAGTGAAGCTCATTGTTTTATTTACCGACTCTCCACCCTGGGTTGAAAAACTGGCAGTCAACCGCAAGACAGACAAAGCTTGTAACACAAACGGATGGCTCAAAACAAGGCATCACCCTATCAATTCTCCGCAGAGCGTGCGATGGTCGATGCGAAAGACACATAAAAATGTCATTAACACCCGACGAAGAAACTTTGTATTCTTAGTTAACAGATGCAGACTGCTGTTACGGTTCAAAGAAAACGATCATTAATATGTTCTACTGTTTTCTTTGGTTTCACATAGTATTTTTTGGGGGTGGCTTGTTGACACTAATGTTTCTTGAACAAACAGCAGAATATACTAGCCTTTTTACGAACGATTACATGCTGCAATTTAAAGAACATTCACGATTATACCATGTGTTTGCGAATGTGTGTGTGTGCTTGCGTGTTGCACTCCATTACAGTTGTTTATGTATCTGCTAGCAGTTAATGTGACTCTTAATGCTGTTAGTGGCAGTGTTGATGATCATGAACTTTGCAAACGAGTGTCGGGACCGGGGACACCATAGCTGCCCCTAGGGAATGAAATATGTGGCACTATAACGGGCGGCTGAGACCCGTCTGCATCAATCAAGGGCTGTGCTGTGCATAAACATAAGAAAACTGTGACTGCATTGAACGAATAACTGATCCCTAAGGACACGCGCGCGCGCGCGCACATACACACACACTACACGTAATGTAATTTGGGACTGAGTACATTGAGGACGACTAGAAATGTTGGCCTTGAGCAACAATTTGCACGATGTTCGCAATATTTTTCATTAACTTATCAGAGTGTTTTAAACACTCGGTCCTACGGCATGCAAAAGACGGCCAAAAACGATGGCGTACATTTGCCTATGTCCCACCTGAATGTGTTCTATTACCTTCCTTCTGCGTCAGCCGCGAGTAACAATGGAGATGGGGAGAGGAGGTAGGGGGTAGGGGTGGGGGGCAGTTTTTAACTCGCAGCCAGCAACTGTATACCTTCCAAACAGCAAGCCCTGTAAACAGGCGCTGGCGACAGAACGAACAACGTGATGATCGAGATACCAGCGATAATAGGCATTGACGAGACACTCGTCACAGCGTTCCGCACAACAGCAAATCTCTACCTGACTATCGCTTTAGTACAGCCACCCTGCGTTCATTCGAATCAGAAAACGAACGGCTGGTGCCATGGATGGACCTCCAACATGCCGCTTCATTGACGTGACGAGAGAGTGCGTAACTGCCTTTTTAAGCAATCGCACATCGCATACATTTTCTCTAGTAACTACGGCGCTGTGATAATGGCGCTCGGTAGAGCTCCACTTTCCCCGCCCAAAAACTCCTTTCACAGACCTGATCATCGGGGTAGGGTTTTTCCGGGCACTCTGGTTTCATCCCTCACCCCCCTTTCCCTAACATAGTGTTCGAAATAACTACTATGTGGGAGTACTTTCTTACCAAATAAACCAGCACAGAATAAATCAGAGACAGTTTTCTGTCACCAAGGAATCTTTTAACTGGGGAGTTTGGATCTCGTCTCCGGTACGCCATTGTTTTTCTTGATGCGGCAGCCATTTGAGTTGGCTGTATATCCCGAAAGAAGTATTCATGACACATTTTCAGTTACCTTATAGGCCTTCGTAATCGAACACTTGTTGACTGTGTGCATATTTTGGCAAAATCGTTCTATTAATCCTCACCCGGAGTGTCAGTTTGCTCTATTCTGATTCTGATGTCGCTGTGTGTCTGTGCTTATATATATATATATATAAAAAAAAAAACAAATGTCAAAACATCGTTAGCAAACCATATTCTACTTCATTTAGTTTTAAATGCTCGGCTGTGTTTTTCGTGAATCGTCTAAACAAAGCAAGCGAAAATGTCCTTCTTTTAATTGACCCACACTGAGTAGGGATATTTTCGTCCTCCGGCCAAGGCTCCCTACTTGCCCATCTCCAGTCACGCGCCGTTCATGATATGAAAAACAAAGTTTTGTTAACAAAACGCATGATCAACCGACATGTCAACTGGAAGGCACCCTTGGAGGCAGAAGGTCGACACGCCTGCATGTGTGAAGATATTCGTCGCCCACGGCCTCCTCAAGCCCAGGCGGCTTGACGATTTGTTTCAACAGATCAACATTTTGCGCCGAACACATGTCGCACCCCAGCGCGCGTGCGTCTGTAAGCAAATTAAGACCTACGGTATTGATCTCCCCTTGCTGCAATTTACGGGAAGATGGCACAGCTGCGGTTAAGCCAGTGATTCTCTTCTCACTCTCTCCTTCTCTCTTTTCACCCGAGGCCACAGTAACTTCTTCTTGTCAACGGATGTGGGATGTTGGTCGATGAGGCAGCCGGTGACACTCTGGGCTGTTTAACGCACCCGCCGCCCAGAGCAGCAAAAAACCCCTAAAGCTGTAGGAAAGTTTCAAAGATGAATTATCCTGAAATGGATCTTTGCCTGCAGAGAAAAAATGCAGCCTCTTCTTCTTCTTCTTCTTGTTGAATTTTGACAGTTTGAAAAAAAGTCTTTTCCTATAGCCTACTATCGCTTGCGGAGACACAAGCTGCTAACATGTCCTGTCCCGTTCAGACAAACGTATCTGCCCTTATAATTTGCATTCTTCCTCAGACATAGAGCAATATTTCCGACATATTTGTGCCTAGTTCAAGAACCAGATGCACGAACAAGATGTGTCCAAGTCTGTGTCCATCTGGAGCACATCTACGAGCGTGCCGTAGCAGAATCTGTTGAAGCTTCCGCGATATTTTGTAGCTTCGCATTTTAGTTTACTTTACTGGGTAATGGAAGATAAACAAAGGAAAATTGGTGCTTGAAAAGCATCTGGAGAAAATATCAACAGACTTCTCATATACCTATATATATATATATTGCTACTATGGTGTTATTCAAACCATCCGTGCTACAACCCTCCTGACACGTCGAACTGCCACCCCCCCCCCATCACCCTTCCGGAGGCTATACATTAAACTCTTTAAAAAAAGGACTTTCATAAATCGCTTAATGCTACAGGAATTTCAACACTAAGACACGAATTACACGAACTACAACATTAAGGCACGAATTACAACACTAAGACAAAAAATCCTAGTTTAGAGGAAGAGTTGTAGTATAGAAAAGTCGGAGAAAAAGAGAGAAGGAAGGTTTTCACAGTGAAAGGATTTTTTAAGGAAAGAAAATACAAATTCTGGAGGCAAATAAGAATGTGTATAATGCGATGAACTGGGTCAAGACCCTCCTATAAGGGTAGGTGTATAATTGTTAAAAAATCATCATGACAGGTCACTATTCAGAAATAAAATATCAAAACGACAAGCACCCAAGTATGAAGCTTATCCCACTTCGAAAATGTCCCTTTTTCTATCTCTAAATGCTTTGTAAAGGGGGGGGGGACATCTTTCTACAAATAACATTTATTATTGGTTGATAGCATAAAAGATAGGTAGAAGCTGCTTAAATTTCTGTGATGTCTTAGAGGACTTTCTCGTTTCTCGCGAAATTGGCAACAGAAAACGCGCGCGAGCAGAGATATTTGCAAAATACGGTATAGGCGATTAGGGAACGAATAGGAGGGAAATTAAGATTAAAGTAAACTGAGGTTAAAATAACACACCTCGTTGCGCCGAGTGCCAAAAAAACCTCCTTATAGTTACGTTTATTAGGTTTGCAAAGCGCAAAGATCCCATGTAGACAGTTCAAGGGGGAGAGGAACTTCCACCACGTCTCGAAATGGATACAAACAAGAAAAACGGAATTGCAAACAAAAAAGAAAGAAAGGTGAACGGGATACGAGGAAATGAAGAATATGTCTTGAAAGCATAGAGGCATAAGGACACGATGTGTGGGTTGGTGCGTATGAATTCGAACGCGTTAGAAGAACTGACACTTTTCCATTTGACAGGCCTTGCGTCATGTGTACTCGACACTCAAGATTTCTCGGGTGACTCACGAGCAACAGCCCACGGGTCGTTAGAAAGTTGTTGCTAAGATACGCCCTTCTGCTGCAGACCGATACGAGTGGACTTTGGCGACGTCTGGGTCAACCAGACGCGACACAACAACCACGACATGCGCGTCCATCCAACGTCGTAAAGTGAAACACTGAAGGGTGTCATACATTTAACATCGCGAACGGTACTCCCTATCAGTACTCTAACAATCAATGTTTTTAACGCAAAAATAACTAATTATTTATGAGATGCAACTGCCGTATTTTATTTTTATGCGGCCTTGTGCGGTGGTGAGCAGCACAGCTGATTACCTGCCCGTAAAAAAGACTTTAAAACACGTCAGCAACGCCAGTAGACAGTTAGCCCATTTGGTGATGGTTTATGTTTCTACCTGCATTTATCCAGCCTTTCGATCGCTGTGGACACTGCATCGTGTCAGTATGACCACAGACTATCCCTCTCAAAGCTTTTCCCTTTCCAGGTGTCCGCTTATGTGGGATATTATCCACCTCACTTAAAGAACCTTAACCGCAAAGGTAAACGTTTACAGAAAGGGCATGTTCAAACAAATAGTTAATTCACGGGATTATTTAAACAATAGACAAAGAGGTCGTTGTGTGCGCGTAAAAGCGTGCGTGTGTGTGTGTGTGTGCGCGCGCGCACGAGGTGGAAGCGAAGTGGGGGGTATGGTATGCCGTATGTTCGGGGAATTGTGGGGGTGTGGGGACGGGGTTCTATGTAATTAATCCTTCTGCTCTCTGTATGTGTGTGCAAAAAGCTTAAAAGGGCAAGGTCGGGTTACAAGTTCGAGGTCTACTGGCATTGTATCATTATGTTAGCGACTCTGCCAAAACTGCTGAACCGCAACGGGCGCCACACATAGCACACACACACACACACACACACACACACACACACACACACACACACTTGCAGAGATCAGAACGTCTTCGTGTCATGATGTCTTTAGATTTTCTTTCACAGTGAACAGGAAATCCCAGCACTCCCTTCTCCCGTTCTCTAGCTGTGCACACATCCGGAAGCCATTGCCCTTGTGTGTGTGTGTGTGGACCGAGTAGCTTGCTCCACTCCTCCCTGATGCCATGACCAATCGCAACCAGAAAAAAAGGTCAAGGTCTAGTTTTCGCCGCTTTCGGCATCAATCCAAAATGACCGCTTCCTACAACGGATTTGGACTGTTCCTGGCTATCTTTCAGTAAAATCTCGGGATCGTATTCACATTTAGGCTATAGTCTATTGAAAGTGTCTAGGATATAGGGACGGTTACGGGTACAGATTCTCTCCGTCATGGAGGGGCAGCCAGTTTTGTTGTAAGTGTCCCGACACAAGGCGTCCAGTGTTCCTATGTATCCCGTCATTTGCGAGATCTAAACCTTTGAATATATGCTGTCAAAGTTTTGTAACAGAAAGGGGTCAGCAGCACTGACATCAGGATTCTGTGTGAATAGGTTTACGTTGTCAAGGCTTAAACCAGTGGCAGAACTGGAACCCTACGTTAATTTTCTACGTGAGGTCGCGTGTTTGCCCTCTTTCTGATGAACTTGGTAAGCGTCCATTTCGAGAACAGATGGGGAGTAGTCACCCAGAATAGGGAAAATTGTATCTCGCATTGAGATTTACCCATTCATTAGAAACAAAATTGCATCCCACTAGACCTATAAGCAAGTGTATAAGCTCCCACAGCATCAGAGGGATCTAGCAGACAAATAAATCTCCTATAGGCTTTCCAACAAGTTTACAACTCTATTCGTTTCAATTTTCAGAAAAATCTGGCTGCTCAGGTCTTTGCCCAGAGCATCCAACAGAATTGATGAAAGGACCACACTGCCACACTTGTGTTTTGGTTTTGTGAAATAACATCCACTTCCTGGAGTTTAATAATTTGCTCCATTCATGGAATTTTATAAACACTCTGCAAAATTAATTCATCGTAATTTTGCAACTAAACTTATTTACTATAATAGATCACTAGCTGTTTTCATGAACACTGTTCAGTCAGTTGTAAACATTTGCCAGACACCGTTCTCGTGAGCACAGCATGTGAAACATTGCTTCGTAAGCATCTGTGGACGAAATACCCCCCCCTCCCCGAAAATTCGCTGATCCGGGATAATCTATACAACATGCGATGTCAGTATTGCAATGCAGCATCTGTTAGAGGAATATGCTGATAGGTAAAAAAAATCGAACTTTTAACACTCCCTTTAAAAGTAACAGCTTTCTTTCTCCTCCGCCGCCGTTTTGTCTGCCCTCTAAAAAAATGCTATTTGAAGAAGTGAAACCAGCGTCAAAAACTTATTGATCAGGGGTTTGATTATATTATCGACTGGCGGGACATGTGTTAGCTACTCAGCTACTGGTGTGGCCGCAGCTGACAGATCAGTATAGAGAAGGACGGCAGATGTTCGATGGCTTAACTTGCAGACGGAGCATGCAGTTTCTGCTTTTGAGGGATTCTATTCAAGGATTTCTCTTTGGTGTAGGCCCTGTTCTATGTCGTATTTTCCCTTGAACCCTTGACTTGTTTTCCACTATTCATAACGGAAGTTCTTACAAGCGCAAACGGATGCACGCGCACACATACGCATGCATATTATATACATATCACACTGAATGCTTGCATATCTATATGCACCAAATGTTCGTAGTTTTAGGGTTTACAAGTAGATTATGAGCAAAAGACGAACGACTACGTACGCAACCTAGTCAGAGACCTGATAGGAGTCCATGCTCACGACCGTCATGCGGCAGATACTGAAAAGGCTCGGTCATGTTGTCCCACATGACACCTTGTCGAAGACGTTCCTACAAGGTTATGTAGCAGGCGGTCGATGCTGTGGCGAACAGAAGAAAGTCTGGGTGATTAACGTGAAGGAGTGGACAGGTTGTTCACTGGGGGACCTTCTCAGGTGGGAAAGGAGGGGTAGATGACCGAACCCGCTGGCGTATGAGTTCTCCACTGCTGCACTCCTTCAGATTGCTCTCCTACGACTGGTGCAAACCAAGGACGACAGTTATGGGACGAACTGAAGTGGACTGAATAAGCATTGCCGTAAACGTCTTCCACAAAGACCATGAACATGCTCATCAACATATGCTTCTAGCTCTCCCATTGGCTGTAGCCTTGATCTAAGCATGCAGTTTAGTAACAAACGGTTTTGACCAGGCGATATTTGTAGAACGAGAAATATTTAGTCAGATTTTCGGGAAATGG
This sequence comes from Marisa cornuarietis, assembly GCA_004794655.1. Taxonomy (NCBI): domain Eukaryota; kingdom Metazoa; phylum Mollusca; class Gastropoda; order Architaenioglossa; family Ampullariidae; genus Marisa; species Marisa cornuarietis. The sequence continues at coordinate 2,557,840 of SMMW01000616.1, forward strand.
TATCTAGTACAGATTCAGCACTCTGGTATTCCTCTAACTGCTAAATCTTGTTTAGACACATTAAACAAGACTTGATTCTCTAGATTCTATTTTCAATCCTTGTAAACGACAAATAGTGTCACTTTTTCAAAACGAAAATCCTAATTAAGAGTTTCATCGAAATTACCCTCTCATCTGCTTGGTGACTCAAACCCAGCATCACAGGATTCAGTGTAGTACAGTCTTCCTCCTACCACAGGGCCCGCAACGCCTGGTTCCCCGAATGGACGCTGTTTACTCTTCTTGAATGGCCAAGGATTAAAGACAGTGTTACTGCTGACATGGTCAACTTTACCTTCATTCACAGCCTTAGTGAGAGCCTTAAGCAGGTGTTCTGTCTATAGTAAATGATTACCTTGAAAGTGCACAAAACGTGAGGGCTTGTGCCGTCAAAGAGTGGTACAGACTAGTAATCTAATTGAAACTAATTAAAAATGTGTTTGTTTACACCAATTGCTACCGGCCTGGGGGCTGCAGCGATACTTCACGAGACAAAAGCCGCTAGATAAGTGCGGGCGCTGAGAACAGGTGTATCTCACTACAAACCTTCCGACACAAATGCTGGTGGAAGGAGAGTGTATATGATCCATTACTAAGGGTAACTGGAGAAAATCCGTTTTGCCACAAAGGGCGGCGAAAGGCGGGGTTGGCGAGATAACCAGCTGAAATTGTACATTTACTGTATTTTTCTGACAAAGCCGGTGACATGCCAGGCTTTAGATGGAGACCACACAGACTGCGTGAGGAGACGGGAAGGTGGATAAAGTGAGAGAGAGAGAGAGAGATGTATGCAGCTATGCACAAAACTTCGAGACTGATTTCATATCTGTTACTCACTTTCACTTTCATATATTTACCGTCTCAGCACGTTCACATTACCTAGGATCACTCCCCCTTCTATGAAAGATTTCACTCATTGTCACATACATAAGGTCGTATCTGACTGCCTGCACACCTGGGCTCAATATCAGGGACCCGCCTGCTTCACTGTTGTATGGCAGTCACCTAGTTCATGTCAGACATCTTTATAGACTATACAAAACTCTGAACGCACGATGCTGGGTGAGATAGAGGAGGGAGGAGTGGTGAAAGCTGTGACGTATAACCGATCATAGTTTAATCCCCAAGAGTTCGTAGAAACGAGGCTGTTTTTCTGCTTTGGCCAATTAAGGAAGCGCACACGCGCGCACACACAAGCTTGCCCGTGCGCATCTACTGAAGCACACGCACACAGATGCGTTAAATATGTTGCAAACATGTACATACACATATATAGTTTCAACTCGTTATTTCGCCAGTCCCGCGCCTCTCGCCACACTTTGTGGCAGAAGAGATTTCGCCTAAAGTTATGCCCTATAGTTATGATTAATATACCCTCGTCTCTCGCCCAAAATTTGTGTTGGATGGTTGATGGTGAGATAAGGAGTTAAAAATGTACATAATGTGAATGCTGGGGATGGATATTTTTTTATAACTGTTCTGCGGAATCTAAGTCTAAATGTTGTAATAATAATAATAATAGGATTTATATAGCATATTTTCCCTCACACTTTACAGGATGAAAAAGCCAATAGGTAGTGATGCCGTATGACAGAAAAAGGCACCACAATTATGCAATCATACAAACATACTTGAACATTGAACATTACTAGGAACAAACAACACTAAGAGGAGAAGATGGAGAAAGCAACAGTCTAGGCAGAGACAGAAGGAAGGAAAGGACAGCCGTCACTGCGCGCGCGTAGTGGGACAGCGCTGACCACAGACATTATAAAAGTCTGTGGCACTGACTCAGCTCGCGTCCAGCTGTATACAAGCTTAACCACGGACCTTTAGTCACTGGATAAGTGTCTCTCGTTCGTTGCCAGCTATTTGCTCTATCAAAGGAGTGACCAATCGTAACAAACCCTAAAAACGAAGGGCTTTCACTTACGTTTTCTGTCAAAATTGCGGATCTTCCTAACGTAGAAGACATTTTAGAAGTGAGTAATTAAGCTTTTCTGTCATCAAAAACCATGTTAAAGAAGATTGATTGCAAAATAAACATTTCTGTAAAATTTATTCTGTTTATAGAAAACGCATTAAGATTTTTGACAATTTTATAATATAAAAACATCATTACAACAGATGCTATTGCATTATTTTACCACTAACAATTAAAAAACATTGTTTTTGATTTTTTGGAAACAATTGTTTAGATTGTTCTGTTACGAAAACAAAACATCGACTTTACGAATTTATTTAAGGCACGCAAACAAAGAACCGGAAACACGAGGCCTGTCTAAAGGAAAGCCGAGACTTACACCGGACATGAACCTGAGTCGCTTATATCTAGTAATGAATGTCCATGAGCTTAACTTATTGACAGGCAGCTTCCGGTCTCTTTGTTTTGTACCCCATACTGAAGAAATCTTCTTAGAAAGATATATGAATCATAATGTAAAATATCTTTGCTGAAACAGAGCTGTATATGTATTTATTTAAAAGTCAAGAAGTCTCTGGTCAAGGTAAAGCAAGATAAATAATTATTACACAAGGTTTTCCGAAAGAGATAAAGAAACACTTTCCTGTAGCACAAACTGTAAGCAAAACTGTCGGCAGAACTTTGATATGGGAGGGGAGAGGTGACGTCATAGGCCGGTCTATCTTATTTTGTCAGAGGTTTGAGGTTTGGGGTAGGGTTAAGGTTAGTTTATTAGGTACAGTTGAACAATGAGGGTATTTCATCAGGGTCGGTGACGTACGGTAACATCCAATCAGAATTTAGTAGCTTTCATACTGCGGACAGCTAGTCGGAAGCCGGGTACACGCGTAGCGGTCTTTTGAGTAGTTTCACTATAAGCATCAACCATGGCTAAAGAAAGTTTTGAAGCAAAAAGAAGTTCCGAGTGGAAAAAATCACTTATTCTGCTACCGGTTGTTGGCAATGTAACCACTATATTTTACACAGGGAGCAGAAAAACAGCAAAATCAAAAAGCCATCAAGTTTGTACGCGATGGCCATGTACAGCAAGTGTTCGTTGCTTCCAGCAGCCAGGAAACTTTCCTGATTAAATGCAGAGTTCTTGCTTCCATGAAGCAGATTTTTTGTATGGTTTATGTAGAACTGTCTGCCGACAGATCGATGAAGGAAGCTTACTGCGAATGCGTTGCAGGATGAGTAAATTCTATTTATTAGTTTGTTTCCACAGCTAATATACTAAGAATCCATTCTCTTGACCCTTCATTTCTGATCAAAGGGTGTGTCCTCAAAGACATTGAACAGGTTTACATTATTTCAACAGCTGAGTTATCCAAATTAGTTCTGTTTTCGTGGTTATTGGACTTAATGAGCAGTATACAGTACATTTGTGGTAAAAGAAGAAAGCAGTGTACTTTATTTTTAAAACTATGTATTATAATATCCAAAGTTTGTTTTTGTTTGTTTGTTTTTTTTTTTTTTTGCATTTTTTCTACTGTACTAGGCAAACAGGTCAGTGATTTTTCATACCCAAGATGTAATGTTGTGACATAGTCGATTGAAGATGGGTCATTTATCTGAAATCCCGACACGAAGTGTCGACCGCATACTTTCGGCACAAAGTTCTCTCTTCGGATCGCTTGCAGCCACAGTTTTCTTCTTTTTTGAGCTTTTAGGCCTTTACCCATCGGGATACTAGAAAATATTAACGTTTCTCCTCTCTCTCTGTATTTTGATCTACGATTGTGGTAGTTAATAACACAACAGTGATCGTGCTTACCCATCTCGATCTGTAGTAAACACTAATGGCTGTACCCGCCTTCCGCTTTGACCACCGACGAGTGCGTACTGCGCATGCGCTGAATAATTGACGAAATAGGGTCATTGAGTGGAGCGAGCAGACGACAAATGCCGCGAGCCATTTTTGTTATGGCAGTCGCATCTCCCCCCATATCAAAGCTGTACCAAACTGTCTTTTATAAGCTCTGTTGCAAATATACCTTTGTCTTCAAGTGGAAGTGGTAGTGGTGCCGATGGTGAACACGGTCGTCTGCAACTCAGAGGAAGAAAACGAAATGAATGTATTAAGGGAAAAAACTCTGTTTTACTTCGCAGGGAAGTTAAAGGAAGTAGCGGCAGGTTGTCCTCCCTCCAGCTGATCGTCGTTGGGTCTGAGACTATGGCCAGGAAGGTACTGCAAAATTAAGTGATCAAAAGAAAAAGTGCTCTCAGCAGAACTTTCTTTTTTAGTAGACTAACAGTACACCATCAGAATTAAGTGTATTTAGAAACAGCCAGTAAAATATGTTGGTCTTCGCCTGAACTAGTTATCGCTGGTTCTACTGCACTCAAATTAACTGCGTAACATTAAAGAAACGTTCAGTTCTAAGCTAACAAAATATTTGTAATTCAGACATGGGAACAAATCCATTACTCAACTAGAGGCACGTGATTCCACGAACTTTACCTGCCTGGTCTAATTTTAACTGGTGATAATAATAATAGATATCCTTACAACCCGGTATAAAGGCAATTAATTCGTTCTTAACGGTATAACGGTACACAACTCAGCTCCACTCATATCTGGTGGGATCGTGCCCGATACCTCTGTGCAAGCACTTGAACAAGACGTCACGATTGCCACCCAAATAGTACATTTGTACCCAGACATGTTACCCTATGTCTTTTTGTGTTTGGAGTGGGTTGAATTTTATCCTGGTAGAAAACATATTCTTTCATTGAACTTTATTTGGGCACAACATTACTTGAGAGAGGCAGGGCATTGGATGCCATAACGCTTTTTATGAACTACAAACAGATAAAGAGGAAAGAATTCCCGTTTGGGGTTGGGACAGGAGTTAGCAATTTTTTCCCCTGGTCTCAGGTTGTACATCATGGAGTTATGTTAGTTAATTGTTGTTTTATGCCAAGTCAGCAACTAAGGCTATCTCATGGCAAAAACAATGTATATGACTATTCAAGGATTGATATAAAGAAATTTTACAAGTCTAGAGATTTCTCTTTTCTTAGTTTTATAAAATAACAGTTTTTTAACACATAAGTTCTATCATATCAGGTGAAACATCTGAATGGACTTTACATATGCCAATATTGATTTGGAAGAGTGTTTGGTAAAAAGGTCAGCAAGAGTCTGTGCTGTAAAATAGTTTTGACGAATTGTAGCGAGTTTTGAACAGGAGATGAGCAAATGTTCTATGGTTAGGGGGTCTTTACACCAAGGACAAAATGGGGAGTTTTCTCCTGCAAGCAAAAATCAGTGAGTGATAAATGAGTGTCCAGCTTTTAGTCTATTTATAACCACTTTTTCTCGTCGGTTTAGAAATTCTTGTGTTATACAGTCTGATAGTTTTGGAAAAATAGCGTGAAGTTTGTTGTGCTTCATGGAGTCCCAATGAAGCTGCCAAGGTTGTGAGATATACATTTTAACAGAAGCGTACCAATCTGAGGCAAATGTTGTATGGACCACAAGTGGTTGTTGAAGGGCCTTTTTTGCCTTTTTTTGAGTTATGACAACATATTCAATTCGTTATGAGTTGTTCCTTTGTTTGGGTGCTGTGAAGGGATTTAATAAAGTATGAACTGTAAAAAAAAAAAAAAATCGTTTTACAAAAAAAGCAGCAACCTTGAAAAGACTGCAGTGTTTTAAACATGAAAGGGAATCATGTTTTTGAGTTGCATTTTCTTTTCTTTCAGCCAGTTTATGGAGACAGGTGGTCAGAGAGTCCCTTGGAACGTACAGAACGTCTTGGGCAAGAAGTTCTTCGAAGGGCAGCAGCACGCAAAATTGTATGGCCTGTAGACAGGATTCATAGCGTTTGCTCCCAACAAGTAAGCTGCTTGTTTAGGAAAGTTTTCCTTCCTGCTGTACAAAATTTTTTTCTAGGTATCTCATGTACCATATTCTCAACATAAAATTGAAAAACATAAGGAATAAAGGCAGAGAAAAACCTTTTTGTAGTTCATATATATAATTTTAATTCTGCATAAAATATTAGACTACAGTAGGTGTTCAGTTGGCATAATTTCAAAGCTTTTTTTTCTGTCCTAGGACCCGGTAGTACCTGTAAATCTGGACGAAGCCTTTAGTACCATGCTGCATTTCATGTCTTTGTCTTCATCTCAGTGCAAGGTATAAAATTGAAGCCACAAAAGATAGGGAACTAGCATTTCATTTTAGGCATTGACCTTATTAAATGCTGCCAGAACCTGGATAGGACACATCTAAAACAAACAGCTCACCAACAAACTTGGTCAAGAATAGTGCAATACATTTCAGCCAAAAGGGAGAGTGATTGTGGTGCACAGACTCAGTTGCGACATTGGAATGTCAAAACTTAAAAAAAAAAAAACACTCGAGAGTAAAGGATTTGACTGTGACAGTGTTATCACCACTTTAATCTATTTTTATTTGTCCTCTAAAATTTATCACTTTTTGCATTATTAACCTAATTATAGAATGCAAATAAAAGTTACGTGCCATAAACTTTTACCTTGTCTGTATTATTGGCAAGACCAACCATTTGAAATACATTTCAAAGCTTAATAATGAGAGGCGGTCTTAGAAGTACACAGGTCCCTGCGTGGCCCTGGGCAAGTGTCATATGCGGGGCTGAGAGCCGTAACAGTAGCCTATATACCGTACCACAAGGATCTCCTATCACGGGACCCCCCTCTGGCACGAGGCCTGGTGCAGTTGCCCCCCTCAAAGGCTGCCCGTTAATATTGTAATATTTAAATGTGTACATGTTGATGTCTGACTTTTCTATGCTTTTCAGCGTTTTTTTAGAAGTACCCAGCCCCACAGATGGAATGCACATGATTATCTGCACTGTAGCAGGTATCATGCCCCACCAGCAAGTACTTCTAGATCATACCAAAGAAATCCGGTAAGATTCTGATTTATTTACAAGAAGCAATGGGTGCATTGTTGGGTGTGTTTAGTGAGAGTAGAGATGTGAGGAAGGGGAAGCACTGTATCGGTTGCTACAATGTTTCGCAACATACTGCCAATTATAATAAATGATTTTGTTCTTAATTTTGTTAGAATATTTTTGTTGAGGCTTTGGTTTTAATTAAGAGAAAAAAAAGCAAAACAAATTCTCTCACAGAATGTGTGAGGGTTAGAGTTATTTCTCATTTCTGACTTTATTTTTTGTCCAAAGAAAAAGAGATTCTGCTGACATAGTTTTGAGATATTTTCCTTTGTTGCAAAGAATTTCTGCAAAATGGTTTCACATCTCTTTTGCATTAAATAGCTCTGGATACCTGCTTAAGAATACAAAAATAACCTTTGCTCACTTGGTATACCACATTAAGAACTGTCTGATGAAATCACTTGTAACAAACTGTGTAGCAGGAACCACTTCAATTCTATATTGTCCATGGCTGTGGTGATTTGAAACCCCCTTCCACTCCTGCAACTATCAACTTACTTTGTTCATACTGTACTTATCCTGGTAAAGTGTGGAGAGCCTGGCCTCGTGTTGGGATTCGTGCCATACATTATCATTATTATTATCATTACCTTTATTTCCTTCTCTTAGCTGCAATGTGACGAAACTGTTCATATGCTCTTGGCACCTGGCACCTATGCAGTGACTGCAGGAAAGAAGGACTCCAGTGTGACACGGACACATGTTGTGCACATACATGAGGGAGGGGCTTTGAACCTAGATTTCGTGCTTTGAAGTAGTCTTTACGATCCAGCTTGGTCATTTGGGCAATGGAGAGTGCAATTTTTATACTTTTTTTTCTTTAAAAAGGCCGAAATCTTCCTCAGCTGGTATGAAGAATATTTTTAGTGTTTTGTTCAGCTTTGGGTTAGGATATTTTTGATATCTTTTTATTTGCTTACGTGCAAAAATGTGGTTGACATATATTAGTGTCATCTGTTATAATCTAAATACTTTTGAGGACTAATGTGTATTCCATATCTCCACAAGATAAAATATGCTGTATTAGCATTTCCTGTTACTACTTGCCTTCAAGGGTCAATCCAATTACTAGAGGGATACGTCCATATTGTACAGATGTGTAGCAAGTGCAGGTATCATTCTTTAATACTCTGGGGTTGGGGAGGGGAGCCAAAAGTTCTGTATCATGTTTACTGATTTTTTTTTTTAAACTGTACAGTCCATCTTGCATTAGGTCTCATTCCGATGACTACTAGTTGTTATCTACATTTGCTTTGTTTCCAGCATCATATTAACATGCCCACAGGAATGTCTTACAGTATATCTAAGGCCAAGCAAAAGCCATATTTACAAGTCTAAGTGACTTCCTAACTTCAGTTTTGATACAGCACATTACAATTTCTCCCAGTGTGCCATTTATGTTGGTGCTGAATCCTGTGAAGCTGAGGTTTTAAGCTCAAGTAAACCAGTTTGTTTCAACAGGACAAACTTTATCTGATGGCATAGGACAAATTCTATGGACGAATAGTTTTATGCAATCTTTTTAACATTTATATGAAATGAGAATATACATGTACACTTTTTATGAAGATGCATTAATAAACATTTTTTAAAAATATTGACCTTGTGCCTTTTATTTTGTGTTGTTCACATTTCTTGTAATTTGATGGCATTATTATCCCTAACTACATACCCACGCTGAACAAAACTGAAAAACAAAATGATAGCTGGAATGCTTTATTTTTTTCAATGTGGAGAAAAGGTGAAAATACTTTTACAGAACACGGCTGCTTAAAAAGACTGAGAAGCATATTTAAAATGCTATGCCTCATATCATTTGTGAATAACAAGTTATATTACGAACATGCCAGAACCAGCATTCCCAATCAGGAACAAATCCTGGGCTAGCACTCCGACCGACAGGTTATATATCAGGCACAAACAGGCCGTTAGTGGTGCACTAAGCAACCAGGATAAGCATGCTGAGTATTCTCAGTGATGGTTTGTCTCGAGCCCAGTCATGCCATGGCAAGCATTTTCACTGACCACCATCAATCACACAGCCACATGCCATGGCTGGCATCCTCAGTGCAGAACACACACACCAAAAAATAAAAAACCAAAACTCTCACTGCTTCAGCCTAGAGAACACAGGCTTGTCGTTAACCCTCAATATAAATTCCCCACATCCTTGCTTAAAGGAATAGTTGCAATTTTACTTGGATCTGTCTTCTGCCTTTTTTATATTCTTTGATGTAAAGTACATTGGATGTTGGATTTACAAAGGGAAAAACCTTTCTTAGACCAAAATAGGTTTAAAATAAAAGTGTTCTAAAACATATGTGGTAGACTAGATGTGGATCTTAAAAGCAAAAAGAAACAAAAGTGTCAAAACCATGTTCCAAAGTTCTCCTCCACAGTACTTGTAAACCATAATTCTTATTCTCTTTCAATATTGTAAAATAAGGAATTACTGTTCCTTAAGAAATAAAAAAACATGGGTTTTAAAAATAAACACAATTTGCCTGGCCAAAGCCAGCACACACTTAGCTTTATATCACTGCAGTCATCACAAAACACCTTCACAACACTAGTATAATAAACTTCATTTCCATCTGTACAAAGCATGTCTATTAACAAATTATCAGCTTCATAAGTAAATGACCTTAAAATGCGGAATTGGTCTGCTGACAACCTAGATGTTAAAAGAGACTAAAATCACCTTTTACTGTACAATTTATTACAACCTTTGATATTGTTTCTTCATGCATGGTCTAGTCCCAACTGAACAGAAAAACCTGCTTTAATAACAAGTTAATTTTACAAAATAAAGCTGTCATAGTTTATGGAATGCAACACAGGAAGTCACAAAACAAATATAAAAACTTTACAAATGATATCTTTTTTCTAAGTGTCATCAGTTGGAAGGAAAGTGTTGTGTGGTCAAAAGCAGGTGAATGAGGCAAATCCTGCGTGTGAAATGATCACAGAGCTAGATCACAAAAAAGCAGCTCAGTCATTAACGTCTACAGCAAAAAAAATCCAACCTAAATCACATCTTGTACACAAGTTCAGCAACGCCCCAAAGCACTGTCAGGGAAATAAATATAGCAAAACTGGGCTTGCCTCTCATGTGTTTGGATACAGTGTTTAAATTTACGCAACCCATATTCAAGCAAGTAAATATATAAGGACAATTAAAAGGCAAATTGGGGAAACTTTGCCACCTCTATATTGACTGTAAACGCTGTTTATTGTATTCTTCACAACCAGCTTCGAAAAGACATAACATATGGTGAGACAAAGTTGTAATTATTAGTATCTAATTATTAAAAGTGCCCAAAGCCATCGTCATAAGACTGAAAAAGAAGGGAGTGACAAAACTTATGCAAGTGGTCCTGTGTTTTATTTTACACCTTTTCCTAAAAAAGAATGGCTGGTTAACAGATACATTCAGATGTACTTAAAATCACAGATTTAAAAGTTTCTCTTGCTCTTAACCAACTGACAACACAGCCTGTTTTTTTCTGGATTAAAGCCTTAGTGTTCAGATAGAAAAGAAACTGCAGTTGCCTTCCTTGCTGTTGATCATTCAAACAATTGCTTTCAAGTAACTTAACAATTTTGAAAATCCATTTTGTGAGTTCTGAGAAGAGTGGTACTTTGTCACACAGCCACAGTTCAGAGAGAGGAACCTACTTTTCAAAAGAAAGAACACAGCAGAATGTCTACCAACTGCTCAAGCTTATTTTCATGGACCATTTCTTTGCAAGACTACTTTTCTTTTAGGAGTCATAGAAATTTTAGCAGTGTTCTGTTATTTCAGCTGACAGAACATTCTGCATGCATGCATGTGCTGGCATACACCCACACACAATGGAAACTACCGACCAAACATTGCAAATCTGCCAGCTCTTGATGAGCCACTTAATATTTATGTTTTGCTACAGTATTCATAAGGAGCAAAGTCTTTGTATAGAGCCTGAAAGAAATGGTACACTTTCAACTGTGTAATTTCATGTTCCTATTTATAGGTAACAATGCATATATCAATTAATCCTACACATACAAGACAAATTTTAACCTCTACTTTTACACCCTTCTCTTTTGTTTTTAGGTGAGTAAGAAAAAAATTAAGTCCCACAACATATTCTCTCTCCATTCAAGTGTCTATCAAGCATAAACAGGATTATCCACCAAGTATTCTAACGGGTTATCGCAGTAGACTACTGCACTGTCAATGTCCATCCAGGCTTTAGTTCATTCTCCAAGTTTTTGCACCCTCATCATGAAACAGAATATTTGTCAAAAATAATAATTTCAAAAAATAACTTTCCAAAAAAAAAAAAAAAAAGAAGCTTTAGCAAAACTTAGGACTTCCTTCTGCACTTTTATAGCCTGTACTTGTATTTTGCTTTGATTCAGTCAAAAATCAAACCAGACAGTTACATGGCTCTCCCAAATCTCTTATTTTTTTCACAAAATGTAATGATAAGACTTGTAAGACACCAAAGATATTGTAACACACAAAGAATTTATCTATGAAAGGCTGGAGCACATTTTTTTCAACTTTCATATAAACAAGAGAAATATGTGTCAGAAGCAGAAGAAAATACGCCAGTTCAAAGACATGTCTAATATTGCCATCTTGTCCAAGTAATGCCTTGCAAAGAAAGGTCAGATGACAATTCACTTTTAAGATGCATAATCAAACAACCATAGTGACATGATCTGTCAACAATACCCGTTCTCTACTCCATCTGTGTGGGTCTGGAAGACAACAGCAGTACTGTGCCAATGGAACATCACAAGGATGTCCCATGACATTAAGGTCATATTGTTAAACACCGTTCATGCCTTATTGTTTTACTATCCTCAATCTTGTCAAACTTTTACACTTAAACGCTTCTTTCACCCAGTGTTTCTACAAAATGATCTTAATAATTTTTGGTTGAAATAATCTTTCACCAAAGGAATGTATCCATGAATTTGGGGGAAAAAATCCACATTTGAGCGATATATTTTAAGCTCTCTAAAATACAATAGATCTAAATGTGGACTTCTTATATGAGCACTGTCTGTAAACTCTGTTTAAAACCTTTTGATATGTTGAAAAAGTGGCTGAAACATGTGCCACTGGAAAGATCACAAATTATGTAATGGTTAGCTTTTAACCTTGAAGAAAATGTTAAGCTAAAAGTGTTTATCAACATGAAACTTTTTAGTAAAGTTCTAGTAAAAAGCTGATAAACCAAAAAGCCTGCCACCTCATCATACACGATAAAGACCATACATTCTGTTTACATGTGCCACAAAATGTGGTGTCCAGCGCTGAATCCATACAATATCACAAACAGTCTGAAGGATAACTTTCTCCCTCAATCTACATATTTTTCTGAATGAACCATGTGTTATAAGCTTTCCTCTTCCCTTTTCCTACTAATCCAGTGGAAAAAAAGCAGGAAAAATAAAGGTGGTGATCATGTTTTGTTGTCAGTAAATAAGTAAATATCTTGGGCAAACTAAAATGACTGTCCCAAAAAATCCTTCAAGTACTGCAGTCTGAGCTCTTGTGCTTTGAGGGTCAAACTATAGCACCTCTGAAATATCTTAGATGCATTTAAACTTATCATCATCAGAGCTGGTTTCTTACTTCGGTACCATGCAGATACATGTTTATACAACATCCTTTGTGTACATCTATATTGCTTGCTTTCTGAAGCAAATGATGGACTCATGAACAAACCACACTATAGTCATACATTTAAATACTAAATAAATTCATAACAGACGTCATTCCTTAGATTACAGATGGCTTAACAAACCTCAGACCATCTTTACATTTGTGATGTCTGTTGCTGAATACATTTCACTTAAATTCTCAAACGAAAAAAAAAGAAATAAATAAAAATAAAAAATAAGGGGGGGGGGTGTAATGTGGGGAGAAAACTTGTGGAACTTCAATAAAAAAACAATGTCAGTGTATTTATTTCCCACAAAATAGCACAAAATCCCCCTACCTGATGTTATTCCCTATTAGCACAGATGCACATTAATATATTTTAACTGGCATATCCTTGGGCCAGCAAGGTTACCTTATTATTTACAATGTATGCTGTGAAAGCCATCATAAGCAACAAACTGCTGCTGCTGCCTCTCCCCCACCCACACCCGAACTCTACTCATCGCAACACTTTTAAGCACGCTGCCAACAATCTGTATGCTTGGATAAACCCTGATATTTTTTTAAAAGCATAGGGTTTTTTTTACCCCCCCACCCAAAAAAAGCATTTATGCCATGTATGCTCACCAGCAAAACACACAGATAAAAAGTGCACAATAGAAGAAGGCTTCAAGATTTGACCATGCTCCATGGTCAAGTTATCCTGAGGCATCTGACCCACTGCAAGTCAATATGAAATGTCTATACTTGAATACTATGAAGCTTCGAAAATTGCCAGCTAGTGAAAAAAATGCACATCCGCAAAAGGATATGCTGCAGCAGTGACCCAGATTGGCTGGCCTGTAATTGACATGAAACAGTCAAAGTCAGCCAATGGCGGAACACATCTGCTATTTGTAACAGCATTCACTGGACAAAGCTGGCAAGACCTGTCCCATATTATTCAGAGAAATGGAAAATGCTTTTGCCTGTTGAAATAAAGCTAGGTTTGTTCACTGGGTAAGAAAATCTGATACATCAAAGCTTCAAGCATATTGTGAGTGCTTGTACAAGTAAAACCAAAGGCATCAAGAATGGAATGCTTGCTGTGCTGAAGACAGACATGGGGATTACAAACTAAAAGAAAAGGTATAAGTATTTGTTACAGTCAAACTATAGATAAGATGAAAGTTTCCAGTTTATAGTAACACCACAGAAATCATGAAGGAAACCATTAAAGATGTGTTTAAAACAAGGACGGTGTTTAAATCACAAGCCACATGCTGAAGTAGAGTGCACTTTCCTGTTATCTCATTTTTCGGCCTTCCAGAAACCAGATCAGTGCATCTAAGTTCTTAAATAACGTAAAATGATAAAATAATGCACAATCAAAACCTCACATGCTTACAAATACAAAAAAGTATTTTTTTAAAATCTGAACACATGAAAGAAATCTATATATTTTGTGACCATCTACAGGTAAGATAAAATTCTTATTAGTGATAATTGATGATTTTTTTTTAAAGCTCCTGTAGTTGACAGGTATTATGTCATTTAGTGCAATTCACATTTTTCTGCTGTGAAGCAACTTTTGTACGACTGGAGAAAACAAATTAAATTGGTTTGATTTGCAAAACCCACTGTTGCAAAACCAAACCACATTAACAAGTATAACAAAATAATTTTGAGAGTACAACAGAACTGAGTACAGTCAACCCTCAGCATTTGCAGGTTTCACTTCTATGATTTTATTGTCAGATTTCTATCAATAATTAAATGATTTTTATTCTTGTGTTGAGTAGCCTACCATGGAAAATTGTAGATGTGACACATGTAGACTAGAAAGCATAAAGAAAGCTAAAAACAATTTAGTCATCCATACTATAATCTCTGTATTGTATACATAATATATATTGCCTATTTTTCTCCACTCCCTCTTTGTAGAAGCTAGGGAAAGTTATTTCAATGTAAGGTTTGCATTCTTAACTTCTCAACTTATTCTAACCCTTTTTGCACATATGTGGCCTACACCCTGTGACTGCACCTAAGACACTTAGTACATATGTGTGAGAAAGATTATTTTATTTTTTTACACAAATATTACCAACGTAAAAAAAAAATTAATAATTATGCTGGTTGTAGCATTTCAAGACACCAGTGACTCCATTAGGTCATAAAGGAAGTTTATAAATTTCTCATCACAATCATTTTTTGCATGAAACTGGTGATGGGCAGAAGATTAAGGGTGAAGTGCTGAATTGCAGACTGTACCTATTAAATATAAAATTATAGTTTTCATCACCACACATTATGTTTATTTCTTTCCACTTGATTTGTGATGGTCTATTGCCTGGTGGAATAGAGGATGACAAAGTAGATGTAATCCTGCATGTTAAAGACTTTATCAAATAAACATTGGACATAGCTCATTTTGCATTCAGGATTGACTGAGGCAGGATTGGTTAATTTCTGCTTATTTCATGCATTTATTTTAAGTTTATTTTCTCCTTCTGTTTCCAATAGTTCTTTTTTAATTTTTTTTTTTTTGTAAATAGGGTAATTTTGTGTATTCCAGGGTCAATATTGTTCTTGTGCCTTTAATGAGTTAAACATCTTGAAACACGTTAATTTACTTCAGCGTTAAAAAAATGGAATAGAACAGAAATAAGGCCAACAGCAGTAAAGTATTTAGAGTTTGTCTGTTATGCTTGGATTCTCCTCATCCTGGAGAGTCCTGCATCACAAACCTTGCAAATACCAAGGCTGACTGTAATTATTAACAATATTTTTTCACCTGTGTGCATGTGCAAGAACTTGCACATATGCACATACATGCTCTCACACATGCACACAGTCTTCATGAACATTTCCCTCTCACATAATGCAGGAGTACTCAAATCAGCCATGAGGAGTATGCATGTGATAATAAATGCAAGAACACTAAAAATTTCATTTGCTTCTAGCACTTTAGGCATATTTTTTTCCCATATCAAAGCAGACACAACATAAAATCATAACATAATAAAATTAATGTTACACGTTACAGAAAAAGATTTTTTTTTAAAAAACAAGAGGATGGATTTTCTGAGGATGACATAAAACATGATACAGGCAGCCTTGAAGTAAAAACTATATCAAGCAATAATAAGACTAGGGGAGGAAATAAAAGAGCACAAAGGCACTAAAGCTATTAAAATTTCTTGCAACAGCAAGGCAAATACTTTTAACCTAATGTTAAGAGTGGCCAACGTTTCCTCCCACAAGTCTGAGGGAAAAAAAAAGCAAACCCATATACAAATCAGTTCTTTTGATCTCAATATTATAATGCAATATTTTGCTAGGCTTCTGGACGTTACCTTAGTCTCTGGTGGACCAGTTTTGATTCAAGCATCTCAACTAGACTTCCATCTCACAAGACTTCTATTGCTACAACTGCTTTGTGCCTACTGCTACACAAAGTGAAGCTACCTTAAATATAGTTATAGAGGACAACGCAAAACTGCAAAAAAAAAAATAGAAACAAAAAGCAGCTAAAATGATGAACACAACTGTGAAAGACAAACCCACCCAAATAAAGGCCTTTATGCTATACCACAAATTCTGCATAAGAAAGCCTTAGCATGCTTTTTTTCCCAGGAACCACAGCAGTTTTACAACCTGGTGAGACATTTAGGTCCCTCATCACTTTTGCCATTAGAAAGTTAATGTTACCCAAGGCTACTTTCCTTATAATGGACTATTACAAAGAGTATATTGTGAAATCATATATGATGCCCTCACACTGAGGGAGGAGGATGGCATAGTGAGAAGCATGGCAGAGGTTCAGACATTGGTGCTAAGCTGTGACATTGCACGGATGAGGGCCTTGTTCTCTTCCTGTAACTTGAGGTTGTCTTCATCCAACTCGTCGCATTCCTGCAAGGCAAAAGTCAGAAATTATATGGGACATCACTCATTGTGAGAGCCGCAAACGGCCACATATACCTGTTGACAGTTAACGTTAATTTAGAAACACCGATGTGCAAAAATGTAGATAATTATGTTCATCCTTTAACATTTAACAGAACAGTATTTTTGATTTAACACCAAATGTAAAAAGTCAAAGGAAATGAAAATTTAAAATATATATAACTGTAAAAGACAAAAGAAAAAGAGGAGAAAGAAACAAAACTGTTAAAAATCTACCAGTCCTCTATTGTCTTTGTTTTATATACTTTATAATATATAGAATCCTAGCTCTTTTACAAAGCAAGTTAACTTGTTCCATCTATGCTGGAATTTCTCCACCACATCTGAGTGTGGAAATATTAAGCTCTGCTTTTGCCCACACATCAACTGCTAAAGTCAACAATGGCATGACCCATGAATGATGACTGACATGTTCATTCCTGAAAATTGTAGAACAATAAAAACTGTTACAAACATAGAGAAACAGCATGAGTAAACAGCTCTGCTTTTACTGACCCATTATCACATTTAGACATTTTTCTATTAACCAAAAAAAAAAAAAAAAAAAAAGTCAAACCACTAACAACATCTGACTAAATGACATGAATATTTAGATTC